>OU383784.1:0-1200000 GCA_910950805.1 Acrocephalus scirpaceus scirpaceus | reverse complement strand
ATCCAGTGCACCAGTATCAATATATTAGTTTTTAAAAATTCCCCAAATCCCAATTTTTAACAATCATAAGAGTAATGGCAAAAAGGCTGAGTGAAAAGCAGGCCTCAGGTAGCTCAGTTCTGAGTTAGTGGCTGCACCCAGCTCTGCTGAAGAAGGTCCTGGGGTGTAATTCCTGCCAGCTTTGAGGTCTGCAGTGAAATCAAAGGGGTGGAACTTGTTCTTGTACAAGACAATTACCCCAGGGAGCAGGCTTTCACACTACTGAATTTGTACCTGTACAACTCCTAGCATGGAAGGGATTTGTTTATGTAACTATCTTGTGTTGCCTGTTGAAGTGCTCAGGAGGGGTTTGTGTCCAGCCATGTGACACATTAGACAGCTCCTTTCCTGCAGAGTGTTTGGAGAACTCTTACCCTGGAGCTGCAAGTTTTCATTTTACAACTGCTCTTGCCTCATGCTGGGTTGATCTCCATTTCAGCCCAGAGGTTTTGAGCATTGAAGGCAGCTTTGGCTTGAATGGGCAGAGCCTGTGAACCTGACAGCAATGCTGGAACAAAGCCAATTTCATTCAGAATTTCCCTCAGTCAAAGTCTTGGTTTATGCAAACAACTTCCTGAGAGCATAAAATTTATTATTCCCCATTGGGCATGTGGAACAGAATAGAAAACTGGGTCTTCTCTGTGCTGCAAATGAGGAGGCAGCACCTCTGTCAACAGAACACTGGGGTGCAGTTACATGGTAGGTCGGCTCTGTCTTGTCACCACTGCAGGAAGCTGAAGGTACCATTTTTGCAAGGCAATTTGCCACCTCCTTAGCGGTGTCAGTTCAGCTGTACTGTGAAATGAGCCTGGCTGCAAAGCCAAAACAAGTTTTTTCTTCTTTGGAGGGTTATTTTTAAGCTGGATCATTCTCCTATCCCACTTAGAGCACCACACAGGCAGCGACCGCAGCACAGTGTGGGGGAAGTGAGCCCTGGCAGGTGGGAACAAAAAGCTGGAGCAGAAACTCCTCCAGCTGGTTTCACCTCCAATGGACATGTACTGTGCAAGCCATCTGACAAGATCAGTAGGAATAATTACCTGGAGGCTGTGTTCCTGTCATTTTTGTCTTAATGAAGTAGTCTATGTCTGACTCTACAGCACAGTTCTCCAAGCTGACCCGAACCTCTTCATACAGCTACAAAACAGAATCCAAGAGTTTAATTTAACTTTTAACATTTCACGTTGAATTAACAAATAATGCTCTTGTAGTAATTGTCCCCTTAAGAAACTCTTTATACTCAGTACATGTCTGACCTGGCTGATCTTTAGCCTGTCCCCTGTACCAATATTCTTGTAAGCACACCTGTTTGTGCTCTGGATAGTCTTTAGAGAGAGCAGGACAAAGACAGTCCAGGACTTTTCAAGGCAATAAAGAAATTAATAGCAGGAAACAACCATCCAAAGTAAAATCTAGTGTATTCTTTACATCTTCCAGTTTTGAGGCCATGACTGGATGCCTTTTTTGAAATAGTGTCAGAGCCCAAATATACTCAGCTGAGTGTTTTGGTAGCAGGAAGCATTCCTCAGCAAAGCAAGGAGGGCACACGTGAGTGCCACCAAGCGTGACACAGACTGTCTGCATGCAGACATACATCTAGATTACACCTAGAGAGAACAGGAGTGAGATACTCCCCCGGAGCCAGTGCTGCAGAGCAGGGCAAGGCAGGCTGTACCTCATCATCCTTCACACACTGCAGGGACAGCTGATTGCAGTGCACCCACAGCGAGTTCCGCAGGATCGTGATGCGGTCGCACTCCTGGAGCTGGAAGACCTAAAGCCAAACAGGAAACGTGATGCAGCCTCAGGGTATTGATTATTTGCTTTGCAGGCTGGGACAGCACTGGGGGTGCAAACCTATTCTGAAGGCACCATTGTAAAGGATGTTTTTTCATTTGGTGGAGAAATTATATCTACTGATTGTGCTCAAAAATTTGTTCTTATTGGTTGCACTAAATCAAAGTTATGTTTTAGAGACAAAAACAAAGCAGGAGAGAGGAATCCAGATGTGCATTTGACTGCTACCTCTGCTATTAAGGATTTCAGAGTCAGGGTCCTGGCTGCCCATCACACTGAAATCTTGATACTGGCATGAAAGGGTTGTATTTATGTTAGCAGTAGAGCCAAAACTATCCACCTCTGCCATCTAAAATGTCTTTTCTCTTTTGAAAGTAATTGAGGCTCTCTGGAGTTGACTCTGCGTATCGAAGGTTATTTTTGTGGTAAAGAGAAGGCATTTTTCTGTCTTCAGAGTTATTCCCTTCATCTGTCTGGCTTCCTCTTGTTGCTGCATTGCTTAGGAAGAATGAAGGCGGCAGAGAGAGAAGTGTGAACCGATGTGGGGGAAGAGGCAGATAAGCTCTTTCTTTAAAAACTTTAAAAAACGAAATCACCCTGATCTGTACGTTATACTGTTAAAAGTAGAACAAAAAGTAGAACAAAGTTTTGGTTTTCTATGAGGTGTGAAAATCTCAGATGCTTCCAGCCATCTGTCTCCATCTCTATTTTCTAGTAATTATGTCCAGAACACCACAAATGTGTACAACATTCAGCAGAACACTCAGCTGGGTATGCTGCCTGCCATCTTACTGACTGAAAAAACCCAGCAAAAGGAATCTGTCAAGGGAGTAAGCTGCTGTGGGGACTGGTTTCTGAGAGTAAAAGCTTTTAAAGAGAACCTGCAAGGTGGAGAATGAGCATTTCAATACTTGTTCTGAACAGAAAGCCAGTGGCACTCAAGGCTGCTGGAACAGCACCAGAGCCAACAGGGAATTTTTCAGGTAAATTGTGTCCTGTCAGGAAATGCAGTTAATCCAAGGGAGAAATGTAATGACTGGGCTTTTAAGCCCATCAGCACCCAGAAAAGCACAGCTAGGTGTTGCGTTTGACACATCCCTCATGCTGCTGGAGAACCAGGGCATTCTGTGACCATGTGGCACAGCCCCTGTGACAAAGGCCACCCCAGTGCTGCCACTTGCCAGCCGACATTTTCAGGCTGTGGTTGTCCAGCACGCCGTTAGAGATCCAAAAGCCAACCCCATCACTTCCAGATTCCCCACTGTGCAGCCACAAGTGTAGGATTTTAAGCTGCTTTTTGTACTAATTGCTAGTTTTAAAAAACCCCAAAGAGTATCAGTTCTTCTTTCTAAAGAAGGCATTAAAGATGCCCTTCCTTTATGAATGTCTGTTTGGATTAAGCAGTGGGCAGGTCACAGGCTCTGTAGGCTAGTCAGGATTTACTCATATGGGACAAAAAAGAGTGTGAGGTTGTGGAATGCTTTGCTGGTTTGTCGGCTTTTTAAGAAGGGAGAAAATATGCATCTTTGGAAGCTTAAGGCTTGGCATAATATCTGTGGAAATGCCTGTGTCAGTTGTGGGGCTTTTCAGTCCTCTCAGATAGGGAATATGTAAGAGGAAGCAGAGAACTGGAAAGGTATCCTCCTGGCATTTTATTTTATGTGGAAATAAAGCCTGCAACAAGTAAATGTAGCAAAATCAAACTTCAGCAGATGGGCAAATGTACTTGAAGGATTACTGTGATCAAACATGTGGCTGATTTGGATGCCAGCCAGCTCCTGTAAATTGCTGTGCAAAACTTAATAGACAAGTGCAAACCTCCTTGTCCATCCTTGGTAAAATGGAGACGGAGACTTCTCTACCACCATCTTTCAACTGAAAGATTATTTAGTGACAGAGGACAAATATCCTTGTTGGTGAATTTAAAGTGCTATGAAACTTAGTCACTGGGGTATGTACCAGTTCATATATTGCTCCACCTCTCCCACCTCTGCACTTATTACTCTCCTTTATTTTTACATAACTATGCTGACCAAGCAAGGAGAGTGTCAGTGAGACAAGAGCAGCTATGCCTAAATAAGCTCTAGTTTTTGCAGTAATTTTGCAAAGACATCTGCTGGGACTCCACATAAAGCAAACAGCAAAACCCTTAGGATGATATTTCAGGCCTTAGACTGAAATCTTCCAAACGGATAAAATAAAGAGTGTGCAAACATCACTATAAAAGCCAATGTTTACCTCGCAGGTTTTGATATGTTCCTGTTCCCACTCTGTCCTGACCTTATCCAGCTGCTCAATGTTCTGTTTGTACACGTTCTCTGTAAACACAGACACAGAACAAAAATGCAACAGTCAGGGAAAAAGTGATACAGCCTTTCTCTCTTTCCTCCTATTAGGCCTTTCCTGTGATTCCTACACTTCAGGCATGTAGTTTGCTTGAGAATCATGAGAATATGCGAGCTTGGAACTGATGGGGCACAATAATTATTGGGGTTTTTTTCTTTGTAGCTATGTACTAGAGTAAGGATTCTCTCTGTGTGGTTTGCAGATAATTTATAAACTTTATGGTAGGGATAATACAACTCAGAGGTGAAGAGCCTGGACCATGCTTGGGCACTGAGCATCCCTAGGCTCTTTCCATTCCAAGCCAGCCAGCTGAGCCATGTGATTTGGGGTAAGCTATTCCATTAATAGGGAGGGAAAAGCCTGAGCTCCTGATCCAGCTCGGATGTGTGCTGACCTGTCCTTCTGGGCATACACGTTTGTGGCTGGAGATCACGACTGTCTTCAGGTACATGGGGATGAGGAATCTGATTTGGGCTGTCTTGGGGCAATCTGAGTGTCTACTGTGCTTTCAAACTTGTTTCAAGAAGAGCTTTTCTTCCCTGGGTGAAGTCCCTAAAGGAAGTATTCTGTAAATTCTTTAATGCAAGCAGGTCACTGGCAGTTCCACAAAGGAGAGTGAATGCCAATGACTGTCAGGTTGCTGCTCTTTAGAGCATTCTTCGTTAATCTTTGGGTAGGTGACTTTGGGAACCCTGACAGCCCAGGTGATTTGGATGTGTTCTATCAAAATCCTGTGCTGGTGGATCCTTGCTGAGGAGAATCATAGTTCAGCTGCAAACAGCATCACCTGCTTCATTTGCTGCATCTCTGCATTGCTTGGCTTTGTTCTGGCTCTGAAACAGGAAAAGAAACACCTCAAAATAATTTCTGACATATTCTTGCTTCTGCCCCAGTTTTTTGTGCTGCCTGCTCTCTTTTCCCCTCATAGGGAAAGGCTCTAATTTGCAAGCACTTCCTGACTGTCCCCCCTCTATGCACTGTTCTGTTGAATGTGTGCTATGGAGAAGAGACCAGAATTTCCCAGACGCAGCCATAGGTCCAATGACTTAAAGGGAAAGTTTTCCATTCAGACATCCCTGCCAGAGGAGCTCAGAGCCAGCGTGATCCAGCCTGAAGCTGTGCCTGCTGGCTGACTTGTTTTTTCTCAATTGTTTGATGTGCTTTTCTAATAGATATTTATAAGCAGAAATAAATGGCAGTTAAAATTCTTCATCTTTCAAGCTCCTCATGTAATACTCAGATGAAAAGCACACAGCTTTTAAAATACTTTGCAAATGTCAGATTATTTCCCATAACAACTCAGAAGCTTAAAAGCAAAATTCACTCTAAATAGAAGTTCTCTGTTTTAAAAACCTTCAGCTTTTAGCAAATGAGAAAACAGCCATCACTGAGAGGTCTGTACTCACAGGTCTTTCTGCACAGATGGTGATGATAGCACAGTAATGCACTGCTCTAGACATCAGTGTAATACATGCTTCCATCCTGCCCTTGAAGACAAGGCTCAGGTAGGGGTTCTTATGATCATATTCCTCATCACAGCTGGCTGGGAAGCATGTAGTCAGCTGGGAACAGAAGCTTCATTCCTATTTGCTTCCTGGCCCAAACTGTTTGCAAATGCTGAGCAGAATTAAACAGCTTGTAAGCTGCCTCTCTGCATTCCCAACATGCTGGCATGTGTGGGGAAGAAATGGCAATGGAGCACCCTGGGATCCTTCTTCATGGAAGGAGCTGGGTCAGGTTTAGCTGCCACTGGAGCTGTGAAATGTTCTGGTGTCATTTTGGTGGGGCCGGGATCCCATCCCCTCTTTGCAGCTAAGCTGCAGGGGCTTGCTCATCAGAGATTAGGGAATGCTGGAAATAAAATGTAAAGTTCTGATGCTGTTTTTAGAGTCTCCACACCACCACCCCCCACACTCTTTGAGATGATTTTTGATTCTTTTCGCTTACACTGCACTGCTTTTTATTGAGCCAAAGGGAGTTCATTTATTTTGTTTTCTCCATCTGTTTCACTGTAAAATGTTCCCATTAAAAGTCGGTGAATTGTCAGCTACAAGTATCACGACGATGCACTGAAGGACTGCAATGTCTTAATTTCCAACAATTTATTTTTGAGTGTGTAAATTTAGTTGAAATTAAACTCACTATAAGGAGAAAAATGTTGAGGAAAAATATGCATTTTAATGTAAGATGCTATACCTACTAGGTGGAAGAGACCAAAAGGCAAAACTAACTGCGTGACCTATTTTTAACCTATTTATTTTTCTTAATGAATAATTTCAGAGAAAAATCTCATTCAGTTTCCTTTCAGGATTCATAGAGCAATTGGATCGCAGCCTGGGAAAAATTAATTAGATAATTTAGTCCCTTCCCAGAGGATTCTTTGGGGTTAATTTGAAGACAAAGCAGCCCCTGGCATCGTGTAGAATGGGTTGGTTAATTGTATTCTTGTACCTTGAGAAGGTAAACCCTCAGTTTTCCCTCTGAATAGCACCGTCATCTCTGGTACCTTTTCTGTTTGCTTTTGGTTTCCTGAAGCACTGATGCGTTCAAAGGACTGCTCGGCCTCATCCGCCTCCCTGCACTTCTGCTCGTAGGTCTTCTTGGACTGGGTGGAAATTAAATCAAACGTGAGGGTCTGGCTGGGGGAACAAGGCTGGGTTCCTCCCACAGTGATGTTCCAGACACTTTCTTGTTTGCAGTTTTGGGGACCAAACCCAGTTTGGGCAACAGAAAAAAATCCCAATGACAACATAAGGAAGTAGAAAAATAGAACTGAAACATTGGAGTAGGGGCTGACAGCATAAATTGTATCCTTTTCCTGCAGCCCTGTTGTACAACTGCAAGTCCCTGCAGGGGTCGGGAATGCACAGGCTGCTCTACTCCCACTGGTGCATCAGGCATCGGTCTGAGCAACCACAGAGAGATGAAATTGGGAGCCCACGTTCCCGGGATGGCCTGGCTGGGTTGTCATGTGTTGCCTTGGCCATTGCTCCAAGCTGGGAAGAAGAGCCAGCACCCCACAGGCAACAGTCTTGGGGTAGTTCTCAGAAGCAAGACCAAAACATCTCTGCACCTTAGAGATGCACTTAGAACAATCACATTTCAACAAAAAATTGTTAATACGCTTCCAGCTGTAGCACTGACAGGTCTACAACTACTTTCCTTTAGAGGCAGTTGGCCATTGGAAACCAAACCCAGCTGCCTGTAGTTTCTGTTGGTGCCTTAAGTTTTAGCCTTCATGTTTTTTAGATTCTGTACTGCCTTAATGTGTAACTCTGAACTTCATATTAAGTGTTAGTAAATTCTCTTCACAGGGTCGTTAGACAAAACAATCCTTTTCCAGCCTGAGAACCAAGGACAGCCATTACAGCCTCAGGCCCAAAAAGCATAAACAACAGGGAACTGAAGAGAGCAAACAAGGAGGATGGGACTTCATAACCTGAAGCTGTAATTGGACAATTAACTCTAATATGTAAATGGACCAAAACTTATAAAAATGTGAGATCTCGAGACCGGTCATGCATCTTGTGTCCGTCTTGTGTCCATCTTGGGCAGAGCCCCGGCCGGGCTCTTGTATTGCCCAAGGTATATCCTTGGAAGGCCTTTTAATAAGTACCTACTTTATTCCTTTAACTCTGTCTAGCCTCTGTTCCAGGTCAGCCTCTCTAGGCATCACTGTACCTGCAAGCTTTCCAGCTGGAGAGGATCCCTCCTGCCTAAAAGATTCCCTCACTCTTCTTGAAATTATATTTACACACAGTGAAAAATTATCTTTACTCCTCCAAGTACCCTTGCCTAGAAAGAATGAAATCCTGTTTGACCTGGGGCACTGCTCATCTTGTATTAACCTTCTGGAGACTTCTCAGTGGGTGCAGCAGGGAAGATCAGCTTCCCCCTCACAGCAGGAATGACACACTCTTGCACACTTACACAGCTTTCACCTTTCTTTAAATAGAGGTAGATGTGACAGAGATTTTACTGGAGCCAGTTTGCATGAGGAAACCTGCCCAAGCCCTCCATGCTTACCTCCATTGTTTTCTTATAATGGGACAGTTTGCTCTTTTGCATCCGCTCCATTGCAGACTCGTACTGTAAGAAACACACACAAGTCAGCATTTCTTCATTTGGACTTCTTCCTCCCCTTTCCAGCAGCAGAATTAGGAGAACCATAGTCAGGGCCTTTCTGTAAGCCACCTCCCTGTGAGGAAAATCACTTCATTCTGCTTTTATAAATGACAGGTTTGTAAGTGATACAGAGAGCATCAAAGTGCCAGGTAAAAAAATAATCCCAGATAATTCTGCTTCGGTGGTTTCCATTAATAGCAGAGAGGACATTGATCTTCATTTTCTTCCTCCCTTCTTTTTTTTCTTAAGGAGATTAAATACTGCAACACTCGGACACAGTGGGCCCTGCCAGCAGGGTTCTTTTGCTGGTGCCAGAGCTTGATCCCATCTCTGCAAACCAGACCACTGTCTCACCCACATGAGCACAGGTAGTTGTCCATTTTCAATCCAAACAATTCCTGTCTCTTTTATATTCCACTGCTTCTGGCAACTTTATGCTCAGTGTGATTTGATGTCCAGCACTGGAAGGATCCAGTGCTGGATTCTCTTTCATTGCTTTTGTTGTGGTACGCCCAGCTTTATGTGACAATGAGATATGCTCCTACTGGCAGGGGATGGCTTTCTTCAGGGTGACTTTTGGTCCTTTAATATTTACATTCTGCTCAAGCAAAACTCCCTCTAGGGCTACCCAGATGCTTGTTTCACATTGCATGCAGTCCTGAGACAGCTACATTACAACACAAATCAAGAGGTAGGTTACCAAAACTGCTGACACCATCCAGCATGTCTAATGTTGGCTTCCTCACAGCCACATGCTGGACAGAGAAAAAAGCTTATCTAAGACTCCAAAGCAGTTTTTCCTTTTTTTTTTTTTCCTCCCCAGGCCCCTCTAACTATTCCCAGTGGAGTTACAGGCTTACAGTTCTCAGCAGGAGAGAGCCTCTCTGCACATCCCAGTGCCAAAGGGAATGGAGGACAAACACTGATGAACGTGGTGCTCACTGTCTGTCTTTTAATGCCTTATTTGCTTCATCACTGCCAACCTCAAATCTCAGTCGCAGCACTGGTTTCATCCCCTTTCATACTCAGAATTCTTTTCTGTCCCAAGTTCCTGTGTGTCAGGGGCTTGTAGACACAAGATTTTTGTGGCACCGGATACTAGTTATATGCATTTTCACCTGTTTAAAACTAGCAAAGAAAGGAATATTTATTTTACTCCTCCATCACTCATTGTTACCAGAGTTAAGGGATGGTTCTGTCTTTGTCTTCAACCCCATGGACCCAGAGAAGGTGTGAGAGTGGTCATTGCTGTCTCTATTGAGAGCTACTTCTCAAGAGACTTAGGGCTTGATAAAGTCATAGGGGATGAAACGGCCTTAAATATACTCAATTTTTTTATTGTACAGCATTAACTAGATGCTACTTATTCCATGTATTTGGAATTGAACATATATTGGTGTTGCATTCAGCATGACAATTATTTGCTTTCATGTTTTTAAATGATTGTGTTATGCCTTTACTTACTGTGTGTTGGAGATTGTGCAGGGTCATATTGAAACCCATTAGCAAGGGTATTAAAAAGAGAAAAGGAAGGATTAAATTCTTACAGAAATAATAACAGCATCTTCAGTTACAGCAGAGAGAGCAAAAGGGACTAAAGCCTCTGGCTCCTGAGTTCAGACCACTACCTTATTTCCAGCTGGGATCAGAAAGAGATTTTTGTTCCACAGTCTCACCTGTAGAGGGAACAGGGCATGCTGGTAATACTTCATCATCTTTTGCAGAATTCCCAGCCTATGGCTGAAGACAGGTCATCAGCACAGACCATTGACCTAATCTGTTTCAACATTTCTCTAGTTTCTCACCTTTTTTCTTTGCTCCTTCTGCCTTTCTCGGAACTCCTCTATTCCTTTCAGTTCTTCCTTCAGCATTACTGCCAGCTGGATATGAGAGTTTCCAACACTTTCAATTTCTAAAGCAAACCAGAAACCATATTCAGTCAGTGAGAAGGTCCCTAAAGATAAAGTCACATTTTTTAGGAGATGTTTCTGTGATGTGGCTGCCCTATGAATTGTCATAAGGAGGACAGCCTTTAAAAAGATCTCCCTTGTGTTTCTGCATGCACCGACATTGCTGAGGGTTCAGGAACAAAGACAGTGTGTTTCTTCATGGCCCCATTTACCACAGCTGCCCCCCTTCCTTTGGGACTGAGGTCAGGAGTCGTGGTGCAAAGGGAGGGAAAGAGCTCTGGCCTCCATCATTGCTGTGTGTGCTTTGCCCTGGCTGTACTGCTGGGCTGTCACTGCTCTTGGGAGCTGCTGCCAGCAGTGGCCAGTCATTAGATGAGGTTGCACACTGAGAATTTCCAAGGATCAGCCAAGATGGATTGAATTTCAGAGCACCTGGCTGGTGCTGTTTGAAATGGCTGGGAACTGCTCTGCATTTGTCAGCTTCAGTGCCTCTGAAATGAAACCTGCCTTTTCCAGAAATGCTGAGCTCCTCTACCCAGGCCCTAAAAATACCTCAGTCCAGCAGCTGCCTTTCAAGAGGCAGTTTTGGTGTAAACAGCAGGAGCCAGTGACCAGGTACAGTGTCCTATTGGCTCTCATGGTGAAGCATTTTGCGTGTGAAAGGGTTTCATTGAGCCTTGGGCACATTTAGGAAGCTGGATTGGTGTCAGTGGCTTGCAGAAGAGAGAACAGAGTTCATATCTTGTGACTCGACCCAGATAAAATTTACTTGAAGAACAAGCCATTTCCTTTGCCACCAGATTGAGTGGGCATCCTTTTTCTCCCCTATTTACACTACAGGCTGTGAAAGAAAAGCTGGGAATGGTGTGGGGAACAGGATGGACACATTGGGTGCCTGTGTTTCCCAGATCAGAAGGGAACAGGGAAATACTTACGTTGTTTGAGCATCTCAAATGCTGCCTTCAGCGTGCTGTGGGGCAGAAAAAAGACATTTTATTAGTATTGGCTTCTAAGGGTAGGTTGTGAATCCACGGGAAAAAAAACTTTCCTTCAGAATTTCAAAGATCCACATAGAGATAAAACCCCTTAATGGCCTCATAATAAAAGCTGACCATACTAACAAGGACAATAGCATCAATCTGTCGCCATCAGGAAACACAATAAAATGCTCCATGAAGCAGGGAATTGCACCACTCCTTCTGTGCACGCTCTGTCTCAGTCTCTCTGTATTTGTGACCGGGAATGTTTACAGCCGTTTCTCTCGTCTTGCACCTTGCAGGTAGATACGAATGAAACGCCGGCGGCCGGGAGAATTGGGGTTTTAGGAGCAGTAGCCTGAAGGGTGGAGCGAAACCTGAAGGGTGAAGTAACCTAAAGGGTGAAGTGCAGCGTGTGGCCCCATTCCCGGCCTTGGTGCCCCGTCCTGCGCCGCAGCAGCGCCCGCACCGCGCCTGCCGAGCACTCATCCCCGTGCGGCTCCGCTCCTGCCTCCCGCACACAATTCCGGCTCCTGCCGCATCCCATCAGCACAGCAAGAGGAGCAAACCATGCCGGGAAACCCGGCCGCGCTGCTTAGCAGCACTGAGGGATGCAGCCCCATCGCTCAGTGGGACATGAGAGGGAACCACAGACTGATGTCCTGTCTTTGGCTAGGGCACAGTCCCGTTCTAGAAGGCACCAGAGATACCAGCTTAGGTGTGATGAGAGAGCAAAAGGTGTGTAAAAGGCATTTTCAACTTCATAAATTCCTCCAGCTCTGAATTTGCAGGCTGGCAGGGGGGTTGCATACACAGAAGCCAGGGCTGGGGTGTGACTTGGAAGTTTTCATATCCAGAGATGATCTCTTCAAGCCCCAGAGTGTGATGTTCCTGGAAAGAATCAGGTCTGGGCTCTCCATGGAGCCCTGGTCTGCCCCAGGCAGAGCCCAGGGAGGAGCTGGTGAATGAAGAGCCCCAAATCTCCCCGGCTGCCTGGAGAGCCCAAGAAAGGCTGCTATCACTTTCCAGCCATGTGCACCCACAGATGGGCAGGGAAATCTGCATCTCTTGGGTCATTTCGGGAGAGTTAAGAGGCATAGGAAGGATCCTAATTACGCTGTGTTCATTTAGGCTGGACATCTGTTTGCTGATCAAAGCTTGCTCTCCCAGCAGTGAGGCTGCCTTGCCAGGCATAAGAAAAATGCACAAGCGATGGGAAAGGTTGGGCCTGTCCTCCGCAAAAACTGTCTGGAAACCTATTCCAGATCTAAGTTTGTAGAAATATAAGGAAAAGACTTTTAGAAAGAAAAGAAGAGCTGCTTGATTTTTTGTCATGTTTCAATTAGATTGTGGTGAGTCTCCTGAGATAAGCCAGGGAGAACATTCTAGACTGAGTATTTTTGAGTGTTTTCCTATCAATACTTATATATTTGAAGGTTTATTTTGTAAAAAGTTGGTGAATTTTTGATGGAAACTAAATTTTCACACCACAAAGGAAACAAGCAGTATTAGTTTCAGCTGATTAAAAGCTTGACATTAAAAGACAAGTTGAATATCAGCAGCAGAGATAGCTTTTTCTCACTTAAAAATACTAATGGATTATTTTGAAAAAATAAATATATACAAGGAATAAAATTTTCTTTTCCAGCTGGTAGTTTCCAATAGGAGATGGGGAATGTGCTAACAACTTCATGCCTGAAACAGGTAAATACTGGAATTTTAAAAATAGAGGGCACTTGCACACTGGGCATACTGTTTGCCTTCAATGTTGATTTATCTTTTCTCAGATATTTTTCCCCTTTCTTGCTGGTGATTCAAGTTACTTAAAAACTGGCAAAATTGCTGTAGTGGATAATGAAAAATAGCACTTTCTCAGTATATAACAAAAGTTATATACTATACTATATATAAAAGTACAAAAGTTTGCTGCTTTCTTGGTTTCCAGACACCTGAGGTCCCAGGGCAGTTCACAGCCACAAGCCACCCATGGAGGTGTTCTCCTTTTTGCTGGCTCTCTGTAAGGCCAGGGCGGTCTCTGGTGTAATAATGCATCTGACTATGACCTGAAGAGGAATCAATTTGTCCCCTGCACGGTCTCTAATGGCCTCTTCAGAAATCTCTGGCCTTTTCCTCCTTGTATGAAGGATTTGTCCAGCCAATTCCATAGCTGCTGACTGGTGCAAGTAGATTGAAATAGACTTAAGCCATTTCCTTCCTTATTTTTATAATAATTTTCTAAAATCAGTGAATGGGATCCTTACATCCTTACAGGGCTTAAGGGGGCAGTAAATATGTCATTGTGCCAAGTTATACATGTGAGAGAGAATAAATCAATCAGATTTTGACCTCTGGATCCATCAGGATTCCCTTTATGACTCCTCAGCTGCAGCAGCAGTGCTATAGATTTGTTCCTGGATGTTCTGATTAAATCAATGAAATATTTCAGTGCTTCACAGGGTTTAATGGAAGTGACTCCTGTAGCTGACGTAAGAATGAGTTTTAATTTTGTCTGTGCTGGTGTGTAGTACCTATTGCTTCTGAGTGGGTTAGGCTTTCTAGTGGGATTGATATGGGCTTTACTCTGAGGCATCCGAAGTAAGTGGGCTTTACTCTGAGGCACCCAACTCTCCTGGACACACTGAAAGAGTGTTTTACCCTCAGTAGATGCAGCTGCTTAACATTCTGGGAGTAATAGATTTTTTTTGTGTTTGTTCTGTGGCTAAATTAGAAAACCTAGGGTTAAAAACAATTCAAGCAACACTGAAAATTTGACACCACTTGCGCCTTTTTTTTTTTTTAGTGGTTCATTTCTGAGATTTCCACGTACATTCTGGAATACTTAAACCACTCTGGCTAAAGACAGAGCTCCAGCCTTCCTTTTGGACACCCCCACATGGAGAATCCCGCAGGTGTCTCCTTGAAAATAAGGCTGCACACAAATTCATCCTGTTGTACATTTAAAGACTCTATTTGTCAAAATTAATTCTGGGCAGAAACAGGAGTGCCTGACTCCGGAACAAGAGGGAACAGAGCCCGTGCACCAGCCACTCCAGCAACTTTGAAGGGGGGGGTTGCCATCTAGTGGCTACAATATTCTTACCACCTTGGTTTGGCTTTTTATGCTTTTTTTATGCTTCCTCTCTCTTTGTTTTTGGACCTTATTTTTGCTGAAACACTGAGCTGTGCTGGGCAATCCTCTGTGCCACGAGCACCATCAGGAATTGCTCTGTTGGCCTGCTTCACAGCCATCAAAAGCTGAATTCCGTGGCACCAGAGATGTAAGTAGCAGAGCCCTGTCAGTGGCAGTGCTTTGGTGACAGCAATTCTTACCACACACACTGTTGCATCACACTATTTTGTCTGTTTAAATTTTTTCAACTTTAAGCTTAATAGTTTGGGCACTTTTTCCCAGTACTTTGTCTTTAGACACTGGGTTAACTGAGTAATTTAGAAAGTTCCTTTATATCCTGCGCACAGGAAGGTAAACCAGGTTCTTCTAACCAGAAAACCACAGATCATTTTTAATTTTTTTTTTTCTACCTTTATTTGGTGAAAAGAAGTCTGAAATAACCCCACCTTCCTTTCTGGTAGATTTCTATTTTGACATTGATATGGCCTACAATATTCAGTTGTTCTTGTAATTTTTAAAAATACCTTTTCTGAAACTGAGAGAAGCGTGTGCCAGATGATCCCTACAGACAGTTCCCAGCAGTCCTGTCTGCCCTCAGTCTCTGGTACTGTGGATCCCGATAGCAGAGTTGTGAAAGTGCCAGTCCCCTCTGAGGCCACCCTTAACATCTGCCTTCCTCCTGGCACACAGGAACACTGAATGTGGTTTTACCAACAGATCCTTCTGTGAAGCCCAGTGGTGGTAGCAAAGAGTGGGGAGACACATCTGAAATCATCTGATTTCAAACAATTCACACCTGGGACTGTGTCTGCATTGCAAAAGAGAAATGAAGGGGGAGCAGTTGTGCTCTTCTAGCAGGGAGGTAACTGAGTCATGACCCAGTCCTAGGCCAGGCACACAGTAGTGTCTGACATTCTTTAGTGGGTGTGTGGCAAAAACATTGAAGAATGACTTTTGCCAGGATGTTTTCTTGTTCTCAGAGGAGCTATAAACAGAAAGGCAACACCCCTCAGTGCAGCTGGAAGGATTTGTGTCCAGGTCCCAGCTGGGCTGTGATGTGGAGCCACACGAGTTGTCATATCAGCTGCTGCAGAGGCTGCACTGTGCACCAGGCTGGGCTCACTGACAGCTTTGGGATTTTGTGGCTTTCGTGGAATCAGCAAACCTGTATGGAAGGTTCCTCTCTTGCTGTGGGGTGTTCACATCCATGTTCTGCTGCTTGGATAATTCCAGGTATGTGTCAGGAGTGGCAGCAGCTGAGGAGAAGGGGGCTGTGTCATCACTCCAGCGTTGGTCACTGGGAGCACAGACATGTCACCCCAGACTTTACTGGGGCTGAGGAGCAAACAAGGAGACATCTCTATGTTCCTTCTCCTCCCTGTAAATCTGTGCCCATAGACAACAAATTCGATCCTTTGTGGCTCCAGAATGAGTTGTACCATCCAAATCAAAGCTTAAAACAGTCAAAACAAATTTTGTAACTTCAACATAAAAATAAATTTCCTCACATCTCTCAGAAAGAGAGCAGCACTGCTCAAAAATGCCTGTCCTCATCCCCAAAGAGCTTATCTAGATTGAATTTAACAGGGACTGAGCAGAGGCTTAGGTCCATTTTCAGAGTCCTGAAAGATCAAAGTACTAGTGTATAAATTCTGTGTGGGTTCAGAACATTTGGGTGGAGAACAAGCAACCATGGAAGGATGTGACCTTCCAAACTGACTTTTAGCTTCACTTCAAAAATGCCTGCTTTGTGTGGAATAATACAGAGGATTCTGTATATTAAGTGACAGATGCACTATTTTTATCCACAGGAAGCAGCAATTGGCATTTCATTACAGATGCCCTCACCTCACACACACTGAACTGTTCTATTTCAGGCATCGCAGAGAAGAGCAGAGCACACATGGGCTTGAAAGAGCTACCCTTTCCCAAGGTCCTAAGGAAATGGTTGTGGAAAAAAGGGATGAAAATGTAGGAAATCACACACATAAGAAGAGATGAGCAGAGAAAATGACAAAAATAGCTGTTGTCCGCCTGGGCAGAATTTAACCAGCTAGTGTGTGTTCACATCAGTTATTTTACAGAAGAACAGAGTTCCCAGAGGCCCTGGTTTGGCTGAAGCTGAGCATGCAGCTGAGAACTGGGCTCTGTAGCATATTCTGCTTTCATGTTGCTGTGCTGAAGAGTTGCCCAAAGCCACTGCATGGAAATTCCCAGGCACCTTGCAGCCAGAAAGGTGTTCCCTCTAAAGGCACAAGCTATGCTGAGGATCATCTCTAGTGTGAGAGGCATCGTTGCTGTGTACACTCCCAGCAAACAATTGCAACTGTGATTTCAGTCTGTAACTTGGCTGAAAATCCCAGTTTCTGTACGTTCTCTCCCATGTTTGCACCACAGCGCAAATACTGCATTTTAAGCTTCAAAACCTGTAGTTCTTTCTCCCCTGCTGGATATGGGTATAAGCTGTCATTTGCCAAGAAAACATGGCTGTAGGTTTGTCATCACCTTTTTCTAATTTCTTTAATGGGTAGGGACCAGGAAATGGTTACGCAGATTTAACTTTTTTAGTTTAAAAAGTGAGATAGCAGGCATACATTGCTTTACTTACTGACTCAGTGGATGCTAAAATGTTTGAGGATTTTAAATAAGAAAAAGAAGAGAACACTAGAGGCTATTCCATAGAAAACTGCTGCTTGTGTGGCATCCTGTGAACTTACTGATTGCTATATTGAGAAGATTATTTACAAGAAATATCTTCATATGTTTGTCCTGTTGTTCTACCCTTCCCTTGAGATCTAGTGTTGGGGACAGAATATTAAACTGAAGGGGTTAGTGTAAGCCTGTGTGATCCTTCTTGCAGTCTTAGATTGAGGTGTATGCATCCTTCTGTGCATTGGAATGAGCTTGCCAAGGCATGTACCAAATGCTGAGTGAGAACTGTGCCATGGGTTGGGAAGAGGAACCTCCCACTTCCTATGGCAAGGAGTTTGTACAGCTGCAGCACTTTTGGCGAGGACAAAGCAGCCGGACTACTGAGTGTCAATGTCCTTTGGCTGTTAGCACTTAAAGGGAACTTTTATTTCTTGAGCTGGAAGCTGGCATGGTCGTTTGCTATGTCAGTGGTATCCAGCACCAGCTTGTTTTAGAAACCCCATCTTGGCTTTTTTTAAAAATAAGAGAAGATGCAGTGTGTCTGCCCTGCTGGTTTTGGTGCTGTCAGACACATTGGGACCTGTGGGCTTCCCACGGCCAATACAGCGAGGCCCTGGCTGGCAGTCACACCTCCAGCAGCAGCGCTCAGACTTTGTCCCCGGCTTGCTATGAGGTCAGAGTGGTTCTCACGTTTCTGGGCTGGGGAGTCCGCAGTGGACACACCACATGTCTCTTTAACCAGGTCACTGATGTCACCGCTGGGGCTCGAGCGGGAGTGCCCTGTGTGCCTGGCCTGGATCTGTCTCTGCCAGGCTTCCAACAAAGCTCTCCAGCAGAGGAGCTGGAGCCATGCTTAGGGGAACAGCCCAGGGACACACGATGGCATCCTGATGGCTGCTATCACCTAGAGTTTTTTCAAATCAAGAGACAGTGGTCCCAGAGTTGCTGTTACATTCCAATAAGCCTTCCCTGCAATCTTTCTTTTGAGTCAGCAGCATATTCCTTCATCTGTGTCTTCGGTGAACAAAAAAGGGCAGTAGAATCTATTTATATATTTAGCTGAGTTCAGCAAGTTGCTCTGGATGAAAAAGAATTTGGGGGAAGAAGGAGCAAGCCTGACAAAAAGTTGAAATTGTTCTTTTCTTTTATTTAAAAATAAAAGACTTTAAAATACAGGGGAGGCTTGGGAGAGAGCTGTTTTCTGCAGCAATGGCTACTGCCAGGTGCAGTGTGCCATCACCTTCTCCAGGCTGCTCTGGTGCTTGGCATTTACTCATCGTGCTTATTCCCTGCACTGTGTTTTCTGCCTATCCTGACTGTGCTGAAATATCAACCTTGGCCTTGTAGTTGTTTCTCTTAAGGTCTTCTGGGAATTTTCTCATATTGGAAGGTTTTGGGTGTTTGTTGTGGATGCATTTTTTATGTTCCTTTTATTGATTTTTTGAAAGGGTATCAGGTACCCTCCTGATATTGGGAACTACTGGGGTGTGAAATAATTTCCCGGAAGTGACAGAAAGCCTTAGTATCCGAGATATTTAAAAAGTGGCTAAATTTAAGACTAGAGAATAATAATTTTGCATTAGCAAGAAAATGACTGAGCGATTTAAAATCAGTAATTCCTGCTCCTCTGCCATACATAACAAGGCACAGGAAGGTCTAAAAAATGTTATGCAAAAAACCCTGGAAGCTACTTTTTTTTTTTTTCTGATGATTGTTAGATGGAAATTTTAGGTACAAATACATTACACTTTAAGAAATACTGGTACCCAAAGCTGCATTTGAAGATGTGAGCAGCCCTGTTCAGCCTGTCAAGTACTTGTAATTCTATTAGGACATAGTATGCTAGATGATAATAGGGAGTCCTATAAAGAGGAAACTCTTGGAAAAATGCACTGGGACAGTTGCAACATAGTCCTTTCAAGCTTTTATTATTATAGGGAGTACATAGATTCCCTCCTTCAAGTCTCCCTGAAGGACTGATCTTGGAGGCAGAACTGCTGCCAGCAATCAATGCCACATAAACAAACAGAAACTTCACACCATGGAGAACACACAGACACAGAAAATTCAACAATTTTAAGGCATCAAAACCAAACACTGCATTTTCTTGTGTTGTTCCACCCCTGGACAGACTTTAGTTTTCTCTGATTTTTTGTTTGCCCTGGATAAATGCTCTTCACTCTCTGTGTAATTCCTTAAACAATCAGAGGACGCTGGATGAGAGAGAGATAAGTGTCCTCTCTGCTTCAGAACAAGCACAGTGAGACATTTGCTCTGATAAAATCATCAGTGCAGAGCTGGTCTCTCCCTGACCAAGTGTGGGTTATGGAAACACAGTAAATCAGCTCTGCAGCACAGCTTTGTTGGTGTATTCAGCCTTCTCTCCACGCCGAGCTATAAAATTGCTGGATCAAAGTGGAGCTGGGCCCAAGTCCAAATTTCTGCTAATTTGAGGGGAACTTGGATCCATATCCCAACACTGGGACTTGGCTCTGCTTCTAACTCAAACTCTCATAATCTCTTGGGAAAAGGCAGACCCATGAATTGTCCACTGCATTACTGAGGGGCAGCCAAAGCTGGTTGTTGCTGAACACATTTGCTCTGCCTGCCCTGTACTGCCAGTAGAGGAGTTGAGGTGAAGCCTTTCTTTAATCCTGGAATGCTGATCTTAGCCTTTGGGTTGAGAAGAACCCATCCATCCTTAATCTGATGTTTTAATTTCAGAATATTTCTTCTTCTTCCTTTTCATCTCTTAGGTCAGTGAACTGAGGCTCCAGGAAGGCAGAAGCCATCTCCTGGGACAGTGGGATCCCTGGGTGCTGCTCAGGGGCCAGGCAGAGCTGGGGCACTGGCAGGGAAAGCCTTGCATGTTCTCCTGGCATTACCTAGCACCTGGCTTAGCACAGCAGTGTCTGTGCCAGCCTGGCCATGCCACCACTGAGTCACAGTGGTGCTCCAGGATCTCTGGCACCTGCCTGCCATGGCAGGGCAAGGCTTTGGGGTCAAGCTTTGCCATAAAATATGGACAGGAAACCACTTGCACTGGGAGTGATAAATCAATGTGAAAAGTGGACTGCAATTAAGAAATGAGATCTGGGATGGAGGAAGGGAGCAGGCCCCAGGGATCAATAGAGCTGTTTTGTGTTAAGATTGAGGTCTCCTCTTTCAGGCCTGTCTTCTGTGACCACACATCTTCATCCTCTGCCACCTTATTACTGTATTATTACTTGTTACAATAATGAAAAAATGTCTCATTATTACCACTGCCATCAATAATAGGAACAGTTTATCAGCAGTGTTTATTAAGTTAAATTCCATACCATCCCATTCCATACAATTCCATTCCAACATCTATATTCCTCTCTCAACACAATTTATACATAACTTAAGATAGTAATGGAGGAAACAGAAAAATATGTCATCATAGTGTATTTCAGTAGTTCCATTGAATTATTTCAAATTAGGTCCCTTCAAAGAGATTTACATTTTGTATTCCTAAGCAAAGCCTTTTTTCCTGCCGCAGAGTCTGATTTTTGGGGTCTTTGTATTTGTTCTGTTGTGTTCACCAGCTCTCCAGAATTGTCAAGCTACCATCCTAAATATTTCACAACCTTTTCCTTTCTCTTTTTTTTCCCATCACTTAGTCTGCTTTTGGAAGCAAATATTAAACATTAAAAATCTTGAAATTTAAAAAAAATCTCAGGAAAGGACCTAATGGCAGTTTCCAAATAGAGACTTTGTGAATCCCACTGTGAAGGACTGTGGTGTTTCCCTACTTTCCCTGTACATTGTGAAGAGCTGTGTAACGCACTGAAGTGAGTGGTTGTGACCCCATCCATAGGCAAAACACAGAAGTCTGGTATTTCTTCCAAAGTAATTTTGTTTGCAGTAATAATAAAATAATTTCTTACTTGATTTCTGTTTGTCCTCCTGCTTTTCGGGCGATTTGAACCAACTCTTTCCCATATCTCTCTTCTGCTTGTGCTCTGTTAAAAGAAAAACTTACTCAATTTCTCTTAGTGGGACCAGTATCACATATACACAAATCTTGTAATTGTATCTGAGGTGCAAAACTTCAGAACATGCAACTTCTTTAATTTCTCTATCTCTTCAATCCTGGTGCTGTTAGTTACCCTCTGAAATAATATCCAGAATTACCCTCTGGATAAGTTATTTCTGGAAGAAATGAGATAAAAATGAAGCCCATCTTCATGGCTTTGATTACTGTGGAATGCTCTGCCCCCAAAACACGGATTCAGGGGAAGAAGGAGGTGAACAGAGGTGAAATGGTGTTCAGCACAGAGCAAAAGGAACCTAAAAACGATGGCTGACTCAATCCATGGAAACACCGACTGTGAGGAGAGTGAAGAGTAGGTTCCGAAGGATCCATACAAGAGGTGTTGAGAATAAATGGGAGCCAAGGTAGCAGGAATATTTCTATCCATTAGAAAGATGAGGCACTGCTGGAAGAGCTGCCCTGGAGGCTGAGGGGGAAGGAGCCCTGGTGGTTGTGTGGTGAGGCTGGGGCAGCTTTGTGGAGGGGACAATTTGTGGTATATCACCTAATGAGGAACTGTAACTGGTGACTCAGGAAAGTGGTTCTGTTTCTATGGTTAATAAAGAAATACAAATACTCCTTTTTCCCTTCCCCCAGCACTGGAGGAAACTTCTATTATCTTTAAAATAAGTATTTGTACTAAATGTGTTACTTCCTTTCTCCTGGTTGCAAGTCCAAGGTGGAATCAAGTTGTCAGTCTTTGAGTAGCTGCTAAAAACGATTGAATGGTCAATAATAAATAATGAACAGATAGCCTGGCACTAACCTGGGGGGAGAGATGATTTTGTTTAGGGTAAGTCCAGTTCTCAAAAGCAGTTTCAAAGCATTTCAAACCATTTTGGCCTGAAACTTGGCACCTTAGAGAAATGTACTCTTTGTTCAAAAAACTAATTTGATGTGGGTGCAAGGCCCTACAACCCTCGGGGGTTCTAGTCCCATCAGTCTTCCCACTTGGCCAGGAGGTGCTTTGTATGCCTTTGCTGAGTTCCAGCAGTTTGAGGGCTGCTCCTGCAGTTTCGCCCCACGGCAGCCATTGGGGTGGGTCCCTGGGAATGTCCCAGCACCCTTCCCACTGCCCCTGAGTTCTGGGAGCACCTTGCCTTGTAGCCAAGGTGCTCTGGTGCAAATCCACCATCTCCTGGGACTTGAGGCAGGCTCATCCCAGGACTCCCCTCAGTCCAAGGAGGTCAGTCAGGCTGCAGTCACTGCAGGAGCAGAATGTGCTCCTGGCCTCTGTGCAGGGTTCCCATGTGTGGAATGCTGCAAGTGCCCTCCTGCACTCAGAACTGCTGTGTTTTACGGGGATGTTCCTACAGCACTGCTTGGTATTCCTGCTAGAGGAACAGGGGGCAAAATATGGTGACAGGCGACGCAGAGACACCACTTCTTTTTCATGTTACATGAATGTCATTTCATCAAAATGGAAATACATTCCAGATGCACAATGCTGCAGAAGAATATATTAATTTTCTTCTGATTTTAGTACCAAGAAACACTTCTATGTCAGAGGCTTTGCTTAGTGCCAGTGCCTATGCAGCAATGAGAATTACTCCAGTGCTGCAGTTCCACTTTGCTTGCTCAGTATACAAGTACATCATGGGAAAAAAAAAAACCATGGCTAGCTTTTAAGCCAGTCCCAGCCCCTGAAACCTCAGCATGGATGGGACTGGACTAGCCCAGGGTCAGAGGAATTTGACAGGAGGCTGATACCATTTCTTCACATCTGCATGCTGCTTTTCCCACTTTCCAGTACTCCTGCACACAGCTTCTAGGTTTCCCTGCAGCCATCCAGAGATGGAACATACTTTGTGTTTTAACCCTGGGCTTTCTTCTGGTATACAATTACTTTCTCACTCCCAAACCTCTTAGGCCCCTCTCTGGGCCAGTTAGAGGTATTTGTGGTTGGAAAACCGATTGAGTGTTAATGTGGCCAGGGCCAGGGCAACTGGTTCCAGAACTGCAGGAGTCCTTGTTGAAATTCCAACGTGAACCATATTGTATGGGCAGCCTCTAGAAAGAGAGATTCATTCCATCCTTTGATCTTCTGCTGGGTCGTTCCCATGAATGACGTGAGGATGAGCTGAAACAAACATCTGCCACCAATAAACTGGAAATCACATCTTTGACGCAGTTCCCACTTCTCGGCTCCTTTTCCTCCCCCCAACAGGCATGTACACACACAGGCACACACACGTACACATGCTCTCTGCAATGTCTTGGGGGTGTAAAAAAACTGATGGAAACATTCGCAAAATGACTGTACATGTATTTTTTTTTTCTTTACGGAAAGAACTTTGTGACTCCCCCACAAACCGGGAAAAACCTCACCCTGCACCTTTCAGAAGCCTCTGCAATGTTTTGGAAGGAGCACAGGCATGTGTGCTCCATGCAGCATCCGACGCAGTATTGCACTGTCCGAGGCCTGCAGTGCAATTCTGATCTCGGTAAGTTATGAGGCACAAAGGAGCTATTTTAAACAGTTGCAGCTGAGTTGACTTCAGGCAGATGTGACTTCTGGACTGTGTGATGTGTGCCAATATAACAGGCTTCCACTGGTGGTCGAGAAAAGCAATTTAAATAGCTTCAGGTTTTGATGGGAGACTTCACACACTGTGAAACAGCCACCTTTGAGTCTGACAACTCACACCCCCTTGAAAGTCCCAGGGCTTTAAAATCAGCCTTCAGAAAACCACCCTAAACCCAAAAAACTAGATGAGGACAGCATGGGAAGAAAAAACAGAAAGGCAGAGCAGTATTCATAAGGTGACAGTGCTGAGATGAGCTGCTCTGGGATTGCCTGCTGGATATATAATCCATATTTATGTGGTCTTTCCTGCATGTCAAGCCTGAGCACGTGTGTGCTTTATGCTATGAGCTGAAACTGCTGAAGCCACTTAGAACCAAATTTCAGAGCTGTTTTTCAAAGTCACAACTACAAAAATGAAGGGCAAAGGAGCCAGAGCAGCAGCGTGATACTTATTTTCTCACCCACTAAATTGTCAGCTGTCCATAGTTGCTGTTGAGAAGCACCAAGAAGCACATAATCAGGAACGTAAACTACAACGTTGTTACTCAAAGCCTGCTAAGGTTGGTGAACAATGGGGGCTGGTTTGGGTGTCTGGGTAAGGCTTTAGGTAGCATTTTATGTAGCTTTGTATTTGAAAAACATCTCATTTTTGGTACTGGCAGGAAACTGAAACACTGCCTGTGGCAACAGCATGTTCAAAGAGGAACAAAAATGTGCAAGTCCTTTTTACCCTGCAAAAGGGGAAACTTGGTAATGCTACTTGTGGATGTAGGTGCTACTGTGTATTTCTGGACCCATGATGAGGGGTTTTAGTGGAGCTCTGGGTTTCTGACTCTTTCAACATTCCCTTCTCCAATCTTTGAGATTTCTAGTTATCTACCTTCACATCACAAGGTTGAGGTTCAAATTACTGAGGCTTTTCTACATAAGCTCATAACACTACCAAACTGGAAACAGTCTGCTAATCCAGATGCTAAGTGAGACAAAAAAGGAGGCTGTTCACACTTTTTTCACTCTGATTTTCATACCTCTGCTTGAGCAAATCCTCTACATCTTTGCACATCTTCTTCCCCTCCAGTAGTCGCTGTACGAGCACCTCATAGCCAGTGTGGAAGGTGAACTCCTTGCACTGAAGACAAAAAGAAAAAGTAATAACTGTTAAGCACATCAGTTCCTCTTACCTTAATTCTAATTCTTATTTCTTAATTCCTCTTACCATATTTCTAAAAAGGAAGGTCAGAGTCAGCTCAGTACAAATATCAACCTGTGAGGCAGTGACTGTGCCACCTGGTCAGCAGTGGTGTTTTAATGAGAGGATTTGTAGCACGGGGAGACAGGATTTCTGTGTTCTACTCCTGGCTCTCCCACTGCCTCACAACAGGATCAGGACAAGCCATTTTCGATGGCGAGCATGAGTTAATCAGTACATAGTGATAGTGTTACTGAAAATGTAGTGATGAATGTTTTCTGAGCTTTATGTTACAGCATTATGGTAAAATCACGGGCTGTGAAACCATAAAAAGAATGAGTGTGTTCCTTCCCTCAAGCAGTTTATCTACAATACAAGCCCTTATATATGAACTGAATGCAGTTTATACATCCATCCACTGTCCCCTAAGCAGTTACCATTTAATAAATGGGTTACTTTATTGCTTTCCACCACGACTGTGAAGAAGACAGCTGTTTAAGTTTTGGTACTTGGAAAAGATCCTCTGGCAACTAACTGTTGGGCATTTGAGCTTGTGTCTTTGTTTCCTTGTTGCTGGGGCTGGAGAGGTGCAGGGGAGCTCTGGGGATGAATGGTGGTGGTTGATGGCAGCCTCGGTGCTGCTCACACAGGCCTAGGGGCTTATGTGGAGATTTGTAGATCTAGGAACAGGGTTTTGGATCTTCAAGAACTAGGATAAATTTCTGCAGACAATCTCTGTAAACCGGCAGGCTGTAGTAACATTTCCAGTGCTACAGTTCATTGTAAAAGCCATCACCTCTGAAGAAACAGGATTTCAAGCCCAAAACATTAGTTTTCCTAATGTTTCCAGGAGCAATTTACACACACATCACTGGGAGGGATCCTGCTGAGAAATAAACGAGAAGAAGCAAGTTTTGCAATTCAGAGAGAAAAGTAGAAAGGTTCTTGATAATACCCTGGCAATGGACTTAGCACTTCTCCCCCTCTCTTTTTTTTGAGGACATTCCAGTCATCACTGCTGTAAAAAAATCACTATAAATGGCTCCCTCTGCCTGGCAGAAACTCTGGTCAGATGCTCCTCAAGCAGTTCACACCCCCAGCATTTTAATTGTAGGTTTCCAGATGCAATCAGCTATATCCCATAGCTGTGTACACAGCTTTCTTGTCCCAGAAATGCTGCCCATGAGGTAAGTGAAAACATCCTGTGGGTTGGTATCACCCCAGCAGTCAGCCACTGCCACAGGCAACAAAGGCAGAGTGATAAGCTCACTGTGAAGTTAGTCTGCCTTTCTGTTCAGTATCTCTCTTTGTTCAGTAAATGCTAAAACTCACTTGGTGTCTTCCCCCACCTCTTTTAAACTGGCACAGTTATTACACTGAAGGATGACAAATTCTTTATGTCTGAGAGAACACTTATTAAGTTCCCTAAACAGAGAATGCAACCCCGACTGGTTATTACCCCCAAAGCACACACACAAACACAGCAGTGAGCTGGGGGCCAGCCTGATGGGCCGAGTCCATCGGGCAGCTTCCTCAGGCTCCTGGAAACATCACTGCCTGCCAGGTTCCTCTGGGGTTTGCTCTTCTGCCTGGTCCTTGTAGAGAGATTTGGCTCCTAAGAAGGACCCCTACCACAGACAGTCATTTAATCTATCTTCACTTTGGGGAGCATTCATCTCAAAATTTGCTTTCTTGTCGTCCTCTATGTTCCTGAAGAATGTGGAAGCCCTGTTTCAGAAACACCAGGGTCAGAAATCCAAACCAGGGCTAGCAGGCAGCAGCTCTGGCTGTGCTCTGAACAGCTTGCGCCACCCACCCAGACTGCAGAGGAGGGAGAGGAAATGCCACAGGCAGGGTGAGACAAGTGTGACCTGCTCTGGTCATTCATCCTGTAGCACTGCTTCTTAATTTCCAACCTCAACGGAGCAATGAATCACTCAGGCCTCAGCTTACTTGCACAAATGTTTCCCTTTCATTTCAACAGTTCTATTTCTTCTTTCACATGTCATACAACTGTATCCCCTCTCAACTTCTCCTTGCATCCAAACAAACCTCCTTGTCCCTTTCCTGACATTCTGCTTTTTCATCCCATTGATTCCCATGTGTTGTTATAGCACCTGTTTAAGGCTGAATAAATCCCTGTTGGACAAGGATGATGCTTTACCACTCCAGTAAAGACTAAGAGATGCTTTGTACCATGGCATTAATGTCAGCTCTCTAAGAAACACTTGTGGTCCATCAGAGGATTGTATTTGCCTTCTTCCACTTTCAAATCATGGCAGTGGCACTTAAATGAGCTATGATCTACAGATATACCTGCAATTCTCTCCTGTCCTGCTATTTTATTCAGCAAGGTATCAGAGTATATTGGATTTTTTCACTACTGATCTCTTATTCCCATTTTGTACTTTGAAACTTTGATTTTTATCTGTTTTCTGTTACCCCAGGCTCAAATCAGATGCCTCCCATACAATATTTCATTCAACCTGTTTATTTCAAGCACAGCTATTTCCAGCCCATTTCTCATGTCTTGTGGCAGGATCCAGCACCTCCCTCAGATCAGTGTCTTTGTCCACTTTAGAGTTCTTGCCCTGCTTTGTCTGTTCAGTCCCGTTTAGTTTTTTTCTAGTGTCTTAAGGAATTCCTGTGTAGCACCAAAACTGACCCTACATTTTCTTTGTCAAGACAATCAGCAAGATTGAATCTCATTAAACAACTGTCTAGCCTTGCTAAGCTGCCTCGCCTCTATTCTATTTTCCATTTACCATTTTGTGTTATAATTAGCATCCGCATTGAGTGGTTTTGCAAAAGCTGTTAAGCTGCACTACTCAGACAGTGCTTGGTACTTCTCAGAAAGGATTTTGTGATGATTCTAAGAACTAATGAATAGTCAAAGGACTATTTTTTTTTTTTTAGAAAATACAAAAAATGCTTTAATTAGATAATAAATATAGTCATTAAATGTGTAAAACATCATTTGCTTATACAACAATCTGGTTGCTTGGAAGGGGGCGATTTGACTCATGACCAGTAATTTCTCTCACTGCCAAGAAAAGGATTCTGCTTAGTCAAAGTGTGTGTGGCTGTGAAAGAGGATTTAATCCTTGCTACTAAAAAAGATTAGTTATTCTTTGTTGTCCAACAGGCCTATAATCACCAACAAGAAAGTTCTTGACAGGGATTTCAGTGTTGTGAGCAGCGCTTTGTCCTGAAATTCACCCCCTAATTCTGCACATGTGCTCTGCTCTCTACCTGGGGATTTTCGTCTTGTTTTATTCTTGAAAATCACAGGTAAAAGAGGGGCAGCCTTTCCTCTCCTCTGCCCAGTGACCAAAGTTGCTTCCCTCCAGTGCAATGAGCAGCACTATTCCTTTAGAGACAAAAGAAATGTGGAAGGGAGTACATGACTGAAACCCACAACTTCTATGCTCTAGCTTAGGCAGAACAGCTTTTCCTAGAACACTTGAAAGGAGGTATGGAAACCTGTAAGCAGAGGTGACGATGGTGAGCACACTGGGATACCCGTTCCTCTTTCCATTTCTTTTTCCCTCTGAGGATTTACAATGCTGCTCCCTCCCATCAGCACTCTCTTGTGAGATCTGTGCCTTAGGACTGCGCCATCCCTCCTGGTTTCTCCATGGGTAACCACCCAGGCAAATGTCAGGAGTTAATTGTGGGAGAGATCATTCAGGGCTGACTCTGAGCTGGTTCTTGCAGCCATCAGGGAGAGGCTCCGAGGATTTTGCTTTGGTAATGAAGGCTGCAAGGGGCGACTGGGAGTGTCAGTTCCCTGCCCATAGGGTAGGACACTAGGACTGATGTGAGGTGACATAATTTCTTCTTACCTTCTGGTGGCACCAAGCTGAGTAACCTTGTGTCTTTAACTCATTGAGAATCAGCCTTATTCCAGAACATATTCCTCTGAGCCTTGTGCTGCTGGGTGCCTAGAGGAACTGTGAGGCTTTTGGAAGTGCAAGAGTTTATATTTTGAAGTGACAAGGCAACTATTGCAATAATATCAAGGAGGAAAGACTAAAATGCTGTGCCCATTACTGAAGCAGCTTTCAGTAAATAGCTTTTCTAATGGACTGGACTGAAGCAAAACCATCCAAACTCATGTACAAAGCACTCATGGTACACCCTGCACATCCAGCTGGTGATGGTCACAGTGACATGAGCTCATCAGGTCATTGTGGCTGTGCCATGGCAACTGGGCTTTTCTGCTGTGGCTGCTTTCCTTGGAGCATTTCTAACCATGCTGCCACCTGACTTGTCCATCAACAGGTCATCCAAACAAACAGGACTTTGTTTAGATGTAGTTTACACACCACAACTCGGACGTCTCCCTGCTCCTGCCGGATTAGCTGGCTTGGCAGCACCTTAGCATCTCCCTCAGGGCAGCCTCTGCTGCTGAAGCCATGTGTCCTGTTTGGGGAGTGCCAGAGCTCCACCTGGGCTTGTTGCAGGGCTCTGGGAGCTGCAGGTCTGCCTCTCAGCAGGAAAGGCTTCGTCCCAGCATCTCCAGCTGCAGCGCCTGCTCACCTGCTTTCTGTAAGGAGCCGGGTCCAGGCGGTAACAGGGACAATAACTCCAGGGTACAGCAGGGCAGTGGCACCACGCTGGTGGGGAGGAAGGGCTGGAAAAGGAAAAACTCCATAGCAGACACTGGGTGTGTTGCTCAGTACCCGGCAGGACAGTGCTGAGCTGTTGTGGTGATAAACACAGCATCAAAGTCCACACCTAGGATCTGCTCTGCACCTCTCAGGGCGGCCTGGCACGAGCACTGGCAGCCATAGCAGAGCTCTCAGGGATTCCTTCAGCCTAATCTGCCCTCATTTAGGAATGATTTGAAATGTATTATCTGCTAATATTAAAAAAAAATCTTTTAAAACCCCCACACTCTCTCTTAAGTTTGAAAGTATTTAGTTATAAAAGTTCATTCTTCATCTCAGTTTCTAATGATATTTTCCCAAAGCTTGTATCAGAAGTGTTCTCACAGGGTTTTGGACTGAAAATGTTACGTGCTGCTACCTGATCCGAATAAACTACTAATACAGATTTTCAAAGAGAAAAATAATTGAAACTGAATCTGTTATGGGTATCTGCGGAATTTTTCTCTAAAGCAAATTTTTTTGCATTCACATCTTGTTTAGTTTAGGTATGCTTATAACAGTTTTAATAAAATAAAAACTTAAGATCCAATTTTCCAGAGTTAAAAAGAAAATAACTACTGGTGTGAGGAAGAAGTTTAGAGAGAACAGGGCACAGTGAAGTTTTGAACAAGCATCATTTTGACAATATCTTTTTCAGCTGTCAGAAAGAAATCCTTTCTATCCATAGTGGTATCACACGTGATAGTCCTGGACTGGAAGTAAGTTGTTCTGACTGAGTTAAATCAATTAATTGTATTCTTGCATCTTACCACTGGGTACTGGCCCTGAGTGCTTCAAATCTTTTTCCCTTGATCTGCCAGTCTCCTTGTCAAGTGCTCTGCCAAGGGCTTCGTACCTGTAGATGAGCAGCAAACAGACCTAACAGCCAAACATGACTTAAAATCTCCAGGTACCTTAGAATGGATATTTCCTGTCATGCCATGGCCTTTCACTGTAGTTCAATCACTTGCTTTATGTTTTGTGGTTTCCCCCCTGGTACACTTTAAAATTTCCTAGTGTTTCTGGAAATATATTCCTGATACAAAGGTTTTGGGAAGTTTACTGCTGTCCTTCTGCGCCAGTCACATTCTCCTGGAATAAACAGGACAGCAGTGAGCAGCAGTGCTTTGTGTGTGCTGAAATGAAAGTTTATTGCTGTCTTTCTGCACATGCTCTTCTGGAATAAGCAGGGCAGCAGTGAGCAGAACTGCTTTGCGTGTGCTGCAATGCCCTATGCAGCTCTGGGAGCTCAGAGGTGCCTGGCGTGGCTCTGCTGTGATAAGAGCTGGTTTGCTGCTGCTTCCTGTTCCACGGCTGCTGCCCCCGCTCTGCTTCACCGCAGGGGCACATGAAAGAGCCCTTTTTCAAAACCAACCCCAGCTTTTCAGCCTGGCCTTCTGCTGCCTGGCCCTGGGAATGTGCCAGCAGCTGAAAAGGCAACTCAGCAACCCCATTCTGAGCTGAGCACACACGTGGGGGAAGGTCACCATGCCCAGAACAGAGTGGTGTCAGTTTGGAAACCTCTGACCAAAATGTTCTCCCCTGACTAGTGCTGGGAGTGATAGGAGTCCTTTTCCACACATGGTCATGTCACAGTCAATTGCTTACAGGCTTTAAAAGCATTTGCTCATGCTGTACTGTGTAAGAGCTCCTTTTTCCTGTTGGCTGAAATCAGTTGGAATGGATGGGAATGTGATGGTTGCTTGTGCTTTCCAAGATTGACTACAGAATTTATATGAACTGTAAAATCTATTTTTTAAAGTATTGATTTTTTTCCCCACATAAGCAGAAAACGCAAGGAAGAGTAGGTGGGTTGAAGCTGCCTATATAAGATTTTTGTCACTTCTTGTAAATTCACTCTTCATGTATCAGAAACATAAATATTTGCTCAGGATGGTAGGTAGGGACATTTTGGTGATAATTCCAGGAGCTGACTTGGGCATTTTCCACAGGAAGCTTAGTTTGCAGTTTTGCTGCAGCCTGTTACCTAAACCTGACATGCAGTACCTTTCATGGGGAGCAAACGGTATTTATTGCCAGGCAACAGCATGAAGGTGAACCTTGAATGGGACCTTCAAAAATCAGAAAGAAAAAAACAGCGGCATTCCAATTGCTAGGCTGCTAGACCGTCTCTCCCACTGCCCCTATAGTGAGATTCTCATCAGACTTCAAACCTGCAGCAGCTTAGGACAGTCAGAGATAAAATTGAAATTGAGATTCACAAACTATACAATAGTACTGCAAATGACACTGAGCAAAATGGTAGCTCCCCAGTGGTCTATTGCTCTTGACCCTGTGGGTTTTCTCTGAGAAGGAAATGGTTGTTTTAGAGTTCTGCTGACAGAGGAATTTGCTCCTCAGCTTCCTGAGCCCTCGACCTCCTCACTGGTATCCTGGACTGCTCAAGTGTTATGTATTAGGCATTCTTACATAGTCACAGCATATTGTTTGGCTCTCTTCATGTTTTAATCACCCCCTGATTTGCACAACTCCAAAGTGATGGCTGCACAAAAGCCTGCCTCAGGTGGTTTGCTGGCTGGCAGACCCATGGCACACAGGGAACAGCCTTGGAAAGTCTCAATTCCAGTCTACTAAAAGGACTCTGCTCATGTCTATTATCTCTCTTTTAGGTTGTCTTCTTAATAATTTGATTAAACATTATTCTGAGTGCAGCTCAGAGCCCCAGTGCTCCTGTGCTAGCAGTAGGAGCCAACAGACAGATATACATCAGAACAAAAAGTGTGACAAAAACCTAGGAATCCATTCAGGAAATCCATATAGAACAAACTTCTGGAACACCTCTGTGATGGGGATAGTAAGAAATGGGACAGGAGGCAGCAGAATCCCTCACCAGTTTTAAATGGGAGCTTGATGTGGCTACATAATACAAGTTTGAAGTGGCAGCATCCCTTTGTATTTTCTCCATATGACTTCAGACAACAGCTAAATCTATAAATTAAAGTGGCTTCTCCTTGGGAGCCAACAGAGAGGCCAGAAATGAGGATTTGCATCTGCTTTTCAGAAGGTAAAGTACTGTCGCCATGGTCCATCTGAAATATGACAGATAAATGTTTCAGTGGTGAACTCAGATGTTCCTTCACTTTCCTACTGAGTAACATTAGCTACACAAGAGAAACTGGAAGAAAAATAAGGAGAAATAGAATCTTACAAGTAGAGGATACTTCTGTTTTACACAAAATAATGGTCAGAGATTACTTTTGTTTCTATTCCTCTTTAGTTCATGCACTTCCAGTTTCCTTCCCTGTTATAAGAGGGCTCCTTTCCTCCTACAAGCACTATGGGCTTAGTCCCAGACCATTGTGAGTGAAACAACCTGAAACAGCCCTGACTTGCTCAAGCACAGTGACAACTGTCCACCAGGTCTTACAGAGCCACTGGATCCAGACCTGTTTAGTTAGTACATTAATTTATTTAAAAACTGTGTCTTTCTCCTCCTTGTCTTAAAATGCTTAGAATTGTTTCCTGTCAGCCTTGAAAAAGGCACTTCATAAAAGCCACTGCTGAACACATGCTCTCTTTGTTACTGGTGTCTCCTGGCACATGGGGAAGGGTAAAACTTCAGGAAATATTCTGAATCTTGCTGTACAAGGGGAATGAATTAAAGATTTGCTTCACTTCTTAGTAAAGTTTATTTCAATAGCTGCATGTTACCAACTCCATTTCACAAGAGATCTTTGCCACCTAAATAATAATTTTCAACACATCCGATTACTCAATATGATGCAACATTCTTACACTCCATTAGTATCTGATTGAGACACCCCCCTGCCACAGCTGCCACACCACCCTCCATCTGCTGCCTGTACAGGGAAGGGGAATTTCATTTGAACCTCTTTCTCCAGCTGTTTTACGTGGGGGTGAAGCTTGTGGCATGAGGGAAGGCATGCCCAGACTCCAGGCTGCAGGCAGTGGCTGTGGGCAAGGAAAGCTCCAGTTCCTGTTCCAGAGTGCACCTTCCCCCTGCAGAGCTCCCAGAACTGCTGAGGGGTTTTATGGGCCTGGTCTCCTCCTCTTTGGTTAGCAAATGCAAAAATTTGGTTACCCTAATTCTCCATCCCCAGAGAAAGCCTTTACCAGGTGTGAACTTTTTCATCAAAGCCCAGCTTTATCTTCCAAAACAGCACCCCTACTTCTAGTAAAACTGTTTTTCCACATAAAAGATTCTGTCACAAACCCAAGTCCACCAAATGTGCATCTTTCAATGGCAGGGCCCTTCTTTCCTTCTCCTGGTGCTCCTGGGGATTTTCATCCCACTGAGCAGCAGCCCCAGAGCTGTTTGTCAGTCCTGACTTGTTAATAACCCTTCAGTAATTACAGCACCTGTAAGGAGCATGAAGTGATGAGACTCAGACCTCAGGGCTGCTGACCACCTATTTTCCTTTTTGTCTTTGTCCCCACCCTTTATTTTTTATTTTTCTTTCACATTAGGAGTACATTAGGCCTGGACAAATTGAGAGCAAAATGAAATAGATTCTTGATTTGAAAATCTCTTACATTAGTGGAAAAAAGCTTGTGTTTATTTATTTATTTGCTCTGAATGGAACCACAGGAGTTGGTGTCTCTAAGCTAGCCTGAGCTGGTACATTTTCACTTAATCCCAAGACTGTTGCCTTCCAATTCAAGCAAAGATAAAGTTGCATGAGGAGCTATGGAACTTTTCAATTCCTCAGTCTTGTTCAGTGACATTTTTCCACCACTTTAAATGTACAGTAAGTGATACTGTTACCTATAGAAGCACAATGCAACAGGTAAGGGAATAATTCTCTGGGGAACTGAAACACTGTTGGGATCCAGATGCATATTTTCAATGTGGGTTTTTTCATTCACCTTGACACCCTGAGCAAGGCTGAGTGATCTCCATGCAGAGCTGTTACCCCAGCCCTCACCTCATCCCAGCCCCAAATCCCCAAACTCTTACTGAACAACACAGTGAACTTCGTACATTATTGAACTGTGGCTGCTAAGAAAGGTTTTATTATAAAACCCAGATTAAACTGGAGATTAAACTAGTGTTTTCTGTGCCATTTGCCAGCTGGAATCTACCTTGCTGTGGCAAGGCAGGAAAATGAAATCAGAAAAAGGTCTTCTTGAGCTAAAGGAGCTGAAATATAACCAAGCAGCATAACTTGCCTTCCATATGAGCACGCAATTATTGTTACTGGATTGAAATTCCAGGGGTTCCTCTGTGTCTATGAAGCAGCACTGGTTCAGTGTCCCCAGCCAGTGACTGAAAAAAGAGAGGAAGCTCTGCTGCATTGCAGGAGTGTCAGCCTTGAGGGAGGAAAGGGACGGGCCATGAATCACCCAGTCCTGCCAGGAAAAATTGTGTTGAAGTGAGATTCATTGTGACGGTGAGATCTACCCTGGAGAAGCTATGGTGGGAGGACAGGCTGAGGGCTGGCACTGTTCAGCCTGCACAAGAGGTGCTCAGTGTGTTTAAATTCCTGTGGAAGGGAGCAGAGGAGATGGAGCCAGGGCTTTGCAAGGGCACCCAGTGACAGGGCAAGAAGCAATGGCATTGATGGAAATTCAAGGAGTCCTGTTTAAGCATATGAAGGTTTTTGCAGTGAGGGTGGTGAGACACTGTATCAGTTTGCCCAGAGAGGGTGTGGAGTCTCCATCTGTGGAGACATTCTGAGCTCAGTGCTGTGACTGGCCATGTGCTGGGCGAGGGTTGGCTGGAGATGTCCAGAGGCCCCTTCCAACCTTGGCTATTCTGTGACTCTGCCTCAGAAAATGCATCTCAGTGGGCTGCTCTAGCAGACCAGAGGACACTCTCTGATCTCTGAGTGAGGCTCCATTTCAAGCTCTGTGTGACAAACACTCTTTAGGTGGTGTTTGTTAGATGCGGCCATGTACATGCAGGCAAAGAGTCCATGATTCACCTATTCCATATTTAAAATACAGACTCATGGCACACTTAAAATTGGCAGAAATAAGAATCCTCCCCCTCTCTGAGCCCAAGCAAAACCAACCAACTTTTGCAGAGCAGGATGGAGCAAAACTAACCCAACACAGTTGTGTAAAAAGATTAACAAAGTTGTCACAGTGACTTACTTCATCAGTCAACCAATTTTAATAGTCAAACCCCTCAGCTGCAACATAGTCATCAGAAAATTGTAATAAAGTGTATTTAACTGTCTAATTATTTCAGTCACTGACACAAAATGGACTCTCTGTAAATCCATTCATCTAGTGTTAGTTCATCTGAGCTTCATTTTAGCTGTTGTGCTCTTCTCAGAAGTGACTTGTGAAGCACCAGTGTTTCCATAGCCACAACAACTGATCAGGTTTTGTACTTGTGATTTCCTCTGGTTTCAATGACTGTGGTGATTGCCTCCCCTGCACCCTCCAAGGGTGCTTCTCATTGCCTCAGTGAGCCAAGTGTCCTTCCTAGAGCAGCTGGGGGAATGGAGGAAGGTAATTACATGTACAAAAGAGTAGAGCAGCCTCTTCTGTGGAGATTAAGTTGACTTCACAACAAACACAGATATCAGCTGGGCAAACAGTTAAACTTTTCCAAGCTGGTTTCCCCTTTATTCCCCATTTCCGCACACGTCCTGCAGCAATGACTTGGCCTGGATGTGATCAGTGCTGTGGCCATGCCTCTGCCTCTGGAGCTCAGGGTTAGGCAGGACTTGCTGACAGCAAGAGCCCACCTGTGTGCTGTTGTGTAGGGAGATAATTTATCTTAATCTGCCTTGTGTCAGTAGGGTCAGATGCAACTGATGCCATGCCATTCAAATCAGACTTGGTGGGACCCACTTGCAAAGCTGGATGCCAGGCTGGAAGGTTTGCCAGCCTCATCCCTGCCTGCCCAAGCTCAGCCTTGGGGTGCTGGGCTGGCAGGAGCCTTCCCCAGCTCCAGTTTCCTCCCAACAAACCTGCCCATTCTCATTTCCTCCTCACAGACCTGCTGCAAAGCAATGGGTCCTGCAAAGCTCAACCTCTACAGGAAAGCAGGGTAGCTCCTGGTATAAAAAAACCTTCCTATTTTGAGTAAAACAATTGATGTTGTATTTCTTCAGCACTTTGCCTAATAAGTTTAGGAAACAGCTTTACTGTGACTTTTATCACTATGGAACTCTTGTTCCACAGTTAAGAGTCTCATTAGAAGCTCAATTATTTGTGAAGCTAATTACATATTTTTTTGGTATATGTAACAGACCATTGTGTGAAAAAGCTATAGTAGGAGTTGAGAGGCTCACCTACAAAGTCAGCTTTGCAGTGAACCTGGGCTGAACATAGCCTTGTAATGAATATAATAGATAAATTCGTGTATAGAATATTGTATTATGAATTTGGTTAACTAATAAAAGCTACCTAGGGGCGTCTCCAAGATTCCAGAGTCCCTTGTGAAGGCAAACACATTTGCAACTGAAACAACAAGGCCGAGCAGGAAGATGGCCCATCCATCAAGGGTGGACCCTCACTTCACAGCTCTTCGACCTCTCATATTGATCTTAGTAGAGATCTGGGATGACCATATCACCCCTCCCAAGACGGATTCTGGAAAAAACTATCAAGTACTCTTTTCATGCAGACGGGACTCCTTTGGAAAATTGAGAAACACACGCATACCTGGACTTTTCAACAGACTTGGCCTTAGGGTGAAAACACTGTATAAAACCCACAGGCTGAAGCTTGGCAGACGTGGTCGAGTTCGGATGGTACCCTTGTACCGTCACTCTGTCCACCCAACTTTCGATCGATTGTTGTCCCGTTTTTATTGTGGCTTTTAATTCGGTGTTGGAAATTTTGCTAAATAAATCCTGTTGTTTTGAATTGGCTTCCGATCTTTTATAACATCTTTGTAACAGTCCCTGTTCCTGGAGCACTTCCGTGGCTCCCACTGCTGCAGTGTCTGACCACAACCACGGGTCCACAGGCAGGGATGTGGGTGGGACCAGCCCACAGCAGGGCAGGGGAGCAAATCCTGCCAGCTCGTGTTCAAGGCCTGCTTCATTTTTGCTGGCCTGCATCTCCCCCACACTTTTAAATGCGAGCTGTGAGAATCCACAAGCCCCAAGCTCATCCCACAGATGAGAAAGAACAAGCATTTCACACTTCAAGAGTTTATTTTTAAATCCTAAGTACCTTAGGAGCCCATGACACATTTTCAGAATTGATTTGGCTCCTTGAGTTTGATTCAAAGCTGTCCAAGGGAATAGATTTGCTCCCACTCAACTCTGGGCACTTTAGAGTCTGCCCCAAAACCAACCATCTCCTTTGAAAATTTTCCTCATTCCCTGTTGCCAGGTAGGTATGGTAAAGCCAGGAAGTGGTGCCAGTACCTTCCTACCTCTTGGCCAGAAATAGCTGCATTTCAGGGGCTGCAGCTGCAGTTTTGAGCAGCAGGTTGGAGGGAGACTAAATAGAAGGAAAAGGCAGTGACAGAAATTGCAAAGGAAAAGCAACAATGAGTGCAAGAACACAGAATGAGACTAAGAAAGACACTCGGTGACTGAGGGGGAAAGATTTTCTTGGACAGTGGTTTTTGTAACAAAAAAAATTACTGCTGCTCTGCCTGTTAACATAACCCCTTGAACGTGGAACTCGGCTGGTGCCACACAAGCACTCTCCATTAACATGGGAATTTCCCACCCTCTCTCATATGATGCTAGAGAAGACCAGTAACATCTGTCAAGCTTGTACAGCAGCCCAGCAGAATATTAGTCCATCAGCAACTGCCCTGCACTGGCTATCAAACCCAATTTGAACTTTCATCTCACTAACATTTTGCAAAAAATATTATTAGAAGATAGAAAACTTGTGTTAAGAGGCACATTTTAGTGCAGACTTTGAGCAAATGTCCCTTAAACCATTACAGAGTGTATGGAGCATATAGAAACAAAAATTGTAATTAAAAAAACCACAGGTTTTTGCTCAGCCATGCTACAAAGAAAACAAAATTGAAGTGTGGAAGTTCTAGTATAGTACTATCACTGCTACATTTATCTGGAAAAGAGAGGATAAAACTTAAACCTGTTATGAGGAACAATTTACATTTTCCTGGAAGACAGCACATCCTGTTCTTATGAAGTCTGGAGAACTTTGGGGAGGGATGAATTGTGATCTTTCTCTGCTAGTTGGGGGAGATTTCCTGCTTTGCGGATTTCTTTACATATTTTACATAGAGGTAGGTCTGGAGGAAACCCCTGCTTATCCAAAAGTTTCCTGATGGTGGAGCAGGGAGCTGTTGCTCAGGGACACCTGGTCAGGGTGAAGCAATCAGAGATCAGGGCTCTGTGTTGAGGCACCCACCACAAGGCAAACACCTTTTGGGTGTCAATCAGACAGGCAGTTTCTGTTCAATGTACAGACCAAATACAGGGGATAATTGCTCCCTGAAGCAAACCACATGAATACATTTTCCTCTCCCAACAGAACCTTATGAATGCAAAAATAATTGCTGATCTTGTGATCTGGGGGACAAGCTGCACACTAGTGCTGTGTTGTGCAATATCCTGTAAATTTTCGCTTTAAAAGGCTTATTGCATAGCTAAAGCTTCCATCCCACAACCATATTCCTGCCCTCTTAATCAAGCTGGGCAATATATTTTCAGCCAAAAATAATGAAATCCAAAGATGCTTTCCTTTAAATAAGGTGTTAGCTTCAAAGCTAAGCAAGGGTTTGAGTCATGGTAAAGTGACTAAGCACAAGAGAGAAGTTTAGGGAAGAGGAGCCATGAAGAACCAGCCTGGCCGGATCATCAGCTGGCATTAATCACCCTCACACTACTCCCAAAGCTTGATTTAATCTCTCTAAAGACCAAGGCATTGAGAAGTAACTATACCAAATGTACCAGCTCTAAAAGCCAGGTGGTTTGTTTTCCAAGGAAGTTCATCAATGCAAGGGCTGAAGCTCTCAGGGTAGCACTGGCCCACAGCTGTGTCCCACCCTGTGCACTGCACTGTGCAGTCCGTGGGTGCATAAATGAGGAGAATCTCACATAGGTGTGGTCATGCACAGTTAGTCCTAACATCAACACTGACTTTTGTATTTCCTCATTGTATTTGTATTCTTTTTAACTGTTCAAATCTAGTACTGCAGTGGGGGTGGGGAGGGCTTCCTGGAAGTGCCCAGAGGATGGTGATTCACTGAAACGTGTTTTTGCCTCTGCCCTTCTGTTTTCTACCAAGAGAGGGTTTACCCTGAAGCGTGGGTGAAGAGAAAGAGAGCATAGGCAGAAAGAACAGCCAGGCAATGGCAGGAAGAATTCATATGGCTTCATGTCTTTCTTTAAGTCAGTCCTAGACGCTGGATAAATGATTACCCAGAAAAGAGACAACCACATAACAACCTGTTTACTCAACTTTGCAATGTTCGAATTTTAATTTTGAACTTTCATTCTCCAGTTGCAAGAGAACCTCAGATTGCCACAGTGAGAGAAATTACTAAGGTCCTTTTACCTTGTAACTGCAGGGAAAGAGCTTGAAAACAGGAGACCAAAAGGATTTTCATACAAAAGTCAAATAACAAATATGGAGTGGATCTCCTTGTTTCAGTATTTGCTGGTTTTAGGTCAGCTGTGAGTGTTTGGGCTTAGCTGTAGAGTATCACTGGTGGTCCTTTCTAACCTGGGCTGCCTCACAGCCCTGGGCTCTGCATGCCTGGGAATGCTCCTGGCAGCAGGGTGGGAGCCTGGAGGGAGCTGAGCAGGGGCGTTCTGCTTGCAGCTGCTGGCTCTGCTCTTCACCAAACAGGGAAGGGAATTCAGCCTGTCATTGGCAACAGCTCACCTGCTCTGGGAGCCACTTGTAGAGCTGAGGACACTCACTACAAGCAGATTCTTAGCACTGTGAGACAGACAAATCCATGTCCCTTTCAAAAGCAGTTTCTGGCCCTAGCACAGGAACTGGGAATGTCAGTGGTTTTATGGGTCCTAGACATATTCCTTACACTGCATCCTTCTGCCCAGGATCAAACACTTACACTACCAAATATTATGTTTTTACTTGGAGACAAATTTGGATTTTTACTAAACTAAATTTAGAACACAGAGCAGCATTTAATCAGTTTTTAACTATATATAGAACCAAGCTGTATTTTAAAAGATTTTAAAATACAGATACATTGAACATAGGAAACACATAGTAAATGCTCACTTACCCAAAAAGCATCTTTAAACTGAAGCTGGGTCATTATTATTGCTCTGTGGAGGGGTAGAGATCCTTCAGCAGGTGCGTTGTGGGATGAGAGTGGCAGCCGGCACAGCTCAGAACCTTGTCACTGCACCCCAGCCCAAGCAGAGTGCAGCACATCCACAGACCTGTCCCTCCTGAAGTCAGGCTGATGCCAGTAGCATGGGGCTGTTCCAGGCAGCTTGGAGAAATGACCTGTGGCTGTGAGGGACAGAGAGCAAAAGAGCTGTTGTTCACACACAGAAACAGGCAAGTGCTCAGCACCCGCGCCCCAAACCTGTTTCTCTTCTGGTAAACAGTTAATATTGAAATGAGGAAGCAAGGAGATGTCAAATGGTGTCAGGCTGCTCCTTGCCATGGGTGTGTGTGAGCAGACAGGAAAAAAATAGAGGGGGAAAAAAAAAAGCACTAAGTTCAGTGATATGATTTGATCAGCTGCAGGAGGAGAGAGAACAATTACAGTGCAAAGGAAACCAGCACAATACAAAGAGATAAGCTATTCTCTAATGCTGCGGTCTTGCAAAGAAAAAGAAGCATAAGGGACATAGGTGCCCCATTTCTGCAGCACCTTCTGGGGCTGGCAGAGGCCCATGCCTTTGCACACAGGAAGCTTAGCTCAAAGCTGCATTTTGCAGCTGAGAAGGCTTTTCAGGACTCGGGTTAAATTAAGAACCCTGAGAAGTGTGCAGGTGTCTGCGCACATTTAGATACCTGGATGTTGATGTAGAGAACACTCCTGATTTGCATGCCCTTCTATAAATATTCATATGAATATGCAAGATATGTGAAATTTAGAAGTAAAATCCAAAGCCTTGAAAAAGAAGAGAGCTAAGAGTTTGTTAGCACCCAGACCTGAGTGAAGCCTCACAGACCAGTGAAGCAGCAGCACCCAGACCACACCCAGCACCCCACTGACACCGGGTATTTCAGGCAGCTCCCCAAATCAGCTCCTCCAGTTGTTATAACACAGCTGCAAATACCTGAGCACAGGGTAACGCTTCTAAAGCTTCCCTGAAACCCTTTCCAAAGTATCTGTCCTCCAGACGAGGTTGCCTCTGTTCACCTCCTTAGGATGTTTTAAGCATTCTTAAATATCTGTTTTTAAATACCAGCATTTTTGGGGTGTAGGAAAAAAATTGAAAAGAAAAATAGCCCTGTGGTGGTTGCCTATGCAAAAGCTGTCTGTACACACCAAGAACATATCAGGACCTACTGACCTCCAACCAACTGACACTGCTCTGGGTCCCACAGCAGCAGCCCCCTGGGCAGATCATTCCAGAGTGAGGAAGTCTAGCAACTTCCCTGGGCTTCAGCAGGACTCAGGGCCCTGCTCAGAGAGTTCTGCAGCAGCTGAGGGCTGCAGTTACCCCTTCTCACTCCATGGGCAATTTGTAGCTGGTGTTTCAAAGAATTTGCAAGGTTCCTTTCTGACAGTCTGAAGAAGACAGAATGTGCAGGAGGGACTTTGTGAGGGAAAATGAGGTGCAAGCAGAGGAGGGCAAATGAGTCTGGAGGATCAGAGGTGTAGCAGGAAGAAAGCATCATTGCATGAGAGTGGGAGGAGAAATGTGAAGATTCACTTGCAGACAGTGTTGAGGAGAAAGGAGTGAAGTTTTCTTCCAGAAGGGAAAATTCCTTGAAAAAATGTATTATGAGGGCATGGGCAGTAGTCATACTGATCTGTATGCAAAAAAAAAAAAAGGGATCTTTTTTAGAGTGTTTTATCTCAGTCCTTCCAAACCTAAATGTTTCCTGTTACTATTTCCAAATTACAGCTGTGTTTTGAAACCATCTTTGCTGCTGTTGGGGTTCATAAAAATGCACTGAGTGCATTTTAGCCCTCTAAAATGATATGCTACTCTCCTGTTATTTTTACTTTGGCCTCCAGCCACAAAGCCAATTATTTGACTGAACCTCAGGCTGAGCTCTGTGCCTGCATCCATCCCACCCAAGAGCTCTGGTGTAGCACAGTCACCTCCCCAAGCAGCTCCCACGGATGCTCTCTCTTGATGCCATCAGCACAGGCAGTTCGCTCTGTGCTGGGAGTGAGTTTCTCAGAATAGCCCAGACCGGGTCTCCAGTTCGGGTACTTTGATGAGCTGTCAGAGAGTAGCTGGTGTGAGTCCCAACCCTGGCTCTGATGAAGCAGATTTGGGTCGATTTGGGTCCCTGCTCCCAGGTCCTGGTGGCGCGGGGTTATCTCCATAGGGCGCTGTGCCGTGCAGGAATAGACAGACCTTGCAGGGCTTTAGAAGAGGGACACAATTCTCTATTCCCTTCTGCTCTAAATAGGAACAGGACATTAAGGCCTCCAGTTTTGAAATGCTGTATCTCAGGATTGAGTTAATATCTTGACATGTGTGGCCAGGGTTCCATGAAGTGTGGAAAGGCTGAGCCTGGGAGGGAGCTCTGGGGGGCTGAGGCAGGGAGCAAAATCACTGCACCTCGTAGGCTTTGAATGCTGTGATGCCATCTACTGAAATCTCCTGAGCATCCTGCAATTCCCCCTGCAAAAGTGAGCCAAGCAGCATTTTAGTCGGCAAGGAAGGGGTCGAGGCTTGTCAGGATGCTTTGGACACCTGCAGGGCCTTTCAGCTGCCCTTTCTCACTCCTTTAAAGGGGATTTTAGTCTAACCTGACAGGCTCGCTCAGAAATTCAGCAATGTCAACAAGGAGCCTTAATTGGAACTCTTTCCTGACAGCCATTGCATCTCCTTCCACCACTGCTCTTAGAGGTTAAAAATCAGGTGTTCTGTTTGATAAGGCCAAGAACACAATTTCTGAGGGTTTTTTCCCCAGTAATTAAATTGTTTGGCAGCAGAATGTACCATTTGAATCCATTCTGTAGTGAAAAGTGAAGATAAGTCTGATAAAAAAAAAAAAAAAAAGCCCTCAAATTTTCTCATTCTTAAAAACAGAAGTTTCATTTAATTTTTAACTATATACTAACCACTTTGAGAAAAGCTTTTTATCAGGGATTTGGGTGGCAGGTTTGGATTTGACAGTAGACAAAATATGAAAATAGCATCTACAAACATTTTTGTGCTCATCCAGGATGCCAAGCAAGACATTCTTCAGAGGAAATGTTTCTGATTTTGGGGAGTCTGATCCCAGTACTAAACTTTTTACTCTACACAGCAAGAGGATGAGGGAGCCTATGAAAAGTATTCAGGCAGAAGATAAAGAAATGCTGAATACTCAGATAATCCTGGTGTTGAGCTGGTTGTAATTTCCAGAAGTCCTCGGGTATGTTGTGGTCCCTTGGAATGGTGGTTTGGGAAAGGCCACTGGAGACTGGAAGGCAATGGTACAGTCCTTCCCAGCCTCCAGAACCACTACATCTGAGAAACATCTTCCAAAGAAATGCTGCAGTGCAGCCCTGTCCACAAACTCCAACAGCCTCTGGTGTCTATCTGAGCCCCACAGCCTGGGGATAGCAGCAGCAAGGACACCACTGCCAGAGGAAAAGCATGGCTATAATAGACACCATTTAGCTGCTGAGCTGTGCCCGCCACTCTAATTCCATACAAATGGATCTCCAAATTCCCATGCAGGAAATGTCAGGGGCTTGCAAATTATCCCCAGTCATACCCATTAAAAATGTTGAAATCACCTTGCCTTCCGTGAGGAGCCAGTCTCTGTTCCCATGGAAACAGAAACTGCAGCCTCTGAACACCTGGCTTGGTTTGTTCCAGCTGCTCTGGGCCATCGTGGCTGCGGCTGGAGGCTGCTCCAGCACGGCCCAAACCCCACACCAGGGCTCTGCTCGGCTCTGAAACTCAACTCCCTCTGCTCCTGTTAGAGGGAAATGCTGGAACAGCCTTCCAAAAGCAGTATCACACTGGTAGACACTCCTGCCAGTGCTCTGCTTCAGTAAAATCCATAATTAATATGAAGATTAATTCCACAGGCTGTTTTTACCTCTTATCTAACATTTCATAGCAGTTTCTAATAGAAGCCATCAGTGAAAGGTGGACCCTGTTCTGCTGTTTTACCCAAGAGAAAGATAATCAGCTTTTGCCACGCTCATAAAGATCATGAATGGAATTCCTCTAGAATAGTGATACTTTGTATATAATAAAATCGTTTGTATCATAGAAATGTGGGGTCTTTTTGTGCTTAGTATGTGTTTAAATCCTTACCCCTGAAAATGTTTGAAAGGCAAAAAAAGGAAACAGGGAACTGTGGAGAAGTGCAATGTCACTGGGGCCTAGATTAGCACAAACAGGATCGGGTTGCTCTTGGGAGAAAAGCAGAAGTACCTTGTGAAAGAGAAAATGAAATTACTTTGGGTTTTATCCTCCTCTTCTTGTCATAAATTCAGGTACCTGCTGAGAGATGTTTTTAATTTCTCTGACACCTTTTGAATGCTTTATCAATATACTGGCTTTCTCCATGCCTTAATTCAAAGCAAATCACTACTCTTTTGGAAGTACTGCACATTCATTAGCCAAGCAGGCAATGCTGGTGCTGCTGACGTTTCTATGTCTCAAAAGAACCCTTGGATCTGTGTCCCAACCATATCATCTGCAAGAGGTTCTTCCTCTGTACCAAATGTCCCTTCTTCAGCAATACTTGTTTAGCATCATGGGAGGCAGCACTTTAGCTTCCTTCAGCATATTTTAGCCAATACCCTGCATAGGTGCTCATTTAGAAACTTCACCAGTTTATAATTGTTTTTGTTTGTTTTAATATTCCTGGGCACATCGGATTTATTAGACTTGTTGTTTTTTTTTTTATCAGATACCACCACCACTATGGCAAGAGCTGTACTCGTATTCCCAAAGAACTGACATTAAAAAAATGGGTAGAAAAAAATTCAACCACTAAAATTGAAAAAGTGGTTTGAATTTCTATTACTATGATATCTAAAAGTATAGTGTATGTGGTTTTGCTCTGAATCAAAATTTCTAACCTTCTACCGGTGACACATCAACACTTACCCCGAAAGGAATTCCTTTTGTTCTGAGCATAATTAAGAAGTGGTATCGTGGGAAAAAATCAAGGCAGAACTAGCTGCTTTTACTCAATAGAGCTGGGAGGAAGGAAAACACTAGTCAAGGAGAACCTTGTGAGAGTATTACAAGAGTTATTTATGTAGGAATTAAAAAGCCCTAACAAACTCCACCCAAACTGTTCTGTGAGCCTTTGTCTTTGTCTGGAATACTCAACTCATTTCTTCCCAAGAGACAGAAGTGAGTATTTGGACTTTCCTACACTGAACCTGTAGTGCCATTAACCCTTCAGACTATTTCACACAATCACAAAATGGGACAGCACTCACTTGTGGAGCTTTCAGCTGAGGTTATCTTTTAGAGGCTATTACTACAAATTTTATTTATGTAATGCACAGATGCTTTAGACTTCCATATACCACAACTCAAAAAATAAACACATAAATAAAATAAACAAGTTTTGCAAACTTGTCAAGAGAATGGTAAATGCACACGCTGCTTTTTGTGAATCTTCTTTAGCAGCCAGATAAGATGACACATCTCTGGTTGACAAAGCCAAGAATGTTGCCACTGGATATTATGCACATTTTTCACATCTCCAGGAGCTGCTATGGGTGACCCAAGGTGAGAAATAAATGTACAAAACACAGAAAGATAGAACATTTTAAGTTTTAATCCAACAAATGAAGAGGGTTCTGACACAGTAAAATACCACTGTATTGCTAATGCTCTACAACTGTACATTAAAAATAATTATTGTCTATAGATGTAAAAATAGCAAGTTTTATGATAGAGTAAAACACAGTATAGAAACCACTCAAAATCATGTAGAAACCTCTTAAATAACTGAGGCATTTACGTAAGTTTCTCCAAAGGCATTAAGCAAAACACAGTTCATACTTACTCTAAACATCCCCCCACCTTCCCCACACTCTGTCCTAATTTAATTGATTAGAAAAATAGTAGTCTCAGTTACTATATTTTGCATTCTTTCAGAACCATCTAGGTTCTCCATTTTCTTCAAGTACAGTAGAACAACTCTTCACAATACAGTACTACCCTGAAGTAATTTATTTCTCAACACTACAGAATTTCAATAGCAAGTATTTCAGATTAATTTTGAAGGCTAGAAGGGGCCTAGGAAGTTTGCAGGAGGGCAATTAAATTTTGAATGCAAATTATTTACACAAACATTAGTGTACTGTAATTACAGCATAAAACTTGCAATGCAGCTGATGAGTGCTTTTAACAAAAGCTCCAAATGAAAGAAAGGGAAGAAAAAAATAAATAATCTAAAGTTCTTCATGGTAGAAACGCTCATCATGAAGCTGCCTACCATAATCTGTTGCTTCGCTGTTAAGAAACAAATCCTGGTTCTTAAGAATTTCTGCTTCAGAAAGTTTTTTATCATCATTTAAATCCATCTCTTCAATGAGGTGCAGAGCCTGTAAAAGAAACAGACCACACAAGCACGAAGTTAAAACAATTCTGATTTTTGCTTATTTATGTATTATAAAAAGAGGGAAGTCTAGCAGTAAAATGCAGAGTATTTTACTTGTAGCTCATTCACCAGTATTTCAGAGTTCAAAACAGGCTGTGCAGCAGCTCTACTGCATCTCTTATTTCTGAGAAATAAGAGTCCTGGTATAACATGGGCTTTGTTTTCATTTGCTGAACATCTACAAATATGGTGATTTAGAGAATCCTTCTGTTCCTACTTCTCCTGATTGGTTTGGCTCAATGTAACTGAGCCAAAAATAACGGAGACTAACGTCAGCCAAGGGGATTTTAAACGCACTCTGCATGGTAAAAGCTGAAAGACTAACGACAAACATCTTGGCCAACACATGTCAATTCCTGAAAATGGAATAGATAATAATTTTTCTATTTTTATGTTATTTAGCTATCAGGTTTCTCAAGTCATTTTGAAATGCCAAAATGGAAGCGTGATACTCTGACTTCAAACAGCAGTTTGTGACTGAAATCAATGCTACCTTCTCTTTATGACAGGTGACTTTGCTAAGCCTTTATATTACTCAAAGGAAAAAGCTAGCACATTAGAGAAACAAATAAAACAAATTATTAGCTGCAGAATTAAGCTATTACTACAGCATGGACTGGCTGTAAGTCAAAATTTGAAAGAGAGCTAAAAAGAGCTAAAAAAACCCCCCAAACCAAGGAAGCCAACACAGGTATGAATACACTCAGCAGCACACAGAGTTCATGTCAGAACAGAGCTATTTCTGTGAACTAAGCACTGACCACAGCCAGAAAGGGCCATGCAAAGGCTCACAGATCCCCATTTAGAGAAATACTCCCCAACAGCTCAGCATCCGACAAGGTCTCACACGGCAGCACGCAGGGCTGCTGCTGCTGCTGTTGCCACGGGGCTGCTCCTGCCCCCAGAGCCCAGCAGGGCACAGAGGGCAGCTCAGGGAGGAGCACATGGGCTGTGTGTCTGACACAGGGAGGTGCCTCTCTTCCCCTGGAACATGAAGCCATGGGAAGACCAGGTGTTCCTGCCACTCTGAACACAAAAATCCTCCATGGTAAAGACATGGAAAATTTGAGAAGTTACTAGAAGAAAGGCAGAAATCCTCTCTACTGCAGTCAGGGACTGGAAACTACCACAAAAAATAAGCTAAAATGAGAATCCACTTAAAAGCTATTATGCTGTTCTACCTCTGATTAAACCATTTTAATTAGCATCATCAAAGTTTGCTTTACACCATCTTGAATCACAGAGTACTTCCATTTTCTTGTACTTAAAACAAGTTTTTAGTTCTATAAATTATGATGATTTATCCAGTTAGAAGAATTACAATCAATTCCTTATTTCAAAATTATGCAGCTTCATTTGGTAGTGCGTCTCATTAGATTTACCTACAACAACTAAAAAATTCCTTATTAAAATTCTGTACCCTTGAGTCAAAGCAGATAAGCTATTTAAACATGTACAAAAGCACTTTGTTAATTTACAAACATTTACACAATTAATAGAAACTTCACATTTGCCTAATGCAGTTAAAGGACCTGCATTCCTTGTCAAAGTGAAAAGAAGTTTAAAATACATGCAAAGATCAATTGATACTCTTTTTCAATAACTAAGACGTGATAAATCTGAATGCTTCTCTCATTTTGCTGTGATCCATCAAAATTCTCCTGCAGTAATTAAAACCTAATCAGTAGTCAAACCACGAACCTCCTCTTGTGCAATACCCTGATTGTTGGGTACTATCCAAGACAGCAGCTCTTGAGGGCTGAGTTTTCCATCATGATCCTTGTCATAGTCATTCACAAACCGGTCCCTCTCAACCAGTATCCATTCTGGATCTTCCCTTGCAGCTAGCAAGATACAATTGTAAAGTTAAAAGCCATGCTTCACTTTAAAGCAGAGGTTTTCATATTTTCTCCTAAGCAAATTCACTTATTCTCATAAAACATAACCTAAAAGTGATGTCACTAAACAAAAATAAACCTTAATGAGCAGAGGAAAGTAGGAAAAGCAACTTCATTTACTGCCAGTATTTATCTGCACACTTGTTTTATACTTACTCAATGTACAGGTATTGCATCCTGCAGCCTACAGCAATCTTAGACTTGTCCTTAACTCTTCAAGAAATGGGAAGTAATGCATCAAAATTATATACACTGCAGACAAGCACAATCTGGCTTTCTAAGCCTTATGAAAATCAAAAGTAGCAAGTATCACAAGTAGGTAAGTAACAGTTTAAAAATAATTACAATTCTATTATTAAAGAAGAAAAAGTGAAGCCTCTTCTTCCTAACATTTGGTTTTCCAAGGAGATTTCCCCTTTATGTCACCACTCACCATACACTGTTGCCCCAAACCACAAGCTAATTATGAAATCAGAGCCCCCATGCAGCCTATTAGTCATTTTAAAGAATGCTGCAGGAACACTGTCTGCAGAAGAGAGAAGCTGAAGTAGTTTGTACAATCACAGCTGATTCTCAAGTCTTGCCAACAAGTTGTGATGACAAAGCTATTATCTTCTGTATTACTGCAACAATTTCACTCCTTTCCAACAACTTTTTATAGACTGGCCTGGAAAAGCTTGCTTTCATGCTAGAGCAGGAAAAAGATAATGAGCCCTGTAGTTGCATCAGAGATCTGTTGTTTTTACTGGCTCTGACAAAGAAAGATGGTTATAAAACATGAAATTCCAGGTGGCTGATTAGAGTGAAGAAAAATGGATTATTCCCCTGGTTCTCCATATCCTCATGTGGCTTACACAATTCTCCCCAGCTAGAATGCCATTCAGAATTAGCACTTCTTTGGGCCAAGCAGACTTTGTACAAAACTGAAGTTACAGGGCTTTTTAGAATGGGAAGAATTATTTGCCCTAGCTTTTAGCAGATCAAATACAGTGTGTAAAATATTCATTGAGAAATATTGTTAAGCATCAAGTAAGTGTCCTTGTTACATAAGGGACAGATCAAGTTAAAGGAATGGTAAGACTGGAAAAAAACAAACCCAAACAAATCAGAGTGAAGGCAGTAATCAGTGGAACAGTGAAGCGACTCCTCACACTTCCCCTCCATCCCTCTCAGAACACACTCAGCTCAGTCCTTCCGAAGCAAGGCTGGCAGCTGCCTGCTCAGGCTGATCAAGGCCAGGGCAGTTTACCCTCACATTCCTGCTACTTGGATCTGCAGATGAGTTCAGCTGGTAAATATGCAGCACCTTGTTTCAGCTGCATACCCTGTGGTCAGGAATTTGCTTCAGTCTTTCAGAAAACAAGAAGCAAATTGCAAGGAAACTGTGGAATGGCCTACACACAAACCACCACCAAATGCACATGGGGCAGAGACAGAAATAAGGAGTCTACTACGCCCAGTTTTAGAAAACAGAATTTTTCCAAGATAGAAAATCTTACTCAGAATCTGTAGGTGTAACTGTGAAAAGCTGAAAATAAAGGTGCATCCAATTCTTCCCATTCCAAAAGCTTTTGTTAGTTCCTTCTTTCATGCCCCTTCCCCTTTTTCCTTACTTGGGTCTCTTCTGTAATCACCAAGGAATTCTTCCAGGCTAACAAATCCATCACCATCTTTATCATGTTCTTCTAAAGCCTCCTGAATGACAAAATCCTTTTGTATACATACAAAGAGCAAAATTAGCAACTCATGATCAAGAGAAACAGTACTGAATAATTTTAGAGCAATGAAGTACTCCTTAAATTAAAGACTCCCTCATTTGAAACCTCTTTTTGTGTTTTATGCAGACTAGTGCAGTAACTGCTTCCTGTGCAATAAACAGATCTGTCCTGAAGAGTTTAGAATGTCAGATTTCATGAAAACCAAATCTGAAAGGTGTCCATAGAGCTGGAATCCTTCAATACAATTCAAAACTGCAAAAGCAGCTGAGAAACATGAATATATACAAAGCTCTATCATCGCATTTCACTTTTCATCTGGTGGATTCACTAATTTGCATTTTTGCAACTCAATTGAATTGTTAGGAGAACTGGTTGGTCTTTTGTCCACCAGAGAGCCAAAACTGAAAGCTAAAATCTCACTGATGGACTTGCAGCCTAACAGAGCTGAGAGGTAGCTAAGTCAGTCCCGTCCCCAAAGTTGGTGATACTTGTGCAATCGTAGTTCTTGAAACAGATTTCAAAGAAAAGCACTAAACTCCTGCTCCAGCTCCTGACCTCCAGCACTGGATCAACAAGACATTACCTGATTTTTAATTTGTGCTGTCCAAGCTATATCCATAACTGTTCCACTTCCTATGGTACTGGGGCTAAAGAGACACTTTGAAAAGACCTACACACAGAGGCTGATAAAGATGCTCCCCTAAATCTTACCGTCATGTATTCCACCTCTTCAGGATGTTCAAATGCAATATATTCATCCACATTTAGAGCAGGAACATCATCTCTATTAGCTTTCTCAAAACGTGTTTTCTCCTTTAAATGAAGCTTAGAAAATAGATTTAGTTAGAGCCCTTACTGGAAAGGAAAAACAACGTAGCTGGCTGTAAGCTCATTAGGATATTAGTTGTTTTACATTACCTACTCATATTATACTGACGTTAAATTTTCACTACAAACAGCTCATAGAGAGCAATAAAAACAACACTTTTAATTGATGGTTTTATTCTGAGAATCGCAAAACCCCCTGCTTTTTTCAATTTAAAACACACTAAAGAGAGATAATGAAAAGACCAAGAATTCTCAATTTGATATGTACATCCTCTTCTAAAAGTTGCCAATTCCCAAAATAACAAAGTTGCGTACAATGATTATAATTAATGGCAGCCATTGCAAATTCCAGAATTTACATTTTAAGGACACTTAACCCTCTGGATCTACATCTCATTTATGTCAAGGGCTACCTGTAGTTCAGTGAAGGGTTTGAAAGATCATGTATGTAAAATGTCTTTTTTGAAGCCATTTTAAGGCCAGATTCCTTTACTACAGGACTGCTACCCATTACACATGATCATTTTAAACAGAAGTCACTTCTCTAACCTGTTTTAAGTAGATGTATTAGCATGCCATTAAAAAAGAAACAATATCTGATATGAGCAGGCAAGTTCTTATTTCTGAATGGCTTGCATTTCCTATTTCTGTCTTCCAGATGTGCAAAGACTTCCTATTTTTTTCTTGTTTCATTTTGTACAATCTCTTTAGACAAAATACAGACCAACACCATTGACAACTGATCTCTGCTCAAACTGCACATGATGTGAACTATAAAAATCTTGGAATCCCATCCTTAGGTGTGCTGTGCTACCAGTGTGAGTGATCTGGGTATGGGAATAGCCAGCACATCAGAGATCATAAACACTTTACAAATAACCATTAGAAATTGTACTTCTGCTTTATGTCCTACATATTGACACTTCTCTCAACATCAGGCTAACCTGATGAACACAGAACATAACATGAAACAAATAGAGTGTAAGATATTAACTGTTCTGCAAAATAGTTAAATGCCCTCTTAGAGAAAAGCTGACATTAGCTGGGAATTTAACTAGGAAGGCAATCCAGAAGGATTACAGAAAGTACTGTACTGCAATGTAAGCTTCAATCACTGAGGGAGAAAGTAAGTTTTCCAGTGTTTTTTGGGAAGTGATGAACAAGGCCGCCACCTTCTGGTAAATTCCTGTGGTTATCTGATGACAGTTCTAAACTGTCTTACTCTTCCATCCTGATCAGAGCAGGACCACTAATTTGCAAACGTAAGGAAAATGCTGAAGGTGGCTGACCTGTGATGCTTGTACAATGCTGCTCATTTACAATCTACGTTGGAGAAGTCAGCAGGCAGGAAAACCCAGCAAGCAGTCAAGTTATTACATAAGCAAGCAGTTCTATCCCAGCTTATGTAGCCATAGCTCTTTATGTATCTGTGATGGCAACGTCTCAAACATGGTATCAGTATTTTGACTGGAAGTTCCTCTGGAAGTCTTGTTATATTTAAAAGCTATGTAATCATTCAGTTATGTGACATTCCAAGCTTTACAGTTTTTTCCTTCAGTGTGTAAAATCCTCTTTTCACTACCTTAGTTTCACTTCTGCTAACATCCTGTAGTATTTACTACTACTTTACTAAATGCAGACAAAGTAATCCTCACAGAAAAAATAAACCTTTGGCCAGAGCAGTCTAAAACCACACTTATTCTCTTTCTGAGAAACCTTTACATATACTTATAAATGTGGAACTTGAAAGGAAACAAGTTTTGCTATGTGGTGGTTCTTGGTGAACCTTTTCTCCCTGCCTCACCTGCCTCTTTCCCCACTTAAGCATCTGCTTTCATAGATGTGTGACTCACACACAACTTCTGTGTTTAAACATCCATTTTTAGCTGTGGGAGTTGCATTTTCATTGCTTAAAACTGAATTGCTATTGCTTTCTCTGTGGGTCTCTAATGGATAGGCAATGTTACAGCAGGCAGTACTGACAGCCCACAATGAGTGCTTGAGCAGTAACTGAAAGAATGGCTGGAACAGCGCAACCAAGGGGTTAAAGAGCTTCCTTCTGCTCCAGCTGCAGTGGTGCTGGCCCCTGCTGAGGGCAGGACCCTGTTGGGCTGCAGACCTCACCCAGTGGATTGGAGCCTGGGTTTAACATGGTGGCTGGAGACCATGTTCTGCTGCAAGACTGTCAATAGACTTACACTCCACTCAGCCAGCAAAATACACTCAGGGGGTACCATTTCATTGTGTCTTTATTTTGTCAGCAGCAGCTTTAATACTCCACTACTTTCCTTTAATTACTCCCCTATCTCAGCTAGCACGAAGTGTTAAACATATGCCAGCTGCTCTTTTTTCTCTACCCATCTTGTTCTGTCACAATAAACAAATATTGCTGCCTTTGGCCAACAGCTCACAGGAGCTGCTGCTGAAACATTTTACCTGGCGAAATGATTCTTCCTCTTGATCCTCCAGGACAGTGTTCTCATCAAAATCAATTACACGATCATACATTTGCAAGTTATACTCCTTCCAAGACACCAATCCATCACCATCTTTGTCATAGTCACTGAAGTGTTGCTTAGCTTCTTGTGTAACATAATGCTTAAAAGACTGCTGTATCCAGGAGCTCAGCTCATCTGTGAAAAACATTAAAAATAAAATAAGGAAAATCAGAATCATCTGCACCACAAAAATTGTGAAGACCCCACAGATCTATTTTGTCTGGAATATACTTTGCAATTCAGACAAAAGCATATAGGCAAGAGGTTACTTAAAGCAAACCAGTCTGTTGGCTCTATGCTGTGGCTTTTTCCAAGGCAACTGAATGAGGGAATAGATCACAGCTACAGACTTCAGGGGGTTTGTTAATGGTGATGTGGCCTTGTCTTATCAAACCTAAAGGGAATCACCACTATAGAATCATATCTTTTTTCTCCAGAGCTTTATGAAAATGATGCTGAGTATGGTTTAGACAGACAACTCTAAATGTAATTTGGTACCCCAAAAAACATCGTTCCCATCACTCTGGGGTTTCTTTTGAAAAATCCACAAACTGAAATAAAACTTAATTTAGTACCATTGTCTTAATTACCCAAAATAAAATATTAACTATTTATGTAGAGCTATTTTCCCCTTACTTGGGGCTGAAATCAAGCCTCATAGTTTGGAAAAGTTTTTTAGCTGCTTGTTTTCATAGAAATGTAGCTAAAAGAAATAAAACTTACTATACCAATGAACTGACAAAGATACATTAAAGTTACTTCATTTAGAGAAGATTGGGAGAACATATTCTCCCAGCATCTCTCAGCCATTTTCAGGTGCCTGGAAGGGAAATACATCTTCCTCTGCATTGCAAAAATTATACATCTTAATCAACTCAACTGAAATCCTGCTCTGAAGAGTCATGATGACTAATAAAAAGTCCTATAGAAATCACTACTTTGACATAAAAAAATCTTACAGCATTTTTAAAATACTTAAGTATCTCATCCTGCCCTTCTTGGCAGAGGCATCAATACAACTTTATTAGTATCCTTGAAAAGCAGCAATGGATTTTTTAAAATACATTTTGTGTACTGAATTTATATTAGCAAAGTGATCAGCTTGATAACAGATTCTGTGAATTGATTGAACATGCAGAGGTGAGTGTGCCAGCAAGGCTTGTGCAGAAACCAGCACTACCTTATAAGAAACTCCAACATGATTTCTTAAAGATGGGCACCATTAAATAATGGTTTCTTTCCCAGCATTTAAGATGTGAGGCACAGAAATGTGACTACATAATGTCCAGTGCCATGAATCAGAAATACTTAATACTCCAACATCAGAGAAGCAGCATTAGTATATTTCATCTTCTCTCACTGTCCAAATGGAGGCATCACTAATAAGGAAAATGTTCTCAAGAGTTTTACAATACACTGAGGAATAACTGAGCTCAAAAAGCTTCAGTATTGTAAGTTTCTTAGTGTAAAAACACATTCCACTGTGAGTTTTATCTTTGGGAAGTGAAATGAAGGCAAGTTTTCATTAGACTGAGAATCAGACGCAATATATACACACCATGAGGACGGAGTATGGGTGGAGTTCCTACACTTCATATAGACTTTTTTCCTTAAAGCCTTCATGTTGTGAGCTGCCTGTGGTGTATGACAGCGACTAGCCATCCCACTGAAACTACAGACTATCTCACCTCTACACAGTCCATGCAGAAACACAGAAATCAGGGTGCAGTTGATTAAATTCAGCATGAAAGGCATAAAGTGAAGGACATTCAAAAGATAGTCAATCTTGTCTTTAAAACCGCATTTTGTTCTCTCACCTAGAAAGCTCCCTGCATGTTTAGTATAATTTTAATCAAGTATTGCTGTTCTGGCATTTGACCAAGGATTCTACTTGCTTTGTGTGTGCACACGAGAGGCTTTTTTGTCAAAATCACAGAACAAAAAAAAAAGTTCATAACAAGGTCTAAAATTAACATTATCATAATGATGTACTGAAAGAAAGGGCCTGAGTTAACCATGGAGTTCCTAAGTCTGACTGACAAAAAACCTGTCTGGGAAGAGCCATTTGACACTGTATTATGATGAAATATGATCCCTCAATGTCACTTGGTGTCACCAGGTACTGAAGCACATCTATGTAGTATTATGGCTGCAGTACTTTCTTTCCATCTTAAACCTGCTCTCTGATTTGCACATAACAGGATTACAAAGACAGAAACCCACTTGATTCCAAGTAGCTTCAGACATGCAAGGAGCAGGCACAAGTGCAAAGGAGGTCCCTTTAACTCGATACTGCTTTGACCCACACTAACTCTTGCTGGCCACACTCCTTCCATCACAGAATGGATCAGGTTGGAAGCGACCAAAGTGGGTCATCTGGTCCAATCTTCCTGCTCCAGCAGGGTCATCCCAGAACACATGGCACAGGATTGTGTCCAGAAGGTTCTTGAGCACCTCCAGTGAGGTGGGCTACAATCTCCAGTGAGCTTGCCCACATTCTCTGGGCAATCTGTGCCAATGCGCAATCTCTGCGCAGGAAAGTTCTTCCTCATATTCAGGTGGAAGTTCCTGGGCATGAGTTTCTGTTCATTGCCTCCTGTCCAAGTAGTTGGCACCACCGAGCAGAGCCTGGCTCCATCCTCTCGGCACCCTTTCTTTAGGTATCACACATAAGTGAGGTCCCCTCTCAGTGGTCTCTTCTCGAGTCAGACAGAAACCTTAGGCACTGAGATAGCCTCTGTATGAGCCTGTCAGTGTTTCTAACTCACTGTGCAAGGGATCGTGATGTTTTCCACGGGGATTCTCCCCAGCACAAGAGCCACGGGTTGTGTCACGGGTAGAACGCGTTTTCCTCCCGGAGCAGCCCGGCCCGCCCGGCCCCCGCCGTTACCCTCGCTGAGCAGCCCGTCCGCGTCCGCGTCGATCTTCTTCACGATGTTCTTTAGCCGCCGCTGCTGCTCGTCCGGGCTGAGCCGCGCGTACTCCTCCGCCTCCTCCTGCGGCACAGCAACGCGCCCCGTCAGCGGCCCGGCCCCGCCCGGCCTGGCCTGGCCCGGCCCGGGAGCGCACCCGCCCCGCGGCCCCGCCGGAGCAGCGGCCGGCCCCGCCCGTCCCCGGCCCACCTGCCCGCCGAGCAGCGCCTCCCGGTCGTACTCGGCGCGATGCTGCCCGCTCGCCGCTCCCAGCGTCAGCGCCAGGCCCAGCGCCAGCAGCAGCGGCCGCATCGCGCCGCCCGCCCAGAGCGACCCGCGGCGAGGGGCGGGGAGAGGGCCGGGGGCGGGCGGGGGGCGCGGCGGAGGGTCGGGCCCGCGGCTGCACTCGGCCCTTGGTGTCGCTTGCGTGCAGCACCCGCGATTCGGGAACGGGAACGGGCACGGGCCTTTCTCGCCCAGGCCTTCCTGGTCTACCAGCGGAAGGCACCAAATACCGTCAGGATATACTGACAATTATCCAACTTTTAAACATCAGTGAGGCCTGGCAGATTGAAGTGGCTTACCGCAGACTGACTGAGTTAGAGGAGCGTTTGGATATGGTAGGAGTGACTCTTCGAGATGCCCTGCACAGGACAAAGAGTTGGGGTGAATGATCTTGATGGGTCCCCTCCAACTCGGCCTATTCTGTGATTTTATGATTACCAGAATTTCAGGCAAGCATCACCAAACCCTGCAAGGGGAAGATGATCAGGAAACAAGGTATGCAAAAGGTTTATACCAAAAAGGAACAAGCATTAGTTTTGCTTGAGGGCCCAATTCACAAGTAACGCTTCTGAGGCAAAGAGAAAGAGAAGCGAGGCTTTGTAAGAGTTATTAATAAAGTGGAGCAATACAAGTTTTAATAACTGTTCAACACAGATAATAGAAAGCTGTAAAATAAATTTAACCTGATTGACCACGCAGACAAACTGAAAATACATTGAGTAAATGAGCAGGGGCCTCCCCAGGAATATCATTCCTAACAGCTGTCACATGAAATTGGGATTGCTCCGATCCTGACCCCACTGTGGTCAAATTAATCATTGTAACTGGGTCGAGATTTATATAGGACCATAATTAGATTTGTTATTTCTCCTTTCAATACAAGGGTATTTTCAACATTCCTCCTTTAACCAGGAAGAAGTGAGAGTAACCTACCTGTGTTTCCACAAACACAATTGTTTAGAGACAGCCCCCAGGTAACGGAAGTTGCTGCATTGTCCAGTCCCTTCTGTGGTGACAGCGATGGACTGCTTCTGGTTCATCTCCAATTAATTGTGAAAAGCTACGACAGTTCATTTTGAAGATCCAAGAGTAAAATATTGTAATAAATCAGTAAACATGTTATTGCAATTTCCTGCCCATATAAGTAATGTCTTTCCATTAAAAAATCTAATGATGAGTTAACTCTAATACCTTTTATTGGTTTAAATGTCAAATTGCCCATCAGTATTTAATAAATCATGTATACAAAATGTGAATTAAGCCCTACTACTTGTGGCATGTGTAGACAAAGCAAATCCTATGAGCAATCATAAGAGAAATAAGATTTGATTCGTTTCTGAAATAGCACTCAGGATGCTTTGTTTTCTCTGTCTGATGCATTAACACTGCAAAAAACCTCTTTCCTGCATATCTCAAGGGTTGACAAGTGTATCAGATTAGACATTTCAGTGCCTACACAACTTGCAAGATCACATTTATTATTATGAAATTCATTATATCCTATACATTAGGAAAAAAATCTGGATCTCAGTAAGAGGGAAAGCAGAGGAAATCATATTCCTCTCTGTGTGAAAATACAATCCAAACCCTTCCCAGCACACAGTTAAACCAGTTGTATAATAAAATTCAAGATCATTCTGGTATGACTGCTGAGGGAAAAAAGAGAGGCTTTTTTGTTCCCTCCATTATTTTAACCACGTGCATAGCAAATGCATCACTACTGTAAGTTAAAAAGGAGTATCAGTGAAGTTATTTTTAAATCAGAATACAAGTCATGCTATATAAAACTTTTCTGTGGAGTGAACTTCCTGATTTTTCTGGAAAATGTGCTCTTCCCTCAAGCCAAATCACATGCACTCTTATCACAAATCTGTTTGGAGCCATTCTTTTGGTCACAAAAAAAATGAATGTTAGAAGGTCATGTTCAACACAAGCTCTTCTCTGAGAGATCTGCAAATGTAAATTGGGGCTGTTGGACTGGCAGCATGAGAGCAGTTGTACAACAGCACAAACACCAGTTCCTGAACAGTTATTTCTAACAAGTCAAGTTATCCATCTGGTGTTCACTGTAAGTTTTAGGCATTTCTACATTTCAGTTTTATAAATCACTGCCTGACTTGAATAAGCCGCAATTTGTTTTATTCTAATGCATGTCACTTATACACTGTCAGAATAAATTGTTTGCCAGTAGCTTTATTTAGATAGGCTTCCATTTTGACATATGCCCCTAATTTTATTGTTACCATGTATCAACATTTTAAGCTGCTTATGAGATGGTTTGTTGAAGATCTGCGTGCAAAGATTATTCTTCCTTTTTCCATTATAAAAGTTGTTGATTTTGGCACATAGATTTAAGTAAGGGAAAAAACTGAGCAGCAATTTATTTATAAAGATCATCTCATTTAAATATCCTGTGTCTGGATTTCAAAGTGACATTTAGTAGTAGCCAAATATGACTTCTTGAGTGTTCTAATTGTTTCATAAGACTTTGCAGAAAGTATTTTGTATTCTGCAGAGTACAATACTCTGTAGAGTGTTACTGACCTGTTTTTCTAGTTCTTTGCATTTAGTGCAGTTATTAATATCTGAGGATAATTTGGCATTTGGTGGATATTTTTGAGGATAATTTTGATTTGGCATCAAACCAGAACAGCAGGATTTGATGCGACACAGTATCAGGGCACTCAGCTCAGCCACACAACGAGGAGGCAGCTGTGGGAACTCTGACTGATAAATAATAAACAAGTGCATTATCAAAGAACAGCAGTGTGAGGGATTTGGATGGGACCTTCATGGCTCAGCTGTCTGCTCTGAACCACAGGCGAGTGATGTATCATTTCTGTGCTGCTGCAGATCCAACTGAAACATGTATGATCTCCCAAGCCATCTATTCCCATCCTTGCAGGACTTCTAATGTTTTAGAGATGACAATCTGAGCTGTCCAGGTTATCATTTAGGCCTCTTTCTTCTCCCTATTCCTGTCACACTGAGGAAAATGAATTATTCTCTTCACATCATGCTTTTACATCCTTGAACGCTCCTACCACATCCCCTTTTGTCTTCTTTTGGCTTAATAGATTCTGCTTGTCCTGTGTTTCCTCACAAATCACATTTCCCAGGCCTCAGACCCCATGAGGAAGGCTGGCCTCTTCACAAGCCACACCCATCCCCAGGTACTATGCACAAACAGGATGCAATAGCCCAAATCACACCTCAGTGTTACACCCCAGGATTAGGTGCCCATATTATACCTACACCCCATGTATTGCACACAGTTATTTATGGTTCTGTTTTTCCCAGCTCCCAGCAGTGGGGAAGGGCTGCATGCAGGGGGGCTGACTGCCATGACATCAGTGATCACACTGGCACAGGAAGACACATCAGGCTCACAGCAGCCAAACATGAGCCCAGGTGGCCAAGAAGGCTGATGGCACTGGTACATTGCTGTTGTTATAAATGCACAGTATATAGTTGGCTTTTCGCAAATATTAAAATGAATATTGTATGTAGAATGTAAGAAGATTGTACTGTATTTTCTTTTAATTAATAGAATTTAGAAATGTGATTGTAACTTAGAAGACTGGGATCTTTTGTTTTCCTGCTGACCAAGAAAGCGATTAAACTTCTGTTATCAAGTATCTTGTCCAACTGAAAATGACCAGAGCCCCAAGAGAAGAATTTATAGACCTATGTTATCAGATAGAATAGAGACACCTGAAGACGGGTCTGCCGGATAGAATGGCTGGGGGGGAGTTAAGACTAAACAAAAGAATTCACACTCAAAAAGAATGCTTGAATCATGCATGTGAATTTTTAAATATGCAACAAGCTCATGTATAAGAAGAAAAAAACTCTGTTAGACGGTGTGCTGGCTGGTTCTGTGCCAGGCACCCTCAGCTGAGAAAATGTATTTTGCTTTTATCTCTCCTAATTGTCTTTTTTTTTCTATTGTCTCCTAATTTTCTTTTTTTTTCAATTAAACTTCTAAATTTTTCCAAGAAAGTGAACCTCGTTTTTCACACTGTACCAGCAATGGTGTGGCAGGAGGACCAGGGCAGTGACCATGTGTCTGTGCTGGGCACTGCTGATGCCATACCTCAAATCCTGGGATCAGTTTTGGGCCCCTCAGAAGGAAGACATGGAGGAGCTGGAGCTTGTCCAGAGGAGAGAACAGAGCTGGGGAAGGGTCTGAAGCACCAGGAGCAGCCAAGGGAGATGCAGAGGCTCAGCCTGGAGAAAAGGAGGCTCAGGGGGGGACTGTCTCTCTCTCCACAACTTACTGACGGGAGATAAGGGTTGTCTCTTCTCCCAGGCAATGGTGACAGGATGAGAGGGAATGGCCTCAAACTGCACCAGGGGAAATTTAGGTTGGACATCGTTAGGAATTTCTTCACAGAAGCAGTGATTAGACATTGGAACAGGCTGCCCAGGGAGGTGGTGGAGTCACTGTCCCTGGAGGTGTTTAAGGAAAGACCAGACATGGAACTTGGTGCCATGGTCTAGGTGACAAGGTGGTGTTCGGTCACAGCTGGGATTCGATGATCTGAGGCCTTTCCCAACCGAATTAATTCTGTGACCGCACCCCAGCGTTTTCTCAGGGTCCGTACGTAGCCCCGAGCTGGCCCTGCCCGAGGGGCCACGGGAGTCGCCTCCGCGGCGCCCTCAGGGTGGGGCGAGGAGCGAGCGAGGTGAGGGCACCGCCTGCACTGGCGCGGGCCGGGCATGAGCCGAGAGGGAGGGGTGGAAGCTGTGAGGCAGGTGAGGGCTAAGTAAGGGAACGGCTCACCGGCGTCGGCCGCGCATGCGCGGGCTGGACGGGCGGTGCCGGCGGAGTGCGATGACGTCAGCGCGGCGGGACTCGCGCGGGCGGGACGGCGCGGCCGAGAGCGTGAGTGGTCGGCGCGCGGGCCCGGCGCGAGCGGGAGAGCGCGGGAGGCGCGGGCGAGATGGCGGCGGGCCGGCCTCACCTTCCCTCAGCCCCACAGCCCTGGGTGGTGTCCCGGCGGGCGGCTCCGCCACACGGCCCGGGGAGACGGGACAGGGACAGCCTGGTTGCTACAGGCAACCAGGAGCGGTGGGTGTGGGTCAGGCCGTGCCATGAGGGGGAAACGGGCTTTCGTCTCAGCCGGCCCCTTCCGTCTTTTCCGCACTGCCTGTGGGGAGACTCGGATTCAGCCTGAGGGGGATCCCGGTGCTTATGATTCTGTCGGTTCTTTAGGCTGTATAGGCCCACCCCTCCAGAGTGGGAGTTGTGGGGGGGCGGGGGAGAGGCACCCACGCTGAGGAAATTCACTGTGAACTCGTATAAAATGCCACATGATGTATGACTATTTGCATCTTAGAAACTACTAATGTCGTTCCTAGCATAAAACCGGGGTCTTCCTTTGCTGTCAGAGACAAAATCACGGCTGACAGCACAGTAGGTCTCGCAGTGTACTCAGCCTGCTCTATGCAGTTCTCTAAACACAGATTCTTATCTCGGCATTATTTCCAAATGAACTGCACTACTGGAAATTACGTGGATCCTCATGTTTTCTCCTCAAATATATATGCCAGTTCAATGAGCTTTTATTGTCCCTCACTTACAATCAAGTTAGTTTGGTCTACAAAAGATGTTTTCTAAGATGCTTCAGTGTTTGAAGACTCAGTGGTGGATCTGTTCTGATGGCTGAAATGATGCAGAAGTACAATCTGAGTTTTCAAAACTGAGCTTCCTTCATCCAACTGCAGAACATTTTGGTTTAGTGTGGGTTTAGGAGGTTGTCTGAAGGCATGCAGACATCTGTGGGCTTGTTGACACAGGCTGAGCTATATCCTTTTATAAAATTTAGCTATTTATGTAATGTGAGAACAGGTGAACAGCCTGCTTAAAGCAGTGTCATTTCGTGGTAAAGGCCAACAAAATCTGACTTTGGATCTGATTAAAGGTTAATCTTGTTTTTTTACCTAATTCTGGATAATTTAGAAGCATCTTTAATTTCCATTTAGCATCCGATTCTTCAGACAAGCAAGATTAGACTGTTTGCACTCAAATCAGCAGCTGTTTAGAATTTATCAGCCTTGAAGCCAAGAATTTAACTTTATTTCAGAATTGTTAACACTGTTCTGGAAATTCTTGATAAATCTATAAATATTTACCCCTCTGTACTGTCTTCATTTGTGGCAATGGTTCTGTATTACAGCTGCATAAAGTATTCACTTTGTCAGAGCTGACTTGTACAGAAGCCTTCATATCTTATAGTTAAATGAGAACAGAAGTTTCAGTTTTGTTTTGCTTCATCAGTAATTATCTGATGCTGATCAGTGCATCTCTGATTAATTTTTCTTTTTGAACTGATAACCAACTTGCCCAGTTCCCTGTCACAGGCAAGATTATTCTACTTGCATCACTGTTCTAGAGAAGTCCATGCAATGATTTGTTTGAAAGTTTTCATAATCTTTGTACTGTTTACTGTCTGACATATCAAATTACATTTTTCTGTAGTGTCAGTCTCATTTTGTTTTCTTCTTGGAATTTTGGCTGGTTTTAGTATGGAGCAATGCAAACACTTGACGAGTAAAATTATCTTCTGACAGCCTTACTGTGTTTGTCTGATGTCCATGACCTAAATGCTGCCAGCAAGCTAAAAGTAGTTTTAGAAGTGGTTTAAGGTAAAATAATTAATTGCAATTTTTTTTTTTACATAGGTATGAAAACTCAATGGGGTCGTCCAAAAATGTAATAAGTGAGCCTGTTGATGCAGAGGAAAGCTGTAACATGATGGTAAGACATTCAGTAACTGTAACACTATATGGTAGAGTATTTTTTTAACAGCAAGGAAAACTAATTTTTCATGTTGGGAGTCATTCATAAATCAGTTCGTTTGTACCTTCTATGAAAGTATGGATTCTAGGAGCTTAATAACTGTTATTCATTAACACTGTAGAGAGGAACCTTCAAAAAGAAATTTTACAATAGAATAAATTTGAGCATTTCTTCTGTTTTGCATAATTTCTGGTTTTGTTAGTATATGGGCTTTTTTGCATTCATTCTTTTTCAGCTGACTCCCATTTTAAGGTGCTTTCATCCAACCTGTGCTGTAGTGTAGGACCTTAATGTTTGGTTACGATAAACAGTGTGGTGTTCTTAGAAGAAGCTGAGGTTAGAGCTGAATTAATTTTCTTTGGGAATGCAGTGAATGAAACTGGTCGCTTTGTTTACATCAATATATTTATATCTATGAACATCATTAATAAAAAAATCCTCATAGAAGGTCCTTTAGTATTTATAGCCATGAAAAGAAGCAGTACAGACTAACTAACAAACATTTGCTATTTAAGGCTGAGTAGTTTCTGGTCCCTCCTTTTGCCTAAGGGCTGATTGTATCCAGAGCGTGTGGCAGAAGGTAACTTTGGATAGTTCAGTAGCAAATAGCAGGGATACAGGTTGAAGGAGCAGTCAAAAACCAGGTGTCAGTATTGTGTCACTTGTATGAGGGAGGGTCTTGTCAAATGAGAAGGCTGTTCATTCCCACTCTGGCCTTTGGCACAACCATTTTCCCTTCTCGGTGGCTGTGCATTTCCTCATTGTTGACACGTGTTTGAGCCTCCCTCAAGGGTTTGTTGGGTTTTTTTGACGTCCAAGTTACGGAGGTGAGAATTTTAAGTTAGGCTCTAGTTTCATTATATAAAATACCTTGAAATGCCATGATGAGATACTTATTGTTTCCTTTTAAGCTTTTCTGGCGCGTATAAAAATAGATAATTTAGAAAGTTACTTTGTTGTGGACTAATGCAAAGTTTTACACTCACATCATTAAGCAACGAGGGATTAAAAACCCAAACCAAACTTGCAACAGCAGAAATGGTCACTCTTAATAAAAATTCCTAGCAAGAATATGCAATTACATGTATAGAATAAGGATAGACTAGAACTCATTCTGTACAGGTTCTGGGGGTTTTATGTGCTCTATTTGAGTTGCTTTGGGACAATGTATGTAATTTTCTCTGTTTTCCAAAACTTCACAGATACAGCAGTGCTATTTTTCCTCTGTTGTGTTGCCTGGTCGTGTCTCTGGGCAGGTCTGTGAAGCACTAGATGGCACACTGTGACTTCCAAACAGGCAACTGAAGACATCTGGTTGAGAGAAACCCAAGCTAAAAACTATAAATTTAGCATTAAAGTAAAAGGAATTTCTTATTTCTGTTGTGATTCATACTGTCTTAATAAATTCTAACCACTCATCTGCTATATTTGTTTTTAGTGTAATTTTACTGTATTTTCTTTCTAAAGATGTAGAAGTGGTTGCAGGCTTGAGCCATATGATGGTAAGAATGAAAAGAAGAAAAATGGACCTCCTGATTAGTCCTATAGAAAATCAGTCTGTTCATGCCTAAAATAATACTTAGGTTTATTTAGTTCTTTTTGGTTAAGTTTGCCAGTGTTCAAAGCTAACATGGTCAGCAGTTTTGTGCTATCACGGTACAAAAGTTTATCATCACCATACATGGTTTGGCTTTATTGCAAATTATTTTCTGAGGATTAACTTTCCTACACTTTAGAAGAGGCAAGATTTTATCTGATTGACATCTGTCAGTTGATACAAATACTTCTTAATGTATTTGGTGCCGAATATCTTGTGATGGTGCATTTTACAAGTGCAAATAACTGTGTTTATTAGGTAAAAGAAGTGCATTCCCAGTGTCTCTTATTCTGTCTTTGAGTGGTTGCAGCTTCATAGTAACAGCCCATCACAATTGCCCCGAAATACTTTCTAGGTTCTTGTCTTCTAGTGAGAGAGCTGGGCTTTTATATGTGTTTCAGATGGTTCCCATACAGCTCACACCTTTCTCCAGGCTCTCACCAATCAGCCAACACATGTATTTTGGTCTCGTGCAGCCTTTAGCTTGTGTAATTAGTTCTAATTGATACAGGATAATTAAAACATTTGTGAAGTCTGCTGTGATGCTCCAGCAGCATTGACAAGCAATTAAATGAAAGTGATGTGATCTAAACATATCCATATTGAGGGCTGGGTAGTAACTCCCATGATATGCTGAGGAATAAATCTGGTTCTATGCAGAAAAATGGGGATGAAAATGGATGCATACACCTGTTCCAGATACTTGAGGAAAATTCAGCACCTGTGCACCCCACTTTGGATGGTGTAACCACATACTGGATGAAATTAACTAAAGATTGAGATTAACTAACTGGATGTCAAACTAAAGATTTCTCTTCCTTGTGTGCCCATCCATGTATTTCTTCTTTTCAGGCTTCTTTCCAACGCTCTAACAGCCACGACAAAGTGAGGAAAATAGTGGCAGAAGAGGGACGAACAGCAAGGAACCTGATTGCTTGGAGCGTCCCACTGGAAAACAAGGAAGATGATGGTATGTGTTTAACAGTCTTCCACCAGGTCTTTGCACTTCCATTCCTCTGTCAACTGGAGTTGCTCATCTGGAAATATTTTCCTTATGTAGAATTTCTCTATTTAGAAATGTTCTGTTTAGCATACACAGTATAATTTAGAAGTTTTTTTCCAAAATGTGCCTTGCAGTTGGCAGATCACTCATTAAAACTTTCCAGTGACAGATTAAAAACTATTTTGTCTGCAAGTAACATCTGAGATTTTCTTCTGCTGATATTATTAAGATAGTTGTGTAATACAATGATGTTGTCCTAAAGTGATCTCTTGTAACTGGGGAATTCAGAATTGTAGATGACTTAGAACAATCTAACAAATTGCTCTTCGTGTTCTAAAACAAAGAAATTTGGAAGGTTTTTTTGGGATCACTTCAGCTTTGGTAAATGCCAATGAAGAATCTCTAAAGAAGGGGATATGTGGGGACAGATTTCTGTAATCCAAGTCCTCATAACAGTTTTGTTACTGTTGTAATACTCTCTTGTGGCATGATGACTTAAGGAGCCAGGAATTGACTTTTATTTTTATCCTACTCAAGCTGTTCCAGATATCTGAATGCTGTTTTTGAGAACTTCATCTCAAATATTTTTGTAGCTGCATGTCCCTGTCCAGGTGCTGCAGCTTTTGAGTGTCTAAAAGTAATTTTTTTTATGTTGGTGGTTGAACATGGGAACCAGCTGCCTTGAAAAACTGTGGGCATCATCATCCTTGGAGATGCTGAAAACCTCCTTGGACATAGCTCTGGGCAGCCTGGAGGTAGAGCTAAATGATCTCTAGAGGCTCCTTCCAGCCTCAGCTGTTCTGTGATTCTGCCAGTGGAAAAGATATTTCTAACAAATGTTGTATCTTAAGTTGCAAGATAATTTACCCTATGTCTGATACAAAGTTGAAACTGTCTTTAAGCAGAATAGAATTGGGGCCCAAAGTATTTCCAGATTCCAAGTTACGCTTCTGGGGAAGGTAGTGATGTGAATGTGTGTATGGTAAAGGAACATGCAGTGTATTTCTAGCAGTATTTTTGAGCATCTTGTAAGTTGATTCAATTTCTGTGTAAAGAGTCTGTTATGTTTTAATACTATCTTGCTTGTAATATTATTTTAGAAACTTTAAGTCTTTTTCTTAAAAATGACTCTGAGTTGTATGTGAATGTTTGCTCTACACAATATCAGTTAAACCATGATAAATGAATGTAGAAGTGAATTTTTAGCTTTCATTAAATAGTAGTTATGTACTGTTATTAAAATCCAAGTAGCGTTATCCATTTCCTTCTTTTGGTCATATTAGCCCCATTGTAATTTTTAAACTTTGTCAGTGGTGCTTTCTTGATAAAATTTCTTAAATTATATACTGACCTTTCTGTACAATGCAAAGGATCTGATGACTATTGCCTGATGGAAAATTCCCTGTGAAAAGGAACTTGTGGTTAGTGAAAGCCTGGCGGAGCCAGATCCTTTATCTCTTGACCCTTGCCTGGCATGGAAGGTGTTAATGTCAGGGTCAATGAGCTCTGGTTCATTTTATGCTGATCCTTCCGTATGTGCTGTGTCCCTGCGGGATGATACAGCAATATTATGGATTAGGACAGTTCTAACTTTTTCAAGGGGTGTGTAAATCAGGCCAAAGGTTCAGGGTGCGTGAGCCAATCCTGCCACTCCTCTGTACAAAGCAGAATTTTGTCTTTGGGCAGTTTCTTCTGCTCGTAATGTTCAGAGGAATTGATTTAGCAGCACCCATGTGTGATTTAACATTTTAAATTATATACTGTTATTCATAATGAGATTTTTTTTTCCAGACGAGCGAAGGTATGAGTAAATTTTTATTACTAGGGGTAGTGTTATAGAGGGTTGATTAATTAAAATGCTGAATTCTCCTTTTCCGTTTGTATCCTTTTCCTATTTCCTTTAAAAATTGTGTGCTTATAGTCTTCTTCACATTTTTCCTCTTGCTCTGAAAGACTTGTGTATTTTATATAGCATACATAGATAAAAGGGAAATCAAAACCTTCTGATTCCGTTCTGTAAATATATAGTTCCTACCAGTAAGCAGTATTTCCTTAAAAAGGAAGGAGATTTCTGGAATGGCAGGTGATACATCTGTTGTGTGTTTTGGAGCAATGTGCACCCCAGTTATGTCAGATCTAAAATTCTAATTATGATTACAGATCAATGCCATGACAAAATCCCAGGCATGGTGGTGATGGTCTAGAGGAGACAGTGACTGTTAATCACGTTTCAGCCACTGTAATTCAAATTCTCCTTCACAGAATTCAGTAGTACACAGCAGATTGTGTTAGATAAACTAAACAACACTAACATTTACTTGGTATTTTAGGAGTCTTGAAACTGTGACAAATTCACAATTCTGGTATCCAGAATGGAATTTGCATTCCAGACCTGCAGGCACCAGTCACCAATTGCAGTCACGTTGCTTTTGCCCACCTTGGAAAGCTGTGATGGTTCCAAAGGAGGGTTTCAGAATTTTTCCCCTTTTCTTTTTCCTGTAATTATTTCACATGCCTAGAATGAAATTTGAGGCACTGAATGCAGGTAAGCAACTACACACAAATTTTATAACAAAACCATAGGTATTATTTTAGCAACAGTTAAAAACTTACATCTGTTAAATGTTAATAGATGGTAAGATACCTTTGTAAGTTTGAGATGTGTAGAAAAATTGGAAAATTTTGTATTTGTGATTGTTCCCTTCTTATTTTCTATTTGTTTAAAATCACCTGGGCTCTTGCCATATAGAATTCATTTGCAGATTAAGCATTTCAGAGTAGGAAACATATTTTACTGGTTGAAAGGCACCTGGCACACTCTGGGGAGCCTGCAGCATATTCCACTGTTTTAGCAAGGGCCTGCTGCAGAAAATAAGTTTTGTGGGATGTGATCAAAGTCATGAAACTTGTCTCTCTTTGGCCATGTGAGGAATTATGAGAGTCCTGACTGTACACATTGTGTGTGAGCCCTTGCAGCACGGATCTGATGGCAGAATGTAGTGTGAAGGGTAGGGGATTCTTTAAGGCTCATAAGTTTCAAACCTTGAATTTCACTGGAATGAATGGCAGTCCAGTCTAGTGTGGATGGGTGAATACAGAGCCATTATATTCTGGATGAGACACTGACAGTAATTTATAAAAGTAGTTTTGTGCAAAATATCTGAAGGTGGGAAAACGTGGATTATTTTGGTTATATCCATGCTTGAAGGCAGTCATTTCTCTAGATCCTTAGCATAGTACAGTTAGAAAAATAGCATCTAGTGCTGCTCTACAAACTTGTAAGAAGATGTGGCTCATAATAGGATTAGAAACTTCAATATGCTTTCTCGGTTGAAAATTATCATTTCTGCTGAGGGTGTGGTGATGAGCAGTGTCAGACATTGAAACAACAGGAGCAGCTGATCTCTGCTGTAGCCAGGACAGAAATGAAGGCTGCAATTAACTACTAAATGTAAAGGCAATTCCCACATTTCCCATACTAGTAAAACTGTACAAAAGTGGGAGGTGGGCAGGATGGTTGTTGAGGTTGTTAGGTAAAAGATAGCTTTTGAAAATAGGTTATCAGTGGGGGTTTTTGGCAGGTGTTGCACCTCAGTTTTTTAGACAAGAAGACTTCACAAATTGTGAACCCTGTATGCTTCATAGTTAAACACCAGAAAGGGAGGAAATGGACTTCCAGTGTAAAATATGGCTGTAGCTCCTCCAATGCTGCAAAACTTTGATACTTTATATATTTCACATGGGCAACTTAACAGCTAAAGGAAATGACCTTCTTGGGTTACAATTGTTCCCTCCTTACAATTCAGTAAATTGCTAGCAGGGGGTGCCGTTCAGGTGTCACTGAAGTCTGTGCATCTCTTAGCAATGCCAGCATGGTGTACTTACACACCAGTTACACACCAGTTGCCCTGAACATACAAACAGCCATTGAGCAATGCTGCCACTGCTTGGGAGTGTAGAGGGACAAAAGCAGGAATAATGTTCTGATTACCACAGCCATTATTGTAAGAAAATGAGTAATAAAGCTTGAAAATGTGGCTGCTGGTGAAATGCAAAGTTTTCTGGCCTACACACCTTAAGAAAAAGCTAGTCCTTGCTCCACACTATATTAAGTTTGGAAAACCGGCTATTTGCATCTAAATGTCTGCCCATATAGGAAGTGCCTGGAAACTTTTGTCTTTAGAAGGGACTTGTTTGCACATTTCACAGATCTTAGATGATGGATTGTTATTCTGGATTTTATAGAGTCTAAAGAGTCTATAACTTGATGTATTCCTCTGCCTCTTTTTAGTTTTAGTGTACCCATATTTGTGGCAAACGTTTTCACAGTGCAAGTCCTGTATGCCAGTGCCTTCAAAACCTTGTCCTTGCAGAATGCAAATCACATCAGAAGAGAGACTTGGGTGATTGAAATACTTCTGTTATCAGAAGTCTGCCAGGGAACTATTCCCCAGTTCAAGCTTTTTAGTGACTAGGAAGATTTTATACATGCATGAATGATTTTTTTCCTGAATGCTGCTAAATTGAGTTCGATATATTAGTTTATACCTGTTTTTTGGCTAATGTAGCATTTTAAAAATGAATTATCAAGCAAATAATTTTTAATTTGTTTTAAATTAAAAGCCTTGTTGCCTGGAATAGCCAGTGATCCAAACCAGCTGTACAACTGCTTGATTAAGACAGGTTTGCAGCTGCTTTACACAACCAGCACAATGAAAAACAGCTGGGCTGCATTTGGGAATTTGGCCTCAGAACTGTTAAAAATTCAACTGGACAATTCTGAAATTCAAGAATGATCTCCATGGTCTAGGAAGGGCTGTATTCAACAAATGCATTGATTTGCTTGGCTTCATCCAGCTAAATAATCTTGAAACTTCTCTTTGGATGTAATCTGTGCTAGAGAAAACTCTGGCCATAGTTACCGTTTTGTCTTAGCTTGCTTACATTTTTGGTAATTGGATCCTATGATTTTCGTGTTGTGCAAGTTTGGAGGAATAATTTTTTTTTACATTACCCCATAGCAAATCTCAAAGATTAAGTGCAAACAGATCAGGTTGGTCTAGGCTAACATAGATTTTTCTATGTTAGAAAACTCAAAGATAACTCTAAATCAATTGCCACCACTGCAGCACTGAGACCTGGAAACGCCCCCTCTGACTGGGGGAATTTAAACTGATTTTGGAAGCATAGTTGCTAAAGTCACTTCGTATAAGTGTGGAGGAAGACGAGTATATTTGAGAAGGGATTTCAGGTCTTAAGGAGACTGACTTGTGTTTGTTCTGTGAATGCTTTTCTCTCTTCCTTTGGCTACCTAAATGTTGATGAACTAAATCCTGACCTAAGTTCTGGGTTTTTTCCCATCTTTCTTGGAAGAACAGTTCCAGAAGAACTAAATCATTACATTTGGTTTTCCTAACAAATATATTTCTTGTTTTAATTCTGTAATAACTGATTGAGCTATCATTCAAAAGCAGACTTCTTAAAATTTATATAGAAAACAGGTATCATATGATACCAATCTGACATGTAGATTGTGATATTATTTTTAGAGGCACTGAGAGCTCCACACTTACCTTTGCTTAATGAAGCCTGTATCTCTTGCCTTTCTTGTATTTTTTTCATTTTCCAATGTTTTTTGGCATTATCCACATTCTAAACAGTGGAATATATATTTCAAATATAAAATTTGCCAAATCTCTTAGCTCAGAAATTGCTCCCCTCTCAGTACATTGCAAGATGAGATATGTGCATTTCAGAGTGCTCTATTTAATTAAAGTCATTATTGTTGATTAAAACAGTTGCTTCTCCCACAGGAAAATCGAAATGGCAATCTGGTGGAAAAACAAAAAGGGTGACTCAAGGAACACACAAGACTGCAAAGCAGGTATCTGCTCATTTTTTATTGGGACATAAAATTTATGACATAGCACTGTTTTTCTGTGAGATCACTGATATATTGTTGGCTGAATAATACTTCTCTTAAATGGTGCATAGATTGTAGTTTTAAAGAATATGAGTTTCAAAGTCAGGTATTCAGAAGTTAAAATTGCTAGAGTTTGGGCTGTCTTCCTCAGCTTTTCCTTTTGGCACTTCCCAGCCTCTGCACACGACTTAATGGCATTAAAGTTATTTTAAGGAAAGTGCTGTTCAATAAAATGATATAGGATATTATTCCTACAATTATGCTGCTTAAACAAGGGCTGCCTTTCTTCCCAATTTCTAATTAAAGGAAATTTCTTGACCTCATGTGTTAATGGCTCAAGTCAGTATATCTTAATTTGGAAAAAGGTCCAGGTGAGTAAAATTAATAAGAGTTAGGACTGGAAAGCAAGTTTGAATGAGAATTGTAAAGAAGAAACTGCTTATATTTTTATTCAGCTTTTTTTTTCTCTGTGAATGACAGCCTTTATTACATTAATAAAGTAATACTTCAATCTTTCCTCATGTTTGATTTTTTAACCGCTGTTTTTCTTTGATTTATGGATTTAGCCATTAGTACAGCTTTAGCCGTTTAATATTTTGAGGTAGCCTGTCAGAATTTGGTAATAAAGCATATGGAAGATATGATAGATATCTTTTGAAAGATATCTATATTGAAGATATTTTTTGAAAAAAGAAAAGATACTCTGCTTCCATAGCGATGTATTTGCATCTTTAAAACACAGGCATGCTCCTTTCCCAGTTTAGTTTCACAGCTGTTACCCTCGTGTTGTCTCCTCACGCGCTGCTACATTACAAAAACGGTGTGTGCTGGTTCTCCTGGTGTGGCACATGGAGTGTCAGTGGTGTCGCTGGGGCTCCCTGTCAGGGTTTGCCCTCGCAATAGTGAGGGTGGAGAGCAGCGTGCAGTTTGGGTTCTGACCTGGGGATTCTGTGAACATTGCGTTTTCAGGAGAATGCTTGGTTGCTACTTAGCGTGGGATTGCTGTACTAAAGCTCTTGTCAACACAGTGGATTCCTGGTGCGTTCAGCTAAGGTTTGAACACTGCTGAGTGTCTGTGCATCTTGGCATCTCAGTTTGGCATTCCACACCTTTATTTCTGCTGCCTTTCAGACACTGGATACTGCTGGTGGCTTTTTTGGCTTAGTTTTGTTGAGCTTTCACTTTTAATTTTCTTTTATGTATGTATTGTTGAGCTTTCACTTTTAATTTTCTTTTATGTATAAATGGGCCACTAATCTCAAGAAAATAAACTTGCAGGAGCTGTTTTATACAATCTTACCAACCTCATCTTTTCAGTAGGATGTTGGGAAATATACATTCAATAAATGTTGGCATCCCAAGAGTATAAATATACATTGCATACTTTCCACAAGTCCAAGGCAAGTTACTGAAACTATTAGAGGGGGAAAAAAACCAAATTAAAGAAGGACAAGAGAGATTCAGTTTTAATGTCACTTTCATCATCCATGCTGGGTTACTTGGGTTGTAAGAAGTGGTCTGTTAGCTTCAAAGATACAAAAGCTTTGCATCTTCTGCAGTTGAAGATCTGAACAATTGCTGCAAGCTAAAATATTTTTTCTAATAACAAACCACCAACTTAATGCTTACTGGCTTGTGTGATAGTGTTTACAATAAATCAGGTAGGTTAGAAATTTTTATCCTTTCAAAGGTCTTCTGTTGGAACATTGGTAGCTGTAAATGTTGCTTAGGTTTTACTGAGACCCTGAAGATCTGCTTACAGGATAATAATGGAATATTTAATATTTAATAATAGTGGAAACAGGATAATAATAATACAGGAACTGCTGTGACTTACAGAGCCTATACATGGTGTTTTCCTCATTATAATATGGCTGACAGATAAGAGAGAAGATAAATGGATGCCAAATACAGCCGATGGATAACATTTCTTGCTAAATATCAAAACATATTCCATGACATTGTCTTTTGAAGATAGATTTGAAAATGTATCTTTCAAATAGTGGGAATTATGCACATTTCCCATTCTAAAACAACTTTATAAATCCTTTATATCAGCAGTATTATCTGAATGACTGTAAACCTAATCACTTTCTACATTTTATAAATATAGGCAGCAATAGGTAGCACTGTTATTTTAATGTAGCTATTTATGATTCTGTAGTTGCATTTGCATCATTATAAACTGTTTCAAGGAGCTATAAATTAGCCAGTATATAAGCTTTGCCTTAAATGTTTTTACACAAGGCCTCAGCCTAGGAGCATCTTTTCTCCCAGCAGTTTGTTAAGAGGTGGCTTTTGTAATGGAAGAAAAAATATGAAACCCTTCTGAAATTGCTGTTCATTGGTTATGCTATGCATCTTTCTGAGCATGAGTCTCGTGCATACATTAACTGGATTTCATCTGGAGTACACTTGGAGCACTTGGAGGTGTATGTAAGGGTAGCAGAGATGTTGGTGTGATTGTAGTAAATCAGGTGCCCATTCTTCTGCATCTTACAGAAAAATCAGCATCTCACCACAAATGCAGGTGAGAGCATAACCATTCTAACAGCACTGTGTATGCCTCCCTAATTGCAAACTGGAATTTGTTTAATGGTGTGTGGTACAGGACAAAAAGGCTTGAATCCCAGCCAATTGTTTTGAAAATGACACTGTTTCTAGTTAGGGATTAGATATTCTAATTATAAATGCTGTGTTCTGTTATGTGTGGTGTCATTTGATTGTTCTTATTTAATCACCAAGGTGGAGCATTTAGAATGGGATTTTGCATTAATCCCTGCAAGAGTACTCCAGTAAGAATTGATGTGCTGGAGATACATGCCTCAGTGGACCAGTGCATCAAAACTACATTTAAGGTGCTATTAAATACATGAATGAAAAAAGCCAACCCAAACGAGACAATCTTAACAGGTAGCTAATACCTCCATCATGAAGTAGCACACAGTTGGGTGTCACTTGGTGTTTACTGGGGATGCTTGTCCACTGGCTATGGAATGCATGAGCTTATGGTAATAGCATTTTACAGTTTGTTTTCTACTGTGGGAGAGAATTTCAGAGAATTTAATAAGGGCAGTGTCATGGGACCAAGTAGTGATTTGGTATTTTTAGCCAAATAGGTTGATTCAGAACCCTTTGGAATATCTTACATACCCATCCCATTTAGCATGTTGGCTGTCCCCTTCACCTGTGCAGCAAAGCAGTACTGGGTTAGTTAAATCTGTGTTTTAGCAGATTCAGAATCAGTATTTCACTGGCTGATTAGCATGATTAGCATTTCACACATACTAGCATGATGGTTTAAAAACAGTGATGTCATATCTAATGTCTTGGTAAAAGAATTTCCCTGTGGTGGAATATTGCTGGTATGTTTATTAATAAAATGCTATTTTCACCCCTGGATATACACATTTGTCAGAATAAGTAATATGGGATATGTAGTTAGAAAATGTATCTTTGCAGTGTGCTGAGAGGCAGAGTATCTCGTACTGTTGTGGAATGCAAGTATTTTAACTGTCAAAGAAACAGAATGTAATTGAACATGCGTACTGCCTATATTTAAGAAACTGTGTGTTAAAAAACTCAAGTCAGTGCAATGATGGAGTCATCTTCAGTGAAGAAGTTCTTGTTTACAGGTGTTTTAATTTGTTGATAAAAGGTGTGTTGCACAGAAACCCAACTCCTTACCATGCTTCTGTTTGTTGTTCTCTTTTCCCCTTGTACCTTCTTGTTTTCAGAATGCTACCTTGGACTGTAAATTAGCAGCAGCAGGAGCTGGAGACAAAAACTTTGACAAAAGTCCAACCAAAACCAGGCAGCCTCGAAAGGTGGATCTGCGGGCTCGGTACTGGGCATTTCTCTTTGACAACCTCCGGCGGGCAGTTGATGAAATCTATGTCACATGTGAATCAGATCAGAGTGTGGTGGAGTGCAAGGTAATGCTCTGGCTATTCTTTGCCTATCTGGCTTCTATACGGGTTTTTTTATATTTCAGAAAAAAAGTTGAGGACATCTGTATATGTATTTAAGAAAACGCTTTCATCTTGAGCAGGGACTAGATTTTGAAGTGTATAAAACTCGTGTTGTACGTGATATTGTTAGAGCTCAGTTTTTCGCTGAAATTAGATTTTGTTTATTGGGTTCTGATTTTGTTAATTTTGTGACTAAACACTAATTGATTTCTTTTTCCCAGTAATGTCCTTTACTGTAGGTGGCACTGTTGCAGTTCAGCTTTTTTCATGTTCATTTACTGCCTGTTAAGTGGCTTAATTACCCTTTCTGCAGTGATAGTTATCACTCTTCTCATTCTCCCTTTGTTAAGAAAGTGATTTGTGGTCGAATGTAAGCAGTGTCTAGGTGGGATGTCACTGTAAGACACTTAGAAGTTTCAAATAATCCGGATTTGTAATATGTAATATTTGTGCATCTGGTTTACATTTTATTGTGATTTTCTAGTAGATCTGTAGAAATACCCTTGTCATTTAATAAAAATCACTCATGCTTTGGAAATGGAATTTATCGCAAGCATTAAGAGAAGTCAGAATACATTATAAAAGAAATGTTAAAGATATGACTTTGTTTTCATATTAAACATGGCTGGAAACTCAACACATTCTGGAAATGATTATCTAATCACTGTAAAAAAATTCATATATCAATTTAAGTAAACTTTTGTCTTATCCTATGCATCTCATTCTCTGCTGTAATCAGACACAGCCAAATTGCTTTTAAGATTAGCGTACTAATACATTTCATTGAAAGCAGCTTTGAGAACTGAACAGTAGCTCAGAGGCTTCCAGATCTCTGGTTGGTCTAACATAATTTAACATTTTGTTACTGAACTGTCTTCCTGCTCAGGAAACTTCTCTGTAGAATTTTTTGGTTTAAGAAAGTCAGCCAGCCTTGGATTGTAAAATGCTAATTAAATTAGCATTTTAAACTTTCGTGACTGCAAGAACAGAAGCGTATTTGTATCATTATCACATATTTTGGGGGTTAGATATCGTTCAACGTTTTAATCAGACTAGTTGATCTGCTTTTGGATGGGGACACTATGCAGCCTGAATGGAAAGTCTTCATTTTAGCAGACTCTTGACAAGGATGTATGTATCTGTGTGGATCAGGTTACTTGTTTGCAAAACAGAGGTGAAAAAACCCCAAAAATGAGCAAACAGGGCAGTCCAATGTCAAATGTTGTGAAACTTATGTAATGTTCATGTTACTCTTACCTTTCAAAAGATGTTTTTTCTCAGCATAAAAGTATGCCTTACCTGAGCAGCTGGAATATGTGTTTGTGCTGTGGTCTTTTGTCTGTGGGATTTTCTTTTACAGGTTACTGTTATGATTTACTAAAATATGAATATCGATCTAATATCGATACCCAACTGTGATGGACAAAAGACTCTCTAACAGTTTAAGTTAGAAAGTGTATGTTTATTACGACGCAGGGCAGCGCTGGGATATTTCCCTAATGCCCACTACCAAGATCACAGGTGATTACAAAGCCTTTTATCCACAAAAGTGTTGAATACACAAAATACAAATGCATATTCATACCCTTGTCACCTCCTCTTCTCCGCTTCGTATGCTAATTGACAAAAAGGCTATTAAGCATGCGTAGTTTGTTCCCTGAAATGAGTCCGGGGTCAATTCTGGGGAGGGGTCACTAGAAATGAGGAAGTAAAATGAGTCTTCCTCGTTCTGACCTTTCAACCTTTTGCTGTGTCGTGATTCATGGATCCTTGGTAGGACTCCCTGTTTCCTGTTTTCCAGGCCTATTTCAATAGGTTGTTTCTGAAAACAGGAGGTTTGCAATTGTTTTGTATTCCTGGGGTATTGATTAGCTTCTGCAAGGAAGCTTGACACAAACAGAGTTGACAAGCAATAAGTTATAAAATCCGGGATAGCTGATCTAAAATCCGGTCTCTCTTTAACCATCCTCTAAGTTTTAACTGATTTCAGCAAAGCTTATCTTTTCAGCTAAGTCAGCAATATACATAGCTTTTCTAAAGTCTTCAAAATTAGTGTCTCAGTTAAATGATGATTATTCTTTTGATAAATTTCTGTTAATTACGCTACGAAGTCCGAAACTTTGTAGTGTAATTAACACACGTAATGTGTGCGTGAGTGAAACTGCTTAGTCTTGAAAATCATTTTTACTAATAATGTTTCTCTTCTATAAATTCTGTTATTTGTCATTATTTTATGGTGGTTTTGACAGACAGTCCAGTTTCTCCCATTTTGACTGCTGGACATAGGTGGGAAATAATTATTACATAAGAAACCAAAATGGTCCCCCTGCTAACCTTTCCTTCTTTTTTTTAAGCAGTATTTTGAAAAATCCTTTCAATTAAGATAAATTCACATTATCAAAAACTTCCTTAATTTTGACTTTTTAAACTTCTGTCTTGGTTGAATGGGCAGGTATTACTCTATTTAAACATTGTAGTTGTATAAAGGTTGTCTTATAAGAAGACCCATGTGAAAATGAAATGTGACAACTTCTGGCGTTTTAAACCTTCTGCTTAACCTGGTATAAAAGTGTTAGTTGATGGGGTTTTTGGCATTTTGTGCCTTTCGCTCTCCTTTGTCCTTACAAGTTGTTGCAGTTTTATTGATTGCGTTGTCATTGAAGATGTGTGATGCTCCCCAGTGGGAAAGGGCTCTGGTGGCTCTTTGTGGTTGAAACTGCAGACAGAAAGGTTGTGGTGAGGATCCAAACAGTGGCAATGTGTGTAAGAGGATCAGTGCTTGTGTGTATTTTCTCAGCTTTGGGCTCTGCTGAAGTTAGTATTCTGCTATTGATTGGGAACTGAGAACTCTCCAATCATGTATGTAGATATATAGATATAGTTTGGATGCTTTGTATGGAAAGGTGTAATGAACATGGTTGAATTATTTCTGAAATAAATGAAGAGTTCTCAAGTTTAAGCATCATCTCACTGTTCACAAATTACTTTGTGCAATAGTGATAAAAGATTATATATATCCTTGTAGATACGGCTGTAACCTTCAACATTTTTGAAAAAGATGTGTGGAAAAAAATGCAAATTGTGTGGATATTCTCTATATTAGCTGGGTTTCTGTGTGTCTGATGTTTATATGAATATTTTACCTACTGTTTTCTAGGTTTTGGTGGTAAGTGTACATAGAGCCCATAAGGTTATGATAAGGGTTTAATGGTAATGCCCTTAAATCTGCTGTATGATAAAAGGTATTAAGACCAAAAGATTTTTATATGGGTGAAGACAGATTCTGTAGTCAGTTTTGGTTAATGCAACAGATGTCTTCAGCTGCTATTCTTCTATGGTGTTTTCAGGTGTCTCAGCAACTGAGTTTGTATTTATGTATGTGTGTGTATGTATATATAAAAAACACTACACACGTAAATTCTTTACTGATAGAGTTTGAGCAACTGGATCCAACAACTAATGATACAGCAAGTAAAGAAGAATATCAAACTACTTTGAATTTAATTTTGGAGGTTTTTTCCTCCTAGAATGAATTAACAGCTCAGCTCTTCTTTCAAAAAAGCTGAATTTTATAATGTAAAAATTTTGTTCTATATTATTTTTACATTGCTGTTTAGCATTACTTAAAGCTTGTACAATCTCTTATCTTTTCACCTGATATTAGTTTCTGATGTTTGGAAGGTTTATCCTTCTCTTGTTTCTGAATGTTACAGATACATTCCCAAATCAGTCTGGTTCAGTGAAAACAGTTGAATTTTGCTTTAGTTTCTCTTATGAAATGGAAAATTCAGCAGTGGAGTTCTGTTGTTCTGCTTCTCACAAACAGCACAAGGTGAAGAGATGGGTAAAGACTTTCATTAAAAGTTTAGACATGTTGCGTGATGTTCCTCTGTGAAAGAAGCAACTGAAGCAACTTCAGTTAAGGCCCTTGGTTCAAGGGATGTCTGTGAGCGAGTTTGGGTTGATTGAGGCCTCCCAGAAGCAGAGAGGAGCCTGAGAGAGAGGGCTGCTTTTGGGCCTGGGTCTGCAAATTCTACTGATTGCACTCTCTCCATGCAGTCTGAGACTCCTGCTCATGCAGCTGAACCATTGCTGGCATTTGGGACAGCCAGTACTGCAGCTGGAGTATGGCAGAGGCGTGCAAGACTGCCATGTAGCACTCACAAAATACTCCTCCTAGTTCTGAATTAGGGAATATTTACCAAGAGTATATAGCTTCCTAAATAAATAACTTATGGTTCTATTGTGGCAGTCTGTGCCCAGTGAAAATCTCTGTGAGCATTCCTACTGCCTCTTTTTGGACATTTACTTTTTCATTGTTGTCGTCTTCCACGGATGAGTCAACAGAGAAGGACAGGAAAATGGGTTCATGATCACGCATTCAGTCTTAAAGATAAAAAGGGATGAGGTCTTTCAAAATGGTGATCTATTCTAAAAAGCCACCATGTCTTTTAGTTGGTGGTCTCCATATCCCTGTTCCTGCCTCTCCATCCTTTGCATCAGACATACATGTGTATATATGTGTGTGTGTGTATTTAAATTTTGTGTGATTGAATCCCTGCATCTGCCACTGCATTAATTGCCACTGCAATAATATATTAATTAATAACTTCTGGAGAAAATTTCCTTTGGAAATGGTTTTGGTCCTTTGGAGCACATCCTTGTCAGGCAGGGGATCCTGGCTGCCATGTCGAAGGTGCATCAATGAGGAGCAACTGAGGCCAGATGTGGTGAATTTAACACTTGGATCTAGGAGACCGTGTGCTTGCTTAAAATATTATTTGCCACATACTGAAGTTGATATAAGGAGAGTCCTTTGTCTAGAGAAGCTGCTTCCTTTCCTCCTTTCTCAAAGCTGTAAGAACCACTTTGACAATCACCAAACTAACCCCAGAGCTGGCTTTAATTATCTGTAATTCAGCTATATGAAAAGGCTACAAGGAATTTTTTGAAGTCATTTTTGTGTCAAATTACTGAAACACCCAGTTAACCTTGGAAACATACGTTAAAAAAAAGAAAGAGGGAACTTTGTGTGCTAAAAGCATGCTCCAGTACAAAAAAAAGAGGAGTTTATTTTGGTAAATACATAAACTAAAATACTCAGTATAGATAATGAAACAGCATATAGTAGGCATGGTTTGTAAAATAGAACCTATGTTTCTAGCTTGGCAAATAAGCTAAGGTACAGATGTGGTGACTGAGTTAATTTTGCTGATGTGTGTGCTACTATTTTGGGTTGAAGTAATCTTAAAATCCTACAGTCTCCCATACTCCCCTGTTTGAGAATGGGAGAATAAATGCATGAAACGACATTTCAAAGTAGTTATGCAATCTCTGAAGTGCACTTCCGTTCTGAAGGATTACAAGGGCCTATCTAGGACCTGAGTCCTGACTGAGGATTGTTCTGATGTAGCTACTCTTGAAGATCTTTGTTGATTACAGAGTAATTAATAGGATCACCCAGCTGAAGAGACTACAAGCCCAACTTTGAGATAAGTACATGGCAACCAGAGTAATCAGTGAAAGCAGGAGAAAAGAAGGGAGAACAAAAAAAGAAATATCCAGAACTGTTGATCAGAGAGTTGACAAGAACAGAGAGGAAAAGGTAACAGGAGTTACATTGTGGCTGGTTTGAGTTTCATGTCACTGATTTTTCTTGAAGGGTTGTTTCTCAGCAGTATTGCTTTCTTAGTTCAAACTGTCGCTTTAAAAATCGTACAGGATGGATGTGACCTTGAGAAATAATGAAATATAAAATTGTTCTGACTCCAATGCAGCCGCAGTGTGGCCCATAAAGGTTCCTTTTTGTCAGCAGCTTCTCGAGTGGTGCAGGTTTGCTCTGGCTCAGCAGCGGGGTGCGGGAGCTGCCAGCATTGCCGCAGGTAGAGCGGGATGGTTCTGGGAGCCCCGCCGGGATCCTGTGTCAGAGGACAAAGGGACGGCGCCGCCCGGCCTGCTCTGCGCCGGCCCCGGCTCCATTACAAACCAATCGAAGCCGCTGCAGCTGATTGGGGAGCTAATTGGTAATTTTAGCTGGACATCTATATGGCGTTATCTGCATGCCTGCAATGGCGCTTTCAGAGCCACTTTTGTTCTGCTCCATCCTGCTTGACAAAATGGCCCTCATAGCTTTAGGGAGAGAGATGTGCATCAGTGAGTATGGGGCCGCTCCAGCTGCTTGTCTTGTTTGTATTCCCTTGTTCATAAAACATGGCTCGGGTTACAGCTGCATGGGTCTGCTCTGATCATTTCTGATAATGCGGAGCTAAACATTCCTTAAAATAGGTTAAACCTCTTTACTGCGTTTTTTCCTGTGCCAGCTAACTTCAGAATTACAACTCATATTCAGATTAATTCTTCTTTTTTTTTTTTTTTTTTGTGAGTAATATGTCAGTGGCTGCCTTGAAAAGTAAATGATTCAGAATTAAATTTTGCTTTCTATGCTCTCATTGTTAGTAACAGTCAGCACAACTTAGTACGGGCTAACCTAAATGGACATGAATTGGATTTGAAAGCTGGAATTTTATTAGTGGAACTGAAAAAAGAACTGGCTGAAACACTTGACTTGTTCATTTCATATAGCAGACTTTACTTAAGAATTATTTTGGTGCTATAAACCAACTGCTTTGTAAGAAAGATGTCTGTTAGCATTTTTGGGGAATATTTCAAAACAAAGAGGAACTTTTGTGTTAGGAGTAGGATTCTGTTAGATTTCCCTGGTGTCTGATTTTGTGGTGCCTTTGCCATACAGCAACCAGCATATGCTCTCTATGTGTCATAAAGAGTAGTTAAAAGGATACTTATTTCAAAACTGAAGCTGAATTTCAAAGTTAAGACTTAAAAAAATAAATATTAATCTATATGATTTTATATGAAAAACCATTTTGCATGTGTTAGAGGTCCTTTAAAAGACAATTAAAAGTAAAGATGTATAGGATGTGATGTTACAGAAATGTGCATTAGTTACATGTAGGAGAGTGGACTGTAGCAGAGTGTTTCTACTGGTTTTGGTGTCAAAGGTTTTACTGTTAAAATTTGTAGTTATACAATTAAAAACCAATGCCTTCTCATTTGTAATTGTTCCCTAAATTTCTAAGTAATAATTATTTGCATTGAGTAGAAAATTTATCTTATTACCAGCAGGAATGACTTTGGCATAGTAAAGAACTTGGGGAACAGCAACATTTTGTCATTAGTGTTTTTCCTTAATCCATAAAATTATGTCTCTACTTTATATTCTGCATGTGAAGCTCATTTAAGTTTCATTCATGGATTTTGATTATTTTCAGCACACTGTCATGACAGTACAGGACTCATTTTTCTTGTCTTGGATAGAGTAGTTATGAAAGCTGCTCTTTCTGACTGACATGAGCTCAGACTTTCTCCCTTAGGCATTCATGTGCTTTGTTGGTGATAATCAAGTTTTGCTGAGGAGTTGCCTTAAGTCTCTGTGTGTTTTGTCACGTTTAGTCAATGATCTTTGAGTTTATATGTGGAATACAAAGAATTGCTCTTCTCCCTGCCAGTGGCAGTAGGTGACTGTAGTTTGCTCAGGGAACACAATTGAGAGTTCCATTATATTGTGTTTTGCTCTGTTTTGCAGTGAAAAACTGGTGCCATTAACTAAGTGGAGGCAACTTAACTTGAATTTTTCATTCTTTCTGGGTGTTATCTGACCATACTACAGGTGCTACATTCATATGCTTGTGCCAACTGGGCATCACTAGACACAGTTTCAATAATTTCTCAAAGTTAAGGTTACTTATTCAGAAACAAGTCTCTTCAGCCACTGCCATTTTGTCTATGACTTTCTTTCTGGTGTAGTGTGAAGTTAATTTATATGTAAATTATATGTTTTTTATTTAACTTTTGCAACAGTTAATTTTGTTAGAGACCAATATGTGGTTCCAGATTCAAATGACTTCATTAAGATTTTGCATATTCTGAGTAAATCTCCAGTATGCCTGCATAATTTCTGACAGTGTATCTTTAATCCCACCCAGGTTCTGATGCTGTTGCCTTTGTGTAGTTTTGTCTACTTTTACTTCACATATTAATTGTGATATTTTTAGTCTTCCACAGACCTTTTAGGTTTTATACAGTTTTGCCTTCTTGGTGATGTATGTCCAGCATATTTTAAAAGGTAACTCTGACCAAAAAAGGGGCATAAATAATGAAACAGGTGTCCTTATGTGTGTTGAGGATTATCTTCTTGCAAATGTTGCCATTTTGTCCTTACACCTTGATGCTGACAGATCTTGAAGAATGTGCACTGTTTTTTTTAGGATAAATGTTTTAATGATTGTTCTCATAAAAATCTTGATTATCTAGGCCTTCTTGTTTTTAGGGGTTTTCTTGAGTTTAATGAGAAAGCTAAAAATGTCCTTCTTTCTTTTCAATTCCTTTATTAGGGTGAGCAATGGTTTTTTAAATAGAAAGATTGATGTGATGGTTGCTTTTCAGGAAGTCCTGATGATGCTTGATAACTATGTAAGGGACTTCAAAGCATTGATTGATTGGATACAGCTACAGGAGAAGCTAGAAAAAGCTGATGCTCAAAGCAGGTAATTTGATTTATATTTTTTAATCTACAGAGAGAGTAAAGTTCACAGTAAAGTTTGTTTTCTAGCAGAGATTCAACAAATCGAACCAATTTTCCTTTTGGACAAAATGGGTGTGAGCAATTTTTGGACAAAATTTAATGTGCATTGTCACTGTCACTTAGACAGTATAGATAGTCTACTTCTACAGTGTATAAGTAGAGGTTATTTCCAGTCCTTCCCCCATCTTTTCATTTTAAATGGTTGATTTGATGCTTTGCTCTGTACTGGATTTTGAAATAAACACTGCAGTCTTGTGAACAGGCATTATTTTTGATATGGGTCTGGCTGATAGGGTTTGGAGTTGGTGTAGAAACAATTGCTAAGATGAAAGATTAAATTCAACAGGATTTGTTAATACACTGAGCGTTTGTCAGTTCTAGTTTTGCTTTAAGATGATAGAGGAAGAGTTATTGTGAATTGTATTTTTAAACTTTACTTTTCTGGGTTTGCAGACCTACTTCACTGGCTTGGGAAGTAAAGAAAATGTCTCCAGGGCGCCACGTGATCCCAAGTCCATCCACAGATAGGATTAGTGTGACATCAAATGCTCGAAGGAGTTTAAATTTTGGGTATGAAACCAGTTAAAAGTTTATTGAAGCCAAAATAAAGATTCATTTGAAGCAAAGTTCATGAATGCACTATTTTTCTGTGGTAACCAATATATTGTTTTGTTGTTTATTAAATCATATCAGCAACTATTTGCATTCCTAAAAGAAAAGCCCATGATCAGGTAAGGAAAATGCTATCAAGGACTTACTTTTTCCTGACTTTGTAATATATTTAATTACTGATCATTACAAAGACCTGAAGATAAAAGGGGATATTATGATACTGTTAGTGTATTTCATATGATCTGTTTAGTACTCTTTTCTCTCTACAAAACAAAGGTCAAAATGTCTGTAATTGGCATTTTAAAATTGCCAGTGTATGCAATGTGAATGGCTAGCTGAGTGAGCAGAAGTACATACAGGTCAGAAAAAGAGTGAGTGTAAAGTGAGATTATGATGATTCTGATGCATGGCAAAGCTGATACTAGTTCAAATGTAGAGCATGTTATATACTGCAGTAAAGCATCTTTTACTTGTTGAAATGACAATGTCTGAAAGCCATGTGCATAGGTTTAGAGCAGCACTGTCTGGTGCTGTCTCAGTCTGGTGAGGCCAGATGTGTTCAGTTGAAATCTTCCTCAGTATATGTGCTGTAGTCCCTTCAGGTTTGTTGGGATCTAGGGAGCACACTGCTCAGTTTCCTGAGTGGTTACAGTGTCCTCAGCAGAGATGTGATACTGGACTATTTGGTCAGCACTCTGAGGATTGAGCTCTCTGAAACTCTGCATATCAAATATTTCCACAAAAATACTACAAAAAGTGTTTGATGGAAAAATCAAAGTGTGTTTGGTGTAGGCCCTGTGTAGGTGTATCTGTTGATACCTACCTGACAACATCTGAGAGGTGTCTGCTGAAATGCCTGGTGATGGGGAGAAAATGAAACACTTGAATCTGGTGGAAATCAATGCTCTTTTATTTTTATTAGAACATAACTGCTCAGCACAATTAGTCTTTCAGCTAAGCCTTATTTGGCTGTAATTACATGTTGGTATTGCTGCTGGAGCTGTTTCATTCGCAGTCACAGGGACATGATGAGCAACTGTGTGTGTTAGAGCAGAGAGCAGCAAGATGAGTGTTCTGTCCTTCACACTTGCAAACTTTTTTCTTCTGTCTTAGTCCACTTGTGTGTCTCAAAGCAAGGCAACCCCAGAGAGCTACAGTATTTCATATGTGAAAGAGAAAATAAGATGGAAAATAAGGGCTGAGACGTACTTGGTATTATAAAAATTTTTGGTAGAATGCTAGGAGTTACTAGGAGAGGAATAGAGGATAGAGAAGAAGGTAGTGATGTACCTTTGTAGAAATTAATGATTCATATCTGTAGGCATCATCATATCTCCCCCAAAGCAATGTAGAAAAAGTAGGAAAAGTACAGAAACTAGAATCAGGAATATTCAGAGGTATCCAAGAGCATTCGTGCAAAAAGAAAAGGATTTGTAGAAGAGATAGCAAGAAGGGTGTGATAAATAAGTTATGTGGAAGATGAGTAGGGAAATTCTGTTGATTATTTTTAATGAAAAGGAACTGGGAGGAATACTATATGGTCAAACACCAGGCTTAAAATGACAGGAGTATTTTTCAAGACTTGGTATGTAGAATTTGTAGAATTATGCATTGCTTTGGTTGCCAAAAACATTAATGCCTTCAGAAATTAGTATCACAAAGATTAAATTTCATCTTGTTTATTAAAAACAAAGATTTGTTGAGCAAATTACAGCAACTTGTCAGTGTAAACTGCTGCAACCTGGAGAGTTTGCTGAAGGAGAAGTAGTTCTTTACGGCACTGTTCTGACAGACTGATAAAGCTGTTTAACAAACCATTCTGTTGCTTCATCAGACACTAAAAAGAGCTGTGACTTTCATTTAGGAACCCTGCAGTGACAATTTCTACAACACGCCTGGTTCCTTCTGGTGTAAGTTGGGCCGATAAGGTAAAAGCCAACCATGGAACTAAAGCTGCCAATCCTGAGCTGGCAACAGCACAAGCCTGTCTGGTACCTCCGGCACAGAAGTCACTGCGGAAAAATGGCAAGTTCCCTTCAGTGGCTTCAGTTATTTTCACAAACTCTGTGGTATAAAGTGAATTCAGAATGTGATGACCTGTGTTCTAAGCAAAATTAAACCTAGTTTTGCAAAATACAATGTTTAAATTCAATATAGAGGTAAAAGACTCATGCAGTGTTACATTACAATGAGGCAAAAGTGTGTTTTCATGTGTAGGTAACATTCTGCTGTATTTTCATTGACTAGAATTTGATCTGTTAAAATATCAGTTTATAACATCTCAAGAAGCAAAAGATCTTTGGTCACAAACTGCCAGTCTAACTAGCTGCAGGTTGGAATGGCTTAACAATATAAAGAATAATGCATGTACAGGAATCTGGGAAGAGCTCTGCCAGTCTAACTAGCTGCAGGTTGGAATGGCTTAACAATATAAAGAATAATGCATGTACAGGAATCTGGGAAGAGCTCAAGATAGTTTTCTATGTCGTAGGAGAACATGCTATTAGAACTGTGCTGAAGTAACAATTGATATTTTTTCCTTGGAAGACAAAAGTTACCACATTTAGTTATGAATTGTTTCTCTAAAGATGCTCCTTGGAGAATGCTTGATTCAGGATCTTTTGTTCTAGAAGAGATTAGTTTAGTTGCAGACATTAAAAACTACCATTTGGTTTATAAAATTAGTTTCTTTGCACTGAATCCCTGAGATTGTCTTCAGAAATGCTTTTTTGTCCATTTATTTTCTTCATGTGTGGTCTCAGATTACTTTCTGCAAAACCATGAGGCAGGATGTAGAAATGAATATTCTGAAAGTGGTTTGGTTTTGTTTTGTTTTGTTTTGATAAAAAAGAGTTCCAGGAAGTTCATGTATGTTCAACCTAGCAGTAGTAGAAGTATGGTGACTTGCAGATTTGTGGCACATTATGGAAGTAAAACACCTTGTCCAGGGGTCTTGCAATGTAGTGTGAATGAGTTCACAAGTGGATTTCTCTGCTCGGAGCAGAACCATCAAAACCATACTCCAAGGATGGTGGTTGGAAGGGGATCCCATGGCTGCTGCTTGCATGAGGGAATAGCTTGCTGTGTGCAGTTGTAGTGAGCTGCTTAGAGAGCAGGAGCTGTTTGGTTGAGTTTTCAACACTATCATTGATGTGTAATTCCACTTCAGATACCATGCCAGTAGTTGAAGTTATTAATAACAAAAGCTTTTTCTGGTGATTATTGCTTCTATTAGTGACAGGCTCCAAGCTGTTGTAAAAATACCATTATTAGGTGCTTTTGTGCATATGGAGAATGTTATTAGCTACACAGAGAGTAAAAGTGATCTGTATTTCAATATGGATAATGTATTTTAAGAGACTAAGAGGGAAAAGACTTGATCCTTATGTTACTTTCAGAGGCTTTTAGAGATCTGAAGAATCAGTGTTGTCTTTTATCGAATGTTTCTTGCAGCTGATGTGTTCCAAAAAGAGAGAAGCCCCTTAGTTCCTATAGTACTGGCTTGCAAGTGTTGGGTAATCTTCAAATCAAATGTACGATGCAATCTAGGCTTGAAACATTTCATTTTAAGAAATAACAGTCTTGCCTCTAGACTTTGTTTAACCTTAGGAATCTCTAATTTTTGACATTGAGCATTGGAGAATTTCAGTGATTTTCTCATGGCTGTATTGTTATGTTTTTAACAAATCAAGTTCTCTGTAGGACCATGTTGCCCTTTGTGTGGGAGGTGGAATCACTTTGTTAAGGTCCAGTTGTCCTCATTTATGAAAGCACCTGAAAATCTGTAAAGTTTATGTGAAGGGAGCCACAGAGGCTCTTCACATGCATTATTGAAGCAGCTCTGAGGCTCATGTGTCATCTGCTCTGCCCCTTGCCCAGCTAATGGACTCCCAGATGTTTGGTGCACGTGGACCTTGGGGACAGGATTCCTACTGCCTCCTGTAATGCTCCCTTGCCCACCCAAAGCCCAGCTGGGGCTTACAGCCACAGGATTTCCCCAGATGCTTTTTCTCCTGTGATTTCCAGCAGCATTATCATTAAGTCTCACAATGGCTTTGTAATGTGGATGAGTGGTGTGATACTGTATCTGTTTCATGGCTGATGCAATTTCCAAATTTAACTAAGCGCTCTGGGAGAAAGAAGATGCGTTATTTTTCCATATAGTTATTTAATCTTTCCTTTTCTAAATACATAATTAAATGAGGTTAAATCATCTTATCTCATTTCCCTCATTAAACTTACTGTTACCCTCAATATTTCAATGAGTTTTAAAAAATTGTCTTTCATGCTTGAGTGGTTTTGACAATATGAAACATAGTCTGTTCTTACTGTCTGAGCATGAGTTTTCTCATGAGTTTTTTCATATGAGTTTCTGGTCATGAATTCCTTGGTGCCTGTGGTAAAAGGTGAGATGGGTTACAAGTTTAGGGTGTGTATTAGAAACAGAAGTAGGTGCTTACAATTAAAATAATTATTACAGAATTTAGGACAAAGAGGAATCTAGAACATGTGAATTTCTCAGAAATACTAAATTTTTTTCTGTTGCCATATTTGAAATCTGGTTGTTTTTATTGTTTTTACTATTATTATCGTTATCATCTTGTATGAATTGCTCATGTCCATAACCGTGAATAGATGTTCTCTGTAATGTAGCTAAGACTGGAGACCTTGCAGGATGTCGAGCCCTCTCAGGCAGTTGTCCTGGTTTGGGCAGGATGTTACCGGCAAGTAAATTTTTAGAAGGTAGAATCCCGAGGAGTTTGCACTCAGGTGCCTGGATTTCTGTTCATGGTGTTTCCAGTGAGCTCCTTGGCCAGTTCTTCCAGATGGAGCAACTTCCCAAGAGCCTGGTGGTTGGGAGGGCCTGGAGATAACAGATGGCATGTCACATCCATGTAACAGAAGAGCAGGCAGGGGCAGCCAAGTTCACGTGAAACTAGAGAATGATCAAGGTAGGCAGATGAATTATTCATTTACAAAGCTCTGGGAGTAATCAAACCCAGCATGTGATACATAGCCTGTGGAGATGGCTACTGGGCTATAAGAATTCCAGATGCAGGGAAAAAATATGGAGGAAGATTGATGCCTTACTGAGCATTAACTTTGTCTCTCATTCGATGTGATTTAATGTCAATAAACATATTAGCTTTGCAAACTCTTAGTTAAAAACTGTGCCTGGAAGCAACTGAATACTGAACTGCTTGGTGAATTAAAATGAACAGAATCTCCTGGTGCGCTGTAATTGTCAGATGGCATCACACTGTTAAACTGGCTCCAGGTAGGTCAGGAGTCTGAATACATACATGCATTAAAAGCTGCTTTGTGTTTAAAGAAGTCACCAAACAATATTCTTTCAAATGGCAAGTATTTCTGGGCTATTAAAATGCTTGGTTGAGTCTTGGGTGATAAATATGAATCTGACAGTAAACAAATGCAAATTAAAAATTGAACATGTATGGCTTTTATGAAAAGATTCATTCTTACGTGAGTAGGGGTGATTATGGTTTTTCTATGCTCTGAATAATTTTATTCTGATTAATTCTGTCATTTTAGACTACTAAGAAATAAGCCACGAGACAAAGAACAACTAGGCAAGACAAACAAGAATATTCTTTTTTGGTAGAATAAACTTTAGTAGATATTAGTGCAAGATATTAGTAACAAGTATTAAGATACATATATATGATTAATATATCTTAGTATCTAGATGTTAGTAAAATTATATTCAGGTAGTAGATACTACAGAAGGGTATCTTCTGATCCTTTTAATGTAGAAAAGATGCTTTTATGTAGAAGGTGACTTCAATTTTCAGAATAAATAGAAGTGAAGTGTTTCAACAATCTTGTTTTGCAAATGACAAGCAAAAGGAATTGCAACTCAAAAATTGCTTCAGTAAAGCAGTGGTGGGTTTTTGGTTGATTTTAACAGTTCTTCTGAGCAATCTCTGTTGTCTGTTGTCTGTTACTTGCCAGGGAAGTTTCTTAGCCAGATACAGCAGAGTCTTTGTGCTTCCATCAGTTTCTAAAGTCAGCGGGGTCTTTAAGGGGCCTGAGTAGTGCTCGTCCCACAGGCTGCAAAGCCAGATGCTTCACAGGCTGTGAGCTTTCTGCGTTAAATCTGGTTGTGATTCCTGGGGAGTTAAGCCCTGTTCCCTGCCTGAGAGGGCAATATATTCCCATCACTATGTCCTCTAGGTAATGATATTTTTTCTATATGAAGATGAAGAAGTGAAAAGAAGGCCAAAGTTGTCTGCGGGGGTCAAATGGGGAGTCTGTGGCAAAGGAAGATGTAATTGGTGTAGTTTTGACTGCCATTCCCATGTCTGGTCAGTGAGACACCCGGAAATGTGTGCAAATGCACGTGACGGGAAGGAACACAGAAAGGCTTTTTGCAGACTCCGGCACCAGCAATATTCATTCACTCAGTTTGGGAATTTTGTTTACTTTGAAAGACACAGCAATATTTCTAGAGTGAAACAGTCTTGATAGTAAAATACCAGGTAATTTTTTTGCATCTGTCATTACCATTATAATTTGTGAACAGTTAGACAGTTATGTAAGAACAGCTGTTGCTTGAGCTGCTCAGTGAAGATAAATTCCCGTACAGTCCTTTCAAATTCCCTGGTAACTCAGGAGTTACACCAGTTGTTTGGCCACGCTGCTGTTTCATCCTGATGTAAAAAGAACCCAACAGTTAAATGAGCAGTGTTCGTAAAATGCTGAATGCCAAGGGCAGCAAGGGATGAAAGTGCCGTTAGTTCTGGGTTTGGCTCATTTCCAGTTCACTGGTTACTGCTGCTCTTGGACATCAAGTCCACCTAAAGGCTCTTTAGTCCATTTCATATGTTAAACCTTAACGTTTGAGCTCCAGCTCTGGTCTTTATGCCTGAACTACATGACCATCTTTGTTGATGAAAACTTCAAAAATACCCAGAGAATCAACTTTTTTATACAAGTTGTATTCTAGATTATTACCCTCTGTAAAACAGGTAATCTAGTGTTGCATCTCTACTTCTCCAGGTGAAAGTCATCTCCTACACCCTTCTCTTCTTTCATGTGAACGATCTTAAAAACAGCTTTTGCCCAAAGTATGCAGGACAATATATATGCAGTTCTTGAGTTTTTTGCAAGAATTTTTGATCAGCAAATAGACAGGCCTGAGCTTACCTTTCACACTTGTGAGTTGTACTTTCAGGCTTCAAAGAATCACTTACAATTGTTTCAAGATACGTGGGAAATTATGTCCTGATATTAACTGCTGGCCACAAAAATGTTACATATGGAGAAGGGGTTCACCTTAAAATCTAGTCACACCGATGGCCTGATGTTTCAGGCAGACAAATGTAACTTTAAATGGTTTTCAAGTATGTACCAATATCAGATATCGGATATATTGATCAGAAAGTCATATGTAACAGCTGTATAGAAATCAAAGTAAATTGAAGGAAACTGCTTTTCTATTTTCTCCTTCAGTTTGCAGTCCTATCGTAGCAATATTTTACTATTTCCTGGAATACAGGAAAAGCGGTTTTCTAAAAGCTGACACCAATTTGTGTATTTTTGTTATCAGAATGAAACAAAGAGGAAAAGAAGTAAAGAGAGCACTGGCAGAACAGTAAGGATAGTAAGCCACATTTCTGCTTTCCATGCTAAGTCATGCAATTATGACTGTACTTGCATTTTCACAAAAGGCCTCTGATGTGACTGTTGCTGCAGAGAAAAGCAGATGTGATTGCTTAGTTGGGCTTTACCATCTCATGAAATAGCAAGGAAGAGGCATGGCAAGCTTAAGTACATGTTGCCATTTCCCACACCTTTTTGTGTCTGGGTAGCTTCACTCTGGAGTAACAGAATGTGTCCCATGAATGGAGTTGTCTGTAATACCAATAGCAGTCCTTGAAGTAAAAAGCTTTGCTGAAGAATATTTCATTGATCTTTTTGGTACTGATTTTTAAAGAGAAGAATTTTCTCCCACAACTTGTGTAATACTGTAATAAAATAGTTGTTTCTAATGCTTCTATTTATAAGTGTTCCTGTCTGAGAATGGGGTGGGTTTTTTTCACGTAGATCGAAAGGATGCAGAGGGCTGGGAAACAGTTCAGCGTGGAAGGCCCGTTCGATCTCGATCCACAGCTTTGGCAACAAAAGCTCCTGTAGCTGCAGAATCACTGAAGTCCAGAGCTGACAGTGACAAAGAAAATGGAATTTCACCACCAGCAGAAAACAAGCATGGGAGTTCAGCCATTGGCGATGCTGCATCCAAAAGCATGGAGCTGGTACAGAAGGATCCTTTACATCACTATGAGGGTCCCCTTACTGAAAGGACTCAGGTCAGTACATCATTTTGAACTATTTTCTAACCTTAAGTCTTGCAACTTTTCTTCAGATTATTTTCTAAAGGTGGTATTGGCTAGAGCTTTTATGAACTAACCAGATTGGAAAAGGCTTTTAAAATAATGGTTATTTCAGTTACATTTATGGAAATGCAGTAAGATGTCAGCACCAATAGGCTGATTAAAATTACAATGTTGTGGACAGCTTTTCTATGTTTTCCAAAAAGTCAGCATTCAGCTCATCCGTACATCTCAGGTGGAAAGATCCAATTTCTGGAAGGTAATGAGCACCTGAAATAAGTGAAGTTATTTGCATCACTACTGTTGTTGCCAGGTATTTCCTTAAAATTTGGCTCTGACTTAAAAATCAGCATGTTCCATTTTGTTAATTTTGTAAATGCCTCTTGTTAGTTCACAGCCTCAGAAGCCAATGGGAGCACTGGCACAGCATTGCAAGAGGATTCCTTAGAACCAGCTCCTGAGATGCCTCCAGTTCTCACCAGTACTGACTGCAGATCAAAAACTCCGCAGATGAATGAAGCTTCCACCCAGAGCACTGACACTGCAGAGTGGTATCAAACAGAAAAAGCTAAATCTGAAACTGAAATGGATCCCTCAGATATTTCAAATGTGAGTGCTGCCAGACTGGTAAGAAATCTTGTAAGATTTGTGAATGAATAATAAATCTCAGCCTTTATTTTCTTGGTGTGTGTTGCACAGTGTTTACTGTTAGCCTTATGTAAAAACTGTAGAAAAATCTATGAGATACTTACTGTAGGAAAAATAAATTTTGCACAGATACTTTTCGTTATAGAATTAAATACTGGTAAAGTTTTGGAACTTAAATTAGAAAGATACAGATCTGTTATTTGGAATGAAGACATCTGTGCTCTCATTACTTCTTTTAATAATGTTTGTGCCAATTTTTCATTTCTTTCCACTAGCAGTCATTTTAAGTCACACTCTCATTAAAGTCTTACTTCAGTTTTGCTCATCATTCAAACTGGAAACACATGGGATATCAAAATTCTGTTAGAAACAGTCAGACCTCTGCCTTTTAAGACTCGCTGAGCTGCTTTGCTGGGTCTTCCTTTACAACAAGCAATTTGGAGGAGTGCCATTCTTAAAGCAAAAAAAGTGAAGTCAGTTTTCTGTTTTTATCTGACTTCGCAAAACTGTGTCCTTTCCTGTCTGGAGAATTCTGCAGGTCTCAGGGTGTGTGCTTCTCCAGGATTCTCTGAGTGGAGAGTTGCAGTAATGTTACATAAAATCCAGTTATACTTACATACTTTGTTTTGTTTTGGGTTTTTAGCGGTTTGTGTTTGTTTCGGTTTTGTTTTGGGGTTGGTTTTGTTTTGTCAGAAACTAGATTAAAATTCTGATTTGCAGAAGTTTTCCTGCAAATCACTTTCCCTTTAACTTTTGCAAACCGGAGTCCTGCTAAATAATTTCCAAGCCAAGTACTTGTTTGCTTTTAGAGCAGATTTCAAGCATCTCACCCACTAACATTGTTTCAGATACTCACTTATTAACAGTTCAGGATGCTACCAGGTTGGTGGGATTTGTGTGTCTTTGAAGCATTTTACTGCTCCAGATCAGACTGCTTTAAACACCAGTTTGTGTATTGTGGCACATAGTTTCCACTGGAGTGGAAATGGACTGGTTAATGCTGGACACTAGAGATGGAAAAGACAATCAGCATATTCAGGCTTACATTTTTGCTGCACTCTCTTGTCATTCATGTTGAAAAACAAGTACAGCCTGAGATTCCATTGTATTAACTATGGTAAAGTTTCCAGATACAGTTCATGCAGATAATTTCCATCTTTAAATAATACTTTGGGGCATGGTTCCTTTTGTAGTGGTAACAGCATGGCATGCCCTCATGTCTCAGAGTATGCCTTGCTTAGTCCCTAAGAGTAAGTATTTAAAACAGTAGTTACTGGAGAACTGTCTTTGTGCTTTTTAATGACAGTGTTTGTAGAACAAGTTTTTGAATTATGTGAATAATCTATTTTGTAAGTGTTTCATGTAGTTATTAAATGAGTTAATAGTTGCTAACACTTTAAGTGGTGTTTATATTTTCAGCTACCTTCACAAAATATATCAGTAAAAAAACTATAAGTAAAGAGAAGTTGAACAAAATATCATATAATTCATGTTAACTACGTGGAATCCTTCTTTTTGTGCCTGCTACTTATTTAGGTTTTTTTCTGGTATCATGTTTCCTTCAGTCCATGGCAGAAGTCCTTGCTAAGAAAGAAGAGTTAGCAGATCGGCTGGAGAAGGCAAATGAAGAAGCCATTGCCAGTGCTATTGCAGAGGAGGAGCAGTTAACGAGAGAGATTGAGGCAGAGGAAAACAATGACATTAACATCGAGACTGACAATGACAGTGACTTCTCTGTGAGCGTCCAGTTCATTTTACTGTACCCAGATTCAAGCTTTGTTGTCAGTGGAGAATGAATACAGAATTTGTTAGTGTTTGTTTTGGCATTGACGTAACCTGTTTGACATGTGAAATAAGCGCCATATAATAATTATCCCATAAGGGATATTTAGTCTTACTAAACTCAGCAGTACAGTGCTGCTGAGTGGTACAGAGCCCTCAGAGCTTGCAGTCAGTGTCCTGCTGCCTATTTCTGGGTGCAAAACGGGAGCTGGGACTTGTTATGTTCATTGCTACTGTGGAAGAGTAGGTGAAGCAAAAGTCTTCATTTTTACTGTCAGAGCAGGAACAGCATCTACCTTTGGGGTGGCAGTTCTGTTTGGAAGCATTGCTGAATATTGCTGAATTGCCACTGTTTAATGTGTGTGTGCACCTGCGAGTTAAGGTTTATGTTTTTACTGTCTGGTTCATATTAAATTTCAGGCGAATATGGGCAATGGAAACATATCCTTCTGTGGTTTGTCTATGGACTGGAATGATGTTCTGGCAGATTATGAAGGTAAATTTTTATATATTACTGTGCTTACATGGAAATGACAGCAAAAATTTAGAAAAAGATCCTGTTTTATTTGTGGCGAGTTAAGATCTCAGAAGTTTGCCCAACACATTGTAAATTATGTTATTTTCTCTGTTGTTTCGTGAGGAAAGACAGACTTTGTGTTCAAACTGTCTCTGTGTCTCTTTGTTCTTCAGTTCTCTTTCCATATGTCTCTATTAGAATTCTACAGTTTTTAATCCAGTTCTATATTAACATCTGGTTAAAAATATAATAAAACCACATTAAAAAGGACAGGTATTAAAGATGCTTCAGTCTGTATTTGCACCTAGGCCCAAGGAAACCCATCTGAGAGAGAAACTAATCCTTATTGATGTAATTTCTTGTAGAAAAGTGTGTTTAAATTATCTCCACCTTTGTTTTTATCTGTACAGCTCGTGAGCCGTGGCGCCAGAGCAACTCCTGGGGAGACAGAGTGGAGGAAGAGCCTGCGCGTCCCCCTGGCCACGGGATCCACATGCACGAGAAACTCTCGTCACCCTCTCGCAAAAGGTGCTGTAGTTGTTACCCGCCTGGGTCAGCCGGGGAAAATAAGCAACCAAACTCATGGCTGCTGGAAATTCTTTGTAAATCTACTCTGTTTAAGTCTCTGGGTGGAAAGTACAGAAGTATCTCTATATTTTTCCATGAGTAGGCTCATGCTACATTGTCCACTGAATACAGTAATCTAGAAGAACAGTATTCACATTTACAGGAAATAATTGTCCTCCAGTGACCTATTTGTTTTCCCTTAGTGAAATGGCATAGAAATGTTAGCTACACTGTCAGTTAGACAATATTAACTTGCTTTTGTTCTACTTTTGATTAAAAGAACAATAGCAGAATCCAAAAAGAAGCATGAGGAGAAACAAATGAAAGCTCAACAGCTGAGAGAAAAGTTACGTGAAGAAAAGACACTGAAGCTTCAGAAATTAATGGAGAGGGTAAGCTTTCCATGATATAAAGGGCTGTTCTGCTGCCTTTCAGGAAAGGATTTTTTTCCACATAGTAGACATCTTAGAGGTTCAAACTAGTAGAGAAATAAAGTTGTCATCTGAGTAGTTTTCACAGCTGACTTGTGCATCATAGCAATTAAAGAAAGCATTATTTCAAGTCATGAACTTCTTGACTGTTTTAAAGAGACAATCTCAGATTCAGGGGAAGTATGACAATGTATGTAGAAATGTGTTGCCTGTATCCAACAGAGATGGTAAAACTCACCAAACAGAAGCAGTGTACTTCAGGTTAAACTTAAGGCAGGCTTTGTGTAGGGCATGAAAATATTTTGTTACAGTGAAGAACACTTCAAGTACTAGAAAATGCTGAGGAAAATTCAGGCCCTTTTATCAGATGCTGTGTTAGTAATGAATTGACTCCTTGTGTGTAGGAGAAAGATGTGAGGAAATGGAAAGAAGAATTGTTAGATCAAAGGCGCAGGATGATGGAGGAGAAGTTACTCCATGCAGAATTCAAACGTGAAGTGCAGCTACAAGCAATTGTGAAAAAAGCACAAGAGGAAGAAGCCAAGGTAAGTGACTTTGCTTTTGAAGGAACTACTTAATAGCTATGCTTTTATATTTGTTGTACCTCAGAGTGCTCCTGGGTTGTTTGTGACGGACAGCACAGGTTAGCTACAAACACATGGGAGCCATGAAGCAGATAAATGCTGATGTCTAAATGGTGCATTTTTTCTAATACGACTTAAAATTAATTAGCTGTTATTAGACATCATGGTGGGTTGGTGTGGAAGAAAAGACGGGTTGAAATAAAGAGCTGATCATTCTCTTGCTGCTTTTGTTCTTCACAGTGTGGCAGCATTTTTGGGGTTACCTAGTCCTCCTGGAAGGACTAGAAGATCTGATGGTCAATTCTCTGCTTTTCCAGCCCCATGGGGGAGCTCATTTTTCTTCTCCTTTGTTAAAAAGCCATTCCAGATACAGCATACTGTGTCCTTAAACTGTGTTGCTGTGTTTTTTACCACTGATGTTGTTGAGCAGCTGGGAATAGACAAAGACCTGCAGTTAGCATGTGGCAGTTGTTCTAAATTAAGTATGTTTAGTGCTCTTCTGACTTAATAAATAATTCCATAAGGCAATCACTAGATGGATGTTTTTTTGGTTTGCTTCATTCATACTACTTTGATAAAATTTTTAACCATTTAACCCCAGCCAGCAACTAAGCACCACACAACCACACACTTACTCTGCCTCCTGTCCCATGGGATGGGGGGAGAGAATCAGAAGTGTAAAGGGAAGAGATCTCATGGTTTGATATAGAAACAGTTTAATAACTGGGTGGGGAAAAATCAGTTCTAAGAAAAAGGAAAATAACAGAGAGAGATAAATGATAAAGACAAGTGATGCAAAAAGAAACAATTGCCAGTGACCCCACACCAGCCTCCTCCCAGTTTTGTTGCTGCACACGATGTCCTGTGGTTTTAGATATCCCTTTGGTCCCTTGGCCTTGTTGCTGTGCAAGCCTTGCTCAACAGTTACTAAAACATCCCTGTGTTGTCAGCATAGTTTCCAGCACAAATCCTAAACATAGTCAGATACTAGCTACTGACAATGAGAGTGAACTCTATCCCAGCCAAAACCAGCATAAAATAAATGAACTATTTTATTTTAAAGGCTGTTTTTCCCAAGTGAAGATAGATGTATGTCCTCAAAACTGCTTCATTATATGATGAGCATGTGTCCCAGCTGTGATTGATGCAGCTGTTCATTTGTGTTTCAAGATAAGCACAACAAAACCGATTGCATTTTTTTACTGTTAGTTGCTGTTTCTCTCTTGGCTTAAAAGGATTTCTAGACTACCTAATTCAGTCTGCCGTACATTGATTACTATTCCATTACACCAGTGTGACTTATGTAATTATATTAGCTAAATCACACTTGCCATAGTTCCCCAGATAAGCAGATGTTTCAAATACTGTGTGTGTTTAAGTGTGTGGGATCTGCTGCCTCATGAGGTTCTTATGTTCTGGAAATCAAGGTTAATTGGGCCAGAAGGCTTTAGAGAAATAGCTGATGGGTAGGATAGCTGCAGACCATGGTAACTGTTGCTGCCCAGTTGGTTATCTAAATTCCCAGTGCTTGCTTGTTTACTGACCTGTAAAATCCATTCTGTAAATGGATTCTAGTCAGTAAACAAAGTTACAAACGTGATCCCATCACCGTTTTTCATGATCTGTTTTTGTCTTTTCGTATGTGTTCTCTTTTCTGTTTTATGTAGTATACACATTAAAGTTCTTTTAAACTAGTCTTGTCTTATTCTTTTTTTATTCTTATGTATTGCACTTATGTATTTTCCTGTGGTTGAAAAAGATAATACATGTTCATGAAACAGGCTATATGGATAAGAAATATTAGACCACGAGCTTGTTTGGTTTTTTCTTATTCATAATATGTATACTTTCACTTTTTTGATCAGTAAGTACACATGTATTTAAAGTTAGCTGAAAAGCCCTGGTGGATTCTGCTAGCACCTGTGCATTTTGCTCATTCATTCATCTGGGTTTTAACATTGCACATGTTGTGTCTGAGAGAATGGACTGATGAAGTCTCAGTGTTGATAGAATTGAGAGAATTTTTCTGTATTTTACCCAAAGTTTCTTGTTTCTCTGATACAATTCAAATTTTCTTTTTATATTCCATGGGCTGTCTTGTTTAAAACAAAACAATAAAAAATCATTACAAAACCTAAGGACTTATTCTCAAGTTGGTGGTTTTCCAACCCATCTGGAGAAATGTCCCACCAGTTTAATTATCAAGTGGGTAATTAAGAAATGGATGAAATTCCCTAAAGTGAAACCTATTTCAACTTCTTGGGTCTTTTCTTACTCTTTCTGATTGTTTTCAGGTCAATGAAATTGCTTTTATAAACACCTTGGAAGCTCAGAACAAGCGCCACGATGTGCTGAACAAACTCAAGGAATATGAACAGCGCTTGAATGAGCTGCAAGAGGAGCGTCAGCGAAGGCAGGAGGAGAAACAAGCGCGGGATGAGGCAGTTCAGGTATCTATAGCTGCAGGGGCACAATGAGTACAGGTTTGTGCTTCATTTTGGCTCTGCAGACGTTAAAATACAGTTTCTCTTAATTCCTGTGTATTTCATGCCTAAAAGAGCAGTGAGAGTTTGCTTTTCCCTGGGTAGGAGCGCAAGAGAGCCCTGGAAGCAGAGCGGCAGGCCCGGGTGGAGGAGCTGCTGATGAAGAGGAAGGAGCAGGAAGCACGGATTGAACAGCAGAGGCAAGAGAAGGAAAAAGCACGAGAAGATGCAGCACGGGAGAGGGCCAGGTAACTTTGCAATAATTTCTTTGGTTCATTCACCATTACCTTCCCCAGCAAGCTGCACCTTCTCTATAACAGCAGTATCTTCCTGGCTTGTCAGGCCTAGGATTTTAAAAAGTAGTATTAGTAAGGATTCCTTATGAATGGCTCGAAAGAGGGAATCTGGTGAGTCGTCACAAATTCTGTAGTACATTTCTGTATTCCTTACATACGTGCACAATATAAGTTGTAAGGCTGTATTTTATTATATTCATCTTAGTTTTATTGCTGACAAGACCTTGTCATAATTTGCCTTTTTCATATTTCACCTTAGTTTTCAAAGGAAACAAGAAATAATGTACCCATGTTCTCCATTTCCTCCACTCTCCAGAAAATTTTGGGCTTACTGGCATCAATTTGATTTCACGTTGTTGTAGACACCAAAGCTTATACTTGTGAAGCACACAGCCAGGAAATCAGGCATCATTAATTCTGCTGTCTGTAAATTACTTGGTTTATGGTTTTGCCCATAATTAGAAGTTCATGAAAGGGCCTTCACATGGACTCTTATCTCTCTTCCTTTTGAGCCCAACATGAGGTGCAGAGAGAATGAATGTTGGTATATGAGACAGGTTTACTTTCCAGTCTGATGCAGTCTGATACATTCTGCTTGTTTAATCTACCAAATTCTCTTTGTATTCACCTCCTATTTCTCCCTCTTTTCCTGCAGTTCCCCTGCCATAAGCATTCCTTAAAACCTTGGTAAGAGTTTGGGGTTTTTCTGTGATGGGTGTTTAGTAATGAAAATGGTCATTAAGGGGATTTTTTTTCCCCAAGTAAAGTATTCAGAAATGTATTGATCACCTTTCATATTCTGAAGTCCTGAGTGACATCATAAAGAGATTCAGCTTTCCATTAGATGTGTAATGAATTCTGGGCAGGATCTGTAGCCTTTGCAGGGGCTTCATGGACCTTTCCTCAGTGTATTGAGCTAAAATCACAATGAGATAGAGTGAGTTGGAAGAGATCCTTCAGTATCTCATTCTCATTTGCAAATACTTGAGGAGGATTACGACTAATGGAGAATTTGGTTATCCTGTTTTGGAAAGATAGACCCTGCATGTGTAAGGCTTCTACATTTTTCTGAAATCTGAGGAGTAGTAAGCAAATTGGCCGATAATTGCCCTACTGACCTCTTTGTCTTCTAGGGCCTTCTACAGTTAGATCCTGTTGAAAATCTCCAAGCTTATAATTCCTTGCTCTTTGAATTTAATAAATGTTAAATCGGCCCCATCCCTTGGTTGCACCCCATTCATTTCCTTATGACCTGTGAGGAGAAGCAGTTTCCATTTGCCTTCTGTTCCTGTTGAGTGTCAGCAAATCTCCTCTGCGTTTGTTGATCTAACACTCAGTTTTCAAACCCTTTTTGTACTTGATATTGCAGTACTGTGCTTGCACTTTTTCTTTTTTTTTTCTTTGCCAGATGTTGATTACATGAGAGGCATGAGAGATTTTTTTTTTTCTTTTTCTTTTTTTAATAATTTTGGGAAAGAGTAGGAAAGAATGTGTGTGGTGCCTTACAATGTGATGATTCTGTTATGTCAGAGTCATTACATCTCCCTAGTAACTGTTATGAGGTTTCTCTAACGTAGCAGAGTGAGGGGAGGACTCAGTGCCCTGGGTTTGAAGCTCAGAGAGGAATGAGCTTGACAGGAATCTGGCTGTCCTGTCCCTTCCATCCTGGATTGCCGTGTGTTTTGGTAGAACCTTGGGGGTATCGTTTGGTGTTTTGGGTTTTTTCCTGCTGCTAGGATTTGGCTTGTATCCTGAAGATTAAATACTGGCTGGAATGAGCAATTTTTGCAGTATCTGCTTAAAGTTTCTTCAGTATAAGCTTTGCTGTGTGCATCTCTTGGTGATTAAAACGTCTGTATGAATGGAATAGTATACTTAAAACTGACTTTAAAAGCTCCTCTGCCCTTTACTTGTTTCCAGTAAAGTTTTAGTTGTAATTGCAAAGTATTTTATATTCCAGAGAGTTGAAATCCGCAATATAGAAAATGTTGTTCTTGTCAGTGGAAATCATGAAACTGTATAAAGTGCCCTAACTATGGAAAAATAATGCTTTTCAGAAGGGCTTGTGCAGGAGTTGAAATGAAAATTTGGGAATTTTTTCAAAGATGAATCATTATTAATCTAAAGTATGAAACGGTAATAATCTGCTGTAGTTTGTAGCATTAATCAAATATGTAAAAATGCAGACTGAAAGAAACAGCAAAAATGATCTTGTAGTTAAGTTTTCCTTTCTGTGCCTCATGGATGATAAAACATAAACTACCTAATGCTTCTCATCCATAATCTCCTCCTCACCCCTCCCATGCCCACAGTGATTGGAAGAGTTCACCTTTTCTTTCTGAAAGAACAATTTTTAGTGTTTATCATTTGGTTTACTTCCTCCACTGTCTTCTTTCCTAACCACTTTTATATTTTCTGTGAGTTTTTGTTTTAAAAATGTTACTTTATCTGATCCTTTTACGTTTATGGAACTGATTTTGGTTTTTTCTATCAGATTTCTGTTTAAAAACCAGACAAACAGAAATCCACATATGACAAAATCCATTGCAATTTGGGTAACAGTCCTTATGTCAGGCTCTCTAGCTTTGTCACTCAGGCTCCTTTAATTTTGGAATGCTTTTTGAAAAGATGGCTGATAGCTTGATTGACTCCTTCATAGCTCAGTTTTACCCAGAGCCTTCATTATGTCTTTGGCACTTTAGAGCTGCCAGGCTTCTCTCGCATCACACTGTACAAATTTTGTTTGTATAAACAGCATGAGTAGCTGACTTTCTTCTCCTTTAGGATTTAATTGCTCCTTTGGCTTACTGATTACTAGGAAGTTGTTCTCAATGAAACTCTTACCTGCAGGTTTCTGCTTAATGGTCATGGTTACAAGTCAAGTTACACCCCTTGTTCTTAGAAAAAAAAATCTAAATCTCTTCAACACGGTGATGCTATTGGTCAGAGTTTTATCTGGAAGTTTCATTATTTAAACTTGTACCAATGCACATTTTATAAAGCACTGCCCTCAGTGCTGCAAGGGTTTTTTTTGATTTGTCGTCTGCTCCTCCCTCTTGGTTCACTGACTGCAGCCCTTGGCTGAGGAATGCAAGTGGTGACAGGGTTTCACATTCATCAGTCTTTTGTGGCATCTTCTTGACTGTCATTGCTCTGATTGGGACTCAGGTGTGATCCAGGTTCTGCTACAAAGGTTCAAGTGTCTGTCAAGTCATTCAAATGAAAACATCAGCATTCCTAAGTATTCCTTAGGTACCTAAGTTGCTTTTTGTTGTTTTTCTTTTCTGCTGAACCATCTTCAACTTCATTTTTCTGTTTTCTTGTTCTGCATTCCAAACGTAAATGTGTCAGTGGTGTTCATGCTTTATGTTGATACAAATTCTCCCTATACTTACTATCTTTTGGTTAGAGATCGAGAAGAGAGGTTGGCAGCTCTTACTGCAGCTCAGCAAGAAGCCATGGAAGAACTGCAGAAGAAGATTCAACTGAAGGTATAAAAGGATACATTACTTGAAAAATAACATCAATATTTCTTTGGACAGTTCAATTCCATTTGCTGTCATTCAATGTGGTTTCTCTTCGTTGCTTTGTTTATTTTCCCTTCAGCATGATGAAAGTATTAGAAGGCACATGGAACAAATTGAACAGAGAAAAGAGAAAGCAGCTGAACTCAGTAGTGGAAGACATGCTAGTACTGACTATGCACCAAAGCTCACACCCTATGAGCGAAAGAAGCAGTGCTCATTGTGCAATGTCATGGTGAGTTGGGCAGAGGGGATACTGCTGGAATTGCAAGACGAACCCAAGCTATGACTCACTTGCATATTTACTGTATCCCTGCTTTGCTTTTGTAAAAAGTGCATCTTATTCTTCTGCCCATAAATCAGGTGGGTTAGGGAAGATTTAAAAGAGCTGTAGAGTTGTGGGTAGAATGGAGACTGCGGGCAGTGCTCAGTTATTGGTTGTCTCTGCTGAGAGAAGCAAGAACTCAGGAGCATCAGATGAAGGAGGGTAGTTAAAAGATAGATTTAAAGCAAAGTAAAGAATGTGGTCCTTTACATAGCAGGCAGCTGAACTGGGAACACCTTTTTGTAAAATGCTATGGATATTTTAATTTACTGTGAGTTCAGGGGCTGATTGGCTAAGTTTTTTTGGACTGAAATTCACAGAGAAACCACATCAAACTGAAGAAGTTCTCAAATTGGGTTTGGTTGGACACTTAAAAGTGTTGGACAGGAAAAGGAGTGTTCTCTTTGTCTCCTCTCTTCCTCTGATGTCTGATTTTTTGGTCGCCGTTGGAAGCCAAGGACATTGCTTGGCAGTGTCCCAGCCTCAGCAGGGGCTCTCTGCCTGTGCTTCCCTGTCCCAGGAAGGGTGGGGGAGAGAAGCCACACAGCCACTGGGCCAGAGCTGAGAGATCTCTTATTGATAACTGCTTTCACTACTTTGCAGAGACTGTGCATTATTGGAGCCTTATATGCCACTGAGCATTATTTCTCTTTAATTGCTGCATTAAGCAAGATTGCATGGGATCACCTCAGGCAGTGCTGGAAGAGAAACTCAGGCTCAGCAGGCTGGAGTCTTGTGTACTCACTGATCATGCATTTCAGAATGAAACTCCATATAGGAAATTAGATTAAAGTGAAAATGAGAGGAGAGCCTAACATATTTTTTAATTCTTACACTGCTGGCTTGCAAATCATTCTGTAATTTACTGTTAAGTCCTGCATAAAAGATGTTTATGTAAATTAGGTTGAGGAGTTAAGTACTGTGCTTGAATTTCTGAACATACCCCATACAAATTGACATATTTTATATTACATTTAAAGTACTGTTATTTATATGCTATGGAATTTGCACAGGAAAAACAACTATTAAGCTATTGTCATTACAGATTTCATCAGAAGTGTATCTTTTCAGCCACATTAAAGGAAAAAAACACCAACAAGCTGTGAGAGAAAACAGTAGTATACAAGGACGAGAGCTTTCAGATGAAGAAGTGGTAAGTTTTCTACTATTTTTCTATATTACTTCTAGTTTTAAATGCCATTCAGCTGCGTAGCCTATGAAAATCTTGAAGAAGGGGTTGAACAAGACTGTTTCTGGTAGCATGGGAGTCATAGCAGACTACCAATGAAAAGCAGTGAATGCAACAATGCATTCACATACTGCAGGCAATTGCCGTTTGAAGTTGATTCTTTATAAAATGTGACTAATTGCTTTTTTGTTAATCAAAGGCATTTTTCATGTCATTACATTTATCTTTTCATCCTAAAAATCTTATACATTACAGTTGTCAGCATCCTGCTATTTTCTTTGTTTCTTCTTGTTGCTTAAAATCCCTTAGCCCTCTTTTAGGTGAGCAGATGTGCTATCCTGTGCATCACGGTCCATAATGCTGAAAACTGTAGTGCTAAATTACTTCAAAATATAAGGTATGAAATGTTTTGGAAGTATTAATATTGCTAAGAAGAAAAGTAGTTTTTCAGTAGTTTCTTTAGAAGAGTTGGCATTTGAGGTGATTTTGAGGAAGCATTGAGAACATTTTATACTATACCAAGAGGCTACTCTTTTGTAGAAAGAACATCTGCATAGTCGTCTCATTTAATTTTTCATTGCTGCTGCCAGAATTCAACTACAGTATTAAATCAGTTCTTCTCTATGAGAATTTGGGTTCTGGCACATCTGAAAATTTTGTGAATGCCCCTGTATGATATCTGTCAGGTGTTAGGAGGAAATAGTGTGCAAGCCAGTTCTTCAGCACTGATTCAGATGGAACTTGTGTTTGGAAATCTGTTTCCAGCCAAGCAGATTCAGATGACACTGTCCAGTAGTTCTGATTTTTTCACTTTTCTTCACAGTTTTTTTTACTATTTTTATTTACCGAAATCTTCTCTTTGTTTTCAGCTTCTTACATTTGTTCTTTTTCTTACATGTTTCCTTTATAAAAAAGCTTTGGAGAGTTAGGTCTCTGAAGTACTGAAATCCACAGAGGTGGTGGTTATCACTGAAAAAGCAGAAAAAGATAACTGGAGAGGCACAGTAATCTGGAGCAATAAATGTTTGTGGAGTTTCACTTTCCTGCCCCTTCCCAGCTGTAATGAAAGTACATAAACTGCTTTCTCAGTTTTGTTTTTCCTCTTGGACAGTGGTTAGTGGGAGTTGTGTGGTTTTGGATTTTAGGTGCCAGGCTTGCCTAGTGTATATATGTGAGAAATCTCCATACTGCACCTGTTTGCCTGGAAATACCAGCTGTGAGATTTCCCAGAATCTGTCCTGTTGTGGGCAGTCCTAGGTATTGATTGACATTTTCTTGGATCTCTCTGGCCTTTACTGGTACCTGTCTGGCCACTGGTGACTGAACTGTGGTTCTTGCTGGGCAGCTGGCTCAGAGGAATCTGGAGGAAAACAGTGAACTGGATTTCCTTGTGACTGGGCATTACACACTCTCCACATCTAATTTGATAACTGAACAATTCCAGTTTCTGGAGAATGGGATCAGGTACCAACAGCTGCATTTGCAACCAGCTGGTAGAAGAGAAGTTCCACTAGAGGGCACAAAGGTCCTGATTTTTGTGCCTAAATCCAGGGTTTCTCAGCAAAACATTTTGATGAGAACATAAGACCTAGATGAAGGTTAAATGTATGTATTTCTTGAATAATGCTTAGTGCTGGAGAGAAAGGAGAGAACAATTTTAACTGAATGAACAGCTTGAGAATTACTAAAGCAGATTCCAATATCCTTAACCAAGATGCTCCATAGTATTTGGCATGTTGGCAGTGTATAGATGATTCCATTGTTAGGTATTTTATATATTATATATGGCTCTATTTCAGTTAGTCCAAGTATAAAATTCTTAACTATATTATTGTAACCTGAAATTTCCTGGGCCTGAGGCCTTTGCTGCTTTTTATTACTTACTATTTGTTTTTTTCAAAGAGCAGTAGTAAGACACTTGTTATAGATCTGGGCAGTGTAAAGTAGGAAAGGAGTTTTACCAATCAGAGCAATCTACTTTGTGTATCCCTTTATTCAGCATGCATAGCTAATGCCCACCTCACAACTAAAGCATTCAGTAACTCCTCAAGTTTTGAAATACTTGAGAAAAAAAATTCCAGCTTTGTAATAGTCATACTTACTTATTTATCACTGTTTTCAATTTTTCAGTCAGTGAAAGTAACTCTAGTGAGAACACACTTGTGCTACTTAAAGTTATTACTTGTCATCTGTGATGTCGTTATATTATATATGTCTTATCTGTGACTCTTCTTCTTTGACATAAAAGATTTTATTTATATCAACCTTTGACCTAAGAAAATTTCACCTTTTACCTTATGCACTTGACACCTCAGATAACTTACTCTTCATCTTTGACTCATTTTGTGTTCAGCCTGTTCAGTATATTAGGTAGCTGCCTGGAAAGAAACCTTTTATAAAATTCTAATCTGACCATAGAATTTCTTTACTATTACTTGAGAAATCACAGGATTTGAAATACTTTAATTTTGTCCATATTGGTACCTCAGATTTAGGTATCTCCTGAAGACTTTGGAAACTGATGTAAGCAAATGATTATATAATTTCTCTTCACACAGTAAGGATTTTTCTTGGTTGATTTGACTGTAATCAAAAAGTTAAAAACTTCTTAATGATCATGGACACTGATTCCTCTGGGTCAGATGGGTGGTAGGAGTTGATCATGCCAGAAATAAAAAGAAGCTGATGTATTCTAGGAGTTTTTTCTTTGCTGTCATGTCTATAAATTCTGTAATTTTAGAGACATTTTCAGAGGTAAAGCAGACTTCGTGTTGAGGCAATGTCACGCTGGTTTGGCATTAAGTGCTTATTTTGTGTAATTCCAGCATGTTTTGTGCAGGAGCTGACAGCTGGGATTAGGCTATCAGGAGGGTGAATTCATTTGTGGATGTGAAACGCACTAAGAAAATAGTTTTGCTGTGGATGAAGATACAAAAATGAAAAAGCATGAAGTTCTTTCTCAGATTGTGTGGCAGTTTCATTGCACGTCAGCCTTTTGGGTTTTCTTCATTTGGGGATTTATTAGTCTCCAGCTGAAATAGTTGTACCTTTCTCTTACAGCAAACAACTCTTGGTTTTCTAACAGTGGTTGTGCTGTAAAAGTAAATTAAGTTCTGTTCACGTTGGTTACTTTCTTTGTAACTTTGCTTTTGTCTGGCCTCTTATAGATACATTAATTCACCTGGGTGGTAAAACTTGCAGCAGGCTAAAAGTCATCTTCAGTATATTTCTGAAGCTTTCAATGCTCCCACTGCCTCACATCATTTCAGCATTATCTCCACTGCAGTAAGAGCGTCCTGCCTGCATTATCTCTCTGCTTAAGTGCCTGGCTGCTTCCATCAAACTCTCAGCTTCGCCTACTTTTGCACTGCCTTTTTCTGTGCTATTGATTTCCAGTCCCCTCTCTCAACATCCACGTTTCTTTTAGTTCAGCAAAAGATGTAAATAGTGTAAGCAATTTGCTTTCATTGACTTCATTGGAATCAATTAGTATGTTGGTAGTCCTGACTAATTGCTTTACTGAATTAAAGCCTGTGTGACACAAAGGCCTCACTGAAAAGGTGCCTGCAAAAGCCATAGGACAACACCTGGTGATTTCATTAGGCTGAGGAGTCTCTGCAAGGACCTTGTAGACGTTTTCTCCCACTTGTAGTTCCTACAGATTCACTTTTATGCCCCTCTGCTTTCCCTTTTGTCTTTGCCTTTTTTGTGTCTACTGGTTTGTTGGGAGAAATACACCCAATAGCTCCTTTTGAACCATTGTCTCATTTTGCTCTATATCCCCTGGCATTTAAATGCCATGGTTTAAAGGGACTTTCAGAATATAAATCATGTAATTCCATGTGGTCTGTGAATGTTTCTAATAAGAGAAAAGCTCTTCTAAAAACCAGATGCATTAGATAACTTGGCAGGGTTTGGTTAATTTATATAAGGTGCATGCTACAATTTCATGTATTCCAAAGAAGGATAGAGGAATATTAATGAAGTGTTGTTTGCATAAGTGAAAAATGTGCTTTTTTTATCAGGAGAGAAAACTGATTCTATTGTCATTATATAAAGACAACAGAGAACTTTTAAGAGATGTATTTAGATCAAATGAAAACATAATGCCATGATGGAGCAGAGGTGATTGTTTTCTGAAGACTGACAGTGTTAAAATGTGAGGATTTATATAAAGACCTGGTTGGTTGAGCCCACCCACGTTCCTTTAGAAAAAGCTGCTGGCCAATAACTAAAGCTCCCTGTGGAGTGTGGCTGCCCAGCTGGCTGGTGCTGCAGTGGAAGCTTGTCCTGGCCCAGCTCTGATTTACAGAGTGCCTCCTGTGCTGGCAGCTGCCCCGGGCATGGGCACAGGCCCTGGCAGGGTGTGCTGGGAGCCCAAAGCAGAACTGTGCTGGTACTTGTGCTGTGCCAGCCACGTGAGCTTTACAGCCAGCACCACACACAGGCAGAGCTAATGTTCACAGCACTTGAAAGTTCTAAAAGATTTTTAGATTTTAGGAGCAAGGATTTGTTTTTCTGAAAGAAATCGAGCTGTTTTCCTAGAGGTGTGTGCTGCTTCCATTATTTCTTGCAGAGGAAATTACTGAGGGAAAAAAATGTGAGAATAGTTTAATGTCTGACCCTTGCTGCTCTTCATATGTATTAACAAGGAACTTTCTTGTCTAGACACATGGTGGTGCCAGGATTTTGCTTATTACTATTTTCTTTGAATGCACTATGTTTTCATTACAACTAAAATATATACAACTATTGTTTTACTGCTTTAGTTTTCGCAGTATTGAAAAAATTACTTTGTTTTCCCTTCTGAATCAGTGTTTTCAAGTTCTTGTATTTAAATGAATAATAGAGTCTTATGAACTCCTTTGGTAGCCTGTCTAAGGACAGGCTAAGCAAAATGGAAAATAATACACTAAGCATGGTCACATTTTTAGTTTCGTCTGATAGATGAGTTTGAGGTGTTTATACCTGTGGCTTTGTGGCTTTTAAAAATCATTATACACAATTAATAGTTCACTTTTTTATTCTGGAGCATTCATATGTATGTTACATGTCTACCTGAATTCACAGAATCAGATTGGTTTGGGGTGGAAGGGATCTTAGAGCTCCTCCACTGCCACCCCTGCCATGAGCAGGGACACCTTCACTTTCCCAGTGTGCTCCAAGCCCTGTCCAACCTGGCCTAGACACTTCCAGGGATCCAGGGGCAGCCACAGCTCTGGTCAGTGCCCGATGCGTCCAGCCTTGCTCTTGCCCTGGTGTTTGCCCTTTATTTCTTCTGGCATTACAATCTGACCATTACAGCACAGGGAGATGACCCTGACCCAACTCTGGTGGCACTGTAGCCTTTTTTGAGCAGTATGGTGATGTATGTGTTTTGGTCATATGTAGAATAATATTCCTGTTTGCTTTATCCACAGACTTCATAGTAAATTCATTTTTTTGTCTTGGCATTTGATTATAGTTCACCAACAGTAGCCCATTTTTCTTCTCTGTTGCTCAGGGGAAACAATCTGTAAATCACTTGCAAACAAGAACTCCCCATCCCAGTAAAGCCTCAGGTTCTGGTTGAGTTGGCTTTACGAATTCATTTTTTTCCTGAGGAAGGAAGGATTTTTTTTAAGAGCGGAGTTGTTACTAGTTGTTGCTAGAGGAGTGGAATTATGCCAGGCATCTGTGGTCCATTTTTGTTTATGGATATTTCTTACCTCATGGATACCTGTGGTCCTTTCAGCCTAGGAGCTCTGGCCATGTCATTCTGCTGGGAATACTTCTGTCCTAAAAGACAGTGTCATGAACAATCGATTATAAAGTCTAATCCATGTTGCAGCTTGCAGAAGGTCTCTCAGTACCCCATACATCAATTCTAGTTTTTTGTACTTTGCATAGATTATCTTTAATTTATTATAAAGTGTTGTTTCTCTTGGCAAAAATGTACCCAATTAATTGTTTATTGGCTGTGCCTTTAATTTTGATAGATCACTGCCAGCAGCTGCACCCTTCCTATTTTTGGATTGGATATCTTGAATGTTCACAGCCAGTAAAAAAAATCTGCTGCTGGCAGGCCCAAGTGCACTCTGATTCCCCCCCTTTCTCTCAGCTGTCCTTGCAGCTAGATGATAATGTCAGTGCCTTCCAGCTTTCCTCCCTCTTCTGCAGGATGCTTTCCATGGCCAGGATGCAGAATTCTTATCCTCACAGAAGAGACACCTTTACTTTGCCTTCTGTTCCCACATTTCAGAGTGACAAGTGGGAATTATATTAAAAATCTGAAGAAATACTTAAAGCTCCTAATAAGCATATTATTTCTTATTTATCTTAGTGGCAGACTGTGGTGTCATTGAATGTATGGACAAGCAAGGTGACTGAAAGAGCAGTCACTATTAACAGTAAAAATAGTTTCTAGTCTGGGCATGCTAAAAAGCAGGATTAGTCCCTCATGGAAAAAAAAACCCTAAATCAAAGATGTCAAGGAAAACCTAGTTGTACAATGAAAGGTCACTCTTCAGTTTTTGAATGAATAAAAAAAGTTTTTTAATGCTCTCAACTCATCTTCTAAAGTACAGTCTAGCATAGAAACATGAATAATCAAAATCTTGATTTTGAGAAAATAATATTTGAATATTCATTACTTTATGACCTGTTTCTTATACATGTAGCACCTCTAGTAACACTTATTAATTCATATTAATAAGGAATACCTTCCTTTTTATGAGTCTTCATATTTTGGAGTGGATCACTTGTGGTCCTATAATAGTATTAGATTTCTTTTTGATTGAGAATTACTGATCACTTGTTTTTCAGGCTGTCATTATTTAAAATTGAAGTGTGCTTTGAAAAAACATAGTCTACTTCAGCATCTGTTTTCCATATTAAATATTGTCCTAGGTTATGAGGAAAAAATAAAATAGTGAGGAGTTCTGTTGAAACATGTAGTAAAATCATGAACGAATATTCCTGTGGTAATGTGACTTAGAATTCAACCTTGAAAAACCCTTCAAAATTTGGCAAATATATCCCTTAATTGATTATATACACAAGTAAGAAACCATTATTCCTGACCTTGGCAATAAATAGTGAAAACACTTTTTAATGATTTTCTGCAGTTACAGGATATTGTTTATTTTAAAACAGGTTGAGATGTAAATCTGAAAGATATATGTAGGCTTCAGAATAATTACCTATTTATTTGCTAGAATATATTCCTTATGTACCTTATTTATGGAAAATACTCAGTTTGATATATATATATATTTTATATTAAAATGGTAAATGAATGACAGCTATTATTATGTGATAGAAGCTAAAACAAGTATTTCTTTATAGTCTTCCTCTTGTTTATATTTTAATGCTGATGTGAGAGGGCAAGTAATAACAAGTGTTTGGAAGTTCTGAAGACTGAATTTAGATAAATAGCTGGAGACAGCTGTTTTTCAAGTTGCCTTGGTCTGCAGAATTGGATTAGAACACTTATGAGAATACCTTTTCTTTCAGAACTTGGGGATTCAAGATTGGAAAGAGTACAAAAATAACAGAATAACCAGCCTTACAGTATTCTGGCATTTCTTCTTCAGTTCTGGCCAGAATCCAGAAATACAGAAGGGAATGAAAATGAAAAAATAACAGAGGGAGAAAACCTTACAAACTCTTGAGATTTAGCAAGGTATTTTGGCTTAGTTTTTTTGGGTGAAAGTCCAATAGGCCAGAAGGTTTTCCACATCTGTGACTTGATTAGTTTACAAATGATGGAGCACAGATAAGGAGCCCTGGCTCACACCCTGGGTGGCCGTGGCACTGCCAGGCCTTGCCCTGCTCCGTGCTGGACTGAGGATCCCCCTGCAGTGCTGCCTCCCTGAGCTTGGAGCAGGTGCCAGGAACTCCCCAATACACTGGTTGCTGCTCCTGGCTTATCCTGTCTGCTCCGAGGATTCCAGAGCCTCCTGTCCCTGCCTGTGGCAGAGGGATCACTGTGCTTAGGGAGGGCCAGGGATAACACAGAGAATCTGCAGCTGGGGCTGCACCACCACAGCCAGCCTTCCCTTGGCTCTGCTGCAATATTGTCCTGCCTATGCAGGCATGCCCCAGGCAGAATTCATAAAAAGGCAACATTTACTTTAAAAGAAAGTATTGGAAATAAGGAAATAAGTATGTTTACTTATTAATACTGGAAATATTGGAAATAAGTATTTGTGTTATGGTTACCTCTAATTTTAGAAGCTAGGAAGAATTCCGTTGGGCACACTTCACAATTTAATAAAGTTCCTATTAATATTTTCTGAGTAGTGAAATGAATAGTAGCTTATACGTAATACAGAAAGCCAAGAAGTGTCATAGTCAAAAAGATGGGGTAGGAACATAATTTTACAGTTGTGTTCTGGTTTGATAAATACATATCTGAGGTTTCATCTGCCAAGGACAGATCCATGGATGCTCTTGCTGTAATTAGGACACTAACTGGGGAGAGCTGCTGAAGAGTATTGGTCTTGTGAATGGCTATTGTATGAAGAGGATGTTAACTGGGAAATTTCTTATCCAGCTGTTGTATTTTATACAGATTACTGAGGTTCAGAATCTGGTTTAAGGTATGGTTTTCCTCATCCAAGCAGAAGTGGGCCCTGCTCAGCTATATAGCATTTCAGCATTTTGTAGCATTTGCTGCACTGTCCATGGAAAACTTCGCAATTATGTTTGTTCTGGAGTCTGAAAAATATTACTTTATTTCAGAAGATATTGATTATAATGCTGTTATTCTTATAGTGTAAACATGTCATATAAGAAACAGAGAAAACATTGGTTGTAAGAAGTGCCTAGTCAACTAAAGTTATCAACTTCAAGATATGAGATTAACAGGGTAGATTTTCTGGTTCATGCAGTTGAAGGGGACTAAGCAATAACCAGCAAGAATGTGACTTCAGGGGTGACTTCATTAGCTTTAGCTTTAACAGTTTTGGCAACTTGATTTCTCATGCAGTTTGTAGATGAGGCCCATCTGTTGCATTTGGAAAGTTTCAGGATTTTCAATAACTTGACTAAAAGAACAGTTGAGAATGGAGGGAGAAGGAAGGAATAACAAAGACATTTTTTCTAAGTAATCTAATTTCTGTCTGCTTTGTGGTGACTGCATTTTACATGGCCATTTAATATTAGTCTTTATCACCTTGTTTGTAAATAAAGTATTGAAACTTTACAGAAATTTATGTCAGTTGGTCTAAAAATTACTTCAGTGTTCTATAAAAATTTAGAGGTTCTATGGAGTTGTCCAGTAACAACGTGTGTTTGTACAAAATGCCATTAAATGTCACATGGTGGATGTTTACTACCTTACTTTTACTTCATAGCTTTTTCGGCTGGAGACTGAGGGTCTCCCCCTGTGACAGGTACAGGATATCTTGGGATTTTTAATAGTGGTCCTTAGCTTTGGAGAATGCATGGAAATAACACTGGAGAGAAAGAACAGGAGTATTTCTACTCTAATAGGTCACTAAGCCATCATCACATGAGCAGAGAGGAACATATACAGGTGATCATGAAGAAATCCATGTCAGCATTCAGTTTTTGTTTCTTTATTTTGCAGCTTACATCCCAACACAGAACAGTGCCTGCTCTTTGTGGCACACATTCTGCCACCTTCATGAAAGCTGAGATGTGTGATGTTCCTGATCTCAGCTGTGCAGCTCAGAGGATGAGTATCATGTATGAAAAATGATGGCAGAAATCTGATACAGAATGACCATCATAGATGGTTCTAGTTTAGTCCTGAGATAAAAGGTGTCCCAGTAGGACAGAACCAGCAAAATTAGTATATTGTACATAAGCCTTTAAAACAGAACTTCAGAGAAAGCACACAGCTAAAATTGATATGGCTGAAACTGAAACTGCGCTGAACATTTTTGATAGGGCTGAATATGGATCTTAATGACAGAAGCTTCCATTTAAAAAGAACCTCTATTTAATAATGTTTCACATTTATAATGGTCTAAATTCTCCAGAGGTCTGCTGGTTTACCAATATCTGGGGATTTGGGGCCAGAATGTGCTCAGCATAGCACAGGACCAGACCAGTGATGACCCTTCACGTTGCCGTAAGAAGAAACCCAGAATGCTTTTAGGGAGAGGGTAAATTAATTTAGTCTCAGAAATTCTGACTGAATTTAGCAGTTACTTATATAAAAATAATAATTTTTAAAAAGTGAAAGGCTTTCAGGAAGAAGTGTCCAGATTACCCAGTTATCCTGCATTACATATATTAGAAATACATCCACCCCAAATTGATGAGTTTCACTCTTACTTAAATGAAAGGATGACAAAAGTTTGCTTTAAAAACACGGCACTGGCCTCCCTTTTAAGCTCTGATGGTTATTTCTGTGGTGTGTTCACCTGCTCAACTAAAGCTGTGCAGGTAGAATTACTCGTGAGTTGTATTATTTAAAGGATTGGACTTCCTGTACTTCAGTGTGACTCAGTGGATTCTAAAATCTTAATTTTTTCAGGTAACTGGTAGGAGCTTAATAAAACACGGGGATAAATATTTTTCCCCTGCTCTGGAGGGTGATGTAGCAGCAGCTCTCCTCAGGTGCCAGTTGTCACCCAATACCAAGCTATTTGTTATTCTTGTTTCACGCCTGAATGGTGTCGATCTGCCCATGGTGATAATCCCATGCTTTGATGTGTACCTTCAGGAAGTGATTGTTTTTGTGACACAAGGTATTGTTACTCTGGTCTGACTTTAATGAGCTGTATAAAGTCTGATATTAATCCACACCGCGCTGTGTGAAAGCTGAGAACGCTGAGAACCATTGTGCACAGAGGTGCTCGAGTTCCTGTGAACAAATGTGTGCAACCATTGTGGGTGCTCTTCTGGCCCCACAGCCTGCGGCATGAATGTGCTTGTTGAACCCTACAATCCTCATCAAGTCAGCAGCTAATCACAGATAAGATGATGAAAAAAGAGATGAGTGTCTGTGCAGGGGATGCAAAGCTTTGTCTCCTTGCTTTGAGCCCAGCACAAGTGTGACCCCATGGTCGCAGCTGCCCTGGTGTGGCTGCACAGCAGCCTGGCTGCCCCTGGTGTAGCGTGGTGGCCATCCCAGAGTGCAGTGGGAACCTTATTCCAGTCTGCTGTCACTTTGGAGCAATAACAGTTTGAAGATGTATGAACTAGAATCCCAGTTGCACTGTTGAACCAAGATGTAGAAGTACAGTAATAGCCCTGGTTAGTTTTGTGTATTAGTGGTGCTGCATCTCACTGGAGAGACCTGAGCTAGGCTCCTGGAGGTGCTGGGCTTTGGAAAGCAGGGATGTTCATACCAAATCCCGTGGAAGTAATTCGTAAATATCTTTCTCAGTAGATGTCACAGGATCAGGGCCCTGAAGTGCTTGGTAGCAAAGCAGCGGTGCCATGGTCTGTTCTGAGGAAGTCCTTTCTTAACATTGTCAAACTCCAACCCACCTGTTTCTTGCACAGTTTGAACCTAAGAAGTGGATTTCTGGTTTTAAAAAGAAAATTAGTGGAAAAGGTATTTTTAAGTGGGTGTTGAGGGATACATCTCTCTGAGGAGACAAAATTGAGCTGGGGGTTCATAACCAGGAGGGGGATGGTTTATTCTGCACTGCAGCAGCTTGGTGGCGAACTAACTCATTGCAATGCACTCATGCTCCAAGGGCACAGCCTCTGGAGATACCCTGAGAAGCTTTTCTTTTAAGCACTTCTTGCTAAAACTAAATGGAGAATATTAAGGACAGGGAAAATGCTTACCGATGCTGTTACCTTACAAGAGACTATACTAATCTGTAGCACAACTTGGACAACTTGGACGATTCATTGAGGAAAACTGTTCAGGTGTGCTGGGACTTACCCAAGGTAGGCAGAGGAGCAAAGGGAAAGTCAACATTACCTTTAGAATTCACTTAGAGGATAATGTTAGATTTCTTATATCCAGTACTCATTCAGTAGAATTAGGCCTACTAATTCAGTATTCATTTTGCATTCCTATGATTTAAAGTAGATATTTCATCTACTGTTTCCACCAGATATATATTCCTAGGTTATACCATGCAGCACTGCATTCCAAAAACTAAATGGTCTTTTTCCAGGAAATTTCACAGAGATTTATTTTGTTTTCAACAGGCGCAGCATTTTCCTGAATCAATGAAAGAAAATATAGGTTGTTTTCTGGAAAATACTGTCTGTAAATTTTTTTAGTGCTTCACCTTTTACTTTGAATTTGAAGGGTTCTTACCAAAAGGGAAGAAATAACCACATCTGATTGTGGCCATAATAATATTCAAGGATAAATTACCCTAAAAAGCTGTGGTGGTGACCTGTACTTCATAATAAGTTTGGTATTTTGTAAGAAAACAGATACAAGCCTCAGTGTATTAAAAATTGTGTAAATACATTCTAATAACTGGCATTGAACTGGTTGTTTAGCATTTCTTCTGTGGGGAACTGAAATTTTACCAATATTTTGCCTAAATTCAAGTTTTTTGGTGTGAGAGGAAAAGTAATAGCCCTATCAATAAACAGTAAAGTTGTAAGTAGTGAATAGTAAAATAATAAAATACATTTCCATATATTTTAATGAAACTAAGATGCATTTAGATTTTGTGAAGAAGTAATATAAAAATCAAAAATAGCTTATTTAATGTAATGAGTTATGTTGGTAGGGCAGGTTTCCTGTAGCTGTAAACAGCAGCTTGGAGGGGAGAGAGGATGTCAGCTTGGAGTCCATAATTGTTAGGTAACAATTTCTTGAAAAGAAGGCACAGTATTTATTGTTCTGCTTTTAATAATTTTTAACCCTTTTTAGAAAATACACAGCTTGTTCTCTCTAGTATGAAATAATCTCTTTCCCAAGATTTATTTTCGAATTTGGCTTCATTTTCAATAACCTTCACTTAAATATTTATCACTGGTTTTTTCCTCGGAGGATAATCTATGATCTCCATCACATACTATAGCATTAAATATTTTTTCAATATTTTCTGCAGGAGCACCTGTCATTAAAAAAGTACATTGTGGACATTGTGATTGAGAGTTCCGTTCCTGCGGAACCATTAAAAGATGGAGAAGAGAAACAGAAAATTAAAAAGAAAGCCAAAAAGCTAAAGGCACGGATGAACTCCAGGTAGTACGATTTTTTTTTTCCCCTCTAAGTTTTGTTCTAAACTTTACCTTCTGTCTTCTAGTGTGAGTGCTGAAAAAATTGTAAAATTATTTGCTTTGGGAGTGTCTTGAAAATAATGCTGATGAGCCTAATTTATGGCCACTTTGTCTGATTGAGAAAGAAAACTGAGTATCGATCTGGAGCCCTTGGTTTCACCTGTTAAGAGCTTTTCTCATAATTGGATGCCAGTGCCCTGCCAAAACTGTAGCCTCTTCTAGCATACAATAGCATGTTTAAATTTGTGTAAACCATGCCTATTTTTCTTTCTAGCTATTGATTTTTAAATGAAGTATCAAAAAAAATCAATAGTAATCAAAAAATAGAAGTCAGCCTGCTGTAGTGTCAAATCCCATGACTAAATTTAATCATTTTTTTGTTGCCTGTCTCAATAAGAATAAAGTTAAAAATATCTTAAAGTGGAAAGTGAGTCGTCAGACATGCAATTTGTTCTTAGTCTAAAAAGTGACATCTGCATATCAGTGTGATGTGCAGGACATCATTATATCATGAACTGACAGTGTCACTCTTTATCGCTGAATGGTCCCCAGCTCAGGTTAATGCTCAGCCAAATAATCTAGCGTATTTTTGCATTTCTTCCTAAAAATACTTCTCTGCTAGGTAAGAGGAGTTGTTACATTGTTACACATTTTCTCTGCCTTTTTAAGCAAGAAGGGTTTGGAATAAGAGAAAAAAGCATGCACAGGTTTTTAGAGCTACATTAGAAGTGAGATGTTTTATTAATTCCTAGAAGGCACATCAGCCTTCAGAAGCACAACACTCTTACAATGTATTATTTTTTCTGACTGCTCTCCTCGTTGGATGAGCAGATCCACTAGCTGAATATCATAGTTGGAACTGCATAATGTTTTTCAGGTTTCTGGTTCGTCAGGATGCAGAGTTATTCATATGACCTGTTGATTTAATGCACTTACTGGGTCCACTTTTAATTATTTCTTTGTTGAATTTAGTCAAAGATTGTCGGACTTTGGAATGCAAGTTTAAATAATAATTTATTGTTGGCACAGATAGGAGAAAAACTTTTTCAGAACATTCTGAATTCGTATGTGTCAGACTGCTGTGTGAGTCAGCATATTCATCATCAAAAATTGTGATTAAAACAGTAATAAAGGGCCATCATTTTACAATGGTGATGTATTATTGAAAAATACAGTGAAAGTTTCGAAATCTAAGTTATATTGAGAAGACATGAAGTTCATGTTCATTAAGCTTGTTTTTACTTTTAAAGGGTGGCTAGAATTTTCAATGGCTTTCCTGTCCTTGAAGATAACTCAGAGTTAAAAAGATTTTCTGATGTTAACACAAAAGACTGATTAATAAAAATGTCCAGTAGCAACGTAAAGCAGAGGTATTTTGATGTTGCTAGTTCAGAGTTTCATAGATGTTAGCAGATTATCTACACGCCGTGTTTTAGGACATATTTGCAGCTTTTCTCTAGGAAAATAAATAGTTAAAATGAATGCCCTTACACCTCAGCACTTGAAATGTCACAATCATTTCAGTTTCTAGGAAGCTGTAATATTTTAAACTGGAAAAAAATAAGAACTGCAACCAAATAGGTTCCTGTTACACTCCTGAGTTTCCAGATCTTAAATCACTCTTGTAGTATCAAAGCAATGAAGGGCAGAGATGAATGAGGGGACAAAATGGTGATCAATGGGATATTAGATGTGTTGAGAAGTTTTGTTAGTCTTATCAATTACATTTATAACCCTAAGCCATTTAACTGGTGCTATCAGTAACAATTGATATATAGGTAAGTAAATTATCTCAGGTTATCATGTAGGTGCTGCTAGCAGGAGGATGCTTGGATACTCACACAGGTAAAGCAGGGTTGGTGAAAGCTGAATGGAAGCATTAGAGATGTGCTTAGCAGATAGTTGGTACAAGCTTTGCAGGGGATTTAAAGCACTCCAGCCATGTGCATTTAGTAACAGGGTTTTGGGGTGGTAATTCAGGTTTGACTGACTTCTGTACAGAAGCTGAAATGTGTTGTTTCTGGCTAAGAAGGCAAAAGGTTAATAAAGGAATCTCACCTTCATGTTGAATACTAAATTCAGCTGTGATTAATGGCTTTATTAATGACCCACAAATCAGAGCTGGTGGTGATGTAACAATATTTGCTTGGAGCATAAGTTGGAATGGTGAAGCAAACGAAAGGAAAATCTGAGTAGCTTTGGGAAATTTGAGCCATTTGGGTGAACAGAAAGTATAAAGAAAGGTTTAATATATGTGTCTGAGAGAAATGTATCTGCATCACTGCAATGCCTGGATTAGTTTTGCTTTATATGTGTGTTAGAAATGTGTTGTTAGAAATGGGGTACAGGATTATCACTGTGGGTCCTGCCTTGCTCCTGGAATGACTCATGTGTTTCACCTGTTGGCACAGGCTGGCTGGAGTGAAAACAAGCAGTGGAAAAGTCTTGTCTTCCTCTTCCTGCTTTTTGGCATATGGCCAATGTAAACAATACTTTTAAGGGACAAAAGAGGTCGTGTTTCTGTTTCCAGCAGTAAAGCAGTCCTTGGTGGAGGTGTTTCGATGCTGTTTGCCTAACATTCATTATGTTACACTACAGTCAGTAGTTGCATAAAAAATGCTCCTGTGCCTGCAAATACAACCAATGATTTGTACGTTAATTGTAATCTCTCTGATGTACTAATCTGGTCTGCACTACATGTCTAAGTTATTAATATTTTATATAATAATATTACTTGTGTATTTTTATTGTAATATTATATAGCATTATATCACTAATTATTTTATAATAATTTTATTATAAAATGATATATAAAATAATAAAATAATTATTTTATAATAATTTAGGCAGTAGATTACTACAGTTGTATATATCACTTGTGAAATTTTCTACCATGAAAAGTCAACTTCAATACACCTTTTGTGTACTGATGTTATTCTAAAGTAGTAATGTTAATTATAACTTGTTAATGGCCAATGGCCAGTAGTTAAGCACCAGTGGGTTATGGATTATGACAGGGCAGCATTGACAGAAATGCTGTGCTTTACTATGAAGCAGAAAAACCCAAAGGTTTGAACTCCCTTCCTGGTCTTACATCCTGTACACTTTAGACAATAGTCAATAATAATGAATATTTTCTCCTCCAGGGCAAAGGAATATGAGAGCTTGATGGAAGCAAAAAATGCTGTGTCTGATTCCCCATTTAAAGCCAAGTAAGCATTTATCTCTCTATATTTTAGACATATGCTTTTTTCCCCTGTCTGTCACACAAGTGCCCCTGAAATTTCTGGTGGAGCACGTTTGGAAGGTTTCCCCTCAATATGAGGCATGTTGCCATCCTGAGTTACAGATCAGTCTCTAATACAAAAGGTCATACTTCAATAAGTGCAGGTGTTTTCTGAAGACACCATATATCTTAATGTATGTAAGTTGCAATAGTAAAGAGAACATATACTTAACCTTTTTCTTACGTGGAAACAAAAAGGTTCCAGTCTTAGGCCTTAAGACTGATAGGTGAAAATTCAGCCCTGGAATTCTGGCATTGGAAATCTTATGTTTGATCTCTCTTTGGTCAGAAACAAAGGTTCTTGTGGGGGAAATACAGATATTTAATGCACAGATGTCTTAGGTTGACATTGAGATTTTAAAGAATAGACCTTTTTATTGTCAAGGATAAGGCACAGATGAAAACATTGGATGGAAAGATTAAAACAAAATCTGTAATCACTGACAAATTCCTTCTGCTTAGTTTGAAAGTGAAAATTGCTCAGCATTTCTTTTCTGATTCCATTGAAACCAGTTGGGGAAAAATGCAAAATATTTGGATTTCCAAAATTATTTTGATAAGGTCTATTACCTAAGATTTTTAAAAGAAACTATACAGCTGTAGTTTAAGTGGAAAACAGTTAAGAAATTGAAAAGAAGTGGAGTTTCATCAGTCCTTGGCAGAACAGGGAGGTTACCAAGAGTTCTGCAGTTCTGTGATGGTCAACATGGTCTCAAATGACTTGGAAAAAGAGGGCCAGCAGTGAGGGGACAGTGTGATGTTCATGCAGAGATTCAGGACAGTAGGACAAGAACTGGTGCTGAATGATAATTTGAAGAGAGTGAGTGGTAAAATGGCAGGTGAAATCCAGTGTATATTGAGTGTTACCCAATGGAGGGGGAAGACAGAACTCAATTATATCTTCACATAAAAAGTGTGGGTCTTGAATTTGCAGATGGGATAGGTAGTTCTTGGAAAATATCAGCTCGATACTCAGCAGCTCATAAAAATCCTTTGTTAAAATTACTTAGAAACAAGCAAAAACAGTTCAAAGAATGTCATCAGGTACAAATACCTGAGTCATTTACATCTTTTGAATAGGATGTGAAGTTCTAGTTCTTTGTCTCTGAATAGATAAGCTACAATTGCTAAAGGTTCAGAGATAGCAGAAAAGGAAATACAATTTTAGGTATATCTTATGTATTAGGGAATAGGTAAACTAGTACTGCTCCTGGAGGAAAATGTGATCATGGGAAGAGGTTCTTATTGGGGTTATGTTACAGAGATCTGCAATGTCACAAATAGCATGGAAAAGATGGATGGTGATTGCTTGCTGTCCTTCTTGGTACCAGAACGAGGGAGCACAGGGGAAAGCTGGAGCCAGGTTCTAGAGAAACCAAACCCAGTGTTCTTAATGCAGCTTTCAGGGAGATGTAGGGAACTCTGTGGCAGGATTCACACAGGTGCTCACTGACAGGTTACCTGCATTCCTGCAGCTCTAGGAAAGTGCACTCAGCCCAAGAGACTCCTAAGCCAAAAATGGGGAAACAAACAGATTAGTAAATAGGATTATGCAGCCTGCCGTATTCTTAGTGTTCCTGAGACATCCATTCCCAGTGGGCAGATGGTGTGTGTGCCTTACTGATAGCTGGGCCTAGGGGGTCTGCAGCATCAGTCAAGGGGCTGTGGGGTCTCAAGAGCTGGAGTCAAAAACCCTCATCTTAAAATTGCAACAACTTTCCAGATTTGGGATATTTGTCTTCAGATTGAGGTAATAACCTGGTATACCAGATCCTGTATATTTTGTGGTTGTTTCCATCTCTCATAAATTGCTGAGGAAGGTGGCTTTTTGTACAAGTTGGTGGTTGTTAAACAGTTCAGATCCTTGCAGTTAGACCTCCTTGACGTACATACAACTAGCCTGTATGCAAGTATCTTTTAAATAGGCTTTTCAAAAGCTTGAAAACTGCTGCTGAATCTTAGATGTATTTTAAAATAATAAAAATTCATCACTGAGGTTTGACACAAGAAAATGACCCATCTCCAGCAGATGGCACACCTGCATAAACACATGGGAAGGAGTTGGCTTCGTTTCTGTTTCATCAGCACTTCCATTTGCAAGATTAATTTCATAGTATATTGAGACTTCTAGATTTGTAGCTTTTGTGTTTTGCTTTTCTTTGCTGCTAGAAAATAAAAAATTAGATTCCAGTCATAAGAAAATAGAAATGTGTGCATTTGACTCTGAAGATATTAATAAGCTCTGGTGTCTCAGTGTTAAATTCTGAGATTATCAGTGATGTAACTTGGTCAGTTCTGTCTTAGTTGTAGCACGAGAGAAACTCAGATTGTATTTTTTTTTTAATGTTCTCAAATCTTTTGACTGATCCTGAATTTACAGTATTCATTTCTCTTTATGTAAATAATTGCTCATTTGATTACAGGCAGAATCTTCTGCTCCATCTGCTTTTTTAGTTCCTCCTTGTATTGCCTCCGTTAGGGCTGTACCCTTTTAAGTGTGAGCTAGTGATGGCCACTGTGTAGCTCACTTCCCGTCACAGATCTGGGAGGTCTCTTTGCTGTCTTCATGTAGAAACCTAGAGATTCATGAGATGCTTACATCTAAATTTTTAAAATACAGTTTCAGGTACCATAGTTATTGTTATTTCCAAAATTACACAACTTTTTTTACCTGCTATGAAGACTTAAATATTTGTGAGCTTCTTTGAAATCGAGGGGGTAAAAATGGAAGCTCAAGTCTGAACTGGCTTTTTAAGTAGAGGAGTGTCTGTGAGTCAACCAGTTGCCCATTTATTTCTATTAAAGTGTGTTTACTTTGCAGAACACATATTACAAAATGGAAGAAGAATAGGGAAGTATTACCTCTTTCTGTAAGAGAAAGAATGAGAGGGCAAGAAATGTCATGAGGCAAGAGTTTTAGCCCAGACTGTATCTGCTTACATGGCACAATCTAATCTTAATATAGAGAAAAATAATAGGAAAATATGGAACTAAGTACAGGATCCTACTTAACCAAGGCCAGTAGGAAGAGGAGTCAGCACAAAGAAACAAACAGTAGTAGGTCTGAAGCATTATTACCTGGAGAAGCTGGGCAGGCAGTCAGAGGATTGGCTCTTCAGCCAGAACACCAAGTGCTGCACAGGGATTCTGTGATGAACTGCCCCTGTACCTGGCTGGGAGGGCAAACTGCTGCCAGCTGGGAGTCTGCACAGCTCTCAGGAGATCTGCGCAGTTACTGAGAAAAGTCCCATCACAGAAGAAAGAGGGTAGAATCGCAGAGTGCTAAATGCAGTCTTTGGGTCAAAACAAATGTGAAGACCTTTTCCCAAGGGAAGGTTTGATGTACTCAGATCGGAGTGGAAGTATACCAGTGAACAGAAAATACCTTCTGAATTAGTGGGCTGTGGAGCTTAAAAATGGGGAAGTTCCCTTTAAAATTTTATTTAAAATGTGACACAATTGGTAGGTTTGTTTATTTATTTGCTTAACAGAAGCAATGTGTTTTAGAATTAAGTAAAGATATCTTTTTTTTATGCTTCCTTGCTTATACCACATTTCTTTATCCACTCCTCTACCCCCAAACTGAGAATGTCTTCACAAACAACCAGAACCATTTATGGAATGCAACTTCTTATCTGATTTTAGTTCTTAGTCATGTTGTCAGTTGTTAAAGAAGAAAGACAGAAACCAGAGTTAGTCTTTGGCAGGTAAAAAGCCTTTTTAGATCACCTTTAAGATTAGGCCACTTTAATATTATGAGACCACTGATTTCCTGATAGACTGTTTCAGTGGTTCTTAGTAGTTGAAGGTTTGCAGATTTATAAAACCTTTTGCACTAAGGAAGCACTGATCCAAGTGCTTTCTAAGCTCTACGCTGGTACTACACTAATAGCAATAAGCAGACAGGCTTTATCCTGCTGTGATAGACAGTGTGTATCCCTTTTTCAGTGCTACAGCACAGATTCATGGCTGGGATTGTAAATGGCTCTGGGGAGTTCTTTCTTAGAAATGACTTCTAGAAGTTGGCTGGGACAGTTGAGTTTTTAGTATCTGTTAAAATGTGTGCATTAGGGAGAGGGGTGGCATAATTCCAAATATTGCCTTATTATTGCCCAAATACCTAACTAGTCCAGTTAGGTATTTTGGTCTCTGAATTATTTCATGTGCCAAGAGAGACATTCAAGGAAAGGACTGTGGGCATTGTCACCTGGAGCAGCCAGGTGTTGCTCCCTGCCTTTCTCATGTGCATTTGCTGGTTGGTCCCTGGTGGCACTTAGGTAATTTTCTAAGTGCTGATGGACTCTTGTTGGGTTTGTAGTATTAATTCATATTCTCTGGGAGCTGATCTGAGTAATTATTTAGTGTCCAGTGTACTCGGATAACATGGCAAAAAGTGTGTCGGGTATCCATTAGAGCATTCTCAGGTGTCCCTCAGAGCACATTTTGAAAAGGGAAGGAAAACATTTTCACAGAGTTAGAGGGTTATTTACATCTATTTAGTATCTTCTAATGCAGAGGCAAGGCTGTGTATTTCAGTGTTGACTATCCAGGTAGCAAAGTATAATTGTCATCCTTCAATACCGCAAGGAAATTAAAGTAATGAAAGATGACCTTGTGGGAATCTTTCATTGCTTTCGTGCCTGAAGGGAATTAGCAGGTTTGCAGGGGGAAAAGTTAACCCCCTTGGTCTAAAATTTTATCTAGTCTATCCTCACATAACAAGAAATTGTTTTAATGTATTCTTTTAATTTACCTTTTTTTTTTTTAACTGTAAAGGGATACTTCAGATAGTATGGAAATTTGAACTGCTATTATCCTGGAAACAGACTGCAGCACAAAAAGTAGAGGTAGAAAAGAATTTCCTGTAAGAGTCTGCTGCAGAGGAGATGGGAATGTAGTGTGAAGTTTGTTCTTTCAGAAGCCTAAAGCTAAATGTCTGTACTGATATAGTACTTTCTTTCTTTCAGAATGATATATCTGTGTATTCACAGGATAAACTCATCTTGTAGGTTTTCCTGGTGTAGTAGGCTTAGAGTCCAGTTAGGCCAGTTATAAGATATTGCACCAAAATACTGATTACTGAGGAAAACACCAGACAATCTCTGAAACTGGAAGTACTTGTACAGAATTTAATTTCTAAAATGTTGTGAAAACTGTAGAAGAGCCTGAGTGTAAATAAAATAAAATTCAGGTAAACTTTAAAACAAGATAAATACCAGGAGTATGATTGGGCAGGTGGTGGATTTCCTCTTCAGAGAATGGCTAAAACATTAGGGAATGCAAATAAATATATTCAGAAAATAGTATTTCTAGGAATTTTTCATCATCTTTCAGATTTCCATTTTAACGTGCATGAAGCTGCAGCTGGTTTGTGTCTGGTAGTGTTTGGCTGTGTCCAGCCTTGGGATGGTGTTCCCATGGCACACCCGCAGCGGCCAGAGTGTGCCTTGTGTGCCAGGACATGGATTGTAGTGCAGGGGCGGCACTGGGGGCACAGGGAACGCGCAGGGGCTGGGGGCTGCTTTTGGGGCATCCGCCACGGCTCTGTCTGGGGTGGGGCAGGGGGTGCCACAGCCACCCTCAGTTCCTTCCGGCACTGGCTGCCTCGGGAAGAACCGGGGCAGTGTGTCCCGGAATCGGGGCAGTGTGTCCGGTTGGCCGCGGGGCCTCCCTGGCAGGAACAGCCGGGAGCAGAATCCACCCCTTCCATGGGAACAGCCCAGCAGCCAGCCTAGGCACACCCATCCTTCCCTGGACGTCAGCGTACAGCCAAGACATCGGGTTAAATCTGCGAGTGCTGAATATACTGATGCTACTGTTTCAAGGCTTTTTGGCTTTTTCTGGAGATTAAATATGACCTCGAAATATTGATGGATCTCTTTCCTTTGGCCTATAAAATATATTAAACCTGCTAAAAATATTTAGCCCATGTTACAAACCTTTGATATGAATATCCTTTATTTTCCCATTTGCAGTGCAAAAAGATCAGACACTGTGTTTGTATTTGCTGAACATACAATTTATTAGTTTACATTATGGTAATGTTCCAAGACAAATCAGGGCCTTTTACATCCTTCTGATATTTCTGCATTCTGAATTACCCGTTTGTGAGGAGTACTAAAACCTTAATAATTGAGATGTAAATAATTTAAGGGGAAAACCCATTAACTTTCTCTTTTATCCTGCACAGTAAAGTTTCAATTATTTATCATTTCCTGTATGGCTTAGTAAGCATTGGAGGAGTGAAAATTGGGGGACGGAAGGAAGACTAATTAATTGTCTTGAAATGCTTGGATTTGGATTCAATGGTATTTCCAGAATCACTGAATTAGGTGTGGATGCCATGTCCCAGTAATCCCCTGTGCATACCAAGAGTGTGCCAGGAGTCCAGTGTGTACAAAGAGCTCTCTCTTTCAAAATTCATTCATAGCAATGGCAAACTCTGCATCCAAGCACAAGTCCTCTTGCATAGATTTCTAGTCCTTTGAAGCAGTCCAAAAATTACTCTTGTTCCTCTGACATGGCCAAGAAGTCAGTGTGAAGGATATTTAAATAATTTCTCCAAGGTTCACTGGGTGGGAAGAGGCAGTTTTTATTTCCCCTCTCCTCCCCATGTGATCACACAGCATCCATTGACTGGTTTTGGCAGAAGACTCGCCCTGCAGTAGGATATGAGGATGTAAAAGGTAATTCTTTAATGTGGCAGAATTGGAAATGCATTTGTCCCATTTCTTACTCTATGATGCTGAACACACCCTTAGGAAGTTTGAATTTTGGTAAAAGTATCCAGGAAGACTTTAGAAGAAATAGAAAGCTGGGAACTTTTCATAGAGAGTTAGTACGGGTTGTTTTTAAAGTGAGGACAGAAACTGAATGTGATGTTTAACTTATGGAGCATCTTAACAGACTGAAGAAAAAGACACTTGTGTTAGTTGTGTCAGCTGAAGGCGCTCAGTGTAATATGATTACAGTTACTCTTTCAGTCCTTGTGAGTAGTGTTTTGATAAACCTTACACATTTTGTATGCTGATGCCTGATGGAGATTAGGGAAGTGCCTTTCTTCAGCCTCTGTGGTTAATCCTAGTGGAATTCCATTCCTGTTATGTTAAATGAAGCAAATGGATACCTGTCTTGCTGTCTTTTGTCAGATGAAGTTACAATATAGGGTGGTGTACTTTATATATGCTTTAATCATGGAATTTGGGTAGATATACCAAAGAAATAAAGTATTTTTTGCTTAATGTGCTAGGATATTGCCAAGGCAATAGCCATTCTAAATCCCACTCTCTGAGAATACTCTGCTTGTGTACTGCAGCAGTTCCACTTTTCATTGGTGCTGTGGTCTTTTGATTTACTGTCCAAGTCCTGCAGTTATTTGGGCTTTGGCTTTTTAAATTTTGTTTCCCTTTTTACCTTGTGGCTTATGGAGATAGAGGTTTCCTCCAACCTCATTTTCCACAGAGGAAATAGCAGTGCAAAAAAATCTCATCAGGATATAATCTCCTTTTATTTTTCTTGTCAGAAAAATCCTGGTTGTATATTAGTGGGCTCAGCTGATGAGATGATAAGAAGTCCAAGACTCAAAATTCTACAAGTCATTTTTATTTGTACTTCAAGAACATATATGTATCTTCAGCATGTCTTGAAAGCTATTAATGAAGCTCCTTATTTTTTCAAAAGAGAACACACAGAGTACCTGTTGTCTCTTGATTAAGTGGAAACTCTCTATTCTTCCCCAAATTATTATTCTGATATTGGGCTTTTTTTTTTTTTCTTTTAAATATAGTGTGACTATTGTGGTACAATCTCCAGCCATTCCATCTCTTGTCTCATTTTTGGGAGACTGGTTAATGTAATCTTTTTCTTTTCCAGTACTGTATGGTCACTTTGTGAATGCCTTCTGGCCCTTTTACACTGATATCTCTCATTTTATGACAAGCATTGTTACCCTTGCCCTCTTTTTTCTTCCGGTAGACTTCTCTGTGTAGGCTTCCAGTCCCAGCAGTGTCTGCCACTCCTCCTGCTCAGTTACCAGCTTTGTCCCACTTCAGTGCAAATTGCCCAGGAGGTGAAACCAAAGGTCCAGCAAGCCCTGAGCCTTGTCACTCAGAGCAGCCAGGAGGGGACACTGAAGCAGTGACATCAAATCCATGAGAAGTACTGAATGACACTTTGTCCTGACTGCTCTCAGTCTCCAGCCAAGGAACTCTGGCAGCCTTGTCTCCTCTGCCTTGCTGCTCCCACAGAGAGAGAAGTCTCCACTTTCACAGCCAAGGCACAGAAGGATAAACTCTTGAGTGTGTTTTGACTGCTGTATTTTGGACCTTGTGGTGAGAGAATTGTGCCCTGGCACTGTGTATTTCCCCTCACTGCTGAGCAGGAGAGCGCAGGTGAATAGTCCAGGTGCAGATGTGTATAAACTGAAATGAAACCTAACCTGTGTGTCTCCATCACTCCCACCTCTGCATTTTGGCTTCATTACTGACCCTTGTTAATTTAATGCCCTTTCTGAGGTAGGTTGCAAAGCCGTCACTTTTCTCATATTCCGACAACCCTGAGGAACCATTTCTTTTATGATGCCTATAAGAAATCAGCCAAGTGGTCCTGCTGTTCCGTTTCCCTTATTCATCTTAAATAGGGTGAAACCATTTGAAAATGAGGATGGCAAAATCTAGCAGGATAAGCTGTGGAAGGGGAATAGGGAAACAGAAACAAATGTAGCTAATAAAGCACCTTTATGGCTGTACTGATCACTCTGTGTCTGTGCTGTTTCCTTGAAAAAGTAGACAGTGAAATGTCACTCCAAGCTGTATCTCCTTGGATGTTTAGCATCCTGTTCAGAATAGGTGATAATAATATTTAACATAGATTTTCATGATTCCTTCATTGTTACCAGAGGTTCATTACAAAGGTGTAAGTTAATAAGGGAGCGTTTGCTTTAACTGCTCTTTGTTTTCTGTTTTCTGTTGAAGGTTACAGCGATTAGCAAAAGACCTTCTGAAGCACCTCCAAATGCAGGATAGCTGTTCCTTGGGGAACAACAAAGTTCCTGGTCTGGACAGGACTTTAGGAGAGATCTCTCGGATTCTGGAAAAAGAGGTATTGTGACTTATGATTGACCTATAAATTGTTTTGCCCTCAAGTCTCATAAGTTTGGATTTGTGAATGTTTAATGTGAAGTATTGAAGGATAAATTACCTCTGTGTAACAAGCAGTGTCTGCTATTACACTTTTCACCTTTTTCCCCTGTATTTTCGTGAGGATTGTTTTTAACCTGGGTCATTTCAGTCATCTAGTTTATAGTGCTTACCCACAAATAGCTTTTACAATAAGGGCCAAACCAATCAGCGGAAAACAGAGGAAGGAATTGGATCCAGGTTTGCTGGAGCACCAGTCTTGAGTTTTGCCAGAGTTCAACAAAGTCAGTGGGTCTTTGCTGGAGGAGGAAGGTATGACGTGCATGTATGTGGGATATTTCTAGGTTTTTAACTTTTTCAAGGTGGTATGATTGTAGAGCACGTTTTGCTTGATGGAAAATGTTGGGGTTTTTTTTTATTGATAGCGCTGCATTTGCAGCTTTTTTCCTGTTTCGTCATGGTCAGTCTGCTGCCACAGTGCTTTGTGACTTTTAATGTGTTTTTTTGCTCCATTAGGACCACAGTATTTGAGTTTTCAGCTGGAACATTATGTTCTGTTCTCTCTTCAACCACTAGATAATACTTGTCTTTCTTATCTGTAATCAGAACATAATGAAAATTAGTTCTGGATGAAACCAAATAAATGAAATCTGAGGAGCGGGTTGCATCACTGTGGTTCAGATTTGATGTTTGTGAAAATGAGAGCTCTGCTTGATGCTTTTCACAGCTTAGTCAATGTGGAGAACACAATTGTTAATGGCACATGCTTTTAAGTACTAGCAGCTGCCTGGGATGCACGGGCTCCTTGTATGTTCTGGTGGTTCCTTGGAGCTGCTCATCAAGCTTAAGAGTGTGTTTGAAAGAGCTGTGCCATTTTCAAATTTTGCAGTGTTTCCATTAATTATTGAAAAATTTATTTTTTACTCATTTCAAAATACAGAAATCATGTTATTGCATGACTACTATGAAAAGATGAATCTATTTGAAAGTTATCTAAATAATCCTTGGAAACTCTTTGGAATGTAGAGTTGTATCCAGCCTTTTACTAGTAGTCATCTGCTGAGATTTTTTTAAAATGAGATGTGAATTGCAGCTAAGTGTTACTCATTAATTGTTTACATAATTTTGATAGTTGTTGAGTCTGCAGTGGGGAATTAAAAACGAAATTTGATAGTATTAGTAGACGTGGGTTATTTTGTTACTGGTTTGGGGTTTTACCCCCAAAACATTACTGAACTACTGGAGAAGTATTTTTCTATCTGAATGTCCTGATCAATAAGGCCAAGAAGGATTGATTTCAGTAGCTGTTGCTGTGTTTATAGCACAGATCGTACACAGTCATTTGCAGGAGGGGATGGGAATTCTCTTGTTAACCTGGGAGTCAGAAATCAGCAGACACATCTTACATATCAGTGGGCACTGAAAAGAGCCCTGATGGTGTCAGTCATGAAATGAGAAAAGGAGACTGACACTGTTAATTGAATTTCCCTGGAGAGCATAAAAATATAACCTAATTCGGGGGGAGGAACGGGGGTAGTGGGAACCACACAAGCTGTCAGTGTGTGTGAGCTGATAACATTGATTTACCCTTGCTAATGGCCTGGCTTGAATAAAGAATTGCCCTGAGGGAGGACAGGGTTCACTACAATATATCCTTGCCACTTAACTAGAAATTCTTCTTACTCACAAGAAGTCCTGCAAAACTATTACAAAATATAATTGATCCAAAACCCCTCTTTTCATTCATACTGTGAAACACTGGATTTTTCTTTTGTTAATAGTTTACACTGCCTGAAAGATTTATGTTTTCAGGCTCACTAGGGAAAAAAATGATTGGTTTTACAGATCATGAAATAAATTGCTGAGCTGGTGTTGGTAACAGTAAATAAGAAAAATATATACCATTAAATTTCTCAACAGAAAAAAGGGTTATTCAGCTCATTAGAAATTCCATGACTGTGCTAAAACAGCCTGAAAGGGTGGAGTGTAATATTCATGCAAACTTGAATCTCGAAAAAAGCCACACACAAAAGATTTGCAGCCCTGTCTCAATGGGATTTGCCTCCAGGTACAATCAGATCACACTAGTGGTTTCTGTTTGGTCTTGGCCTTCATCTGATGTGTTCCACTGTACTGAATAAGGCTTTTTCTCACTTCTGAACCTCTTTCATAGTGTGAGAACATTCTAGGCTGCTGCATTCCTGCATGATTATTGTGGTCACACTCACTCTTGTTTCTGCTTTCCTGCTTTGCTGGACACAGCACATTCTGCACCTCGGGCCAAGTGATTCCACTAATACAGCAAGAAGTGCTTGTTTAATGCAAACTGAACGGTTTATATATCCTCTAGATACTCAGATTTGAGAAATCTCTCTCAGGCAAAGATGCATCTTAACCACTGTGTATTTTGGAATCCTGGCTATTTATTGCAGCACCTTACCTGCTCCTCTTTCACTGCTGCTGGATCCCTGTGCCACACAGCATATTTTGAGTGCTAACAAATGAAAGATATGTGCTTCATTTTGCTTCAAGTGGTTGTTAGATCTCCCAGACACTTCTTGATATGCCCACATTGGCATAGCTGGATGAAACTCTACAAAAAGTAGGAGATTTGTTCCCAATGCTGGAAAAGGATTTGCAAAGAACAAGCAAATTGAAGTGCAGTTTTTGAGGATCTGACTTGGAGCATGGTTATTAACTGCATGAAACATGTGGCTCACATGTCTTTAAATTAAATATGCTTAAGAGGTACTGTAAAGTCATAAACCGCCATGTGGTTCCAGTTTTAAATAGGCTTTGTGCCTCTCAGGCCATGTGTTGGTAGGAGGCAAGAAGTACAAATCCCAATGTTATGTATGCCTGGTGTGCTGTCCCCCAGGTGTGTCCAACAGGTACTGCTGGTGCTTTGGGTGTGCTCTGAGTTATTGGAAGGCAGTCCTTGGGTTTGTGTATCTTACCTTTTCTGGCAGAAATCCTAGAAGGAAGCTGTATTCATTTTCACATCTTCTTTGTTGAAAAGTACATTAAAAAAACACACAGAGTCACAGCCGCAGAATGCATGCAAATGTTACCAGAAAGCCCTGGCCTGAGGTTGGCAGATGTCATATGGGACTCTTCAAGTTCTTAGTAAGATCTGATAACCCTCAGTTTAAGATCTCCTGTGAATGGGCCTTTGATGCTCTTACAGAAGGCAGAGCTGATGTTTGAGGTGGCAGGGCTAGAGCACTTGTCCTGCCATGATTCTTTTGATTTTAGGCATGTTCATTCCTTGATGGACAAATTTTACACATCCATCACTGAGGGCAACCGTGTATTTCAGATGTGCAAGGAATCCCAAAGTAACTGCTCTAGTCTGCCTTGAGCACTCCCACAGAAATGTCCTGTAATAGGGAACTCGGGAACCAGGATTTTGAGAGCAGTATATCCTGTTAGTTTGACAGCAGCTACAGTTTTAACTTGCTTATGCTTATATCATCTGTTTTCCTATTATGTAAAGAGGTGAGATTTACTGATTCAAAACTTGCTGATTAAAAAAATCTACTGATTAAAAAATGTCTACTGCATAAACATTAGGCCCTAAACTGACTGAAGTGCATACAAGTCTAAGGTTGTGACCCTGACCTGGGTCAGAGGTTATTGCCTCTCGGATGGTCATCCTTATGCTTGCTGACAGAATATCCCTTCCCTAAAGTTCTTCCTAAAATTTGTTTCTAGAGGGTTGGGTTTGCCTTCAGGTTTTAAAAGTCCTACTTTTAAATGTTAGGGGTGTCCTGTGAGGTTTTGGATAGGTCTGTGCTGGGCAGTGTTGGCAGACACTTATTCTGAGGGACATGCAGGGTGTTGCCATTGTAAGGATGGTGACAGCAGCTGAGGGCAGTGGCCTTTTCACCTGGCTCAGCTGCAGCTAAAACACTGCAGTTAAATCACTCCAGTTAAATTTGTACAACACTTACATGTGACATTTAGACAAGCCCTTAATGCGTCTCTTGTCCCATCAGACTGGGAATATGGTGCAAAGATTCAGTAGGATTCTGAGGGAACCTCATGATTTTTGGAATTCAAAGGCAACAATAAATCTGCTTAACTGGAATTGCTTTTATATGATGCTTCTTACTGGTCACTAGTTTGAAAAAGATTTCCATCACAACACGAGTGATAAGGTTCCTTTAACTAAGTGGTTTGACTGAAGCTCTTACAGCTCTGCTCCTGAGGAGAGGGCTGCAGCAGCAGGATACAGGTTTGATCTGTGGCCCAGCACTAACAGTACAGCTGGGACTCCCATATACTCACAAGACACAAAGTCCTACAAACAAGATTTCACTGCTTCTGTTCAGAAAACTTAGTATGATTTTGGATGGGTTTGAGGATAGCTGTGTCCCTGATCTCCTTCAGGCTCTCTGGGTGCTGTAAAAATCTCAGTAAATAATAGTGAGCGCAAAATAAATTGCTAAAGTGTGGAATTAAAATGGAACCAAGATAAAACAAGAGGCTTTTAATGAATTAGGCCACATTGCTTACACTTTTTTACCAGCTCTCTTCATGCAAATCTAGAAGCAGTTGCCTTTCAATAGGCTAAGTGCAAGTATGGTTATTTACATTACTAATTCAGAATAATATTCTTACTGGAAACAGATTTCTGGAGGAAAATATACCTCCTTAGAGAAGGATATCAGTTTGTAACTGAAAAATGTGTGAATAGGAGCTAGTAATTGACTGCAGTGGTTTAATCCTTTTTCAAAAAAGAGGATCTCAATGCTCATGATCTCTAAAACATGCTCTCTCAGTTACCATTAATGGTTTGTTTTGTGTCAGGCAATGTTTTCAGGTTTGGGATTTTTAGAGAGATTTTTCAGCCTCCTGTTTGAGCAGTGGTGATGTCAGTTATTTACATTTCAGTAAAATGTTTGTCGTAGCTTTCAAATACATGGGGACTGTAGACAGACAGTGTTTATCCCATTGTAAAGACTGTCAGAAATGGCTGGCTCTAACAACACACTCCAGCCCTGTATTTATGTTTTATTCTCTAAACTGTTGGGCCCATTGGGGCTGGTGACCGTAGCCAGGGAGAAGAGGGACAATCCCCCCAATAATACAAACTCTTCATCATCAGAAACAGAAACAATAAAATTAAAAACTTTTGGAGAACTAATGTATGGAACAAAAGCAGTGTTAAATGGAACATGTGATAAAGTTCTTCAACTATCTCTGCAGATATTTAAAATTACCCTGTGTGTGTATATGTGTGAGTATGTGCATGTAAATATATATATGACATATATATACAGACAAAATAGATTTTAGAAGCAAATACTCTGTTATAAAGACTCAGTATTGTTGCTTAAAGTATATTAAGAATTTAGTGAGAATTGTGATTCCCAAACTCTTGCACATTTAGTTTTGGTGCTGCAGATATTTGCATCCAAGGAGCTGTGTGTTCCTGGTGTAGCAGAGTGGTGTGGCCTTTAAAGACAGAATTGCCAGCCTATCTGTCACCATCTTACGTAAGTCAAAAAAAGCAATATATATGTAAAAGAGTGAAGATTACTGTCGTAGTGAATTTATCTAAATGATGAACCAGTGGCTTGACCCACATTGTCTGTATTTTGTGTTCTTATGTATATCCATGCATGTACACACAGGCACAGTATATGTATATAATTTAACATACATTATTCTTTATAGCCTCGCAGCAGATTCATTTCCTAGGCTGTCTGAAGCTTTACAAAGTTTACCTTTAAGCATTATTCTAGCAATGAAAAGCTTGGTCAGGATTGCAGACTGTGTTTGGCAGGTTTGTGAGTGGGAGGTGTTTCTGGCAGGGTGGTTGTGGATCAGCCCGTTCCTTTCCCTGTTTACTCAGCATCTGCCAGCTCTCCAGTAGAGGACACCACTGGCAGAAACAGCAGCGGTCCTTTGAATCCTTACAAGTCATAAATCTATTTAGAAGTAGAATTTCTCTCTGACAACAGGTTTAGACACCATTGTGCTGGGAAATCACAGCTCTTTCTCCTTCTAAGCTGCTTACAGCAGCAGTCTCCTGATATGGGTGCACAGGGGACTTACCTGGATAATTCCTGTGTATCCTGACAAAACTTAAAGCTGCAATCACACAGAGAATTCTGCAGAAAAAATAGAAGTACACATATGCACAGTACTAGTTTCAAAAGGAAACAGCTACATGCCCAAAGTCCAGTGGGCACACTGATGAGCCAGAGCTGTTGGTGCAGAGGTCTGTGAGCATGTCAGGGTGTCCGTATGTCCGTCTGCAGTTCTGGAACAGCCCTGCAGCTGGGCTGCAGCACTGCCAGGGCACCGGCAGCAGGGCTGAACTGTGCCACAGCTGAAGGCACATCCATAGCTGGGAGTGTGATGCCTTGGGAAGGCTGACCTCGAACAGAGACTGGACAGAGCTCGAGAAAAGAGCAGATATTTCTTGAAGGGCCTTTAAGGATACACCTTGGGCAGGACAAGAGCCTGACCAGGGCTACACCCAAGGTGGACTTAAAATGGTCAAAAAATGGACAACCGGTCACGAGGTCTCACACTTTTATAAGTTTTGATCCATTTTCATATTGAGGTTTAATTGTCCAATTACAGCTTTGGATTGTGAAGTATCATCCTTCTTGATTTCCTTCTTCAGTCCACCATTGTTTATGCTTTTGGGCTGAAACTTGTACACATTGTCCTTGATGTTCATCAGAAAAGGGATTTGTTTTGTCTACCTACTCTCTGAAGAGAGCTTACTAACACTTAATATGAGGCTCAGAACTGCATCCCTAGGCAGCACAGAATCCGAAAAACATGAAAGCTAAAACTTAAGACGTCAGGTGAAAGCAGCTGGAGAGGCCCTGAGCATGCTCTTTTCCACCTCCCCCTGTGATGCCTTAGTGGGGCCCTGCAGAGCCCTTGGTGCTGTCACGGCACAATCTCTGCCTTTCTCTCATGTGTCTTTTGGCTCTTGGCCAGGTGAAGATTTTAATGCACAGTACACTGGTTTGCACCAAAAACCTTCTTTTATATCAGGCAGTGGGCATTTCCTGACCTAAGTTTTAAAAAAGAAAATAAACACCCACATGCCACCTTAACTGTGCTTCATCCTTATAGGTTTTGTTCTCTGTAAAAGTAATTGCTACTCTTATTTGTTACAATGAGAAGTTAAAACTTTAAGGTTCATTTTAGCTAAACATATGATGTATTTCTGTGCAAATAGTGGATTAATATTTAAATCCATCCATTAATTTTTCAACTCAGGATACTCCTGCAGTAGCCAGTTCCAAAGCTACAGTGATGCCACATGAAGAGAAGCAATTAATCAAATGTAAAGCTGAATTATACCTGTTTAAAAACAATTTAAAGTTCAAAATCCAAACTTTAGTAATGGTATTGAACTACAAAACATAATTTTTTTTTTTTAAAAAGTAAAAAGCTAACAAGTTTAAACTGAAAATTTTACCAGCTAAAACTAGAACTCAGGCCCTTGGAACTTTGTATATTGCCACTGAAAATCTAATAATTTTGTCAACATAGAAAGTAACATAGGGAACTCTGTATTTATACATCCTTTGTTGCAAATGTTAAGTAGAGAACCTGAATCAGAGCATGAGCTCCAGAAGGGATAAAGCAGATACGATTTTTGGAAAAGATGAGATGTAAGTAACCCTCCTCAAAATGAATTAACTCCTTTAAAGCCTGTAACAGTGAGAATTGGAGAATCTTAGAGAATTGGAGAATCTTAGTGTCTAGATGATCAGCACTGAGTGCCAGTGATGCATAGTGCCACTCAAACACAGCTTGAAGAAGGTTCAGCAGTGTTCAAAGCCTGGATTATCAGCAGTGTCCTGTAACTACCAGTTTATCTGCAGATGGTCCAAGCTGCTCTTGGAGTAGAAACATCCTCTTCTCTGTCAACTGCAGCAGCAGATTTGATAGTCCCAGCACAGAGGCTGTGGGCAAACACAGCAGGAGCTCCTTGGACAGCATTTCCCACCCAAACAGCCTTTTCCTGTCACTGCCTGGAAGTAGTCAACAGGTCAGGTGTGTGTTGTGTGCTGCAGGTTGGGCATGGCAGCTTTATCTCATCAATAATTCCTTTGCCCAGAGTTTCTGTAATCTGTGGATTAACCTTTTCTCCAGGATGAACATATAAATAGGAACTTGTTACTAGGGGTCAGTCACAGAATATTTTTTAACTTCCTTGCTGGAAATGGTATTAAAAGGCAAGTTGAGTTCACAGGTAAGCTCTGCAGTGTACTTATTCCAAGATTATTGGGTGTTCTTATTCCAAGATTAATTTCTGTGCAGTGGGTGTAGTTGAGAACTGCTGCGGGATGTAATTAAATGCTGTCAGCTTCCAGTGTTATACTAATTGTGGCTTTTTGCTGTCAGATCAGGCTTCTATGTCAGTTTAGAACTAATACATCATATCAGAATGGATATAATGGATATTTATACATTCCAGGGTATGCAAAGTTCCTTTACTACAAGACAAGAGATATGTTTTAGTGTTATTAAAGCTGAGGCACTGATTTCTCAGTAAGGAGAACTCCCTTCCTAGGCACATTTCTGCCATTAGCAGAGGCCAGTTTAGAAATCACAATAAAGTAATTATTAGTATGGTTTCTAAAGAAGTTTTTGTTTAATTTGGTCTGATGGTATATGTACACACATATTTTCTTCAAAGTATTTTTAAGTTCAACAGTGATTTGAGACCATCACTTCTGACTTGAGAACATGTCACCCAGAGGCCTTCATGGAGTGTTCTGATGTTTGCGGCACCTCACAAACCCACTCTGTTCCTGTGCCTCACAGTCCTTTGTGACTGTCCTGTAGATGGGCTCATGGGCAAATGGTCTGAGACATTGGTTACAAGAGAGCACCCAAGGCAATTGGGATGAAAGCTGTGTTTAGAGTTCAAGTGCCCTTGACCTCATGACAGGTAAAGACTGCTGCTTAAACATCCACTGCTCCCTCTCCATACGTCCTCTCCCACATAATTTTAATATCTGCACTTTGGCTAGATTGCACTGGCTTTCATAGTCTGGGTTCAGCAGAAATCAGCTGCTTTCCAGTGGCTGACAGCTCTCAGTAGTGACCTGTTGTCACAGCATAGCTGGTCTGTAGCTGGACAGACAAATCTGGCCGTAACAGAAATCCAACTCAGCTAAGCCTAGTTCATTCGAGAACAAGTCCCTGGGTATGCAATGATAGGGTGGATTTGAACTCAAACAGGGACCCCAGCCAATCCCTTTAAATCCTGAATGCAGACATATCACTGGCCAGTGAGCTGGGCGGTGCTGAGACCCCAAATCAGTTGTCCAAGCCTGGGAGTTTGGAACCCCCTATAAAAGGGGCACTGAACAATAAGCCATGCTGTTTGTCTCATGAACATTGGTGACTCCAGTTGTGTATCGGTCTCCAACCTACAACCTGTAACATAATAACCTGTCAGGTTCAGTGTTCAGAGAGACCTGACATTCCTACTCTCTGGGCAATTCACTGTCCAATAAATGTTGAGAGAGGACAGGACAAGATCGTATAATTTTGCTTTCTGTTTACCTGTTTGGGAACTTTTGTTTGAGTGATTAATCAGAAAAAGTCACATTTGCCTCAGCTAATGGAGCCATCCATGGACATGCAGGAGCAGTTGTTCTTCTTATTAAAGCTCTATTGTTGCCTTCCTCCTTTAAATGATACACTTACTAGATGCTCTGTTATTTATAAATAGACCAAACATTTATTTTTAATAAGCACAAGTGCTGCAATGCTCAGTGCTGTCTCTCAGGATATCTATGAGGATAATTCTTACTTTCCCAAGCAGTATTGTCCGTTTCCTGTAATGCTACTTGGCATGGCTGAAAGCAGCTGAACAGAGAGCGTGGAATTTCACTGGTTTTCCTTTACCTGTCTTTCCTCTGTGGCTTTCACTGACTCTTGTGGCTTCACAATTAGGATTGTGAAGGTCCTGTCCTTGTCAACAGAAGTACAACAGGCTGCCTCTCTGGGACTTTGCTGCTGAACTGAAAAGCCACTGCAGAACTTGGAAGGATATTGTGTAAAGAAAGTTCATCCTGTTCAGTTAGATCATACAGTGAGTCAGTAAGGAGTCCTATTGAATTTTGTTTGGCCTGACAATGTGGGCAGATGTTTGTAAGCAGAAAAATGAATTGAGTATATGATGGCATAGACAGAAATTAGATTTATGTGCACAGGATGTTTAGTGTTTTCAGGACAGACCTAAGAATCAATTTTTTAGTATTGGTATTGTCCCTAGGCCAGAATGAATTTTAGGTTGCTTGTCAATAGTAGACTTTCAGAGAGGATAGTCAAAAATGCCTCTTTTATTTTTGATGCAGTTAAAAAGTAAGGTGAGCCTCATTTTTATATTGTATTTGAATGCTGTATCAAGTGCTTGCTTTTTCAGCCCTTTTGTTTTTAGGTATTTGTCTTCCTCTGTGCTAAATCCAGGCTATGAAGTTGCAGTTGGCCTGCCTGAGCTGTGGAGGTGAAAAGCCAGTGTTACCCAGATGGCTCAGGAGCCAGAGGCACCTTTCCAAGGGCGTGAGCAGGTGCTGAGCTCGTGCAGGAAGTGAAACACCTTCCTCAGGTCGCTTTTCCAGCAGGTGCCAAAGAACCTCTACTCCTGCCTGAGGAAACACAGACAGAGCAGCTGCCTTTCCTCTAAGGCTTCAAAATCACCTTTCAGGCTTCAGAATCTGCACTTTGCTGAGCAGGACAAGGTGGGATGGAACATTTCTCAAGGCCTCCCTTCTGGAGCTTTAACCCATTAGCAGTGCAGGAGGAAGAAAAGGATCCAAATACTTGAGAGGTATTCTTTGATGTGAATGAATGCCTCCCTCCAATTCAAATGAAACTTAGCCAGTTCTGGCTCATGTTTTAATCCTAAGCTAGTTTTCCATTGATACTCAGTGGTTGAAGTTTCATTTATTTGTGGGTGAATTCACTCATGTTTGAAAACTGGTTTGAGGTTTTTCACATAGAGTGGGGGATTATTATAACACTAATTTCACTAAAGAGAAGCGTTGCAGGGAGCAAAATTGCCTATTTTAATAGAAAATACTACTTCAGTGTACTCTCCAAGGATTTTCACTGTATAAAGTCTGGAGGACTACTCAAAGAATGTAGATTTTCTGGAATCACAAATGTGTCCATGGATTTGTATGTGCATGTAGATATACTTGTGTATTTATTTAAAGGGAGAGGAAAGGTTAAAAAAAATGGAAAAGCCAGCCCCATATTCAGTTGTCTGGTTTGTTTTTCTAAGCAAGCTTTGAACTGCATTTCTTTGCCCCTGGCATTTTAGATAGAATCTTCAAACACTAGATAAAAGGAAAGAAAAAATTCTTAAGATGGATTTCAACTATATTTTACTAATTACTTATTATTTCTTCCATCAGTGAACAGTTTAGAATAGAGTTGCACAAGTGTATTCTTTCAGAAGTAGAAGTCAGCATGTTTTGAAGTATTTGGGTTCCGCTCAGAAATAATTTCTTCTGAAATACTTTAGTTCCTGAGGTCTGTTCAAATGGGCCTTCCAGATCAGCTTCTGATTTGGACATTCTACAGGACCAGCAGAAACTGTTGTTTAGGTTAATGAAGGAAAAATGATTCTTCTGCATTTCCTTTTTAGTCTACATGAAAATATTTATTTTGGAGGTTTGTCTTTGAGGGAGGGTCTACATCAGAGTATTTCAGTTAGTTCAAAAATATTTCAGATAATCAAAATGGGCTAGTCACATAGAGCAGAGATAGCAAAGCTGGCATTAAATCATTTCAGCTGTTAAAGCTCAGCATTATTTCTGATCCTACTCTACTTATTAACTAATAATAATACTTTAACAGGAGAAATGCATGGAAATGAGTACTTTGGTCCAGGACATTGGATTTCACCCAATATCTCTTGCACCAAATTAATAAATTATGATTTAACTAGGATCATATTTTTCTAGGAGATAATCAGGTTTGATTTAAAAACTTTAAATGATTGAGAGTCAACTATATATGCTAAGTATATTATGCTCATCATTAATTACTCTTGGCATTAAAGAAACCCCATTTTATTCTCACCTGAATTCATTCAGTTTCAGCTTCCAAATATTAGCTGTTCCTGTGCATTATCAGACATCTTCCCATTCAGGTCCTTCCACACTGTCATCCCAGCATATTTTTACTTTCCCCAGTAACTAAGCATAAACTAAGTGACACTTCTGTCGTGCCTCCTGGTGAGACAGATTTCTCTGACCTCTTCTGCTCTACAAGTGCTGCAGTTTGCCAGTGCCTTGTGCAGAGAGAGGGGAGCAGCAGTGCAGGACAGGGTTTAGTCTCACTTCTCTCCTGGAATATTGAACACACCACCCAAAAGCTATTGCAAAGCAGCACTGGCTTTATTTCCCTCTGTGTTACTTTGTGTTACGCACTGACTTGTATAAATTCAGCAGCATTTCCCCCCAGTTTGGTTTTATTTCTGAAGCACACAGATCACATTATGAGACTGCTTTAATGAGTGCAACAAAAGCCAGCCAAGTACCAGCACAGGCTAGTTGCCCTTTCATGTGCTTCTTTGTTGGCCTCGTTGGGTAGGATGGGGCACATGTGTAAATCACTCTTTTTGAGTTGTGTGTATTTTTCTGTGCCAGATAATGAGATGAAAACATTATATTGAACTTTCTATTTAGTCTGCTCATTTTCGAGTTTGCCAAACATACTTGTGTCCTCGGGTAAGTGGTGCTTCCAAGGGTGCCACAGATGCCAAACCCTGATAAAATCTACCCTATCTTGTTAATGAACACACAAACAGTTGTTCCCCATCTGCTGCCTCTGTCTGAAAGGTTAGGAAGCCTTTCCTTCTTGATCACAAAGGACATAATTATTGTCTGTAGAGGAGTCAAGTACAAAGACAGTCCATCCAGTGTGACCGCTACTACACTGCAGGCCACCAAAGATTAACAGCTGCTTCTCCTTTGATTAGGTTAGGTAATAACAGTTACTTTAGTTAATAATTGGATGGATTCCCAGGCCATGTAATTCAGGTTTAGGCTGTCATTTTTTGCTGGCATGTAGCTGAGCTGTATTATTGGAACAGAGCCTGTAATCCTATTAGTCAGTTGTCACTCAAACCTTAAGAGAGAAGGGAAATTCAAATCCATTAAGGTGTTGTAACAGGTAGGTAAATAAGTCAGCCATGCTTGCCCACTGTGCAGGGAGCTGTCTTGATTGTTTGTTCTTTTTTTAAGGATTAATTTTAAGTTTTTAAGTATGTTTAATTCATAATTAATCCATAAAATGGTTACATGGTTTGTCTAATTTATCACTGTTTCTGTTTACTGTGCCACATGCATTAATGTACACACACTTCCCGCTAAGTTACTTGATTCATACAGTGTTCTGCCTAAATTAGAGGCTGTGTGCTTCAAATGACAAGTTTATAATGGTCCAGAGATTAAATACATGCTTCCTGTCACATCAGCTGGGTTGGCTTTCCTCCTGTGCAAACATGACCGCTGTAGTTCCCAGTGATGGGCTTGGGAGGAATAAGGAAAACAGACTCTTTCCATGGGTTGGGTTTAAGTGCTGCGTGTGCTGCTCTGAGGAACTGCATCTCTGTTTTTGTTTTTCTGGTGTTTAAGACACATCTAGGTAGCATCCCCAAGGTTTTTGTGCCTCCTCATCTCTGTGAAAAAATGCAGAGATGACAGTAATAATAATTTTTGCTTACTTGTTCATTTGTTTCTGCTCTCCTGTGTCACCAGGAAACTTCAGAGCATAGAGATCCTCTTGTGTTTAAAAAACAAATAGTTTTAAAATTTTACTTGAATAGTTGTGAATTTCTGAAAATACATATTAGCAAATTAAATTTTTACACACTCTTTAAAAATAATGTATAAAAACATGTTTATATATTTTCTGTTTTTCAAGGGATGTGAATCCCATGGTATTGATTGCAGAATGACCCTCCCAATCTAAACGTGCAGCTACTCAAAGAACAATACCTACAGTGAAATTATGAAACAAGTTTCATAAACAGGAGAGCTAATTAATTTGGGAGGCCAAATTAGAAGTCTGGAGGCTCCTTTCAAGCAGCAAAAACATGCAATACTGGTTTATGCACTTTTCAAAAAGGAATTTAATATTTATTCCCTGTAGGATCTATCATTTTTCATACTCACATGATGCCTAATCTGCTCAGAGCTTTGGGTGCCACCAGAATAAAAGTTGTAGTTACCTGAAAGGGTCTTTCATTCTGACAGAGGTTCAGGCAGGGATGAATTTAAATAAGAAAAGTATGTGAACAAGGGCTCTGAGTAACTGAGATGCCTCAATCCACTTCTTTTGAATTCCTGTTACAATATGTATCAGCTAATGTAAAGCTTTAGTGCTATAGGACATCATATTTTCAAGGATATTAGTTCATTTTTGAGAGAAAGACAAATTGGATAAGATGTCTCGCTCAGCTAGTTTTATGATCCAAGAAAAATTTCTTTAGATGAATATAAAAATACTTAAAATTTGAAAATTGCCTCAAGTAGGAATTAATTCAGACATATTTTAAAATAATTTGGTGTGATATGGTTGCTTCAGAGATAGAATGACAATATGTTTCAACACTGGGGAGATTTCTTTATAACAACTCCCCAGTATGAGGTCTTGTCATGGGTGGCTGAGGGACAATTTTTTTTTCAGTGTTTCCTCTAGTCCTGTGTTGTTCACCCTGCAAACATCAGCAGTGCAATATTGAAGTGACTCTTCTGCTCCTTTGTGGACAGGGCACGTTTTCCTTTCAGCTCCCATGACCAAGCTTCAGGAGCTGTGCATGATCCTGGGATTCCTGAGAGCTGGACACTCGGATGGGGGCCAGGGACATTCACACATGCCAGATACCAGCAGCTACTTCAGCATCACCATTATGTTCCAAGAAATGGATTAGAAGCCCTGAGAGTTCTCTATCTTAAAAGAATCACTGGAGAGAAATATATTAAATGTGCTAAAGGCCATGTATCCCTACGTGGCAGTTTTACAGACCTCTGTGAGCACAAGTAACAAATACTGTGCTCATGGATCTTCCCCAGCTTCACTGCTGGTTCTATTTTCCTTTTATGGAAGCTTTCCCTCTCTTCCATGCACATTGTTAGGGATTTATTTTTGTTCATAAGCATCAAAATGAGTTTTTATGGGTAATCTAGAAAGAGAAGTGATAGGACATACAGCTAAGTCATATAAAATCAGAAGAAATTACAGACTCCTTTCTGCTTGGTAGAAAACTGTAGTAGTAACAGAAGTTTCTAGAATGCTAATTTGTATTTTGACTAGTAGACCTGTATTTTAGTAAAGTACTAGACAAAAAGTGAACCAGGCTCTCTGAAAAAAGTCCATCTATAAAACAGATGCTCCAGATTGAAATGGAAGGAGTTCACATGGGAAATAAAACAGCTTCAAAAAATTGTATATTCTTAAAATAGATATGTGAAAACCTCCCCTCAAAACAGGGAGACATTGCTTCTTTCAGTGTGGCTGTAGTAACTGATTTGAGATTGGGGGAAGTTCCTTTCTGGACACTTCATTACCAGGTATTTTTGGAGAAAAGAGGAGTTCTGGAAAAAAAATCACAGATAAGAAAAGTTCACGTGAAAAAATATAAAAAGTGGAGTTTAGCATTAAAAAGAACATAGAGTTGAGAAATGAGCCAAGCAGAAAAAATGAAGCAGTGTATGAGTTCAAGAATGGAGCAATTGCTGAGGGGACAAACAAAATGAATGCAATAAATCGGATAAAACTTAGAATAATGGGATGAAATAGAGAAAGGGCATATTTGGTCTGAATGACAGGAAAGACTTCTTGCCACAAGAGATAATAGGTTGTGGCATAATCTCCCATGAGAAATAGGGAAGGTTAGAAGTGGCAAGTGCTGGGCACATCTGGAGCTGGAGCAGCATTGACAGATAAATCAGCAGTGTCACAGCCCTCGCTGTTGTGCTGCACAGCCCCTCTCTGAGCTCCTTGTGTGCCCCTGCTCTGCACTGCCAGGGTGTGCCCATTCCCAAGGAACAGCACTCTGTAAATAACAGCATCTCTCTTTACACCTGGGAGCTTTTCCCTGAAGCGAGCAGGGTAAGGTTAGAAAGGCCCTCAGCTCTGTCTGGGGATGCTGCAGCACTGGGGGAGCAGGGCAGCAGGTTTGAGGACTGTGGCTGTGAGCCAATGTGCTCAAATAAAGTCAATAATGATGATTTATGGCAGGAGTGTTTCTTTGCTGTTTGCATCTTTTCTTTATGGCTCTAGCAGGAGTTGGTGGAAAGTGTTATTGGGAGCCAAGGGAGCTTAAGGAGATGGGGTTTTGAGATTTTTTTTTTTTAGATGGGAGGAAGAGGAAGCAGAGGAAGAATATATGAGTGAAATTCAAAAATAACTCTGCAGTTAAGGCACACTTACTGGGCTCCCCGGGCTACAATTAACTGCTAGAAATAATACTTATCAACTAGCCTGTAGGAAATCATTGGTTGATTTCTTAACTGCTTGGTGAGTTGGCACACAGATTTCCACTCATATGAGGGTAGTTATTCTTTGGAAGATAAATCTTTTGGTTGTCTAAAAATCTAAATGCAGTTCATATTAATTGTGGAAAATGCTTCCTTTTTGGATATCTGACTTCTATGAATAGTTTTTCTGTAGCTTGTAAATTAAATACAATATAGCTATTTGCTTGACCGAAGCTTAATGGAGAGAGAGTTGCATGATTTAAATAAAAGGTAAGATATGTACTTCTGTATGTAGTGTCTGATCTCACAGGGAAAAATGTTGCCCAACTAAATCCTATTACAGCTGCTTAATTATTTTTGTAGTTGTTCAAATAAATATTTTATTGTCAGAGTCACTGGGAGTTTTTTCTGTTACGTAGTCTGTTACAGTAGAATACATTCTTTACAGACTAATAATAATTGTGTTTATAGAGGACTTCCCATTTTTTCCCCCATATGTGAAGTGCTTGTGACACTGGGGGGAAAAAGAAGAAATTCTTTCTTATTAGCCAGAATATTACTATCATTGACAAAATCAAGATGATCAAATACAAACTGCCAATAAAACTATACAAAATTAGCAGCTTAGAAGTAGAGAATAAGATCTTTCTTGCTTTGTTGTGAAAAGAGGAGATTAAACCAATTTTGCAGGAAAGGAAAAGAGTGTAAGTTCTAAAATACTCGATCTGCTGCCGCAAAACCCCAGTCATTTGCAAACTGTGATAATAATGACAGGATGATATTTAAGTGTAAAATTCTGCTCACTATATCCAAGTTCCATGCAGACACCTAGGATAAAGGGATCTGCCTAGGATATTTCATGCATATTTATAAACCAAGCCTGAAGGTTGTCTCCTGTTGGAGAAGTTTGTTTAAAGGAGAAATTACCTATCTAGAGATTGTCTATATTTTCAAAATCATACAAAGCAGTATAGCTACAAAGATAATAGCAACAGGTAAAGATGAACTTCATTAAAATCCCTGTAATTGTATGTCCTAACAGAAAATATGGTATTCAAGTGTATTGCTTGTGTAGTACTGGATATGAATATATGATAACGGAAAAAAAAATCTCCTGAGACATTCAACTCCTGCTCTAGAAAACCTCTTCCTTGTGCATGAGCAGTGAAAGGCACTTTTTCAAAAGTGTCCAACATGATAAAGAAATGTTTTAAGGACTTTCTATGTTGACAGAATCCACAACTGTCAGATGTATCCTTTATGTAGACATTTCTTTAATTTCTGTTGGTTCTCTTCTGTGTTTGTGTTTCTTCAGAACACAGCAGATAAAATTGCATTCCGGGCTACAGGAGGGCTGACTGCACTTGAAAATGTTCTTCAGATGGTGACTTCTCCCACCAACCTGAATTTGGTTGCCCGGGTTCCCTTTAAGTGAGTATGATGGGTCCTTCACCTGCACTTAGAGTCCCTGGAATATTCATTTTGTATCTGCTGCTTCACTGCTTCTTCTTCTCCTAGTCCTATTTTGGACTTCGGAGCAAAAAACTTTCTGTTCTCTATGCTGTAGAAGGTGAAAGATGTTTCCACTCACCCTCTGGTTTCCTAATGTGGTGGTTTTATTTTGAGCTATGATATATCTGAGCAGCAGCTAATTGTATAAAAAGAGAAAAGACGAAACTGTGTTTAACAGAGGAGGAGATATATATCTTTTGAAGTTAGCCTGCAGAGATCTCTAGTGGGAAGCAGGGGAATTTTTTAAAGGGCTGTAATTCACTGGAATCTGTCTGCTTTTAAAATTAAATAGTTATAAGATACAGCTAGCTGAAAGGGCTCATACAAACAGGTAAATCAAAATTCTTGTGGATTAGAGGAATTCCTCTTTACGGAATGGAAGAATGAAAGGGTTTAAATGTCTAATCCCTAAAAAAAGAGGTGGTGACTAAGCAGAATTTCCTGCAAAAACTGGTAACTCAAAAGCGTGCTGTTTTCCCTAGTCTCTAACTGTGGATTTTATACAGTCAAGAACACATAGGTGCTTTCAGAGCACAGCTAGACATGGTTTTAGTACAAACCAAGATATCCTGCTGTGTACCATTGTCATAATTTGTTTGTAGATGTTGGGTAATATTGGTATAATTGTAATTTATGTACTAAATTACAGTGTAAAAAAAAAACTAGTTTGGATTAAAACTGGCTGATAATATGTTATGGGACATAAGTGTGAAGTGCTAGGAAAGAGCACTAAGGAAAAAACATTTTTAAATATCTTGACTCTGCGCTTCTAAGAGAAGGAATAAAATTCATGCCCTTGCAATAATGCCAAATGCACTTGCCACAGGTCCAGTCAGCTCCACTGGTGAGCAAGCCTGAGCTGGGCCTATGGTGAGCAGCTCAGGGACAGCCTTGGGGCTTCTTCATTTGTAAAGTTTCTAATTTTGAGTTATCTCATCAATGTGGGATAAACTTCACCAGGGACAGGATTGCACTGTGTGCCCACATAAAGCCTTGTTTAAATTGAGCTTTAAGATCTTAGAATGTGCACCTTCTGTACATCTTCAATTTTTGTTCTTTCCTTTTTAACAATAGTCTTGCTTTGGTAACTTCTGTTGAGAAGGTTTGAGAACATTGTGTTTACATTAGTGAAAACATTGGGTTTGAAGCTTGTGAGGCAGTTTGAGGATGTATTAGGTCTTGAAGGAATTTGTGTGCTGATGAATAATGCCCCATGTCAGCCACATTTGTGTAATAGAAATCACATCTAAAGAGCTGATCAGAGGTTTTCCTCTCTCTGACAGTCACTGTCTATTTCACACCCCTTTCAGACCAGTGGTCACTCAGATTCCTGAGCCTGTTCATAAATGAATGATAAAAAGAGTTTTTGCATCTTCGAAAAATTCTCTAAACATTGCTTTATTAACAAAAATTTTCCACTAGCCGTATTTCCAAAAGAAATATGGGGGCAGAAAGGAGATTAATATAAACTGTTCTGACAGCATTGTATGTCAAAAACATCTTCTGAAGATCTTTGCTCCACTACTGAAATACAGCATTTCATTCAACTTCACAGCAAATTGCAGTCCCCCGTTTGTAGGCACCTGAAAGTATGGAAGTTGGGAAGTTATCCATCAGCTTGCACGTAATTTGACACAGGATCCTGCTCTCTAAAGCAAACTGCTCTTGCAGGGTTGGTCTGCAAGAGTCTGACGGCTTGAGTCTGACTTAGACAATCTGGAGTCTGCTGGAAGTGTCCCAAGGAATTTGGTGTTGCTGCATGGGATGCAGAGCTCTTGGTATTTCTGTGGCCTTTATGGTGGAGAAGAGTGTTCTGTGCAGAATCTGCACCTCAACTGTCAAGAGCGAGCAATAGTTCCAGAGGGTGGGACTTTCTTTGAGCAGTTTGAACCAGGCACAAACCATATTCATGGGTGTTGGTGTAGTCTCACTGAAAGGATTTAAGAAATTTTTCACATACAGAATGTTTGAGGGAGATTCAAAACCAAGGGCAATAATAGAATATGTTTAATTTTTTAAACAAGGTTGAAAATTCAGATCACATTTCTCATTTTATGTTGAAACAAGTTTGAAGTTACTTTTCTTTCTTTTGTGCAAGTGTCATTTACCTCTTGAATTCTTGAACTTTGAATCTAGTGAAGCAGAGTTTTCTCTGTTTAAAGACAAAGCAAAGCCATGTGGAAAGAAGCTGAATGAAGACCTTTCATGAATTGCCATCCAGTCTTCCCCCAGCCAAATATGCTTTGCTAAAGGACACTACTGTATTTCAGATTGTTTTTGGGTTCTTGGAATGTTTAGGCATTTGTACTCATCTTAAACTGGGAATTTGTCTGTTGCTTTGTGATGAGGATAAGCTATTTACAAGTAGGTGAGGAGATTACATGGGCTATTATCTACATCTTTGTTTCCCCAAAATCCTGGCTGTATGGTGCAGCTCAGAACTTTAATCCCATGTCTACATGATAAAGCTTTATTATCAGAAGATTTAACAGTATGGCTGTTGTTTTGTACCGCTGTCCAGCTTGGTAGTCAGAGCAGCAGAATGGGAAATGCTGTGAGGAAGATGTGACATTTATGAGACAGATGATTACATTTGGTGTTGGGGCAATTTTTCTCCCCTTCAAGTACATCACTGGAAAAGGGAAAGAGAAAGCAGTGGGTTATAGTAGGTTTTATTTTTGGGGTCAACATCAAAATTAATGTTCAACTGTATTATTTCTCAAAGCAGCATTTTATAGTTTTCCAGGATTTGTCCACTTCTCCACAAAACAAGATACAGTCAGCAGAATTTGTAAAGGTTTCAGAGCCCTATGATACTCTTCTTACACTTCTACAGAAAAGCAAATGGGAGCTGCACAGCAAAACAATTTAATGCCTTCAGATCTTCGAAGAGGAGGAGATGAGTCTCATCCCCTGGGGTGCCTTGCAATGTGCACCTCATTTACTGTGACATATTGGTAACACACCTGCTAACAAATGAGACTTGTAGGGTTTGTTTAATTAACATTTGGGAAATGCTTTGACTTCCTTGAGTGGTGAGTATTTTAAAAGAGGAAACTAGTTTTGTAAGGAGCAAAGTTGGACCTTAGTTACAAGTTAAGATGAGATTGAAGTCAAGTTTAATGTATCTTCTATTTTCATACAGTTCCTTGCATCATTTATTTAAACCAAATATTATCAGGGTCAAAAAGCTCAAACCAAAGTTACATACATAAAAAGAAGAAATTAGTGCCCCCATAATATTTTGGATAGTGTTGATGCAAATGACATTTTTCAGTAAGAACTACTTTGAACTATGAGCTCGTTTTACAGATTGTTCTCTGTAATTTTTACTTGGGTTTAGGAGCATACACATCTGAAGTTTCAGTGTTGTTGTTCATGCAGTTTCATTGTTGTTTTAATCCATGCTCTTACCTTGATGGTTCCTTACCCATTCCACTCTACAGCCATTCTGTGCAGTAGTTCTATTTCCCTTCCACTGCTTTGCAACTCAGCAGTTCATTGCCAATACTGATCTCTTTCCCCATTAGAGTGCTGCATAATATTCAAACTGGTTAAAAATGAGCCATTTTCTACTGAATTAACACATCCTAAATTTGGTAATGTTTAGTTTTGTATTATTGCGCTGCCAAATTGAGCTTTTAGGGTTATTCATTCATAATCAAAGTACATTCATTTGTAACATCAGAAGTTGTAAGAATAGGGAAAACGCTTTACACTTGAAACAAGGGAATTGTTGTATGTTGATGATGCCCTGGTTTTTGTAAAGCAAAAATTGAGTTTTTGCCTCTGTATCCTGGTACACTATCATGGATTAGTTCTGCATGGTTGCATACTGTTAATGCCTCAGTATTTTTAATAAAAGTTAGTTTGTCAACTTGTTTATATCAGGCAAATTGAGGAAATTAAGATGAGCTAGCATTAGAAAAAATCATGTGCAGGCATATAAACTGTTGAGATTTAGCTTGATTAAAATGAATCCTCCTCTCCTCCTTCATACTCATGTAAAATAAACATAACTTACAGATGCATATTTTTGTCTAGTTTAAAGACAGATTTCTTTTTTGGCTCCAAGCTTGTGTACCATAAGGAGGTTTTTATAACTGGATTTATTCTGGAGGAAAGCTTTGCATCCGAGGGCAGCCTGGTCATGGAGTGGAGTGAATGTGCTGGGGCCAGAGCTGGAAAGTTGATTTGTGGATGTGGTATAAAGTTTAGAGTAACAGCAGTAATCAATATAACCACATGCTTTGCAGAGCCTCCTGCTTCAGGCCTTCAGCTGGCTGTGGGATCTCTGGAGATAACACCTTTGGAATTCAAAGGAGTTATTTTCTTCCAAAAGGGAAGAAAATTGTGGGAAATGCATTGGGTTTTTCATCCCAGAGAGTTAAAGTTGTGGTTAAATAAAGTTGGGCTCTGCTGTTAGCAGCCCCTTGCTTGTCTCAGCGGCCTTGTGCAGTTGACAGCTGTTGTTCTCTTAATAAGATTAAAGTAAAGAAATTAGTTGTGCTGTCTCTAATCTGCCATTTAACACTGCCAGTCACCTGGGGACACTTCTGTGCTGACACTCCTGGTGCTGAGCTCCAGTCAGGCTGTGGAGCCGAGGCAGAGCTGAGCGCGTGCTGTGATCAGAATATGTTCAGACGAGCTGCTGTTAGCAAGCTTATGGTATCAGTTAAATGAACCCTCTTTATTGTTGTGAAAAATTAATTTGACATCCATTTGCTTCCAGCACCTTTTCAAATGCATTATCAGAGTCTCTGGAAATGCCAGTACTCTTTGTGACATGAGGTTCACTTGGGAAATACAAAAGCGTGATGCATTCTTACATTGGAATTTGGTCTTTATATAACATAAAGTGGGAAGTTTCTGTGTTTTCAAGTGTAAAATAAATAATCCTCTTAGGAATTAGGAATCCCATATATCAAAAAGCATTTATTGCAGTGAATTAACTAAATCACCTCAGAACTCTGATATGCTGTCAGAATTAACCTACAAATTCATATTTGACACTTAGATGAATTACAATGTTTATATTTAAATAGAATTGATCTTTATTTTAGAATAGCTGATAAAATGACAGAAGTTGATTTAAAGCATCTTCTCAACAGAAAATAGAGACTACCAATATGGTTTCTTCTCTACCCCCTCTAAACATACCTATACTAGGGAATAATCTTCATGAAAGGTAGAAGGACATGCCTAATGAAAATAGTTTTCAGCATTACTGAGAGAAGGGAACTAAATCCCCTTATGTAGTCAGGAGAGGAAGAGAGAATTGTGTTGCAAGATAGATTTGTAAAAATGCATGTGAAGCATGCTGCTTCAATTATCTCTAGGTGTTATCCTTGTAGGGTAAAAAGTGAAATAGATGAAAATTAACCTTTGGTCAATAAGTATTTATTTATTGTTTTCACGTCATGCAAGTTGCAGATTGAAATTGATTTAATTAGACAGTAGAGTAAAATTAATTAACACTACAGTTAAAGTAATATAACTGGTAATATGGTGGTATTCAGAAAAGAAGTATAAATGTTCATTCACTTCTTTTCTAAATTCTCCAGCTGAAGAGAAGACTATCCAGCCAAACAAATTTATTTTTGTATTATAAAAAAATTATTATATTATAAAAAAATTATATTGTATTGTATTATATTATAAAAAAAATTTACTCCACATTTTCTGGCCTCTGAGCATTTCCAGCTTTCCTTTGCTTGGGAAATACGATGTATGTATGTGAGAGGCTTCCATTTCAGCTCTGGGGAGCCAGGCTAAGTGACCAGATGCCTCAGCAATGAGCCCAGAATCAGTAAAGCCACAGCTCTTATTTTTGTTGTTTCAAAAAGCATTATAGGAGAAAGATAAAGCGTAAAACTCAGCTCCAGAAGTATGTTGAATTAGTCTGCAGCTTATTCTGTTAAATACCAGCTTTGATGGTTTCGATGCAGTAACGTGGTGTTTGTTGCAGTCCCACTTTTATATGAACTTTCAACAGTGCTCATAATTTATTTTCGTCTTTGGAGCTTATTTAACTTAGTCGCATTTTTTCACATGTTGAGAAAAACTCAACAAAGGAAAAGCTCTTTTTATTTTGGTTTACTTTAGAGAAACAACTTGAATGTCTAACCAGCTGTATTTATTATTGGATGTATTTATGATGCATTTGTGTTGTGTGTCTGTGTGTGTGAAGTAAAGTGATGGCTTTTGTAGTAAGCAAAGCTCAGGAAACAAACTTCTTGTTTATTCTGAAATAGGGTTCTCTTTGGTAAGATTAATCTTCGTGAGAATATTCTCTAGGATTGGTCCCAGCTTCACTGCAAGGCCTGTTTTGAGACGAACACTTTAATTGGCATAGATGGAAATCACTGCCTGTGGTGCAGAGAGCAGTTGTGGATGTTCTTGTATTTAGTGTCATTCCCATTGCAAAGCTGTCCCCTCTCCCCCAGGCACAGGGGGGCTCCCCCAGTGCTGCTGGAGCTGCACATCAGCACACTGCAGCTCCTTGAGGAGTGGGTGACAATGTGGCACCAGAACTTCTGGGACAGGCCTTTCACCTGCTGGGCTTTGGTTCCTTGGTCATCCCTACTCCTTGTGCTGAGCACAGGCACTGCTGGCAGCTTCTCTCTAAAGCTGGCCCTGCTGTCCTGGGAATTGCTGTCAAATACTTCCCACAGGGCAAGAGTTCAGTGTGTGCTAGAGCTGTAACCCACACACAAAGAAATATTACCTATCCAAGTGATGACATTGGCTGATATTCTGTATCAGTTTTGGTCACAGTTTTGAATACGTGAGAGTCCAGTACCCATAGAGTGTATGGCTTCTGATAAGTATGGCTTTACTTTTTAAAAGTTATTTAATTAGTTTCATTTAAGGTATCAGTTCTGTTTGGAATCCCAAGTTGAAGAAAATGAAAGTGAATTCCTGCAGAGTTGCTTTTTGATGTGCTGCCATTTATTTGCTTTTAATTTACTGAAGAAAGTAAAATTCTAATTTTTCTTCCCTTCTGATTTTTTAGGTCACTTTGTAGTACAGTGAATGTTTACAGCCTCACCTGCAGCAACTGCATAGAAAACTGCACCTATGTTCTCTTTAGTAATAAGATCACTTTTCTGATGGACCTGTTGATACACCAGTTTACGGTAAGTAAAATAACTTTTTTAATTTAGAAATTTTTGCATGCTTCACAAACATGTTAAAGTATTTAGAGCATGAGAATGCCAGGACGTAACTAAGAATAAAGGCTTGAAAAAATAAAATTCATTTGTTGTTTGTGTTTGGTGGCTGTATCTACTATACTCAACAGAAATTGATGTATTTGCTTCTACTAATAACTTCTGCCAAACCATGTGTATGAGGAACTCTGTGAGTGGATATTGCTCTATCTTTAGCGTTTTCTGAAGTTGTTTTCTTTAATTCACCCTATAGGAATATTTGAAGTATAGACTATAATGGATTGTCTCTGTGTGTTTGATTCTTACTTGTTTCAGTGTCAGGAATCTTAAGTCAGGTCAATACATTGCCGGAGTCTGGTATGCTGAAGTGCTTAAATAGGACTCTTTAGCAATGAAAGTTTTTGTTTTCCAATGTTTCATTTAATTTGAAATGTCATTAAATATTTTATTTGAAAACTCATTTTTAATTCATAATGACCTGCTCATCATAAGATATTTAGTCCCGGTTTTCTACTTATAAATTGTGTGTATGTATTTTCATGAGCCAAGCAGTTTGTTAATTGAAAAGTTATGTACATACTTTTAATAATTTAAGTGACGCTGTTAGAATCAACAAGCCATAGGACTGTTGACGAACACTTTAAAAAGATAGTCCGAGTTCTTTGACACAAAGAAAACCCAATTGCAACCTGTGAACTGTGCTGTGAGCAGCTGCCAGCTCATTGTTGCCAGCAGATCTCTCCAAGAGGATTGCAGGTATTAGGTTTCAGTGCTCAGTGAAAGGTGCACTCGGCAGTGCTGCCTCTTCGGGGCAGGCTCGGGGAAATTACCCACGGGGAAATCCTCCAGCAGCTCCCCAGTGACAAGGCTCACTCCGCTGCCAAGGCCCTGCCCTGCTCGCAGGGCAGTGCTGCAGAACGACCTGTCATTTCCTGAAGGAACACAGAGGAGATTTCTTAGGCAGAGCTGGCCACCTAGAGCTCAGAGATACTACAGAAGGAAAATTTACTGCACTTAGAGCTCCTTTCAGTCTGTTGCCAAATACTTCTCTTGAACTGCAGCAAAACTGTAATTAAAGCTTAATGTTTCCCATGATCCACAGTGGACTTTTCTTTCCTATACAGAAAGTCTCTTATGTTCTCTTCATGCGGAATTGGCCCTTAAAGTGGGATATCTTCATAGTTCCATGAAGTGCATATTTGAGTACAAAACCCAAAAACAGTGCTGCTTTTCTAACCCAGATTTTTCTCTCTTGAAAATATAATAAATCAGATCAAGTTTGAATTTTTCTTTTTTTCTTCTTTCCACAAAAAAGAAATGTACAAACTGAGAGTAGTTCCAAATACCAAAATAGTAAAATATACCCCCAGAGACTTTTAACTGCCTCCACTTTTCCTGGTTGGATGAGCTGTGTGATGCAGCCTTTGCCCGTGTCATGTGTATTTCCACTTATTGTTGGGAAATAAAGTCCAAAGTAATACCAGGAGTAATAAATGAGAATATATATCTGCAAGGTTTTAACAAATTATTAAACAAGCATACCAATATTTGCTGAACACAGAAACAGTAATGTTTTGAGAAGCGTTTCAATATAATCTTGAATACATCCAGTATGAACTCTATTTCCAACCAATTTCATGTGGATTTAGTTTTGGTTTGGGAATTTTTTTTGTGTGTTGACATCCAACCTGTCCAGGTTAATAGTTTGAAGTGTCCTGTTTAGACCTTCTGCTTAAAGGGACTGGTAGGAAACCTTCTGTAGCCTGAATTACCCTGTTAGCTTCCTCAGCCTCCTTAGCTCAGGTAATGCCTAAATCAGTGTCTGTTGAGGGCAGCAGGGGTGTTTCCTGATTTTCATGATTAATGGATCAAACCTTCCCACTTGCATTCATACAGGTCTTGTGCTGGAGTTGGAGCTTCATTTATTTACTGCTGTCTCTGCTCTTCTTTGTCTACTGTAGCCAGAAGATAGTTGCAGAGTAATTGCAGCTTTTCTAGTTGTCTACCAACAAAACCAAGTAATTAATGGAGCTATAAGCATGTAAGGATTGTTTCATGTTTTGGGGTTTTATTTCCAATCGAGTGACAGCTGTCATGTACTTTCCCCAAAGAGATCTGAGAAGTCATACACCTAAAACCATACCTGTCTGTGTGATATCATGACAGATCACTGTGATTATTTTTAAGGTAATCTTTCAGTACATAGTATCTGAAAATTCTAAGTAAGACATCATTTGTGAATGTGCACTGAGCATTAGGTGAAGTAGCCATCAAACAAATGCAGGGATCAAAACCCAGTTGTTGATTACTTTTTTCTTCTCCAAAATACAGTGCTTAAATTTGGACCATATTTTAGGTAAGTGGGCTATGAAATTTTACTGGGTTTAAGTTAATCTGGCTATCTAGCCACAGGAGAGTAGTTTTTTTCCTCCACTTCTTGCCTGGAATGTGCTGCCATTTATTTGGGTTCTTCAGAATGACAGTATACATCCTATTGCAGTTTCTTCACCATTTGTGGTCAGTTTTTTAATCTTCTGGCTGCATCAAATAAGGCAGCTCCATGTTAGCACTGATGATGGCAAGAACTGTGAAATCCAAAGCACATCTATGCTGTTGGGCTCTTCTAGTCCAGTTTGAAGTTACATCTGTCTCCACAGGGTTCAGCTGTGTGGCACTGACAGTTCCCTCAGTCCCTAATAACAAGCCCATGTAGAGAGTAGTAAATCCTGAAAACAGGGCTGGAGTAGAAGAGGTAATGATATGCTGAAGTGTTTAGAGATAGGGAATTCATTGAAACCTGCACCATCTCAAGCCCATGCACTTCCTGAGCCATTTCCATTTCTTTGGTTCACTAGTTACTACGTAGAAAGTCTGACATCCTACTGAGACTTCTGAGATGTATTTTTCAGAGTGTTTTTGAGGCAAGCCCAATGACTAAACATGCAAAAAGCACAAAATCACTATTGGTAATGGGAGAATGGTATGAAATAATTGACAAAATGAAGAGAAATTGTGTGCTTCTAAAGATCTGAAGCCTTCTTGTTTAGGTTTACCGACTCTGCGTTTAAAATTCTTCGTGACTGTGGAGAACTATGTCTTTTATGAAATAAAAACATGAATGAGTTGTCAGTGCTGGACTTCTACGTTGCTAACTGGAAATTGTTTGGTGTTTTTTGTTAGCACAGAAGGAGAATGTGCTCTGATCTGCAGAGGTATTTTGGTGACATGAGTCAGAACAGAGGAGCATTTTCAGCTATATTAAATGTGTGCCTAAGTGCTTTACTGGATTTGGGCCATATTGTGCAGCATCTTACAGGATTAAGCCCAAGATGCTGGGCAGAGCTGAAGAGCTTATGGCAGCTCTGCACAAGCATGGGAACCCCTGCACAGGGGGAATTCTCTAAGGAATAGCTTATCGCTTGTATTGAGACTGTACCAGAGCTGACAGACAGGTCACCAGAGTGTTCCAATTTGAAAACCAACTTAAAGAAAGTAGGAGTCTTGATTAGGCCCAGCGAAGTCAGCCATGAGAAAAGCTAAAATAGCATTGAGATGCTGGATTTGTCAGATATTTGGACAGTAGTTACATATTTCCTGATTTTCCATTGTGTTTTAAAAATGTTTTATACCAATTACTCAACAAATCGGTTTAAGTGTGTAATCACACTTGTAGATTCGTGTCCTGTAAACAGTTAAACCTCAGGAATGTGGAATGTTGTTACACTTACCCATCCAAAGCCCGCGTTCAACACAGTTTCTCTGAATATCATTAACTCCTTGTGTAATTAACATAAAGAAACCAGAGCTTGAAAGCTTTCATAATTACACTATTAAATCTTAAGATTTCCTACCCCCTTGCTTGATATAATAATCAACAAGCAAGCACCCCAATTAATTTTGCTTCTGCAAGCACACCATTTAATTTTGAACATAAATCTCAACACACTTTCACAGTATCCCGTTAATCACTTCTTCGGTAAAAGAGCTGATCTGTTGTCACTCATTTGAGTTAGTATAAAAGGAAACTCTTCAAGGAATTAAATTCAGATTTACCCATTTTCTGTCAAGCAGTATTTCCTTCTCTCTTGTTTGACATAACACTGTGTAAAAAAAGATATTTGTTCTCACTTTATATTAATTACACACGTTTTCCAAAAAAATTGAACATGAAAAATAAGCTCTGCAATAAATGACTCTAGTAAGTGCCTGATCTATTTATTTTACAAATTAGGAAAAGCAGTTTATTTTAAAGCATGAACCTTTATAGCTAAGGACTATATACTTAGAATATATATTTCTCCTATTTACATTGAACTGGAAGACAAAAACAGACATTATCCACCCCTAGTGCTGTTAATTACAGCAAACCAAAGGCTCTGCTGCAAGATATTACTAAATCTTTGAAGAAATAGCACATTTTTTTATCTAAGGCAAAAAAAGCAGTAAATAGCATTTGTTAGCAATTTTTAAAACTTAATGTTCCAAGCACAAAGTCGCCACATTTAAGTTGATTTACACATTGCAAAGCTCAATCCATCCATTTCAGTGAGCAATTGGTATCATTAGGCATGAATTATTTTAGTCAACAAATGTTACTGGAGCAACGTAGTATTGTTTTTCCTATTGAACTTGAATAAGCAGCTAAAGACTTCTCACTTGCTCTCTTGGCTCAGCACCAGAAACAGACCATTACAATGAGTTTTAAGTACCAGCACAAGGCTCAGAGCTAATGAATAATAAAGAAATGTGCATGTTGTTCTTTGTCACCAAGTGTTACCAAATCCCTCCTGATACCTATACGAGGAGGAATGCTTCTCTCCAGCCTTGCTTGCATATACTGAATGTCAATGATTTTAACCTGGAAGGAAAATGACTTTTTCAGCCAGTATGGATCCCTAATGCCTGTGTCAACCCTCAGGCCATGGCAGAGCAGACTCCACAGAGGTATGTGGGGCTTGGCCCAGCAGCATCAGCCATGGGGATGTTCCAGGAGCCCCAAACCCTGACTGCTGCCAGTGTCTGCCTCGAGCACTGCAGGACTTCACGCACACTCCACTTACTGTTTGATTGTAATAGGGCAGGATTTTAGCTGGATAAATTACCTTGAATTTATCTGGATAAATTACTGCAGAAATGGAAAAACTAAATGAATTTTTAAATAATTATACTCTCCATGAGGATTTCCTTCCAGATCTGTGTCCTGCCTATAGATTTGTCTTCAGATTTACATGTTGTACAGCTCAACTTCACCTTTTTCGGAGTTAAATGCTTTAGAAAAATGAGATTCCTCTGAGGTCTGCTTAGAGAGAACTGGATGTTGTGCTTCTGACATGATTGACAAGTGGGTGACCTCTGATGGTCACTGGTGATCTGGTTCTGTGCATAAGAACACAATCATACTATTAACATACTCTGCTGCTATTAGGCTTCCTTGGTTCTCAGATGCTGCCTTCTTTTGGCTTGATTTATTCTGGTCCAGCTTGGATTATGTGCTTTACTTTATCTTGTACCTGAAATGGTTTAATGTCCATCAGCACTGCTAGGATGTTACTTTATCATTACTTTTGGTTTAGGCCTATGCAAATTTGTAAATGTTTCTCTCCAAACTTTATTAGTTTTACTGAATTCTGGTTGTTTGTGGTTTTTTTCTCTTTACTTAGGTTAGTGTTCCAGATGACCATAATGCTACTGCAGGCAGAAGTGTAAATAAGCAGATATTTGAAGGTTTAACAACAGGACTTCTGAGAGTAACTGCTGTGATTTTCAGATGTCTCATCTCCAGCTTCCCAGATGGAAACACCCACTCTACTGCGCTGAAGATATTACAGGAAGTGAAGAGTAAATCCTCCCAAGTGGAAGCCTTCAGCAGCAGAGTCCAAGACGTAATCAGGTTTAAAAAAAGATAATGAAACTTTTATAAGTATTCTTTATGAGAGAGAAAGCAAATTGCATTGATTTAAAAGAGGAACAAACTGCTTTAACCTTAATGCAGTGACACTAGTTTGTGTGGGTAGTCAAGGAGACTATTGAAATACTATATTCTCAATCAAAAATGTTCTTCAAAAAACTGCAGACAAAGAAATACAGAAACCCAAGGTTCTTCTATTTTTGGACTTGTTTTTTGTGTGCTTTCCATTAATTTTCTCTCCTGATTACTTAGGAGCCAGCTTCCATATATATTTCTCTCAGTTCTGTATGCCAGTCGTGTGTGCCCATTGCCTGTGGTCTCTCATGTCATATGTGCATTCATATAAGCTTGTCATAAAATACACATTTCCTATTATAAAAATCACCCAGTCACTCCTAGAATCTGATCTTACCATGTAGCTGCATTTTAATAGCTGAACCTAAATATATTAATACATACATAATCAATACCTATTTTAAATATATAAAACTAATATATATCCAGCAGTATATTAGACTTGCTAAAAGTATATAGTTTCACTGGTAAACTATATAAATAGTTATCAATAAATTATCATAGAAATAGTTACCAGTGTGTCTTCAGCCCTCTGAAGAAATGAAATTCTTTATATGCTACGGAAAACATGTCACAGTGAGCCTTCAGACATTTCAAAGTCTGGTGTGATGCTGATGGAGACAAAGAGGACATCTGGAGGAGGAAAGCAAAACAAGTAGTTGTCATAGATACCAGTGACCTCTAAAACTTTGATGTTCTCATGTAACTCTCTTTCTCCCCAAACAGGTTTTGATAGAGTGTGAAATTTCAGGATGTTGTATTCTGCCCGTTTATGAATGGGAGGGTGGGAGGTCTGTGCTGAACAGACATCTGACACTGACTGGGCTCAGCACAGGCAGACCCTCAAGATAAGGAGAGACATGAGAATCCAAGCAGGTCCCTCACCCGAGGCACTTTAGAGGGTCTAGTTATAAATGGGGAATGAAAGGCATGGTGACAGGGTAATGGTGCAATTAGGAAAAAAAGAGAAAGGACGTTTTAAACTAGTCAAAACCAGACAAATTCTGTCATTAATGAGAATCTTTCACCTCCAGGTCATTGTATCATATGTCATGGGGAGTTGATTAAGTGAGAGTTTTAGGAAGATGGGGGAAGAAAGAGGAGCACTGGAATTTTTTTTTTCTACTTGGGACTGTTAGACGTGATGCATAAACACCAATTATCTATGTGCTCTCTGGATATCAAAAGGGTAGCCAGGTTATTTCAACTGTGCTCCTGTGGGTAAAAAGAGATGGAGGCAGTAGATTAGAGAGCTTTGACATTCCACTTGTCTGTGTGCTCAGTTCCTCAAGGAAAGGAGTGCTGCATGCATCTTCCTGTTGTCTCCGGATGCCAGTGAAGAATAGTCCCAGCAGACTGAAAGCTCTCATTCATTTCCTCTCTGCCAGGAGAGCAGCTGCTTTGTGCCCAGGTGTGGGTGGAAAGGAGGGGGACAGTGGACACAGTTTGCAGATGTCATGCTGTAGAGATGCTGCTAAGAAGAGAATGTTGATGAGAAAGGTTGTGCCTTTTTGTGAGCCACCATCTATCAGTATTAGCTCTATTTTATTTAGTTCTTCCTCTCCTCTCCTATTTCTCGGAGCTGTTTCCAGCACTCAGCATTTCTCTGTGACTGTGATGTATCTAACACCCAGCTGTCTTCCTGGAATTATTCCACTAATGCAGGAGAACTTGCTTATCACCTGTGTGATCAGGTGGATTGCTTAGGTCAAAATCTGCAAGAAACTTAATGCTAGTAACTTTTCATGTTGCTAAATAGAACAGACAAATTTACCTGCACAATGAGTGTGCAATTAATAACCTTTGTGCATCTTTAAGTGTTTTTAACTGCTGTTTTAAAAACAGCAATTTTAAAAATCAGCAGTTTTAAAGCAGCAGTTTTAAAAATCTTCCATGCTCCAGTTCTACTTCTTGCTTTATATCCAGTGTATTTTTATTCTTAATTCCTTCACTTCTTCCAAAAACTTTGTGTCAGTAGGTTGAACATTGGCAGAGTGTCTCACTTCCAACCCTGAAGAGAAATCTGTCTTTGTGCAACAACAGTGTCTGAAAAGGACAAGGTTTTCTTCCCTGATGTCAAAACCCCTCTTCTTTCAAAATCAGACTGTAGGACATGTTGTGAGGGAATAGTTAGTTGTAATAAACAGTTGTGCTTTTGTGAGAAGCATTATCTAATCAATGGTCTTTATTTACTAGAATCAGTGTTATTTAATAATGTTCCCTAGTTAGGGTGGTCTAGTCATGGTGTAAACTTAAAGCCAATTGTGTTCCTTTCTCGAGAAGCCTCTGTTTTAACAGCCATTTCTGCCAAGTGGACTTGAAGAGCAGCTGGTGGGACAGTGATCTCAGGAACAGGAGGGTTGGTGTAGACAGTTAGGGTAGGAACAGGGAATCATTTGTTGGTGACTGAAGGCAATTGCTTCCCCATGTCTTTTAAGTGAGGTGGAGGCACAGGATAAAACAGCAGTTCTTCTGATTTTGATGAGGTTTCTCCCGCTTCATAAGAGTGGAGGAAAATACAAAGAAAATTAGAGGGGAGAGAAAGGGAGGCGATTACAGTGGGACCTTGATGTCCACAAAGAGAGCTGATCTCACCTAAGTCAGCAGAATATGGTGATGGAGATGGGCTGAAGCCTGAGAAGCTGGATGGTTGTGGTAGAAAAGGAGAGTAGGTGAAGTGAGGTGATATCAGCAAAGTGACATGGAAAAAATATATCTGTGCACTGTTTAAGTGGAGTTGATAATGATAAAAGTATGAGAGAACCTGCTGTGGACAGAGAGATCTTGGTACAAGGGTGCAGAGCAGATTTTTTTGACATATGTTTCTAAGCTAATAGAAATTCAGAGAAGGAACTTCAGCAGCTGTGATATGAGGATCAGCAATGATGATCTGGTCATCAGATAAATAAAAAAGAATAATAAAAAAGAAAGGAGTTTTCAGTTCTAAAAAAACTACACGTGGAAAAAGTGTACCACATGGTTTTCTATATATTGGAGTCCTAAAGAGTTTTTTTGATCCTGATCCTTCTGTACTAATGATAGAAGGTTGTTAACATTCGATTGGTCCCTGAGATGTTGCATATGTATTTATAAGAGGGGAACAAAGCCCAACAGTTGGGCAGTGGTTGCTGTGATGTATATATTGCTATAAAACATTATCTGGGTAACATCATTGTCTTCTTGAATTAGTGTGTTCTACAGAGTTTACCTCTTCATGCTAAAAAGAAATTGTGCTGTTGCAGAGCTATCAAGATTATTATAAATCATCTAACTATGGCAAAATTCCATTGTTCTTCTAGCAGTGTGCTAAAATAAACATTTACACTCGTCTTTCTTGTACAGTATAATACAAATTATCCTACAACTGACAGATCTTGAAACAAAAACCACTGATAGTCACAGAGAGCCAGATCTGAAGTTATTGTAATTGGAATTGTTTTATTGAATCCTTTCAGAAAGAGTATTTAAGTAATCACAACCTGGTTTTTTGCGTGGTTTCATAGCAGAGAAGTAAAATTATATCTTTTGTAACAGTTTTGGTAACTGTTGTGGAACTGGTTTTTGTAATACACTTTTTCCTCTGTTTGTAGTTACATGGTGAACATAGGATTGGTGGACAAGCTGTGTTGCTGTTTCCTGTCTGTCCAGGGCCCTGTTGATGAGAACCCCAGAACAGCAAGTTTTCTACAGAATGCCACAGCAGTGTTGCATGGGATTTGCCAGCTGTGTTTCGCTGTCAATGGAAGGTGGGTGCACTGGCTCTGTCAGCTCAAAACATGTTGGTCAGGCAGTGGCCTTCTGCTGAGGCTGCCAGCCAGAACTGGCTGTGGGACACACAGGGGCAGAAATAGTGCTGGAGATTTCCCCTGCTCACCCTCTCACCAGCAAACTGTAATGAGTTACCTGCACCGAGCTTGGTTCTTGTAAGTCATTTATCAGAATTGCAAACTTTACCTCCTTTAGTCATCATTCCACACAGGCTTTTATCACTGATAATTTTAAGTGTCCAGTCTCAAGGACTTAAAGAGGTATTTTATTAACAGCTAAAATCAACTCTTAATTGATTTGTCTCTAGAGAAGCCTAATTCAGCTCTTGTTCTTTAAAATACCACTGTCAGTAAGGGAATTCTATTTTCCATAAAGAAAGCTATTACTGAATTTGTCAGGGAATTTTCTAATGCAAAATGCTTGTTGTAGTAACCTAACGAAGGTTGTGGGAAGTGTGCTTGAGGTATGTGCCTGCCAACAAATCTGGACTTCTGTGGTCTGCAATGTAGAACAGCCTGACACTCACGTGAGAGTCAAAATTTCAGAGCTTTAGGTTGCACTTACTAGAACCTACCACACCATTACTGTTACACACTTCAGGAAAAGTCAAGGCTGGCAGAACTTTACAATGCATTCCTGAAGGGTAAAATGATGCTAGGGTTGAAAAACTAGAGCTAATAAAACATAGGATAAGAAACAAAGCTGTAGGTAAGGGCTGTTGCTGGTAGCCAATGACACAGACACGTGGAAAAAGAGCTGCAAGAAATAAGAACCCAAAGAGACCATCCAAACTTACTGAAATTTCCCTTTCTGAAGCTGCCGACTTGACATTTTAAATTCCAGCAGAGTGCTGCCAGGAGTCAAATATTCACTAAATAAAACAACAAAAAAATCACCCTTCTGTTAGTGGAATAGTAGTTCTAGCTCAAAGTGAGTAATACAATATTTGCAATTTCTGTAGCAGGCACACACTTCACCAAAATATTAGAGATCTTTGCACCCCAAAATAGTACAGCACTGCACAAAGTACATCCATCAAGAACATCTGTTCTTTGTAGCACCAGAATAATTTGGGGGGGACGAGTGGTTTTTTTCACAGTTACACCAAGAAGTGTCTGATCCTACCACCAAAGGTGCTGGTTGTTCATGTATGCCAGGTTAGATTGTTCATTTGAGCATGGAAAGCAATGAGAGGAATGGACTTGGAGATTTCAAAACTGTTGTCTTTCAGATCAAAAGCTTTGATTTAACTGATTAGAAGGGCAGTTTAAATCACGTCTTTCATCACCTGAGCCCACTCTCATTTAACAGTGAATGCAGAGTGTAATTCTGTCGTGTTACAGAAGTCCTCAGTGTTGGAGGTGATTTAAATGGAAAAAGGTACTGCCAAACACAGATTAAGGTGGCAGAAACAGAGCTCAAATTTATTGAATTTTTAAATGTGTCACACTACAGTAATACATGATGTGTGATACCTGATCTGCAGCACAAAAGGCAGCCCCTCTGTGAGAAATACAGATGCCTCTTTCATTCCTGGTGAATGGTGGTGGAGGCAATGCGGCCTTGCCAGTCAGCTTTTTTCATTCTCCAGCTCAGTTGATACAGCCTTGAGCACCAAAGCAGCCTGCCTGTTGCACCTCTCTGTCTGTCCCAGTCACCAGCCACTCTGATCAGCCAAGGTCTGAGGTTGTGACTGAGATTTGAGAAGCCCAGGAAGTATTTCAAGTGCTCTGACACTGTAGCATGAAAAGCAGTTTTGCCAAATTAATGGCAGGCTTTCGCCATTGTTGCAAGAGCAATTTTGAAATGTTCTTTTCATATATTGTCCTATATAAGATGGTTCCAGGTTGGAAACTTCTTCATGCTCCTTGGTGGTAATCAGGGGATAGGGATAGAACATTAATCCGTTTTTTTTTTTTTTGTAGAACCTTTTCAGGCTGTTATCTGTCATATAGAAAGTTGTAATTCCATACTAAATTTATGAGAGTACTTTCATAGAGTGCTGTCTGGTCTGTGTGCAGATCTCACAAACAGCACTGAGTGGCATAGTGGAAAGCTGACACAGTACAGTAAATATTAGGTGGGGTACCAGGACCACCTCAGGGCTCAAAGCAGCCCAGCACAACAGGGAAATCCTGTATGAGCTGTCAGATCTTTCTCCTGTGCCTTCAGATCCCACCAGGTGTTGGGAACTGTACTGCAACTGTAATCAGCCTGTCTCCAGAGGGCCAGAGGTTCTTGTTTAAAACTCAGGTTTTAAACAGTTAAAAGATCCTGTCCTGTGGGTGCAAAGTATGTTGGGCCATTTCTGGAGCTGTGAGGTAGAAAGAGCTGTCAATCTAGCCTTTCCTGCCTTCCTCAAAAGTACATCTCATGAAACTCCAAATTCAGCAGAGTATTTCTAAACCAAGCTCAGAATTGATACCCAATGTGTATTTGGACAGTTACTTCATGGAAGTAATTCTTTAGGCAGTGAAGAGATCTCAGTCGAGTCCCTCTCTGCACATGCCTCTGCGTCAGGCAAGGTGATACAACAATGATTATTACAGAATAGCCTCAAATTATCATATATATATAATATATATGTCAACATTATCTCTTAAATGAGGCCTATGGTTGATATAATGTAGATGGCAAAATTTTAAGACATGAATGAAGAAAAGACTTCTTTTATTACTGTGGTAGACTTATAGAAAAAAAAAAAGTCCAAAATCATGGAGTTAGATACAGTAAAGAAAAGTCTTACTAATGTAGAAACATAAATTGGAGGATTTTCAATTTTAAAATCATAAAATGTAATTGAAATAAGGGAATCTATTCTGAACATATGTTGTAAACGTACTGTATTATAAGAGGGATTTTTTTTCCATTAGTGATTTAACTTTGATATTGATCTTACTCTTCAAATTATCATTTTTGATACTGGCTAATAAATGCTTGATTGATTCTTTTAATTGAAATTTTGCTGTGGATGGAATAGCACATTTTCCAAACACTGTGGAAAACATATAAAAGATCAATTGTTGAAAACCTTAATAACTTGTTACCCTGTTTCATGCTTGTTTTGATACTTTTTGTCCTCTTCTCTTACACCATGAGAATCATAGAGGCTGATTGGAGACCTCGAACTGGAAGTCCCATTTTTCTGATGCTTTGTTGCATCTATAGCTAACAGTGGAGGTGAGAGCTCCTTCTTCCCTGATGAGTTTAAAAAAAAGGTGTATGAGAGCTGAAAACAGGGCATTGTCCCTTACTGTTCGTAAGGAAGAAATCAGAAAATACAGCATGTCTGAATATTGAGCTCTCTCTGCTGAGCAGATGAACCTGACATGTGATACGTAGGCTTGAAAATTGTGGCCTTGGTAATACATAACTGGTTTTTGCTCACCATTAGGAGTAACAGTAGCCAGAATTGAAAACAGAGACATTTTTATTAACCTGAAATAAAGAAAAATATTAAATACACTTTATAGGGAATAACAATGGGTTGTGTGGCCATCTAGATCTCTTGAAATCTGTGTGGAATTGTAGATGTCCAGTAGCAATGTTCAAGATGGCAGCCCTGTTTTCCAGAGTGTATCATTGTAAGTTTGAGGCCTATTTTGGGCCCTCAGGTCCTGACTGCACATCTGGAATGTGCTTGGCTTGTACCCACAGGACAGAAAACAATGAGCAGGCTTGGAATGCAAGGAGCATTAATAAAGGCATGGCCATGCTGCCTCAGTTCAGTCTTCCCTAAAAGCAGGAGGGAGCACTAAGTGAGAATCTCCATGGCAGGTCCTTTATCAGCATAGCAAAGGTTTTGCTTATGTTCCTGTCTTCTGCCTCCTACTTCTGTCTTCTACTGCCCAGTGTTCATCAAGCCTAGATCCCCTTTTTCCCTGTTTCTCTGGACCTAGGGTTGCTGTCCTAGAAGTTTAGTTGTTGCTCTGTGGAGGGCTAGAGTTAATGCCTTGTTTCACTTTTGTCCCTGAGTATTACTGAATGAATTCCCACTAACACAGAGTTAATGCAAAGAACAGGAGAAAACCAAGAGCAGTACTGCAGTGTAAGAGTCAATCACTGAGGCAGAAGGTTCTCCCCAGGAGAACTGGAGAGCAATAACACAGATACAAGGAAGATACTGCAAGGGGAATATTGCAAATAATAGTCCCTCAAATGAGGTAGGTCCATGGGAAGACCAGCTGTTTAAAATTTTTGCTGTTTTCTCGATTTAAGAAATGCCTTCAAGCTTCCTGGTTACCCCAGGAAAATACAGTGTCAGAGCAGTGCAGTAATTAAATAGTTGTTAATTAAATACATGTTATCTCAAACCAGTGGTGGGATATATAGATGTGTGTCAGCAGCTAATGAAGCTGTGGGTTACAAGCTGCAGTGGCAGAAAGCTGCAGATGCAGGGTCTGATCCAGGGGAACAGTGCCTGTATTGTCACAGATCCACACGGAAGTGAGCTGGTCTCGGCTCAGTTTTATTACAGTAATTAAGATAATGTCTGTTTTGGCTGCTGGATGGTGAATCAGATGCAAGTCTGTCTGAACCTTGGTTTTGCTTCTCACCACTTCCAAGGGACAGCAGCTCCAGCAATAGCTGTTAAACTAATTCCAACTTGTGTCTGAAATTACTGGAAGGTTTCACTTCATCACTTCCTTGCAACACTGCAATCCCTGCGTGACAGTGGGAATTTTAGCAAGGTCTGACAGGTGCTAAATACTTCTTCGTTCTTCTTTTATTATTATTTTGCCTCTTTATTTTGAGATCTCTTTCTAAAGAAGTACTAAAGATAATTTTATATCCTAATAATAAAAAACTCCAACAGATTATATTCTAAGCCTCTTGAAAACTCTTGTTTCCATTTCACTCCATGTTTTAAATCAGGAGTATATATTTCAAATATACAAACATTATAATGTATACCCTTAGAGGGGCTTGTCTGCTTCTTAGCTCAGCCAGTTTTTAAAACAATATATTTTCAGATATAAACAGTTTGTTCATATTGAAGCTTGGAGAAATTGTAGTTTTATACTTGTTCAGCAGAGTATGCTGTTTCTTATCAAGCTGTATTGAATTTCTGTTTTTAATAAATAGTGGTGTATTTTAAGCAATGAGGTACCACTGTTTAGTATCTTTCTTTCCTGTGATGGGTATATCCACATTTTTTAGTTCTTAAACCAGTTTTTGTAAGTCACAGACAGATTCCTGAGACCAAGCTGAAAATCACAGTGGCAGCCCATAAAGAAAATTCTGTGCATTTCATTAAACCTTGTTTCTTAAGATCCTGCAGGTTGTTTGACCATAATATAAATATTAGTCTGTTTTTCTGTGTTTATATTTAACACATAATTATTGTGACTGGTAAAGTTTGAAAGCCTGTTTGTTTTGCCAGCTATTTCAGCCAATGCCAAAAATCCAGTGGATCTTGCTTCCCTTCAGGGATTAATTGAAGCGGTATTGTCCATAGTGACTATTTTAGTTTTGCAGCTATTACAGACTCAGAGACCAAGTTTCTTTAAATAGGAGAGTTAAGAGGAATTGCAGCTATAGGAATCTGATCTCTTAACTTCAGTTATGTAAAGTCTGATTTTCTGGTGTGACATTGTCATTTTATGTTATGAAGGTTTTTAGGGGTTTTTGCTTCAGTTGGTCCAAACAGCACTGAATTTTCATTGGGCTTATGTTTTGAGGTGAACTAAAAATCTGCAAAGTTGTATGAAACCCAGTGTTGTGCAGACTTGACAAAAATCACGCAGAGCAGTAGAGGCAGAGCTTCGTGCTTTATTTTTCATCATTTCATATAGATTTTTTTCTGTTTTGAAGCCCACAGCAAGTACAAATAACATCTTTTAGCTTTTTATTGTAAACATTTAGGCTTAAAGTGATGTACCTAACAGTTCAGCTCAACAAGAGCCAGTGGTCTGTTCACATACACAGAAACTGTAGTACAGGCAACATCCAAAATAATTTTTTTCTGGCAGTACCTTCAATCCATTGACTCTAGAAGACGGATTTTTATTTTCTCTTTAACAATTTTGTTCTATAGTACAACTTCAAAGTTTTTCATCTTTTCTGTGAAAAAAACTAATGCTTGCATTTAGAGTTATTTTAGAATTGACTTTTTTATGTATATTTTGATTCATTCTCTGCTCCAGAGCTGCAAAAAATGGTAGAAGGATTTCGTCCAGCAATGTAAGCTTTCTCATATGGAATTGTTTAAAAATAATGATGGAGTGAGAGTTGAAAGCAAGCTAACTTTAACCTTTGGTAAAATTGGTCAATCTTCTGATTGCACAGAGTCAGAAAAAATTCTGTGAGGTATCATATGCAGTAATTAATTTGGGGTTATCATTTCACTGTGAGTGTACTTTTCTGCTTTGTACAGCTGAAAAAGCTAAGAGTGAAATTAGGAAATACTGGTTGGCAGGAGGAACTGTGCTCTCATGTGATCCTGTGGCAATAAACGTTCTGGTTAGTCAACTGTAACTAAGTGATGGTTAGCACATTTTGGCTTCTGCATCCTGCAGAACAAATCCTTGGACATCAGAAGGTATTTTGAAGTACTGAGTACCAGGGAGCCTAGACACACAACGCAGAGCTGTGCACAGGGTGGTCCCAGAGCTGCCAGCTCTCCCTCCTCCTGCAGCCATCTGGGTCTGTGCCTCCCTCCCAGCCAGGCTGATGTGCCAGCAGGACCTGGAACTTTGCAGCAGGGATCTGCCAAAAGCACAGCTGGCACGGCCAGGTGATGGGTCAGGAAGTGTCTCTTCTGACTCCATTTTCACACGCTCACTTAGAGACCACAGAGCTTCAAAATGAAGATTTGGGACATGGATTCCACACATAGGAAAAGCAAAGCCCTGCCATAAATTGTTAGGCAGCGTAGCTCCACCCAAACATACTTAGAACTCTAGGGTTTTTTTCCACTTTTTATTCTTTGTGGAGTAAGTCTTAAGGTCTTAAAGAAAACAGCTACAGCTATTTTGCTTTTGTTCTTACTGTGTTTTACTAAAGATCTGATTTTTCTCTCAGAAACTTGTGGACTACTTATGCTGTCTGGAGTGGTTTTTGTGCAGCACAGGTGTCCCTGAAGTAGGCCTGGGACATTGATCCTGGAGATAGCAGCAGAAGGTACAGCACTGAATAATTTTTTCAGTAGCATTGAATATTCACAGAATATTGAAATAAATAGAAATAAATAAATAGTAAATAGAAATAACTCAGAAACACTACCCATAAGTGCTCATTTCAGATAAGATCACTCCTTACATCATCTGACCTACTGCTTTGTGTAAAGGTAAAGATGTGAGGGGACAGTGGTGGAAACAGATGGGTGCCAGCAGATCAAGTTCTGTACAGCCCAAATACTGTCCTGTCATATTCACCTGAGCTCAAGGCTGTTCTAGGACATGGGGAATGCAGCTTCATGATCCTGCTTTGCCCCTTTCCCTCCCTTTAGTCCAAAGAAGCGATGGAGTGCTGTTAACAGACAGAAATTTTCATAGACAGACATTGGTTTGGGTAAGGTGGTGCTTTCTTGCCTGCTTTATTTGCTTCACTAGGAAAAGTGAAAATTGCTGAGCTCATGGTTTAGTTTCTCTGTTGAAGACATCTGTCTGTAATTGTAAAAAGCAGGATTAGTCCGCCTGCCCAAAATCTGTGTTGGAAATGTCACTGGAGCCAGTGTTTGTAACAGAGGAGTGCAGGGTGCAGATACAGGAGAGATTATTGAGAGCTGTTCTAGTCAACAGGAAAGCTCCTTACTGGTTCTGCTCAACAGGAATATTCCGAGCCCTCTGAGTGTCTGGTCTTTGCTGTCTAAAACTGAGGTCTTCAAACTTACAGATTATTTTAGAAAATGGTTCTGGTTTTCACTTCCATTTCCTTTGCTTTTAGTAGTTACAAAAGGGGAAAAATACCCTAATTTAAGTTGTCCTTTTATAATGTTTTCTCATATAATCTGTCATATTTTCCTGGAATTATAAAAAGGAATCATATATACACTCAATCTTTCTAGTCTCTTTTGATATTGTCACTTCCTTCCTTTTTTTTTCTTTTTCTTTTCTCTTTTTTTTAAAGATGGAAACATAGATGAGGTAAAAAACAGACCTTGATGTAGCATATTTTCATTGAACTGTTTGCTGTGTTCTATTATTTTAGTGTTTCCTTTGATAACCAATATTGACCAAGTGTGTTTCCAAAATGAAATTCAGGTAATTTATGTTATGGGTTTGAATTAGAATTCAGGGAATATAAAAGTTGCTGAATTATTTTGGGGCTTCACTTTGTGCTTGCCTACCCCCCCCACATTATTTAGCCTCCAGAGTAGTTGTCCTGCATCATCTTCTGGGTTATTAATAATGTGAAAAAACAGGAGTAGTAAAAATCATGGAGGATTATGTTAAGTGTTTTTGAAAGTCTGGATGTGAGAATGGAAAGGACAGTCCTGAGTTATTTGCCTATCCATGCTGATATCCTAGATAACCAAGAACCTTCTCCGTTGTTTTACGTGCATACCCAAAATATGGCAAAGAAACCCAGTTCCTGTGTGCACAAGCTGTGCTGGTTTGTACTTACCTGTGCTTTGCTGCCCCGCTGCAGTCTCCCATAACAGCATCTGACTGAAACAAGAAGCAGTGTGTTTTCCTACTGCTCTACCACTTAAATTCCTGCAGAGCCATTTGATTAAGATCATCTGTTCCCAGTAACTTATTTTACTACTTAGGTAGGCAGTTTGTTCCAGTGCCTGCAGCCCATCACTGTGGCAGGAGGGGCTCTAGGGAATTCTCCCACTGCTGCTGGCTGCTATTGCAAGCAGCAAAGGTGAGAGCAGGCTGCTGACCCAAGACAGGGCTTGCATGGAGCCCCTACATGCTCCCAAAGTGCCCCCAGACTTGAAGCTGGTAGCAAGAGCATGGACACAAGATGAGAAGCAAGATCCTGAGCGATACAGCTGTGCTGCAGTTAAAGAGAGGATGAAACGGTGCCCTAATTAGGTGCAAGTCTTCTGGAAATGCTGTGATTTCCTTCCACTTTAGGCGTCAGGTTTTCCCTGGTTCCCAGGTCACTGTTTCTCTAACATTTGGCTCCTTGGACGCTCCTCCCGGCCGAGCGCTGCTCCCTCTCAACTGCTCGCTGTTTCCTTGCCAGGTCCTGGAACATATTTGACAGCTCACGTCAGGACCCCACAGGACTCACAGCAGCTCTTCAGGCCACAGATCTGGTGGGAGTCCTGCACATGCTGTACTGTGTCCTTTTCCACGGCACCATCTCAGATCCAAACACAGCCAGCCCTAAAGACAGCTATGCCGCCAACACAGTCCAGGTTGCCATTCAGAGTTTACGTTTCTTCAATAGTTTTGCTGTTCTTGATCTGCCTGCCTTCCAGGTAACAGATGTTTTAAAACTTCTCTTAGTGGAAAAATGTTAATCATTGATTATATCTTTGGACTAAGTTTTGTCTTTAAGATCTTAGTTATTTAAAGAATGTTTAAATGTTAAATTTCGTGCATAAAATTTGTAACTATTGTTATGTCTACCATATAGCTCTGGCTGATGAATTTAACCAGAAAGTGAAGCTTTAGAATACATTAAATGCTGAATCCAATCCATTGTCTTCTAACTTCTTTTTTCTTGTTTCTATCATAGTACTTATATATTTATTAAGCCTCAAAAGTGTAAAAAGAAAAATCTTATTCAAAAGGACAAAATGACAGCTTTTCTTACGTGAAAGGATTTGCTTGTATTATAACCACATATTACATTTTCCAGTGCTTTCAGGGGCCACTTCCTTTAAGATTGTGCAGCTGAAACTGAGTAAAATTTTGTTGACCAAAAGTTGGAAAATATGTTTTTGTAATTTTTATTAAATCAAAAAAAAAGAGAAATGCTGCATTTTGAGTCCTGAGAAGGACTGCTTACCTTCTCCTGTGAACAGAGTTCAAGTGTAAATTAATGATTTTGCCATACAAATGCTGGCATATTTCTCAGGTAAGTTGGTAAAGTTGTATTGTTAATATAAAACACCTGTCAGAAAGCATTGCTTTGAAAACACACGTAGTAGCATCAATCTTACACAATTCAACAGAACAGGTTTCTTTTGCATTTAATGTGTAATTTGTGTATGTTGTACCACACTCTCCATCTGAAATGCGTTGAACTCAGCAAGAGCTTTTCACAAGTGAAGAATTTAGTGTGGCTCCTTCAGTTGGTGTTTCTTGCCTTGGATTTTCAGTATATTTGGTACAATCTGTAACAACAGCAGCAAGACTTCTGTGTGCAGCAGTGTTCATCTGCAGCTGCAGCACCCAGTTCAGTCAGGGTTTTTTTTTTACAGGGACAGAATCAGGGTATTGACTGGAGTTTCATTGCACACACTACTGACTCCATTTCTTACTGTAAATCAAAGTAGTTCCCTCCTACACCTCGTTCAGCACCTCTTGGTTTGAGGCTGGCTGTTTATGCATTGCTCTAGGTATTACAGGTGTATGCGAGAGTCAGGCTTGAACTGGAACATGTACAGTTTGCAGGGGAGCTGTAGCAAATCACACTGGCTAGAGGGGTGCTCCCTGATATCCCAAGAAACCACGGTTCATTTTTAAAGCACCATCTCCAGCTTACCCTCTCCGTAATTATCCCTCTACCAGTGCCATTATATCTCAGCATTTATAATAAAGAGTCAGCATTAAGTTTCAAATCCCATTGTCTGTCTTAGTCTGTTCTACCTGAAAGGTTGCAAGTCTGTAACTATTGCATGAAGGGTGGCCAGAGCACGGACATAGGGCTCTGCTCAGGAGTATCCACCCAGCTGTTTGCTGGACTGTGGACATCATGTTTGTGATGGACAGGCACCCTGGGCTAGCCTCAGCAGCTCTCCCTTCCCATGCATTAATGTGATTTGTTTCTGTAATGTTAAAAATAACATCCACCTGAGGCAGTTTGCTGGACACCCTGACCCTTTGGGCCGTGGTAGGCTGGCAGACAGCAGAGGGAAAAGCCTCCTTTATGTACTGTGTGATCATTATCTCTAAGGGAGAGTTTCATCACAAATTAGTAGGACTGTGGAATAGGGAGTTCTGATTAGCAGAAGAGGTCTGGTATTCCCAAGTTTGTATTAGCACAGATGGCTCATGGGTATATATTTCATTTCATTTGACAGTCTAAACAATTGAAAGATGGTAGTGAGAAACAGCACAGGGTCCAGAGCTGATATTAATTCTGGCTAAAAAGGAAGCATAGTTTCCTTGAAAAATTAGTTTAACTTTCGTACACAAACTCAGGTGCCCTTTGACCTATTGTTATCAGGGGAGGTTAAACCCAGAGTGCTGGGTCACAGCATGCACGGACAGCACTAATTAAATCAGGATGGACCTGAGAACGTGGCATCTACATGACATAAAGCAGTAAATGGTAGCTGTATTGGGCATTAAATTTTGAAAATACGGTGACTTACCGGAATGCTTGAAGTTCAAGATCAAAACCATCCACAGCTGAGCCTAGTTTCATTGTCAAGGATCCTGCTTTTGCTGGGTGTATTTGGATTTCAGGAAGACTAAACAATGCCACAGCCTGGGATTTATGTATATGTATTTACCACAGGCTACAAGGTAGAAAATGAAGAAAACTCTGAAATGAAAGAGATTTTCTCAGGCCTGCGTTGCTGTTTCATTAGAGTTAGGGGTCTGTCATGCTCATTCCTTGTGCTTTAGTTTTCCCCTTTGACCCTGTGTTGCTCTGTCTGCTTGACATGTTTATTAAATAGAGGCTGTAGGCTGCACAGATAAAATCTAATTCTGAATCTCCACATTACAGCAATTTGCCTACTTCTAAAAAACATCCCAAGAAAGTTTGCAGCTGAGTGTTCTCTCCTTTTGGATGTTTCTAACTTTTTATAATGTTTGAAAAGTCATTATTCATCAATGTATTCCACTCAGAGAGTGAGTTATTAATGAGAAATGCATTTTGCTGTGGTGCAGAAACGAAGATGGTTTGGTTTATTTTGCTTATTTCTAAGAGATATTACTAAGTTTTCCTGGATCATGTAATGTATGTCAAATGAAATGGTCAACCTATTGTCAATATTTTGACATTATTGTCAATATATTGTCATTATTGAATGTCAAATAAGCAGAATCCAGTTTTTCCTGTGTCCCTTGAAAATTTGAATTTATTCTTGCTTCTCTGTCTTTTAATGTTATATTCCAGTTGTGAACAGTAAGCAGCTGAAAAAAGAGTTTTGATTCTGGCCTGTCACAACAAACAACATCGTCTGCACTTTGCAAAAAACTCCAGAAGGGTGCAAGTGATGTGTAAACAATTCACACTAGTTCTAGAACGTACTGCTGGAGTGTTAATTTCTGTTTCTTGGCCTATTTTTCAGTCAATTGTGGGAGCTGAAGGACTGTCCCTGGCCTTCAGGCACATTATCAGCTCCCTGCTGTGGTACTGCTCCCAGCATACCTGTGAAGGATTGCTGCACGAAGTCATCATTTGTGTGGGCTACTTCACTGTAAACAACCCAGATAACCAGGTAAGGCAAATGGAAAAGGGGATCAGAAGTTATCAAGGGCACATTTAGTCATGGATCCCTCCAGGAAACGCATCCCCTCAGCATTGGTTCTGAAGCACTTGGGATTCCTGTGAGCACAAAGGGATGTGTTTGCAAAAGAGAAACTGAAGTTGTGTGTTAAGACAAAGACATTAATTTTGTTTGTCCATAAGCAAACTTCATTTGGAGTTCTTATGCTGTCATTGCATTGATTTGAACTGTCCTTGCTCCCTGCCAAGGTATACGTAGCAAGTGATATTTTTAATTCTAAGTTAGCCTCACATCAGCTTGATCAGATGGTTGTGGTACCCAAGTTAAACCTTTTTAAAGCCAACTAAGCTACTGTCCCATGAAGACTTGTCCTTGGATGTCAATGTAGCTGTCTTCCTGCTTGCCAGTGCTCAGGTTTAAGCCATTCTTCTCCATGAATCTTTTCAGTCATTAACTGAATGCCCTATTTAAGAAACAGTGGAAATTCCCCTTTAGCTTCCTTGATTGTTGTCCACTTTACTCTGTGAGCTCTCTTACTGCTTTATAAAGTAACAGACACAAAAGTCAAAAAATATTTCAAGTATATTGGTCTTAAAAATCTCCTGGTTTCCTCATCTTATGTGTAACATCTCAGGGTGTATTGGGCAGGGCAGGGCTTGGCACTGGCTCTTTGAATATGAGGCTGACTCTGAATGTGTAGGTACTGCATTACAGTACCCACATGTTGGGTATGATTCAGTTGAATGCTGCATTTTGTGAAGGTACTCACTGTGTTCTCTCTCTGTGCTTGTACCACCTGGTTCTCTGTTTTGCTCAACTTTTGAATAAGGAATAAGGGCTCAGGGTGGAGCTCAGTGCCCTCAGTTCAGCTGATGAGCAGGAGAAAGTGTTAAAACTTGTTAGGAAAGGTGCTAGAGAAAAGCTGATCGATAACGTTCTTACGGTTATTGACTGTAATTGGAATACTGTAATATCTTAAAGCTGACAATACTGTCACAAGTATTATATAATTATATAGTGATGTTTCTATGGGATTGGCCAGAGCTGGAGGGAGGATGCTGCAGCCTCCCTACCCTGTGACCAAATCCCACTCAGGATCTGGAGCTGCCTCTTGGCAACACTTCAGAATGGTCATTTTAAACCCTGTGTGATGCTGCTGCCATTTTGAGTCCCTCTGCTGCCCGACAGGTCAAGCTGGCTGCTAGAAGTGCCAGCAAACTATGTTGTCTTCTCTCTGCAGTTCAAAAATTTCTGTTCTGGCACACAAGTCCAAACAGATGTGTATGAATGACTTGACACTGCAGGAATAGTGCAGCAGAGGGATTTCTCGCAGCACTGCCAGCCTGCAATGGGGAAGGTCCGGCCGTGGCGAGCCAGCACCGTGCCCTGGCAGCAGCGCTGGGGCTCCACGGTCCCCAGGACCCTGAGGGGGAGCCATTGGCTAGGCTTGGTGCTTCACACCTGGGTCCTGGAGCTTTCAGCTTGTGGTCTTGGGGCTGAAGGTGGCTTCTGCAGCTCTCAAAGTCAGGTTTAGGGTTTCAATCAGACAGCCGTGTCAGTCCTTTTCGTACCCTAAAAGCTCTCTTCTAGGATGGTTTGCTTTGGAGGTACAATCTCAGATGTCATGACATGGTTAAGTTTTTATGTAATTTCTAATATTCCTCATTAATAAGATTTTCACTGAGGAAGAGGCATTTGGGTCTGGCTTTTTTGTTTAAAAAGGCATTTTGAAAAATTGAAGCTTTCCTTACTCAGGTACTTGAAAGATACTGGGAAGGTTTTTCAGTGAAAGGAAGTAATTTTTCTTTCTTTCTGCCTGGAAGTACTACCAGGCAGAGCAGCACAACTTTCTTATGGTCATTATTTTAAGGTGCTCTTTGTGTTGTGACTTGCCCTAGACAGGCCACTTTTCATGAAGAGGGAGTGCTTTCTTTTCATTCAGTTATGGTTTAATTTTTTATTACATTAAGAGCTCCCAATTTTTTCTTTTGTTGATCATCTGAGGAGTCCTACTAAAAATAAAAAATTGGTCTCACAGTGGAAGTTTTCAAATAGTAGGCTTGAAGTCCTGGCAAGTACAGTGTAATAAAAATACATACACTAGACTTGAGTTGTGAAAACAAATTTCTATAAAGCCAGATATCTCTATTTAGTATTTGAACCAACTTCAACTGAGTCAATAACTGACGTATTTCAAGGCAGATTCAGGTTCTTCTTGCAGTCAAATGTGCATTTGTTTGGAAATGTTTGGAGTTTAAAGTCGTTTCCTCTCTTAATTTGTATTTCTTATTACAAATGGAGGTATGTTTTCATTCTTTTCAATACTCAAAACGAAAAAGGACAAACAGCTGTCTGGAGTTTTCAGTGTCCCTTTTTGTGGTTCCTTTGTCTATCCACATCAACAGATAAATATCCAAAGCAACATACTGGAAGAAGGAAAAAAAGGCAACTTAAAAAAAAACAAAACAAAACCAAAAACCCAACAAAAAAACAAAGCAGTTCCCCCTTTTGGAGAATAGATAGATTTCTAAAACAGAAATTTTACAGCCTGTCAACCTCAGCATTGATCTTCTGCAGTAGTAGTGTGATTTAAGTAAGCGAACTACTACCACCATGCAGTCAAAATCATAAGAGGGCAATTTCCTAAGTATTTAACATTCATAGAGCAAAATCTTCAAGAACATCATATGCCAGTCATTTAATATAATATAGGTTTGACTTCATTTATTACGCTGTCTGTAAAAAGTCTATACTTAGTTGAGTAGCAGATTAGAAAGAAAGGAGGAAAGTGCTTTTCTCTTGTGTAGCTTGGAGATTCAGATTTCCCCACAGCTCCAGCAGCCCTCAGCCCCTCCCGATGGGTCCCACACACAGAGGCTCTGCCTGGGCTCCCACTTGGTGTTTTCACCATGCCTGGCTCTTGGGCCAGGCCCATGTGATTCTGTTGAGGAGCAGTGAGGACAGTGGATTCCTGAGGAATACATTCCTGAGTGTTTTGATAGTGCTTGCTCTGTTTATTTTAAAAAGACTGTGATTTTGCTGACTCTGCCCACATATAATATATTAGTAATATTCCTTTCCTTCGTTCCTATTCTGTTTTAACATTCATAAAGCTTTTCCAGGGCAGCTGCTGTCACTGAAGAAATAAATCAGTTATGAAAGTGAAAATTGCAAAAAGCAAGGAGTGTTTCTTTAATATTTGAAATTCTCCAAAGCCAGCGGTGAGGCCTGAGCTGCCCTGTCTATTTTGTATTGGCAGGTGAACTTGTGTTTACTACAGAGCCAGTCAGCCTCTGCTTCACAGGCCAGCTCAGCTTTATTGGGCATCTGCTCCTTGGGAAGGATGAGCAGGAAAAAGGGATTCTCTTTTTCTGGCCACCATTTAATGTATTGCCATACAAAACCAGGTCCCATGATACCAAGGATAGGCATGAAACGCTAAATTCGTAATAAACATAATGTCCAATCTTTCAATAGCCAACCCTAGTATATCAGACTGTAGAATTACAGTTTCTAATTAAAATGTTCTTGTTAATTAAAATTGTCCTTCTATTTCATTGCATTTTTATTCCCTTTTATTGTTTGATTTAATTAGTATAATGAATATAATTAGCATGTGCCGTCAACTTACCTTATTTGCATATTATATTGAATAATTGAATGTGGTCCTGTAATTAAATTAACAGAATGACAGATGATTTGCTTTCTTTCACATTGCTGCATTGGGATTAGAAATCTTTCCATATTCATTGCAGTTAGAGAATATTTTTTATCTGAAAAGTCCTCACAAATCAGATCCTCAGATTCAGGATCTTGCTGATAGGCTCCAAAAGAAGAAGTTGCATTATTTGTTTGCATTGCTATGCCTTTATTTAAATAAAAATAGGTTTTGTTCTCCCACTCTTTGATACACACTGTATTTAGAGTGCTCTAGAAGAATCCCACCAACTTTAAGGGTTTCTAAGATAAGAACTGTATGCTTCTAGAAGATATTATTGCTAGATTGCAAAACAAAATCTCTGCTGAAAGAGTCAGGAAAAAGTGTGTGCAGCTTTTCAGAACTTTGTTATAAAATTAAGCTTGTAGATAGAAGTAAAAAATGCTCTCAGAAGTTTTTTTTAAAATGTGCATGCACACTATGTGTCCTTGAAGAAGGGATTTAATTCCCAAAAGTCTTCCAGTTGCATAAGTCTAACTTATTTCTCTGTCCAAACCCCCTATTCCCAGATATTTGTGTCCATAACAAGGTATGTTATTATAAACTCATAAATAATTGAAATGTTAATATCTAATAATCCATATGCTGAAAATAGAAGCACATGGAATTAGATGTAGTAGTATGAGTCACCTACTAGAAATTACTCCTTGCTATACAAGTATGGAATATTTGTTGCAAAACATGTTTCGGGCATCCCAGCTAACTCCAGGTAAAGGAGTAAGGAGCAGTGAGATAACAGGATATTTTGGCAGGGAATTTTTCCCATGTTAAATATGTAAAACATCACACAGCAGTATCAGAGGTAAAAATGTAATGTGTACTGGGTGGCAAGGGACACTTACAAAGGGACTTTGGATTAAAAGTGGCCTTCTGGAGGGAAATTAGTTTGTGCTTTTGACAGAGTTAGTACATATTGAGTTTTAGTATGGGGCCAGTTTTCTCTAGTTTTAGCAGGAAGGAAGAAAAATACTTCTAAAATGGAAAAAATGTGAAAATCAGAAGTCAACAGGAAAACTTGCAAGTTACAAAAGTATGTAGTGTTTCCATATGGATTGTTTACTGGAGGCCATCATTAAACTTCCATAGTTTGTATTGCTTTGGGGGCTGTGGAGGGACTGGTACAATTTTGATCTGGTAGGTGGACTTCATAAAAATATGACACGAAGAGTAAAGATGCAGGAATTGGTAGTTACCATGCAGTTAACATCCCTATCCGTAAGTAAATAGGATCTGAAATTACTTCATTCTGATTTTGTTAGTTTCTTCTCAAACAGGGATTTTTAGGAGTGTTGATTTCATGTTGAGGTTATGGCGGTTTTCTTCAAAACTTTTTTTAAAAGCCCCACACCTTGATGTTTTAAAGCTTTATAGGTTTGAACAAGAAATATGCCTGGTAAATTTTGTGGAATAGCTGATTTTGGCAAATGAGTGATTCATGTGAAGTTGTAGTCTTGATGCCCATTTAGAAGCACTTCAGCTTGTGAACAGAAATCCCCTAAGGATTAAAGTGCCCGAGTTAGAGTGGAGTACATTAAGGCAGCTCTGTAATGTATGCTTTGGCTCTCACAGCCGTACATCCTCAGCCGTATAAATTCACTTAAGTGAACCAATGTCTTCAGGAAAGATGGCATTCCTGTCTTGGCAGTCAGGGAAGAGATGCCTTTTAGATAATTTGTCAGACACCTTTGTTGTTGTTAGAGCTTCCTGATGAACTTTTTCTTTTTTAAGAATGATCTATGACAAAGAAAATCAAATATGTCAGAAGCATTTGGGACAGCGCATTTCATGTGTCACATCTTAATTGTATTTCTAACATTCCAAAATGCATACTGGATTTTTGGGAGTTTTTGAGAGGATGTGGGAAAGGTAATTTAATATAAGTAAAGACTTAGCATGAAGTAAAGTGTATTTAGTTTCAGTTCATGGTGACTGGCTGATTCCTATTGGGAGGAGAAGAGAGAGTGTATAGGAATTAGTGTGAGAAATTAATGCATTTGGATTTATCTTACTACCTTCCTCTCAAACTGTAAACACGAAAGAATGAACTTCTCTCCCTATGTCATAAAAGCCAGTACTTTCAACAGCCTTCAAGTACAGTCCATAACTGAGGCTTAGGAAGAGAGGGAGCAATCGGCTGATGCTGCCTCCGGAGAGCGATGTTCTAATCTTACTCCTGGGTCAGGATAAAAGGAGTTTGGTGGTCTCAGCTTAATCCCCAGTGGAGCTTCGTCCACATCGAAAAAACACCACAGAGTTTGGCATAATCCTGCTTAATAAGCAGTTTATTCCCAGCTCAGACCTGGGCCTGGGCCGCGCTGGGTTTGGACGGAGGCAGGAGCTTGCGCAAGGCCTGCCGTCCTCCTGCCCGCTCCCACCCAGCGCCGCGCTCGCCCCTTTGCTTTGGGAACTGCTTTTCATACTGAGGCTTAAAACAAAGTCTAAAGCCTGCAAATATTTAATCAGCCTTGCGAGCTATTGTCTGTCTCGCCTCATGTGTGAGGGAACTCCCTGTGCTGCTCTCATAAACTCTCGATTGTGCAGGCTCTGCAGAGCCGCGGTGGCTGTGCCCGACGTGGCCGGCCCCATGCAGAGGCAGTGTCGGCCTGCTCTGTGTTCCCAGCAGCTGACAGTTCTTCCTTGGATGCTGCTCTGAGGCTGGGAGCCTGCAAGAGGCCCAGAGAAGTCTTCCCAACCCGTTGTGTCTTGTTCAGCTCAAGTCACACTTGATTGAAGCGATACTGAAACATAAAGAGCAAAATGCATTAATGGAGTACTGTGGAAAATATTGCTCATCTTCCTCTCCCCTTAGTAAAGGGTAAATTGTAGCTCATTTTTTTGTGGCAGAAAAGCACGTTTTCTTGCTCTCTGTTTGAAGCTTTGTCTTGGCCAGCTCTGTAATATGTCCAGTGGCTCAGTGTTTCACAAGCTTTTTAGTTGATGATTGGATACTTTGACAAACCCTTTACATTTCTTGTGGAAGCCATAAGACAAAACGTGCTAGGAATAGTAATTCCAACACTGAGTAGCTTACTTGTGAGTAGAGTTCCAGAGTGTGACAGAAAACGTTTGCTTTTGGAGAAAATGCTCTGAGACAAAGAAAAAGATTTTATGTGTTTTAGACTGTAATGTTTGAATTATTCACACCTTCTGGGGATTTTGACAAAAACTAGCTCTGTTTCCAAGGATGCTAGCAGAAACCTCAGCCAGTAGTTTGCTTGAACTTCTGTTGACTGGTTCTGTTTCTTCTCTACCCTTTAAATCATCTTCATTCAGATCAATTGGATTTCATTTGGAGTGAATGACTGGAGAATCGTGCCCAAAGCAGCAGCCTGAATTTGTAAGGGGTTCATCATTGAAGCTGCAGATGTTACCTGAGTGTGAAGATGATTCTTCAAAAACAGTGCAGGGCTGCAAAGGCTAATTCTAATCACGTCAGGGCTCAGAATAATACCTGAGGATTCGAGATGTGTCATGATGAGGTTTTTTATTTTATCTGACAGAATACGTATTTCTAATACATTGGATCTGTAATAATATTTTCTGATTAAAAATTATTTGGCCAACACTTAAACATATGAATCTTCATTACATTATTGTGGAAACAATGAAGATTAGAATTTTCTAGAAAGCAGTGATACCCTTTGGTTTAACAGGGTCCATAAGTATATGATTAACATGAAGTGTGACAACAACCTCACATTTAAATGTTTATTTTTATGTTGATAAATGCTAAAATGCTATCACTTCGGAAGTTAGGCTTTTCCTTAATACCTTTCCCAGGTTAGTTATTAGATTATTATTTTCTCCTGTAGCCTGGACAAGTATTAAATTTACAAGTAACCTCAATGCATATTAGAATTGCTTCCATTTTTCTTTCATCACACTGTAATGAAGTTTATATTTTACAATACTTCTTTAACAATATTTATTTATTGATGAATTTAGTCTTATATATACTTAATTTGTTGTCTTATAACTAAGGGGACTTGCTAGTTGTCATTTTGGGCTGCATTTTTTCAAAAGCTTTGTATAATGAACTTCCGCTAGATTTTCTACTAGCATCACTTTTGATAAACATTTTTACATTTTTAGTGCATCACTGTCCTGCTGGTTGTACCTTGTCCTATCCTAAATGTTCGTACGTCTTAGGATGATTATACAAAGACTGATGCAAGAATTTTTTTCTGACATGGATACACCGAGCGCCCCTGAATCTGCTTAAACCATGGAGCTCTAAAAGGACAATGCATAGAATGTGGTTTATAGGAAGACTGATGTTTCTCCTGAGCACCCTTATCTTCTCTCTGAAAGCTTACACATGATGGAAAGAAAATAAACACTGGAATTTTTCAAATAGACAAAATTCTTATTTTTATATTTGAATGTAGCATTCTGAAACTTTCTTTTTGCATGAAAATGGTGCTCTGATTCCTTGGAAATGCTGGGAGGAATTTAGAACATTCTTTGCTCAGAGCTTTGCCAATAGTGGAGTTTGCAAAATGGAAAGAAAAGAGCTTGACCTTAAAACAGAAGAAGAGCCTAAGTGGTGACATATTCTGCTGATTAAATACTAGCAGTATGAGGTCTGTTTATATAGAAGCAAAGAAATAATGCAGATCTAACTTTGAAGAGAAACTCTGGACTACTAATACAAAGACTTATTTCTTTTGCAAAGTTGTAAATAACTTGACATCAGACAAAGATGTAACTGTTTGATGGAACACTGTTACAGTAATTACATGCACGGTTCCTGTTCAATGAAGTTATTACTTGTTAGTACAAATTAGAATTGACATTTATATAAATGATAAATACATGGATAAGAAACATTAGTGGCTCCCATACTGACTACCATTTTAAGATCCTAATGTTTATAATGGCCATGTTGAAGTTTGGAAGCACAGGTCATCTGAGAAAGCAGAGAAGGCAGGGAGTGCCCCTCAGAGAACCATTAACTTTTTAGGCTGAGTTGTTCTAATAAAATCGCATCTGAATGGGAACTACATTATAGCAGAACAGCACAGGCAAGTAAAGGGCACATTTCAATGCTTTGTTTCATAAAAATGAAAGGAAATTCTATCGGTAAGGACGTTTTTCTAGAAAGTGAATTCAGCTCCCAGTGATAAGCACTGTATTTGTTTCTAAGTACCTGTGGAACACCCCATTTCACTGCCAGGTTTTTCTCCAAGAACCAAAGAAGGTTTTGCTTCAGAAAGTTTTGAACTTTCCAACTGCTTGTTCCTGTATCTGCATTAGTATAACTTTGTCTCAGTTTTCACTTGAGAAAAGAGCTACAACTCCTAATATTTGGTCAAAATTAACAAAAACCCTCAGCCTGACTACAGACTACTTAAGAACATGGCATTTTCATGCAGGGCTAGTCACACAAGAGCAGTGCACTTGGATGACTTGTAAGGTCTTGTTCATATTTGGGTTTGTGCCTACAGATTTCAGTTCTCTCCTTGGCAATCTTTTTCCTTTCTCTGCTGCCCATTTTCCCTTTCTTCTGCGGGTGAAAGGAACTGATGGGCTGCAGAAAGCACCCATAGTTTCCATGGCCTGGCTGGCAATGATGGTGGGAGGCAGTGCCAGAGCCTCAGATGGCAGCACAGCTGCTGGGTGTGGTCTCCACCTTGTTCCTTGGCTCTGCCCCTGCCCCTGCAGCTGCGATGTCCCCCAGCAGTGGCACTGGTGCCAGCTGTGCCTCCCAAAGTTTCTTCCCAAAGTGAATCGCTTCTCAGTTCTTCATTTTGCCCTTCCACAGACAAGACATTTGCTGCTGGCTTACTCTTCTACCTGACTACAAAATGAATTAGCTTCTATAAAAGATAATTCTGGTGGTTTTATTGTATATATTGACAGGAATAACTGACATGAATGATATCTTTACAGAGCTGCAAATGTCCAAGTGAAGCAAGAAAACCTAAATCCACCAGCAGAACTAGACTAAATATTGTTCTAAAGATCAGCACTTCCAGTCTGCACTAATCCTGGACTAACCTTGTGTAGTACACAAGCAGTGAAAAAGTTCTTGGTCTGACACTGAACCATTTATTTTGCCATTTGTAATAAAATATCTGACAATATTTAACATACATGCATAGAAGCATTGGAAATCAATTTGGGATCATAATCTTCTTTAAATCTCTGGAAGATTGCAAACAGAGTTTTAAATTCAATTAGTTCCTATTTTTTGAATGCAGTTACAGCTTAGGAAAAGAAACTCAGATTGTCACCAAAAATACTACTCCATAATAAGTCTTCATAGGGAAGTTTAATTGAACTGCTAGTTCTTGACAAATTACTAGCATACATCTCCATTACATGTCTATTCAGAACATATATGTGAATGATATGAATATATGAATTATCAACTCACTTTAATGTAACTAATATTTGTTCAGTATTTTACATACAGTCCTTCTTCAACGTTCTAAATAAAATTTTAGTTTTGTTGATGAAAATCATGTTTGTACACTCAGTTACCTGATTATGAAAATACAGTTTCAAAGGTAAGAGGATTCTTATTTTAGTTTTCTGTAAAATTAAGTCTTGAATTGGTAAAATTGTACATCTGATTTGACATGTAACTGCTGAGACATCCTGTGGCTTTGCTGCACCATTCTGAAGTTCTGGATCCTATTAGTTATGATGATTTTATTACCCTCCTTTGACAAAAATACATACATATGCATGTTAAAATAATGGTAGTTTTCACTGATAAAAGGAATACAGAGAAAGATTAAGTGAAGTACAAATATGCATATGTAGTATGTAAATAGAATTAGGAGGTGCTCAGCAAAACATCTTTCCCTTGCTAGTTCTTGGGTGAAGGCTGCTATGTGTGCTACTCATTATCTCCCTGCAAGGAGGGAAAGGAGCTCCACTTTTATGATTCTTATTCCTGCAGCAGCATCAGAACGTTAATTCTGGGGCCCTTGGAGCTCACTGAAAAAGGAAATGAGCTGCAGAGGAAAATCACGCCCAAGTTTTTTGGGTTCATATGGTCTATTAGTTCCTTAGAAAAGGCATTCAGTCCTGGGAAGTTCTCCTTTGCAAGGTGCCAGGAAGCAGTGGCAGGAGAGGAAGGCTGGTGTCCTGGTGGGCATGCAGGGAAGAACTGAGTATCCAGGATAGAATATCCTTATGGAATGTCCTTCCAGCAGTCACCTCAGGTCGGGAGCCAGACACCCTACCTGAGTGACTGGGGAAGCCTTATCTCCCAACAGAATGATGAGTTCCTTTCACTACTTTATTACTGTTTCATACCACATGGAGCTTTTAATTTTTTTGATTGATTGTCTTATTTTATTGCTCAAGTGCTGTGTGGCATATTGCTGGCTTTTGTCATTGGAGTCTGTTTTGAAAGACTGACTTTTATCCTGCTTCGGGCTTTCACAGTGAGAACTGCAGCAAATGGCCAAGCAATACACTTTATAGTGAATATTGGCTGGAGTAAATGATAGGAAAACATGAATTCCATCTAGAGACTTAAGAAATCATGAATCATGCTTTCATAAGTGATTAACTTCAGAAATACCAGTAGAGTTGATGGGGATGATTATTGCACGTGCGAGAGCAGAGTCACACGGGAGCATGGATTGCTGGTAGGGCAGGGGAGAGAGCCTGACCTGCTGGCTGTTGAAGATAAGGCAAATTAGCAGGACCTGCAGAAGGCTGTAAAGTGGTGGGAATGACAGAAGATAACTGATAGGCAACCCTGAAAGGTGTTGCTCAGTGAAAAGTTCCCATAGGTCACCGCATTACTCATGGTGCCGGACAGTCAGCTGTGGATGCAGCAGGCACAGCATGCGTGGTTTGGGAGACCTGGAAATGCAGACAGATGCCAACCAGGCAGGAGTGGAGTCCTAAAAGTGAGGATTTGAGTTGCTCCAGTCTCTCTTCAACAGGCTTTTACATTGAGAGTAGTGTTGGCCAGTGCTTTCTGGTGTGCTAAACCTGAATTCGCACCCACTCCGTAGCAGGGGCACCAGCTCCAAGGTGGCTCAGGGCCTGGAGTCTGGCTGGTGGCACAAAGGAAAACTTCTTCATTTATCATGAAATAGCATTTCAGAAACCTATTTGCTGTGTCTCCTACCTGTGTGTTGTTTGGGTCTTCACGGGATTGTTCCAGTATTTAGTACATGTTGGGCCATAAATAAGATAAAATAAGCTGGAATTTATTCCAGATAAGCACAGGCAAAACCAATAAAGTTGTATGAATATCTATAAGTTTTGAGAATAAGCAGCATTTTAAAAGGAAATACAGAAAACATCAATGTGAGTTGCCTGCTCTGAATTAAAAAAAAAAAAAATTGTAGTAGCTTGGACTAATTTCATAGATCTCAGTTCAGAAAAAGAAAACCACAAGCAAATATTAATGGAATGTAGGCACATAGCTGAAGTTAAGCAGGTGCTTAAGTGCTTGGCTGTACAGAAATGCAGTGATTTAATTAGGATCTTATTACATTTGACAGGTATATCTGACTAGCAGGCTAGAGAGAGAGCAGCAAGAAAAGTTAATTCTAGGTACGTGTGTCTGGATCCCAGTCTGTGGCAGGAGGAGAGGCAAGCTGCATTTCAATTAGGAGTTTGTATCTTGTATGAGGGCAGTTTGTAAGATGAGTATTCCATATTCCAGGCCTGCAAAACTCCCTGGGATTACTAAGCCAAGTAACTGTTAAAAAAAAAAAAAAAAACCAACCAAGTGCAAGGTTTTCATTTGCCTTCTTTGTTGTTCATCTGCTAATTCAAGTGCTGGCCTTCACTTTCTCCACCCATTGACAGTGAAATGAGGAATATGTGCTCTGCTGCAGGTTTATTTGATTGGGGCTTTTTCCAGTAAGGGGTGACTCATGGTTTTTTTCTTCAGAGTACATAATATAGTGTATCAGGTTTAGTAGCTGCATTAGTACAATGAGCTGAAATCATTAAATTGATTCCACATGTGATAAATACCAGATTAAAAGTCAGCAACCCCTCTATATACCTTCCTATCTTTAATGTTGATAACATCATAGTAGTAAAACTGTTGAAAAGAAAAAGTAATGAAATAATAATTCCATGGAAGCTATTTGGGTATCTGCACTGTGAGTTTGGCAGGACTTCACTAACTATCCATGACATTTTTAGGACAGGTAAAGGAAGTGAACTGTGAAATGAAAAATTAGAAGTCCCGAAAACTTCTTTGCCTCTGCCTGTTCATCAAGGGTATGGTGGCCATTAAAAAGAAATCAAGAGTTCTCTTGTTCTGTACTGGATCAGAAATGCCAACTGTAGTTATTTTAGTACCAATAATGATTGACTTTAAATAGTTGACTGAAAAATGGAACAGTATTATAACCGCTCTGGTTAATGTAAAATTTCAACAGTACTCCCAAACCTGGGGGGCACCTCTTGCTACAGGGTGGGAGCTGAGAGTTTAGAATCATCCAAATGCTTCCATGATATTTTCCTCAAAACAGTGTCTGAATGTATGCTTGCTTAATTGTCACTTTTTTGGCTGTCTTTTAAAAATTCCTCCTGTGTTTAAGGGCATTAAGACATTGCTACCAGTATTTTGAAAGGTTTTCAAAGTCTTTTTTGACTGGTGAACTGAAACAAATGCAAACTATTGCAAATGCAAATTATTTTGTTCATCTTGTTTTTAAACTGAACTGCATTATCAACTTAGTGTGTGCTCTGAAGGTATTATTAAAAGTGCTTTGAAAACTTGTAAATCCCTGTAATTTATGTTCCTGTAGTCTCAGCTACTTCTTTCTGTCCTTCTGGTTTTAATTTGAATGCAGTCTTGTCTGGGTGTGTACCTGTAAAATTGTGTTTTTCCAAGTACAATTTACAGTCATGACCCTCGGTTTTACAGTGTTCCAACCTTATAGGAGCTTCCCTCTATGCCAAAAAGCCAACTTTGGGTCAAACAGCTCTTTCATATTGTAATTGTCTAATCAAGGTTATTTGGACCAGATCCGATTTGGGCATTTTTTAGTTTATGGCAAAGATTTTATAAGAATATCAAGTGAATTGGAAAGGCTCCTTTGTAGGAGACCAGTGATAGCATTGCCTTATTTCTTCAGATGTATACAGTTGTAAACTTAGCCTTCTTCATGACAACAGTCCCATTTATCTAAACAATTCTCCTTTTAGAGCCAATGGCACTGATAGAAACAGAGATAAGGAATACAGATGGGAGGATCTCTGGAGTCTCTCCTTACAGAAACTCCTCGCTGGGCAGCTCACAATCCCCTTTTCTTTTCGGTGGCTGAGGATGTGTGGCAGACATCTCTCATGAAACACAGTCCTCTCGAATTGCCAGCTCCAGGAAAGGATGATCAAGCTTTGGGAGGGATTTTAAAATCCTGATGATTTCTTCCTGGATTTTTTTTCCCCCATGCTCAGTGTGTTTAAATGGCAGGTTGTTGGGATTTTGTGCTTCATGGCTCTAACTTAGAATAGTCCCTGAGGTATAATTTTTTGTCTTTTGAATTAAGGTATTGAATTATCTGTATTATTGTAATCTGTAAATTAATCTCTTGCTTATTTGCTGTCTTTTTGGGTGATACAGAAAAAATAACTTTCAGAGCTTTATAATTTTTTATATTATTCCGCAATAAAAATAATACTTGCACACTGAAACAAGTTACTTGAACTAAATGTTATACGCTTTATTTTTAGTACTTACTCCTCATCCATGCTCATTTTTTAGCATGACTTCAGCACCCTTGGTGGTTAGGAGGAAGAGAAAAACAGATAGATCACGTGGTTTAATTTTGTTCTGTTTGTGTTTTCAGATCATTGTACAATCTGGCCGTCACCCCACGGTGCTGCAAAAGCTCTGCCAGTTGCCTTTCCAGTATTTCAGTGATCCTCGTTTAATCAAAGTGCTCTTCCCTTCGCTCATAGCTGCGTGTTACAATAACCCTCAGAACAAGATCATCCTGGAGCAGGAGATGAGCTGTGTTTTACTGGCCACCTTCATCCAGGTACGGCTGCAGTGCTGTGCTCGCCTTTGCTCTCAGGGTGGGGATCTTCAATAAAACAAACAGCAGTGAAGTACTTTCAGATTCTCTGCAGCTCTTCTCAAACCACAAATTACACCTGTACTTGAGGCATCTTATCACACTAAAAGGTTACTGAGTAGTTCAGGTTCTCACTATCCATGCAGAATCTGGTTTTCATTCAAGTTACTGGATGTACTGGGAAGATTTGACGTAGATCTTAAAATATTTATTTTTTTAAAAGTTCCTGCCCATATAGCATATCTGAAATCGGTATATTTATGTGTTTACATATAAATGTACAGTTGTTTACTGTGTACCATAGATGTAGAGAGAACTGGGTAAGGGTATATATTTTATGCAGAAAATACACAAAACATATGTTGCCAGTCTAATCTTGCAATCTTTATTTTTGACAGTAAGCCACCGAGGTCATTACAAATACAGTTTTGAATAAAGATTTCATTATTTTTCTTCCTTTTGTCTAAATGTATGTGCTGTTTTATCTATCATATGTTTTGCATGCCTCATTGTTTTCATGCATTGTATTGACTGTTTCCAGTGAATAAATGCAGTTTTCATAAACACTCTACTACTGAAAATAATATGCTTTTAGGAGTCTGTAACCCTGTATCAATCACCTGAAAGTTACTATTGTTGATAAAGAAATGATAATCAAACTCCTTCCCCTAATGGTTTACAGCTAGTGCAAGAATAGGTTACATGCATTTGAGAGAGAAAGTACAAGAACCAAATATTTACTAAAAGTCTTTGCATAACATCAAACATATGAGTGCAGCTATTTTTTATCCTTTTAATACTAAAATAATTGCAGAGCAGGTTTTTTTAAATAAGTTTGGAAACTTAGTATTAAAAAATATTTCCCATATAGTAGTGAACTTACAGTTAAATACACAGCTATAATTCAACTTCTTTGACTGTCTTACAGTGAAACTGAAAAAAAATTTTGCATTATTAGTAAGTGCAGCAAGATTAGTTTGGGTTTTTTTCAGCTAAAAAACATGAGTGGAGGAGAATGTTCCCTACATGAATAATTAAGGTTGTTTATCTTGATTTCTGTTCTATAAGAGATGGAATGGCATTAAAATCCGCAGTAGCTACGGTAAAGTGTAAGTATATTTATACAGTCCAACATTACTAATTTGATTTCCAGTTAGTTATATCCCAGACGGCAAGTCCGTGTATTATGCCTGTATTATGGGCTTTTAAAGAAAGGTGTTTTATTAAAATATGGAAGAATTGTGTGTGCTGTAAAGTGTCCTGTCACTGCTGACCTCACTGGTCCTTCAGTATTTTGCCCATTTTGAAGTCTAATACCAAATACTGCACACGCACACATGGAAAGCAGTGCTGGCAGCATCCAAGGAATGCTGAGATCCTGCACACACAGAAGGGACTTGCCTCTCTACTTCTATTTCAACCAGCTGCTGTTTGTAAAGCAAAACTCTTATTTGCTTCAGTAGGTTTGGGAAAGACTGTAAAATGTTGCCCTGTGACTAGAAAATGAGATTCTTCCTTTGCCAGGGAGCGCAAAAAGAAGTCCCGTTTACGTAAAAGTTTTGTGGTGTGTACGAATATATCACTTAAACACAGTGTGTTAAAAATGTGCAGCCAAAATCCAAGGAAGAGCATTGCTGCATTTTACAGTTCTCTCCCTACCGATAGTTTTATTTCCATCAGCTGAAGTTTGCATCAGCCTGTTTATTTTTGTTACTTCTGTTTGGAGATGAGCAGAAACGAGTAGAAACATTTAGGAGTATTCATGATTTCCTGTGTTACGTCTTATCTTGGATAATTCCTTCTTCAGTATTCTGCTGGCTGGAGACTCCAGCAAAGGACAGGATATGTGGTGGGGAGCTCAATAGTTCCGGGTGAGCTCAATGTCTGTGCTGGCTGCAGGGATGCTGCATCCCAGTGCCTGACAGCAGCAGGATCGTGCAGTGCTCCACGCTGGGGGCACAGCTGGCTGCCAGGGTCAGCAGTGCTGGGCAGCCACTCCACATTCTCCCAGGAGATCAGCACCTCAGGCAGGCTGCCGGGTTGTTGGGAAGCACAGCCATTGAAATTAGGATCAGTCATGAATTTTTTTAAGAGTGTATTTGGAGTTGGAAGCAAAAATCTGAAACACCATTTGTTTTACAGAAACATGGCTATGGTAAATAAAAAAATCACAATAATAACTCTTCCCTAAGAAGACATTAAAGCCTTTGATTCTCTATTGTGTACTAAAAATATATATATTTGAAAACAGATATAAATAAATGTATAAAAATCCACTGTGAATTACAGAATTTAAGTGCTGGCAGTATTGTGTTATGATATGTAGCAAACAAGCCACATTTATTAATTTACAGATTACATGAGGTATTAGTATTTTTGAATGACTGTGAAGACTTTAAAATGTTGTTTTAATTCCTTAGGTGTAAGATCCGAAAACCTGATGTCTTTTTTGTTTGTTTGTTTTCCCCCATAGGATTTTGCACAGAGCTCAGGCCAAATGGAAAATCAGTTATCTCAGCAGAGGGGTAAGTGCCCTGCAGTGTAACAGAGTAACAATTGGGTAACAAAATATGTAGATACTGGGATTTAAATTTTTTGAATCAGCATGGCTGAAAAGAAGTACAGTAAATTGCAGCACAATTTTACAGTTTGGGAGTGGGCTCCCTAGCTTACATCCTGACCTACCTGACATACGTGTCTTCAAGTCTGCTGCTCGTCTATCAGGGATTCAGACTGTTAATCTTTATTCAATGGCATGTGGTATCATGTCTTAAAATGTGATACTGTACCTGCACATATTTAATTGGCTGACACAAAGGCTGCCTTCAAAAGTTTTAGGTTGCAGAAGCTATGCAGCCATGCCAATACATTCAGGGAGCCAAAAATCTCTAAAATACTGTCCTGTAATTGTCCTTTAAAGTTCGTCAGTTTGCAGAAGAGTCGTGATTTTTTCCCCCTCAGTTATTATAAATATCATTTTAAATGCAGTCAACCTTTCTAGGCTAAACATTTGAAAGAGTCTCAGCTGAGATGGCTGTCACTTGCTATACACAGGTGAAATTCAAGTCTTGATGGTCATCTGGTCTTGAGTAGACATATTGTGCATAAAATGCAATGTTCAGACAGTCATTTCTCCTTTATAACAAGTAGAAATCCATCACCATTTCCTCAGCATTTGCCAGGAGACGAGTGGTTCTAGGTCTAAAGCATAAGGTTTTTGTTTAAAAATAAATTACAAAATTAAGGTAACTTTATGGAGATTTTTACTGGCAACATCAGACATCTCAGTCTGAAGCAGCCTCGTGCAGTGTCTGCAGCACCAACTTTCCAGGATTGTGTTTGCATGAGAATCTGCTTGAGAAACATCTAAAATCCAAGTGGAAAACTTGTTTTTTATTTTCACTATTCAAACTGGAGGAACTTTTAAACAAAGATGTGGTGACGTGAGTGTGATTTCTAAACGTTCCTCAGTTGCAAAAAAGTTGACTTAATAGTAGTGTAGGCAGGATTATATTTATTTTATATCACTTGAATGTGAAGGATGGTGTCCCCAAAAACAAATAGGAATAATAACACTGATGGGAATAAAACCTGAAAGGACAAACTTCATAGTTGGGTGCTGTGTGGAGGGTCAGACCCTCAAACCTGTGCACAGTGAAGTGTCCCTGTCACTGCACACTCTCAGGAGTGAAAGCTGCATTTGTGCTTATGCTCTGAGCTCTGAGGAGTCGGGAGCACAACTCTTCTGCAGCCCTTTGTGGTGAAAAAAAAAGAAACTGCTGAGCACAAAATGCCGCTGAAGCTGCCCAGAGTACAACGAGGCTGAGCTGGTCCCTGGTGGGTCCAAGAACACAAAGTGTGCAGAGATGTAAGTGTTCTTTGGATAGGGCGGAGAGCCTGATCAGCTTGCAAATGGAAGCCTTTGCTCATCAGAGCCTCTGCTCCCATTCTTAAAGCCAAGCGTAGATGTCCTGAGCTCCACAGAAATGTCACCCCGTGGTCTGAGAAGATTTGGACAGGGAGAAGGGAGTAAATTACTTGAAGTATCTCAAATTGACTGCACATTCATTATTCTTGTTTTATTGCCATCTTATCATAAGAGGGAATAACTTGGTAATTTTATGTTCTGTCTTCAACAGAAAAATTTTTCAGTTCTCAAGATTATCTTGAGCTCTCCAACAGATTCCCCCGGCAGTCCTGGGAAGAAGCTCGACAGTTCTTCTTGAAAAAATAAAGAGTTGAATTTAGTTTTTAAATCCCTAACAGTGTCACACTGACAGTTCCTGCTGACTTCCTTCTTTAAAACTCTGTTCCTAAACGGTTTTGATACTCTGAATACTTACGCTGTAGATATATAATTTGCACTATTTGTATAAGTATTGTAGATACTTCCAAGTTCTGTTTTGTAATTTTGATAATTTGAGTTTATTTCGTTCTTGTATCCAATGTCATGATTTTGGTGTTTTCTGGCCTGTGGTGGGACTTGCACTACAGAAATGCTGAAATAAGGTTGCAAATAGAGAAAATATGTTCTATATATCTTGTAATAAAATAACTTATTCTGTCTTGTGTGATTTCTGTGTTAAAATCATCAGTATATTTGAATTACCATAAGCAACACGGCTCAGAAAGAGAGGAAAAAACATTCATAAGATGTCTTTCTCGTTAATTTAGAGTCATTAAGAATCAAATCGAAGTACTTCGTCAGATCTAGCCCTGGGGAAAGTTTGCTTATAATTTGGGGGGTGATTGAGGATACGTCACCTAAGACAGATTTTTTAGACCTCATGCATTTTTAACGTCTCGGTTAGACTCGGGCAAGGCTCGTTGCAGCCTCGCGGTGTTCCCTGCGCGGTGCGGGCGCCGCGGCGCTGTGCCCGGCCCGGAGCAGTTTCCCGCGCGCGGCGGCGCTGAGGCGGCGCGCGACGCCCCGGCCCTGCGCTGCGGCGGGGCCGCCGCCGATCCCGGCCCGTGGGTACCGGGACCACGACCCGGGCAGCGACCGCGACCGCTGCTGGAGCAGGGACCAGCACCGGGACCGCGATCGGCACCAGAACAATCCGTTCTTGGCGGCCCCGGACCGCGGCCCCCGCGCCTCCCATAGCTGCCCGGCCCGGCGCGGGCCTGAGGCGGCGGCGGTCCTGAGGCGAGGCCGCGCGCCTCGCTCCAGTCCAGCCCCGGGAGAACGCGCGGAGCTCCAGCCCGACGCGGACGGAGCCAGGTAACCGCGGGAGCCCCGCGGCGGGACTGGGAGGGAGGCAGGGATCCCCGTCCCCGCCTGTCCCCAGCCGGGAAATCGCCCGTCCCGGCGGTGCAGAGCAGTCCCGGGCTGAGGCGGCCCCGCGGCCCTGGCCACTCCGTGCGCCCCGACGGCAGCTCGCCCTGGGAGCCCGGTCTCTGCACACCCGCTCCGCAGTCTGTCAGGTTGGTGGTGGAGCCACCCCGGCGCCACGCTGCCCATCACCTGCAATCCGGAGGGCTCCGGCAGGTCCCGACTTTCCCCCCGCTCTCCGGGTGCCCGGGGATGGGGACGGGGGCGCGGCTCGTCGTGGGTTGAGCTTGGCCGTGCCTGCGATCCCGCGGGGAGCTGGTCCTGACCAGTCCCGCGCGGGTGATGGGGAGGGCACGGGAGCTGAGCGGCCCCGCCGCGCTCCATATGATGCCAGAGGCAGATAAGGAGTCGCCGCCTGGGTCTGGACGGGGGGATGGATACGCGGGAGGGTAGGGCTCACCTCGCCGCCCCAGGGGACGCCCCCACCGCCCGACTCCGCCACCCCCAGGGAGCCGGCGAGGTGGCCCCGCAGCGCGGCAGGTGAGGGCACGGCCGGGCGAGCCTGGAGGCTACTCCGAAAGGGAAACCTGCGCTCCACCTCCCCGGCTATAAATAAGCGGCCCCGGTTCTGAAAGCCGATTAGCGCGGTGCGGTGAGGCCGTGCGGGAGAAGCCCGGGCTCTGCCAGTCCCGACCCGCTCTGTTCCGCTCCCGACCCGTATGGCCGCGCAGCTCCGCGCCTGGGGTGCCCCTTCGCCGCCCTTCCGGGACTTTTTTTAGTTCGTCTTTGCTTTTTTTCGTTTAAATCCATTTTTGTTGGTTTGAGGTTTTTTTTATTAAGTCCAAAATATTAATCCCACTATTCAACCGTTGACTCTGACAATAAATAACAATAACTTACTTTTGATTATTAAAGGCGCAAACAATCCGTCCTTCGTCCATTGATAACTTAACATTATTAGTACTGGTTTTCCCGTTAAAAAGTCTCGTTTCCGTGTCCCGTTTTTCCAGCTATCGTGCGGGGCCGGGGACCCCGGCGCGGGAGAGGCATCGGTGTGAGATGAGGCTGGACGGCGCGGCTCCGCGGAGGAAGGTCCAGGCCGGCTCTGCGGCCACACGCCGGAGGAGTCTCTCCCCGTTTTGTAGATTTATTATTATTTTTTTTTCCCCTTTCAAAAAGGGAAGAAAAACCGTCCCCAGCGCAAGCGGCGGGCGAGGCAGCCTGTCACCGTGCTGGGCTTCGGCGGGGAAATCCGCGTTTCTTTGGGGGAAAGAATCATCGAAATCCGCAGAAAACAAAACAAAACAAAACAAACTACCACGAAAAAAAAGGGCAGGGGCTCCCCCTCCGGTCTGGTGAAGGCAGCGAGGATCCCGGTGCTTTTTTGGCCGTAACATATTTTTTGTTTGTTTTTAAATAAGAATAATTAAAAAACAAAGGCGTTTGTCCGACGCTCTGGGAGCAGCCCGAGGCCGGTGTCTCATGCAGGGAGCGCAGGCATGCGGAGGTCCCGCGGCGAGGCGGACGGGCCGCTTCACGTCTCGGCCGGGCTGGGTACCATGCTGTTGGGGGTGTCGGGGAGCTGGGAGGACAGCGAGGTCACGTCGCTGCCGGAGGACGTGCCCAAGGAGCCGGACTCGGAGAAGGAGACCTGAGGGAGTAGCGGCGATGAGCGGCCGGCGCGGTCGCCCCCTGCCCCGTCCCCCTTCCGCAGCGCCCAGGCCCGGCGGGCCTGGATCTGCCCGTCCCCTGCGGCCCGACGGACGGCCCGACGCCGGCTCACCAGCTGCTGGAAGGCGGCGGGCTGCTCCAGGTCGTTCTGCAGGGCGAACTCACTGAGCGCCTTCCAGGGCGGTTGGTAGGTCTGGACCTCCACGGCACTGCCCTGCACGGCGCTCTCGTGGCGGATGGGGCTGCCGGCCACCAGCGGCGTCCCGGTGAGGCCCTGCAGGCTCTGCGGGCACATGGGGATTCAGCGCGACTGCCGCCCGAGGCCCCCCCCCCACCTCTCCCTCCCCGCCGGGGAGGGTGGGCGCTCACCGTCTTGTCGCTGTGCTGCTGCTGCTGGAGCTGCTTCATGAGGATAGATTTTTTCTTGTCCTTGCAGCGCTTGTTCTGGAACCAGACGCGGATGACGCGGGGACTAAGCCCCGTCATTTCCACAAGCTGCTCCTTCATCAGGGCGTCGGGGCGCGGGTTGGCGGCGTAGCAGGTCCGCAGCGTGTGCAGCTGTTTCTCGTTCAGCACCGTCCGCACCCGGGTGGTCTTCTCCGCCGCCTTGTGCACCGGCGGCCGCGGAGCGGGCGGCCGCCCGGGCACCGGCTCTGCGACGGGCAGGGAGGGTGCGCACCGTCAGCGCCGCCGCCTGCTCGCCCGCCGCAGCCCCCACCCCGACACCCTCCCCGCCCCGCAGCCCACCCCGACGAGACCGTACCTGCGAGGTGCGCGGCGGCGGCTGGCGGCAGCGCGGGGCTGCGCGGTCCGCGGGCGGCGGCGCCATTAGAGGGCGGCCCGTGGTCGGCGCGGCAGAGCAGGTCGCGCTCCCGCAGGCAGAACTGGTCACCGGGCAGGAGCTGGCGGCCGCAGGCGGCGCAGCGGAAGCACTCCAGGTGGTAGACGTGGTCGCGGGCGCGCATCACCAGGTCGCTGCTGCTGAACGCCGCCCGGCACTGGGCGCACTTGATGCCGAAGAGCCTGCGGAGACGCGACGCACCGTCAGGGCCCGCGGCCGCGCCGTCGGGGGGGCTCCAGGAGATGCCGCGGGGGTCGGCAGCGGCCGAGAGTCGGGTTTTCGTTGGGGGAAATTCGGGGGGCTTAAGGGGCTTTTGTACTTTTTCGGGTCTGGGTTATTTTTTTTTCTAACGAGCGTTGGCGCATTCGGGGTCACCTGCTGTAATCCCGTTTGCAGTAGGCCTTGCCGTCGCGCAGGAAGCATGTGCAGGTCTCGTCCAGGGGCTGCCCGCACTCGGCGCACTTGAGGCAGGCGACGTGCCACTCCAGGTCCGGCGACACCCGCAGCAGGAAGGGGTCCTGGATGCGGCCCCCGCAGCCCGCGCACAGGGCCAGCCCCGGCCGCCCTGCCAGGAGCGAGCGGGGTACGGTCAGAACCAGCAGTGTGCCAGAGCAGGGGCCAGCAATTAGGGAAACGCACTTTTTCTTTTTTATACTTCATCCTTTTTTCTTGTTGTGATTTGTTTTGGGTTTTTTCCAAAATAGGAAGAAAGAGAAATAAAGACAGACACACGGAAAGAAAGGATGGAAACACGAAACGAAACGAATACGGCCAAGGGAGAAAAAAAAAACAATAAAAAAAAAACAACCACCAAACTAAACCAAACCAAACCAAACAAAAAAACAAAACAAGCCCCCCCCCCAAAAAAAAACCCACCCCACCCCCCCCAAAAAAAGGAAAAAAAGAAACATGATCAAGACAAATGCAGAAAGACAGACATAAAAGAATTTCGGAAACGGAAAACAAAAGCAGAAACACAAAAACAATAAAACAACGGCAGAGGAAAACTTGAAAGAAATAAGGAAAGAAACAAAGAAGGAAGGAAAGAAAGAAGGAAAAAGAAATTAAAACAGAACTATGGAAAAAGATATAAAAGCATCTAAAATCCAGAGACAGTTAAAATGGGGACATGGACAAATGACAACAGTAAGAGACGTGGAATCAAAGAGGCAGAAAGAGAAATAAAACTAAACAAGAACAGACAGAAAATGAAATTTAAAAAAAAAAGACGGAAAGATTTTTTAAAAAATACTAACTGAAACACGAAGGAGATAAAGAAAGAAAAACGGTAGCACGGGCAAAGAAAGAAAGAAAGAAAGGAAAAGCAGAGGGAAGCAGAGAAAGAAATGGAAACAGCCGAAAGAAATGAGTTCAGCGGCGCGGACAGCAGAAAGGACAGGGATTCGGTAAGGAACGGGGCCAGCGGAGCCGGGAAGCGCTGGGCACTAACGGGAATAGCGGCACCGGAATTGCCACGGGCCGAGCCCGCAGCCGCCCGCGCCCGCCGTGGGGCCGCAGCCCTTCCCGGCGCTGTCAGCGCGCCCGCCGTCCGCTAGTCCACCCGACGGCAAAGGCGGCGCGGAGCTCGACCGCAGGGTCCCGCGCACGACCGCCCGCCTTGGCTCCGCTGCGCGCACTTACTCTTGGAGGGCTCCCCCATGGCGCCCGGGAGCGGCCGCGGGAGGAGGATGTCCACCATGCGGGCGGCCCCCTGCGCACCGGCAGCGATGCGGGATGCGGAGCTGCCGCTCCACCACTACCCGCGCGGCGCGGGGCGGGGGCCGCGCCCGCCCCCCCGGGCCCGCCCCGCCGGGCCGCGCCGTGATGTCAGCGCGCAGCGGCGCTGACCTCACCGCGCGGCCCCCGGAGGCGATTGGCGGCCGCGGGGAGAGCCCGCGGATTGGCGGTGCTGAACAATGGGCGCGCGGCGGGCGCGGAGCGGGGCGCACGCCCCGCGGGACCCGAACCGGAGCCGCACGACGTCGACACTGACGGGGCGGGCGGCCCCGTGCCCAGCGGAAGAAGCTCCTCCGCGCCCTGCGTCCCGGGCGGCCGCCGGACCCTCCGTCCCGCCCGTCGCGGTGCGCCTCTGCGCGCCTCGGCCCAGTGCGCGCAAGGAACGGCAGCATCGGCAGCCTGAGAAGAAAGAGATTCATTGTAGTTATTTTTCTTCTTCTGTTTTCTCTGCTATTCTTCTTGACTTTTAGTTCTTCTATAATTTTCTCCTTTTATTTCCCTCTTCCTTCTCTTTCTTGTGTCTTTTGCATTTTATTTCGTTGCTCTTTTCCTCGGGTTTCGGTGTGCCGCTGGCAGGTGCCCGTGGGCGGGAGCGGCGGGACAGTCCCAGCGCTGCGCAGAAGAGCATCTTCACTGCAGACGGGAAGGGGCTGCCCGGCGGACGCCGGCTTGACGCTGCGCACCCGCGGAACAGTTACCTGCTGAGGCCCGTGTGCGGGAGAGCCGCCCCAACGGACCCGAACAGAGCCAACCACGTCGTCGGGGCGGCCGTTCCGGGCAGCAGCCCCGTGACGAGTTGAAATTAGCTGAGAAAAAAATAGCATTTTACCGCATGTTCATGCACCTAATTCCGTGCTGTTTCCGCAGCTGAACCTTTCCTGTTGCTTTTTTATGCCATCTGGTTTTTTTCCCTTCCCTCTTTCCCCCATGTCTTCATGGGCTTCCCGTGCATTAGCAGAAACATAGGGAAAGCACTTCAGTGGCCTTTGACTCGGTGTTAAGTTCCCAAAGATTTCGCAGCACAGCAGCACGAGTGCCTCGTAAGGTTCAGGAAAGCTTATACATGCCGGAATTGAGATTGCCTCTGTCTTGGGGATTTGGTCCTGTCCTCCTCCACGCAATCACCTTTTTAATTTTACACATGGAATTTGACAGGCATTTGCCAACCTCTATGGCTTGGGAAGGACATGGTGACTTTAGATATTGGTTCAGGAAGGACAGGCTGCGCTTATTTTTCTCAGAGGAGCGAGGCGGGATGGGTTTTCCAGCTGCAGCACTTGCCTTTTTTGTGTCAGGCACCCTGCAAGTATGCAACCCCAGAAGCTGGGGAGGGGAAGAGGAATCCTTTGGATAAAGTGCTTCACTATTTGACCAGTTCTACCAGCCTGACCACAGCCCCTGCTACCCCTTTGAGGACCCCAAATGTTGAAAGCAAGCTTTTAAATTTGTACAATAGCTGCGGAGGAAAGGAGGATGGATGGCATTTGAAGCACCCACTTCAACAGGGACGCATGTCACCAAGGGATTTTGGTGTCCCTGCCTGCCCCTGCATGTGCGAAGGTGCAGAGGTGCAGTGCAGCAGTGACATCCTCAGGGCAGGGTGAGCCCATGTGTTCCCTGACTGTGTGGTGCCTGCTGGGGGCTGTGGTCTGACTGCTGCCTGCCGCTAGCGTGGCTTGCTTGCCAGTGGCAGGGCCAGGTGGGGGGTGAGAGGTATGAAGGCAATTGGAAAAGTTTGGTTGGTTCTTCAAACTGGGGTGACCCCGAGGGTTGAATGACTGGAACCTCTGCAGCACTGTGGGGCAGCACAGTTCCACACCTGGGCACCTGGCAGAAAAGAGGGTACAGAAGGGTGACTTTAGCCTGAATCAGAATTCAGAGTTCTGGGTGAGTCAGTATCTGCATATTAACAATAAAATGCAAAAATGTCAGAGTGATAGGAGAATGAGACATGTCTAAGAATACAGCAGCTTGGCAGGGATGCTCTGTGTTGCATCACCCTTTTCCCACTCGAGGGCAGGATCCTTTCTGCTCTCCCAAACCTCCCACCAGTTTAGGAATTAGTAAGGTTACAGCTGAGCCAGCCAAACTTTTCCAAACCTATGCAAAGCTGTGCTGCAGTCCCACCTGTATCTGAGCAGAGCAACATGCTGACACCAGGCAGGCATCATTGGACTGGACTCATTTCACAACCAGGCAGGTAGGAACAGGGTAGGCAGTGCTGCACAGGCAGTTTAATAGAAAAGCCAAAAAAATTACTTGCCAGGGAAAAGTTGAAAGCCTTGCACCTCCTTTATGTGATGTACAAAATGCATTAAAATGACTACAGGTAAAGCCATGAGGCATTGAACCAGCTTGATACCACATTTTATGAATAGGTTAATGGTTCATTCATTTGAGGGAGGGTAAGGGAAAGCACATCATAAAATCATGGAATAATTCTGTCAGGAGGTAGCTCTGGAAAACTGCATTCAGGTAACTTGGAACTGCTGTAAGCATTTTCTAGTCAGTGCCAAATGCAATCTCCTGCCACACTGCTTACTCCTTGCTCTCCTCCACCCAGTGTCCAGAGATTCCATTCTCTTTTGCAGCAGTTCCAGTCGGGTCTGGTGCAAGAGTTGGCAAGGGCTGCCTGGCCATGGGATGAGGCTGGTTAATGGTACTTCCCACTCTCTACAGAGCAACTCTGGGGTTTGCTCCCAAATAGAAATACAAGTTCCCTCTAGAAGGGGGAAATGGTAAGTATTTTTTTTGTTTGCAGCAGATTGCAAAGGCAGTAAATGCTGATTCTTTCAGAGCCAACCATGGATTAAGTCCATTATAAAATTAAAACAGATGGAATGCAATTTCACTTACTTTACAAAAAAGGACAGGAACCATCTGCAATAAGATTTAGCATTGCAAAGCTATTGTTATCATGTTACCATTAAAACCTTTGATGAAGAGCTTTCTTTCACAAACTTGTTCACATGAAACAAATGTTTTATATATCCATCTTCCTAAGATAGTCATATTTTATTAAAAAGATGATGTCTCTCAAAAAACCTTTCTTGGTCCTAGCAGAATATGGCAAAACAAAGAAATGTTGTAAAACTCCAACACTGAAACACTGGGAGCTTCAATGGGGCAGATGTAGCAAAACGAGAATTTCCTTTAAAAAACATTTCCTTGTGTTTGGGCACAATGTCTGATACTGAAAATAGATAATTAATGAGATAATGGGATACTGCATGTCACCTCCTGTCCAATGGGATTATCTGATGGCTAATTATGGACAGATTGTGATTAATGTGATTATGGATTGGATATTAATCTGATTCTGGATTGATCTAGTTATGTTTTAGTCTGCTCCAAATGGTTAATTGGATCTGAGATAATAGAAATGCAGCTTGCACCAGATTTTGCCACATCAGTTGATGAAGTATCTTTTGATCTGGGTGGGTTGCGAACAATAAATTATTTACAGCTGTTGAGAAAATGACTCTTCCTTAGAATGTAGTCATTCATTTTATTTTCAAGAGTCTTTGAAAACAAAATCAATATCCTTTCTAAAAGGAGATGTTGACAAAAGAAAGGCACGTACATAACTCACAAACAAATGTGACGAAATTAAACAGTGGTTAACCCGGTGGCCTAATGTCTGGTGATGCATTTGAACTGCTATGTGGAGCTTTGGGCTCAATTCTTCTGAGACCAGCAGGGGTTGGGAGCATTGCAGGGGAACAGGGCCCAGCACTGGGGAAAGTGGTGTTGCACAAGAGCTACTGCCAGCCCTGCTAGTGATTAAGAATCAGCCATGGTAACATGGCAAAGGGAGCCCTTGCCATTTTTTCCCTCTGGATAAGAAGGATTCAGAAAGTTCATGAGTGCAGAAAAGACTTATTGGCCCATCTCCTCTGGTCTCCTTCACACCAGACCATGCAATTGGACACAGAATTATTTTTTTTTTCCCCTCACAGTGAGCCTGTTAATTTATGGTTGACCTCAGTCTTCTCTCCCAGAGATGTATCTGCTCTTGGTATTGCCTGCCAGTGCAGGAGAGGCTGCCTTGCTCTCATATCCTGCTTGTTAACTACTTTCACTGGAATGGACATCTAAGTGTATAGTTTAGGTTTGACTCCCAGACACTGGATCTCAATATGCCATTATCTGCAGGATTAAAGGCAATGGGTAAATTGCAAACTTTGTAGACTTCATCTTAGACTTTGTGACAGGGCAAGCAGGAGGTACATTAGCCCTTGTCACCAGGTGTTTGAAGTGGCAGGTAACTTCACCAGAAGGTTCTCCTCCTTAACGGGCTCTGCAATAAAAATATCACAAATCAATCAGGTACCAAAACACTGAAAACAAGGCCTACTGCAGCTGCTGTGCTTACACAAAAGTGCTATTGACTGAGCTGAAACAGAAAGAAAAAAGGAAAAAGCAACTTTCCTTGAAAAGTGCTTAGAGACATGGAAAGAGCTGTTCCCCTGGAGTGACTGTCCCTGCTGCTGCAGGAATGGCTTGGGCTGGTGTGAGTGGGAATACAGTGGCATCTGGATTCCTTTCCAGCAGTTTAATGGGCAAAAAAGCACAGCTACCCCTTTAAAAATTAATGCTGGTACAACCTGTCAGAGAATTTTACATGCATTTGCCATTAATGACAAGGTGAGCTGCGTGCAGAAGGAGGTTGGCAGGTTGCAAAACCCCATCCAGGTGTCTGTACTGGGAGGGCAGCAGAGCTCTTCTCACCAGCATTGTTTCCCTTGTCCTCCACAAACCACCATCACTCCTGGGCAGGACAAGTTGCCTTCCAAGGTAACCTGAGCCTTTGCTTTCAGGGGGTTATGAGGGTCTTGTTTTCCTGTGAGCTTGGTAGAAAGGGTTTCTTCAATTCCTCAGGTGATCTTGTTCTTTAGGAATATGCAGTGATGCTACTCCCAGGCTCCCTTGTTATTTGACTGCCATGTGAAAATTATTAGCAAGAGAGTAGTTTATAAAAAAGAGACAATACCTCTTGGTGGTTTTGTAGGCTCAGTATTAGAAGGGTTGTCCCTGCTATGGGGTGGCTTTGGGGGAGCTCTTTCTTCTGTCCCCCACTTTTTAAGCAGGGCTTGTGGCATTGTCCCCTTCTAAAGACTTCTGTAAGGCCTCATGAAAGACCAGCTGCTGCTCTGAGCCATGCAGGTGAGTGGCTGTAAGGTGATCTGAGCAGAGAACTAAGCATGCCTCTGGTGGTCTATTATAAAGGACCTCCAATGTCAGACATGTGGAGATGAGTCTTTGTGCCAGAGATGATGAGTCGCAGAGAGCAGGACTCTGGGGCCACATGTCCCTCCTTGTGTATAGCTCCTGGCTGTGGGCAAGGGGTGAGGCAATGTCCTGGGGTGGCTGAACCACTCAGACCCTGTGATCTTACAGCACTTGGGCACAAATTATTTCAGCAGCAGAAACCTCTCGTGCTGCTGCTTCCAAGATGGGTTTTAGTCCCATCCGGTGCTGGGCTGTGGGTCCTCTCCATCAGTTTGGGGGGCCTGCTGAGCTGTCAGCAGGTTGCAGTTGCTTTAATGTTATTGGATTTTGACAGATTAGGAGGTGAATCCTTTCGTGTGTTGGGGAAGCCTCCCAAATGAAGCTCTTTTAATTTATCTGAGTCAGCTATCCCCAGGGTGATTGCAGGAAGAGTAAGCTGAGGATGACCTGTGACAGAGGGACCATCATAGCAGTAATAAAAAAAATTCCTGCTCTTACTAAATCCCTTAGTCATGAGGCTGTATTAGCTGGATTCCATATGTTTTAATTAGGAATTATGTATTTTAAGAAAACCAAAATCCGATTCTAGGGAAGACATCATTATGTATTTGTAATGGTCCTTGTTTATTTAGGTTTCTCTAAAGGTACCAATACAGGTACCTGTCCTTGTTTGCAACCATATTTTTAAAAGTTTGAATAATCTATGTTATAATTTTTTCTTTTCCCCAATCTCAATAGTGTGAAAAAATGTAGTTCTCTTTCCAATGCAGAAATTGGGTCAGCAAATCCTAATGAAATAATCCTGGATAACAATGCACCATACAAGGATCTGCTTCCACTAATTAATGACTAACTTTTCTTTCAAAATACAAAGTAGTAACTTCTGCCTGCAGTGGACAGTGATTCCACCTTCAGTGGCACCTGCTTGTTGCATATTTTCCATTTTTATTATAGTCACGGGAAGGTGAAATAGAAAAAAGCATTTTGCCATGGTTCAGCTTGTATGGATCATGCTGATATAATTCCTACCTGATTAGAGTTATAAGCTCCTAAAACACTGGCCATAAGTGATAAAGACTTCCTTTGTGCTTCAGGCTGTAATCCGCATCAAGCCAGTTTCAATAAGGATTTGTGCATCTGAAGTGTTGCTGAGGATTTGAATCAAAATTATAAACAGAAAATATAATAATAAGCCTGTCATGTCTCTGAATTGGTGATGGTACACCTGCAAATCTGACCTAAAGAGTGGTGATGTCACTGCTCACGAAAATACAATGTGTCTGCTATGAAGACACACAGCAAAAGGATCAATTTATTCTTGGCTATGATGTAATTAGTACTTTTGATGGAAGCTCACTTTAGTTTTAGTATGAGGTAGTAAAGCCCTAGTTTGAATGAGATCACTTTGTTTATTCCTGTGGTTTGAGATTTTTAGGTGTATGTTTGTTGTAAAGATTTCATCTGCATGAGATGTGCATATTGGAAGCTTAGTTTTGGAGCCTAAAATAGGATTATGAAATTACATGCCACGCTTTTAATGAGTTAAACACCCCAATTAAAAAGACATAATGGGTAAATTAAGGATGCCTAGGATGTTCTTATTTTGCCTTTGCTCTTGATTTTTTTGGATTACCTAGGGTCCAGGTAGGGATTTCTATACTGCATGAAACTCCACATCTCTGAAGAGTTACACTGCACCTTAACCATCATTCAAACTGATGATAAAGAGCTACATCAAACATGAATCCTCTTTTTAAACTCCTCTCAGGGTACTGTGGCTTCTGCAAAACCATTTTCCTCCTCATCTTCATATAAGGAGTTGGGGTTTTTTCACTTGGTCATTTGCATAGACTTGGCGATGCACAGGCAGCTCCAAACACTCATTTTATTTTCTTCCTTTTTTGGGGATGAATGGGTGGAGTCAGATCAGGCAGAAGTCAGAGCAGCCCTGGAGCTAGTTTAATCTGTATAATCAGGCACAGGCCCTGAAGGAGGTTTGCCACTTCCTTTAGGTCTTCCCTTCACAGCCCTCCTTTGGGGCTTTAGGAGTTAAGGTAGTGCTCTGGGGCCAGAGCTGTAATATGCAGGACAGCTGGTTTTCTTCTATTCTAGAGACATTTGAGATTTGAGATGAAGCAAATTGTCCATTTAGACTTTCAGTTGCTGGACCTGGTTAGCTTTTGCTGTAAAGCAGAACTTTTTGGCATCTGATGTGAAAATCATGTGGCAGAATACATTTAAGGGGTGATCCTGTGCCAAGACTGTGGCAAAGTTGAAGAGCCTTTTTGATCAATCTGCCTTTTGCTCTCTCATGGAGAGACTTAGCAATGCAGAACGAATCACTGACATGCTGAAGATCGTTGCTAATTCTTGGCAAAACGACCCGATGGCCATAATTGCTGGGGGCGGGGGGGGGGGAATATTTGAGAGCTTTTTTATGCTCTAAACCACTTCAGCATGGGAAGGAAGAAACTGCATTCGTGGTCACTATCTTGTGATTTCTGGGATGGGACTTCCATTCTGGAGCATCCCAAATCCATGTGTGCTTGGAGCTCCTGGGCTGGCAGGACCAGTTGCTCCAGTGTGGCAGCTCTTGCCAACTTCACCAGGACATCAGGTTTTCAGAGAACCATAGCACACACTTTAGCAGCGAATTTGTCCTGAAACATTTCGCTTCATCGATTTTTAAATCCCTCTCCTCGCAACCCAGAAAAAAATCCGGAGGTATGGAGAAACAGCAAGTCTCAGTCTGGTCCCTAGGGAATCTTGGTGCCATGTAAGGGGCAGGCACAAGATGTCTTGCCTTGGTTCTGAGAAATCATCATCATAATAAAATAGATGTATAAATTATTCAGAGCTCATGAGCTATTGCCGAATGTTGCTTGGGGCCAAGCACAGGGGTGTGGGTGAGGCAGCCAGAATCTGTCGTGGTGAGAGGATGCCATCCAGGGCTGGTGGTACCTGACTGGTCTTTGACGTTTAGGTGTGGTAACTGGTAGGGCGCGACATTTGGGAAGCACCGTGACGTCTGGCCAGGGTGCCACGCACTCCGTCCCTACATTATCTCTTCTGCTTTTGCTGCATCTCGTGGTGTTGGGAGCGTAGCCCGGGGGGATCCGGCAGCTCAAGGGCAACCACAGGAGGGGGCCCATAATCTCCCAAGCTGCTGTTGACTCCACAGCCGTAAAGTAAGAATTTTCTCTTCTTTCTCTTTGCAAGGCACATTTCATTGGCTTATGATAGGATCTGGCAAGGAGCACCGGCATCTGAAGGCATAACTCTGCTTTCTGTTGCTTTCTTCTCTTTAAAGGCTTTAACCCTTTGAGGAAGCAGTGCAGAGGAACCGCGCAAAGGCGGCCGGAGGAGGCTGGCGCTGGTAGCAGGTCAGTTTGGGCTGGAAGGGGTCCGCTCCCCTCGAGGTGCTCCGCGGGAGCTGGACGGGCCCCCGACGACAGCAGCAACTTCGCTCTCGCCCACCGGTACGTCCCGGACCGTACGGGGCGGGCGGATAAAGCCAGCCGGGAAGGGAGTCAGAGCCGGCTGTGCGGGGGGACAGCGGTGCGGTGGGACCGGGGGACCAGCAGGCCGGGGGACACAGCCAGTGGTGCGGAGGAACGCAGCCAGCACTGCTGGTGTCAGCGGGCGGCTCGGAGAGACAGCCGGGCGGAGCGAGGGAGGACAGCCGGCCGTGCAGTGTACAGCGGGCGGTGCGGGGTCTGCGGGCCGTAAACGCGGCCGCTCCGCGTTCTCCTTTCCGCACACGCTGCCGCTGCCGCGCATTGGCCCGGCGGTCGGTCCAATGGAGCGGCGGGGCGGGGCCGGCCGTGCTCTCGCGAGAGAAGCGCAGTGCGGGCCAGCGGAACCATGTTGCGGGCGGCAGCGGCGCAGCGGCTGCGGCGGGCGGTGAGTGCGGGGTGGGCGGTGAGTGCGGGGCGGGCAGGGCGAACCCCCAGGCAGCGCCCTCGGGCCGCGTGGGGCGCACCGACCGGGGCCTTCCCGCCGCCTCGGCCGTGCGGGCCCTTCCCAGTGGGGCGAAAGGGGCCCGGGGCGGGGCCGAGCTCTTCCCGCCCTGCAGCGGTGGTCGAGGGGGTTTCTGAGAGGCGAGCGCCCCGCGCCGCCGGGTTCGAACTTCTCCGCTGGACTCCTCTCCCACTCTGTCTGTTAAAAAATAAAGTTTCCGAGTGGACACAGGGTGTTCCAGAAGCCCTTTCTAGCGGTCACAGCAGGCAGGAGTTGAGGACTGTTGTCCCGTGTGAAAAACTAACGTAGGCATCAGGGAAGTCCTGAACTTCTGGGAGTGCTCGCTCGCATCCACTCTTGAGCAGGACAAGCTGAGCAACAGGTGGAGGAGACTTCTAAAATTTGTTACTGTAAACTCTTAAGAACACTAGAAAAATATTTGTGGCTCAAGGAGAGGCCTTCTGGGGTATTGCAGGTTAATCCAGCGTTTCTCAGTAACACCCGTGCAGAAATGTGATTGTCTTAATTATCACAACCTGTGGATGAAGCTAATGCAAAACACCTGTTGCTTCTCGAGTTTGACCTTCATATTGCTCAGCTGGGAGGAGTGCTGGGCTTTTGGAGGCCGTTTGCTGTTTGGTGTGTCATTGTGGTAGTGTTACCAAGGTCTAGGTGAACTCAAGGTTAGTTGGAGTAGATGATTGATGAGATGTCCCCGAATAGCTGCTCAATCTCTTACAATGCACCAGGAGATACCCCCTCCACTAGAACTGTGTATAAATAGCCCTTGTAAACACGTTTAAATCTCACAAGTTTCTTTTTGAGCTCTCCAAGGCTTTTGCAGGTATTACAGTTCAGTACACATCTAAAATAGTAGTTATGCATATGTTAAATGGTTTGAGGTGATAAAAATCTCGTAAAACATGAACAAAGGTAGACTAGGTCAGATATGATTGAACTAATGAGAAAATTCTAACTGTTATAACATGATCATATCTCAGTTGTCACAGGCTGCAGGCTTTGTAGAGCAAAGGTCTTGATGATCTCTGAATCATATGGTACTGCTATGTAAATAGTACTTTACTCACATGCTCACCGCACAATTCAGTTTCATGGCCTGGACATGTGAGTTCAGGTCCTTGCTTTTCAGCCATACACTTCTAAACTAATAACTTTATGTAATAAAGCCAGTAAAACATTGTATGCATCTTTAGTGTGTGTGTAACAATGTAGTCTGTGACAGAAGTGAAACAAACTCACAGTTTGTTTCACTTTTTGAAAAATGCAAACCCCAAACCCTGCTGACAGGCAGAGTTCAAAAGTGAGTGGACTCTAGAGAAAAAAGAAGATGAGAGAAACCTGTGAAGTATGAGCAGGAAGGAAAGTTGGACTTTTGTATAATTTAAAGACGGGAGTATGAGGAGGGATGAGACTGCAAGTGCACAAAAAATTGGTGCAGAGGTGGGAATAAGCCATTTAGGGAGTTCACTGTGTTGAAATACGCTCAGTGTTGTCTGAATTTCAAAATAGCTTTGTTTATTTTTGTTAACGGTTTGCAAGGGGTGTATTTGGAGAAGTTTATTGTGTATTACATCTTTCTCTTGCTGCTTCAGTCCCTTTGTAATGTTAAGTCTTTATTATGATTGCAAAATCCTTTTTACAAAGTGGTTTAATTTTTTTATTGCTGTTTTTTGCTGCAGTTATAGTTCCTTTTTAATTCAGGTGCCTTTAGTGTTGTTCTTCTAATTAATGTTTCCTGGAGTTACAGAGCTGTCTCTTAGACCTCTTTGGTACCAAGTCTTTAGAGAGGTTCTAGAAGTATATGCTTTATTGCTAGAGTTCCCTTCTCTCCCTGAGTTTAACTAAATATATTTAGTTAAAGTTTTACAGCTACAAGACTGTCTTACTAGAATTAGGCATTGCTTTGTTGTTTAGGTTGTTATGTAGCCATTATCTTTAGTAATACCCCAATTCCTAGTTCTTGGAGTTCCATCTTGGGAACTTTGCCCAGTGTTAATAGTTCTCCATGAGGTCCAGAATTCGTAATAAGCAGTTTTAAAATTTCAGCTTCTGGCTAGCTTGCTTTTACAGCTAAAAAAATCAGCTCTAAAGATACCTTTGTAGGGTATACCTTTGTTTGGTGCTCTGGTGAATATCTGTTTTGGTTTTGTTCCTGTAACTTCCAGTGGCTCTTCTAAAAGGAGACTAACTTCATTTTCCCAGGTTAAGTTTCTAGCACCCTGTTTCTTATTGATGCATATTTCGAGCATGGGGCTATGCAGAATTCACCTGCTGCATCTCTTGCATTTCTTGGAAGAACTTTTTGGCTGACCCATCTTGTGTTGCTGTGCCTGCCACATGTTCTAGTTAGAGCTGATTTCCTAATTCCAGTGTTATTAAACAGGCTGCAGGCAGTTACCCATCACTGTTGCCAGTAGAGGCCACAGATGCTGCACACCAATCTCACCTAGCAGCAAGCAAAGATTTACAACACTTCCCTCTGGGTTTTTGCAGCTCTTGATACAACTGTTTTTTAGCATACAAGCAACAAATCTGTATTTAAGAGGTGCTAGGCATGTGTGCTGTTCAGGTGGCCTGGCTGTGCTAAAAGACCAACAGATGCTCAGTTTGCAGTGGCGTTGTGTGAAGAGCAGATCACGTGTGCAAATTCAGTGGGTGCCTCGGGTGTGTGTGGTGTTGGCTTACCTGTGCACGTGTATTGGATATGCCCAGACTGCTGATGTTTTGCTGGGACAGTAGCAGTGACTGATATTTTGTCTGGAGCCTAGAAATCCAGATACTGTACTTATATTTTTTTGTGCTCTGGTTGGTAAATATTGATGGGTTTCTCGGTGGGGAGCAAAATGGTGCTTTGGGGAAACTTGAGACAATTAGTTCAGTGAATCCGTGGCTATTATCCAAGTGGCTTAATTGATCAGTACTGCACATCTGAGTTAATTTTAGCAACTTTTAGACATCTGGAAATCAGAGGCCAAGTTTGCTCTACCATAAGTACTGGGGAGGGAAGGGGAAGTTGGAAATTCTGGGTGGTTTTCATTCACAAATGTTAGTTTTGGTATAAAATTAGTCACTGTCCAGTTTCCACCAGAGAGGAAGTGCAGATGTTTTTGCTGTAGAGGAAACATAGGTGTCTGTCTGTGATTTGTACCTAAACCTGAGGAAAATAAACTTCCCAGTTCTACCACCCTGTTGCTGGCATGTCATTACCTGTTGTCATGCTGCAGAAGCTACTCAGTTGCCCAAGTCGGTGGGATGCGTATCTGGAGGTAATTTCTGTGGGAAGCCTGATCTTCCAGAGCTTGGTTTTCACCAGGAACCTTCTGTGGCACAAGCACTGAGTGCTGTTCCTTCTAAAGGCATTGTTTTCGATAGTTTGATTGATCTGTGTGTCTTATTTCTTGTGCTTTCTTTCCTTGCTGCCAGCTGGTTAGGTTTATTCTCTGCCTTCCTATTATACTTAGGCTTCAAAGTAGACATCCTACTCAAGTGCAGAAATGATGTCAGTGAAGTAATGGACTGTTCTCCCACATGTGCAGCTGGACAGTAACTTCATCAAAATAACTACCTGTCCTATCACTGACTCATTGCAGGTTCTTAGTTTTCAGGACCACATGACTGGATGAATTACCCGCTGGTTTTACTGCAGATTCATTATTATAACAAACAAAAGTTAGTTTGGTTTGGTTTTGTTTATTGAGAAAATTATTTAATGTGTCTTAGTATATAAAATTCAGACTCACATAGAAATCTCATTTGTCATCTAGATTTTTTACCCATAATATATAATGTGACTTTAAATTTATTTTGAATCTGGTCTTGTCTTTTTGTTCAGAAATGTCATCCATGAAGTGACCTTCTGGTGTGCATATTGTGTATATTCCCACAAATATAAAATGTGGGATTTTTGTTTCAAAATAATACCTGATTAATGCTGTAATAGCTAGTCTGCCTAAGCAACTTCTATTGCTCATGTTCGTTTTGGCTAAAAACCAATTATTTCTCAGTTTATTTTAGAATGATTTGACAGAATGATGGTGGTGGTGCAGTGCTTATTTAGGGAAAAATGATAATATAGGTGTGTGTTTAAAAAGAAATAAGTATGTGTTTAAAATGCATGTGTCTCCCTTTGGAAATCTGAAAACTTGAGGATTTTCCAGGGGTATGGTCCCTTGCCCTATGACACAACTGTAAATCATTGGAGAGTGGGCTTTCTGCCACAAAGGCATGGATTTATTCTTCAACTGGTGACTAAAATTTCATAACTTTTATGGCAAACGATGTACAAAACAGTCAAAAATACAGCATCTGATCTGTAGTGGCAGTAAATATTTTGTTACTGGCAATTGGTTTCAAAGGAGGTTAGAATATTTAACCACAGCAAGTAAGCTTAAGAGATTAAATGCAGAGTGCTTCTACAAGAATCCTTATTGTTTTAATCAAAAGGACAAATTATGGTCCTGATTCTGCAAAAACTTTACTTTGTATTTTTATTTGTGCGCTGTGATTAGCTTCAGGGAAGTCCTTGGGATTGGCTTTCTGTGTTTGAAATCCAGTATGTTGGTAGACTTTGTGGGGCTGAAGTCCAGATGCAAATTTTAGCCTCTCATATTTTCTGAAGCTTTTTTTATTTGAAGTTGTAGACAAGTGCTTGTTTGGCTGGAGGGGAGGTGGGGTTAGAATGTAAGTTTAAAAAAGTAATGTTTGGTTGTGCATCTTCAGCGTTGTGTATTTGTTCCTTGGTTATATTAATGAATTTAGTTGGTTTTTCATGTGTTCCATGCTATACTGATCATAACTCCAGTCTTCAGTTGGGCTTTATGTAGGGTAAACAAACACTTGAGGGACAATATTCCTGTTCCCATCCAAAATGTTTTCTCTACCCTAGTAGTAGTCTTGGAGGAATAATGCTTTTCATACATACATCTGAATATTAGAGAGGAAGGTCTCAGAATTTAGAGTATTTTGGTTTGGGTTTTTTTTGCCTTTTTTCCTATCTTTTTTGTTCTTTTCATTTTTGCTTTAGAATTTCAGGTTTGTGTATGGATGCTGAATTGGTCAAAATTGTTATTTAAGGACCATTAAAATGGGATGGTAGACTAAGTGCTCAAATGTTTCAAAAGAAAAGAGGGAAAATGAACATGATGCCTATAAAGACTTCTCCTAGTATGTTTTCAGGCTGTGAGCCCCTGCTGCTTAATTTTCAACCAGCCACTGCATAAAATTTTGCCTCTATATATCTAAACATAAAAGTGGGTTTGTAGCTAGATTTTGTTTAAAACTTAAAATAGAACACTGCTGGAGAACCACCCTAGAAAACCAAGTAAATATTTATTTGTAACTGTTGATTTTCTTGTGTCTTACTCTTGCTTGTCTAATCCTCACTCTTTAAGGCCCTTGGTAAAGTTGATCAACTGAGCTTGAATGTAATGTGTTAAAATGTTTTTCTTAATTTTGTTCAATATTTTCCTGCGGAATTTTCAGTTTAAGCACAACGTGTTACAGACAAGCTGAAGTCAAGCAGGTTTGTCTTTTCTTTTTTTGCATCACTCTGTGTATTGTCTTTACTTAATAAAAATTATCTAGAATGAGCCTGTTTTGTTTGACAGCAGTGTTTTACAATTTGTATAATTGATGAATTTCTGTAAAGCCTTTGATGCTCAGAGGAACAGTTTTTTACTTCCATGCTAAGTTTCCAACTCCTGTGCGTCTCCCTTCCTTTCCAGGCATCGGTGCTCCGGAGGTCTCAGAGCACCTTGGTCGTGGCAGAACACGACAATGAGTCTCTCACGCCCATTACCCTCAATGCCATCACTGCGGCAAAGTGCCTGGGAGGGGAGGTTTCTTGTTTGGTGGCTGGTACCAGCTGTGACAAGGTAGGAAATGCTATTTTCATACCAATGAAATAAAGAATGCTGTGAAACAATACTTGGCAGCATCTTGGGCAGTCTGAAAAATAATCTGTAATGAGGAGAAACTGTGCCAGGAGTTGCTAATCTGCCAGAAAAGTCCTGCACTTGGAATTGCTTCTCTTTTAAAGAGAAAATATGGATATAGATTTCATTTCACGGAGGACAGTTTCAATAACAGTTGTTACATGCTTGAGCAAGCAAATTTTTATAGGACTAAAGAGCAATTAACTTTTAAAACAAGATACATCTCTGTAAAGTTTAAATGACAAATATTGCATTGCTAAGAATTTGGAAAGAAGCTTGTGCTTGTTTAAATGGAAACCAGCAGAAGGGAAACAACAGTGATAAATTAGGCTTTTGAGCAAGTTGCTTTTACTAACCAATCACTAGTTGTGTAGAGAGTGTTTGCAACCTGAAATTCTGAAATTAGTGCTTCTCGACTTTATCACACAGCTCACATATGTAAAAAGTTCCTTGTATGTTAGCTTTGTATTTTTAGTGTAATTTTTATGTGCCAATTCTAGAGACAATGTAGATAGTACATTATTGGCACTTTTCTTCCGGCATGACTTGGTATTGTGTGAGCAGTAAAAGTACAAAAAACTGCCTAATATTTACATACTGTTTATGAACTGTTATTTTGAAAGCAACATGTAGTATCTCATGAAGAAGGCATACTTAGAGCAGCTTATTCACAAATAGGTGGAGAAACCTCAGTAGCTATTCAGGTGTTTGAGGTGAAGTTGAAGCAAATATTTATCTAAATCAAGAAAATGAAAAAGAAAAAAAGAAATAATTGCTTGACATATGTGTCTTTAATTTTCCTTATTCTATGCTCTTGCATAGGAGAAAAATTATTGCAAATGTTTTGTTTGTTTTAATGCTAAATATATGGAGTCTGTATGTTATGGTGGTAAAAAGTATTTTATGAAGAATGAAGGTTTAGGGATTTTTATTTAAGAGCCAGTGACTCAAACAGATATTCTGTAGCAGCTATTAGGAATTTTTTCCTTATTTCCTTTTGTTAATTTTTGAGGGTAAACTGATACTCATCAAACTCAGTAAAACTACACTGGTTCTTGGATGATGCATGTGGTCTCCAGATCTCACTGTCAGTCTTCTTCTCTCTGATCTGTAGTAACCCTTTTATCATTTAAACTTCACTTGTGCCAATTCAAACAAACAAACAAAAAAAGCATAAATATAAATTGAAAATACACATTGCTTCAGTGGGCAAAAAGTCAGATGCAAACAAAGGGTTGCTCCTAGAATTTGGACAGCATTGTACATTTGTATTTCTTTGTATGGTAGATACTGACTGATCTAAAAGAAAGTAGGATTGGTTCCTTGGTGATTGTATTGGAATACTGAGCAATAATCCTCAAGTGTGATTGTTGTCAGCTGCTGTAAGAAATTCTGGGATTGGTGTGGAGCCCTGCATGCAGGAGGCAAGTTTTCCTAAGTTGGATTTGCTCCACAGTTCTCTTACTCACAAATTCATTTTCATTATCCCATAAGGCACAATGCTGGGGATCAGAAGACAGATGCAATTTATTCCATCAGGTTTGTTCTGATTTTGAAATTAGTGTACTTTTGGTTGTTGTTTTACTAATCTGTAGGCTGAGCTATTTGCAGTGGGGACTCCCTTGTTACATGTTTGTGTTTCCTGTTAAAACACAAATTAATAATAATTCACTTGTAATCACAGGTAGCATCAGAACTCAGCAAAGTGCAGGGTGTTGCAAAAATTCTCGTGGCTCAGCATGATATGTACAAGGGATTTCTAGCAGGTAAGAATGTTCTTACCTATTGACAAAATAAGTTTATTTGTGTATTTGTGGTCAAAAAGAAGATAGTTGTAAATTCTGAGAAATATATTTTTATTCTCAGAGGAGCTGACTCCCTTGATTGTGGAAACTCATAAAAAATTTAATTACACCCACATTTGTGCTGGAGCATCTGCCTTTGGGAAGGTAAGTAGATCAGAGAGCATCAAAAAGTTCTTGTAGAAAAGAGACAGACACTGCTGTATGTAAGAGTGTGAATCAAAGGCCTGAGAGAAATCAGCCATGGACAGTTTTGCATTTGCATTTACAGTAGTTTGTTTAAGAGGTCACTAATTAGATTTCATGATTCACGTTTGAGTTCTTTTATGAGCTGATGTGAAAAAAAATAGTGTAGAAGAAATATTTTCTGTGGTAACCAGCCAATCCTATGGACACAAGGCAAAATGTACAATAAGGCAAACCAGATTAAGTGATCTGAAAGCATGAAAATTGGAAGGAAAAGCACAGCAAATTGAGATGAAAAATCTGTTATTTGCATGTTGAAATGAAAGTGTGCAGACCTATTGGAAGCAAATTTTTTTCTTGGAGTGGGATTTGCATCTGTGATATAAGTCATGTACATTGAAATGTCTGTAAACATATATAAATAACACAGCTCTAAGTACCAGCCAGGGACTGAAAATGGTTTTTAATGAAAACCATCATGGTTTTTAATTTTTCAAAACTTTTTTTTTAAGGAATGTGTTTATAAGTACATGGAGAGCCTGAGTACTAAGAATCTGGGCAACATTGTGGTGCAGCTAATTTAGAGAAAAAAGATCCTTCAGAAATCTTGCCGATGTAGAACGAGTAATGACATCAGCCTTCCATCTCATCTGACTACTTTCACTTCCAATCAGTATTAATCCATATGCTTGTATTTTTGCTGAGAGAAATCTTTATGTACCTTAAGCCTTAGGTTTTTGTAATTTTTGGGTTTTTTGAACTGCAGGGTCATAGTAGGAGATAATGGCTTTTGCTTTAGAGCTTACACTGCCATTTTTGAGTGCTTCATGTGAGTGAAGATTTCAGAACTGAGCCCTTTTTTCTTGTACCAGATTAGGAGGCAGACAAAAAACAAACAATCATCATTAATTTCTTCATCATTTCTGCTGCTCTTTTTATCCTAAAGGTGCTAAGTAGTTTTCTAGAGTAAATTTTGGAGCAAGAGAATATATACACTAATATTAAATTTAAAATTCGGTTTTGCTTTGGAGGGAAGTGTGCAGGGTTTTTTCTTGTCATTTCTGGCATCTAACTTCCAAATGCACCTCTTTTTTTTTCTTAAAGTGCCAAGAGCTCAGCAATTCATAGCTGTCAATTTTCTGAGTAAATGGCATCTATATTCAGTTTTAGAATACTTGAAGCAAATAAATCTCCTAATTTAAGATACTGAATTAAGAGTTTACTTAGAGTAAATCTCATAAAATGTCCAATGTTATTACAGTAATATGGTTTTATTTGGCTGCTAAAGCTACATGAGTAGCCCTTCAAAAATCTTAGGTCTATATGTCTTAGGGACAGCATTATATGATGGTAGATTTGGGTCAGCAGTGTTCTTTTACTGACCATGTACATTTTACTTAGCATTTACTTTGCTAACTTTTCATCTCTAACTTCTAGAATCTTATTCCCAGAGTGGCTGGCAAACTTGATGTTGCCCCTGTTTCTGACATTATTGAAATTAAGTCCCCAGATACTTTTGTGAGAACTATCTATGCAGGTGGGTAATCACAAAAGCTGTGTGGTATTTGTCAATGAAGAATCCAGTACCACTAATTTTTCTACATGATCCTATTGTTAAAACCTTGAAATATGGTAGGAATTTTCACTTTACAATGACAGTTGTTGTGATTAATAAAAAAATGAAGCTTGGGGGTGGACATGATGCTCCCTGTGTGAGAAAGCAAGTAATTCCAAGGGCCTTGGTGGAAGCACGTGAGACCCAGGTCTGTCACCTTAAGGAATGGAATTTGGTCACATCCTTTCCATGTACTGTGTTTGTTTATGCCCTTCTGATCAGATTTTGGAAAGAGTAAGACATCAGGTTAATTGTCCAGCTTTATTTAATAGGACTAGCATTAGTTCTGATTTAAGATACCACAGGGTTATTTTTTCTAATTACAAAGACATTGAACAATTTATTTATAATATTTAATTAACTTACTTTGTATTTTTTTTTCAGTCTTGTTTCTCTAATGCTTGGCTGACACTGTGTTTTATTTTAGATACAAGCTCACTAGCTTGTGTTTCTTAATTTCACTGTAAAGATTGTACCACATGTACCATCAGGGTATTTTGAGTTATGGTACCAGAATGTGGTTTTGTGCTGCACTTTAAGTTGCTTCCCAGTAATTCATAGTTTCAAGATGATTTTGTTTATGAATAGTTTGTTTAGTAAAATGTTGTAGCATTTTTTTTTTTAGCATTCCCTGCAGCCTCCAGTGTGAAGTATTGTATTGTAGAGAGAAACGCAGTCCCACAGATAGTTGAGGGAGGCCTCATTGTCTTCAGTTCTGATGAATTCATGCAACAGGATAAAAGATCTACTTTGAATTATAGACATGCCTTATGTGTAAGAATGGCGTTTTCAAAGTTAGTTGTTTTCATCCTTTCTGAAATTTAAAAGCTCATTCATAAGAGATGATTTGAGTGCTTTGTATCCTTTAAAAATAGAGGATTTGTATTTTTACTTTAGAAACATGGGGCTAAAATGTAAATTAAAGTATTTGTTATCTCTGTTTATTAAGTGCTAAGTTTCAGTCATCTAAAACTGCAGTTTTGGGAAGTACCTTGGTGGATGTTGCATAATCTAGTACAACTGCTAATGTGGTTTTGATATTAATTTTATTTGGTTTTGTTTTTAGAGCACAGTATGTCTGATAATATTTAATTTTTTAATGTGACTTTTTTTAGGAAATATTATTTGCACTGTGCAGTGTGATGAAGCAATCAAAGTGTTTACTGTACGGGGAACTTCGTTTGAAGCTGCACCAGTGAGTGGTGGTAGTGCCAGTGTAGAAAAGTGTGAGTATTTGTTCTGGGATACTGTTGTTTTAATAGAGTTAGTTTTGCTCACTGCATGGTGATGTTTTGTAGAAGTATTTGTCAAAGCAAACTGATTGTCATAATGTTAGCTTTATAATTACAGGTGCCTGTATTTTTTAGTGGTGTCTGGTAAGAGAAGATACGGATTATCTGCACAGTTACTTCCTTTTCTTTGAACAGAAATGGAGATTATCTGTGCTGAAATCCATGCGTGTTCCACTCACTGCCTAAAGTTCTGCTACTGCAGTCTTGAAACTTCAAGTAAGAACAAGTTACAGCTGTTTGGATAACCAGATTTGTTTTCAAAACAAGACTCTTCAAAAATAGAAGTGTTTGGCTCTCTGCAGTTTTGGTTTAGTCATACTGCAATTGAGATAGGTCATTACATCATCAAGCTAGGTTGGTGGCAGTTTAAATTGATTTGAGAAAACTCAGTTGTTGTTTTAGATCAGCTTTAACTATATCAGTTTAATTTACAATTTAATGAAGCCAGTGTAGCTCCGATAATTGAGGAATCCAGTCACAGAATGACAAAGTAGTTGAGGTTGGAAGAGATCTTCAGAGATCATCTAGTCCAGCCCCATGGAGCAGGTTTGCACAGGACTATGTCCAATCAGGCTTTGAGAATGTCCACAACTGGAGACTTCAAAACTACCTGTTCCACTTTTGGTGACCTCTGCTGTTTTTCACTGTGGGCCTTTCTGTTTTGTGGCTTAGTCCCTGCCTCTGAACCATCCTGTATTTCCTGACGTCTGTGGATGGTACAAGTCAGATGTTACTAAAGTTAGTGTATTGCACGGTTGGTGCATTGCCTGATTGACTTGTGATAGTAAGGCTCACACTTCTTATACTGGGTTGGTATCAGTGTGTAACTTGTGCAGTAGAATTCCATTTAGTGCAGTTTGTACTGTAGTTTCCCTAAACACAGCTGGTGAACGAGGCTTGTTACTCAGAGCCAGGAGCAAGTGGCTGAGAATCATCAAAAGCTTGCAGCAGAGTTGGTTATAGAATGAACTTCGAATTAAGCTTATGCTCAGATTTCAGCTTGAAAACACATGCTTTCTCATTTTCCTTGTGGGTGTTTGGTTCATCTGGTGCATACAGTGACCCCTCCACCACCCGTTGGTATCTCTGAATGGATTGAGCAGAAGTTGACAAAGAGTGATCGACCAGAGCTCACCAGTGCAAAAGTGGTTGTATCGGGGGGTGAGTGGATCACATTAAAACTGTCTGATGTTGCACTGAAGTAATGGTACCTCTTGGTAAATCATATCTGTAGCAGAACACTGTAATGTGATACATTAAAAAAAAAAAAGAAATTATAATGTAATTCTGAAATATTCCATGGGAGCCACTGGGGAAGCACCCAACATGTATATTTTGTAAAGAGGTAAAACATGAGTCTAGCATATGCTGGGAGACTTTGTAAGAACATTTTGTCATATTTGCTGAGCCTCTAAGACTTAAGCAATATGAAGTGGTTTTTAGATGGAAATTTATCATGTTTAAAATTACTGCTAATCATTTCAGTCAGTCCGAACATTATTATGTAATGATCTTCACGATTTTAAAATCTGTATTGATTGTATTCTGCTCCTTAGGTATCAAGTGATGGACTGTGATTTTTACTGTATGCCTACAGCCGAAATGATTTCCTACTAATCCCACAACAGTGTTTTGTTCCTGAAGCCAGCAGAGGGAGCACAAATTAGTTTAAAAAATGCTGTTTCCGTTTTTGGAGAATGACTTTGATGGTGCTGTGTGCAGGAAGTAAATAAGACAGAGTGGTGTTGGTTTATACATATGAAATACTAACGGCAAAGACAAAAGTTAAATCTCCAAATATTATATACTGGTTAGTAATGTATCCAAAAATATCCCATGCAAGCATATCTTTGAGTCTTTGCAAATATTAATAGTCATACAGAAAATTTACCTAGGCAAAAAAAAAAAATCTTAAAACACATGTTACTCTTTCTTGATCTTCTTTTGTTCTTAATTTTTAAGGGAGGGGCTTGAAGAGCGGTGAAAATTTTAAGCTGTTGTATGACCTTGCAGATCAATTGCATGCTGCAGGTAATCTTGTTTTCCTCCTTTTTTTAAACCCTGTTTATTATATTTAGACAGGTCACATTAAAACCAGAATTAATCTCAAGTCTTTAATTTTCATGTCTCTGTCAAATGGTTAAAATGTTCTTAGTTTAGTAATAGATAAAGTTTTGTCAACTATACTTAAATGCCTGTGTATGAAGCAAAATACTAACCTCTAATACCCCTCTGTGCTTCTTGAATCTCCAGAACAGAAGCTTGCGAACAAAAAGTGAAGTTGTCATAGCTCATTTTGACGAGCTGATACTTTCTGCATACATCCTTTTCTACTGCTTCTTTACAGAATCCCACTCATATTGTTGTAGTTCGAGTGGCCCTGTCCTTTTGCTGTGCTTTTGTATTAACAGGAGAAAATCAACCATATATAATGTATTTTGCAAAGTATTTTGTATAAAGGTTGGGAAAGAAGGAGAAGCTGTTTGCTTTAATGTTTTAACTCCATTAATTTTAGCATTCACATTTATAGTTTTATACATGATTAGCTTAGTTTTTAAATTGGTGTTTTTGCTAACTAAATGTCCATATGGCATTTTTGAGTTTACTGTGATATTTTTCTTTACCATGACTGACTTTTGAGATTCACAGCAATACAAGATGGCACATATGTTCCATTCAGACTTGAAGGAACATTTTGGGAAGGCAGTTATGGGAAAATCTTCTTTTGACAAAGCAACAAGAAAAAATCATGGAAATATGCCAGACTGAAATCGTTGGTTTTAAATACATGGCCCTTTGGTGCTGGGAGTAGGGATTTCCTGTTGCTTATGAAGTGCATTAGCACTTAGTATTTGGAAGTTTTTAGCTAGTGGTATAGAGAAGGATTACCATAAGAGCTTTTAAGAGGGCATTTTTTAAATACGTGCCGTTAGACTGTGGGACACTTCAGTAAAGTGCATGGGCTTTTATGGTGATATAAATTTGACTTGCAAATATTTAAAAAAAAAACCACTGAAAATATTTTCTTTCAACTAGTTGGAGCTTCCCGTGCAGCTGTTGATGCTGGCTTTGTTCCTAATGACATGCAAGTTGGACAGACGGGCAAAATAGTAGCACCAGTAAGTATGGAAATACCTCTCAACATAGAGCTGGAATGGTTTCTAGCATGCATTTTCCTTCAGAGCAAGCACTTAGAGATGAGCTGAGTCTTAATACCAGGCCTAACAGGAACATCAGTGTGCCCACTGTGATATTGTCACTTGAGAAGCAGGCTGGGATGGAAAGCTCTCCTTTGGGTCAATGGGATGTGTTCTGACACAGCTTTGTCGGGGGTCTGCATGCTGCATTTTTTCATGGCTGCCTGAACCATTTTTATCTTCCTAGCAGCTGGCATTGGTATGCTAAAAGATGTCATTACTGACATAAACTCAAAATTATATCAATCCGTAGCTTGATCTCTTGAAATTGTGTGTTCTGGGTTTTTTCAGGTGATGACACTTAAAAAACTTTTAGTAACTGTTACTGGATTATTGCAGTACAGTCGAAGCAAATTTTTTGTAAGAAGTGAAAGTGCAAAAAATTTAAGAGAGGAGTAATCTACAGATCGGCTGCTGTAGAGTGGAATACCAAGAAGGACATACTCTGAATGGCTCAATATAGGGCAATAACATGCTGCATATCTTTTTCTGCTCTTTCTGCATCCCAGTATCACAGGGATTTCTCTGTCTTTTTGTGTCTGTGTGGGGCTTTCTGTCGTGCAGAAGTCTGAGACTTCTTTCATTGTTCTTTATGATCTGAGGACATACAAGGAAAGCTGTAGCCAGATAAAGCACATTTAAGTGTTTGTAAATAGGAAGGTACAAATGTAGCTCACCTCAGTGTGGAGCAGAGCCCCTGCTGAGATGTGGTGATCTTTCAGGGGTACACTGAGCTCGACAGTGGAGTAAAGGTTTCACCTCTCAGTAAGCAGCTTTTTGTGTATGGCAACAGAAGGCACCAAGGGGAAATTTTTTACTTGTTCCTGACTTAATGAGACCAGAAGAGAAGAGTGAGCTGAAACTTAATAGAGAAACTGATAATATTTCAATTGCTGCTTTTACCAAACCATAACATTTTAAATAGTACTAAAAAGCTGTGCATGTTCAAAGCTTCGATAGGATTCTGAAATGTTTTGACTTTGCCATTGCTGCAAATTTAAGATATTCAAACCATGACCATTATTTTTCTAGTAATACATCCAGCAGGATAGAGTAATGCTTGGATGTCAAAGACAGGAATTTGTGATTCTGTTGCCAACTCTGTCTGCTGGATTTTCTTGAACAAGATGTTTTGTGCTCCTGATTTCTTCTGTCTTTAGTTGTGGATGGGCATGTTTGCTACTTTTTTTGAAGTCCTCATCAGAGGCCATCTGATGATAACCCTGTGGGGCTGAGTGGAGCTATTTCTAGGCATGCTAGTGTTTAAACCTGTAAATCTATATGATAACCAACTGCTACAAAACACTCCTTCTGAGAAGTAGACTTACTGATAAGACTAAGGTCATTCCAAAATCTTGATAGCAGTGATATTAATCTCTGCTGTGTAAGGAAATTGGGAGGTTCTGTGGATTATAAATGCAGCCTCAACTCTTTCTGCCTACCAGGGTATAAGCTAAGTGTCATTTAAGTGTGTATTTTGAAAGGGCATCCTTACTTCTTCATTACCCAAATATCTGTTAATGAGGTGGAGCATATTAATTTGAAGACAGCTCAGCTCTGGTTTGTGTGTTAAGGCTCAACAATGAACATTCTTTCCAGAGTCAAGGGCATATAAACAATTATGTTGAAACAAAAAAGGCTGAGTTTTGATGATGATACAATGCTGTATTTTGCCACAGATGGCCCATAGCAACGTGAGAGTCATAAGAACATAAAACCACATCATAGGATCACATCAGTGTCATCATTGTCCTCTTCTAGAGGATCGTTAAACAGCCTTTAGTCAGGACTGATGAAGAATGTCAAACTCTGGTGTCATAAATTATCTGAAGTGGCACAATTGCATGGTGCACCATCTATTTGCAGGCTGATGCATTTTTCTCTCATCTCCCTTCTTAGCAAGTGTTTATTAAATAGTGAGTTGGGCAGAGTACTGGAAATTATATGCCTCTTCTTTCAAATTTCAGATATTTTGTCTGGATCTTAAAATACATGCAAGGATAGTATTCAGTGCCTTAGAAATATAGAAGATATTAAATGTTAATTGTAATGAGAGTGCAAGTTGAATTGATACTAAGCCCACAGAGTTGCTGACTAGAGGTTTTAATTTTTCAGTTTGCTGGATAGGCATCTTAAATATGAAGTAGTTGAAAGCTACAAATTCTTAATTTAACATTCCTAATTCTACTTCACTGTCTTTTTGGTACTTCAGCTAGAAAATTATTCTCTGCAGTAGAGAATAGAGTTGACTTGAAGAAGAACTGAGCTTTTTTGGTCAGGTCAAGATGACACTGGCTAATTTAGCAGTTCTCAGAAGATGCTGCTTTCTCCCTGTATGAGACGTGCTCGGTCGGTATCAGTTCAGGGAGAGCTTGTGATGTTCTATCTGGAGAACTGCAAAGCAGGTTTGAATACTGGTCAGGTAAAGTAGCTGAAACCTGAATTTTGTGTTCAGTTTTGAGTTGACATGCCCTGTAGGTGTGTGAGTTTTAAACAGGGGAAGAGTCTCAGATAAAAGAAACTGTCGGAGTCTGAGCCTTGCTTGTTCTCCTGTGCAACTGTTGGCTTCTGATGGGAAAGTATCTTAGTGTGTGCTCTTACACTTCTATTAATAGTCTCTTGCCCAGTCTCAGTGGAGGATTGCAATGCATTGTTTTCCAGGACTCTGGAATTGGGTCAGTTGGAGACTACAGAGGGACAAGGGTTAGTTACAAGCTCAGAAAGAGGGGAGGTGCTTCTCCTGCTTTTTCTGTGTGACTGCTGGGAGGGTGTGTTTGTGCTCTTTGCTGGGTAATAAGGTAATGGTCTAAAAGGGCTGCTTATTTCTTCCCGTGCCTTCAGTTGTCGATTTGGGGAAGGAAGGCTAGTTTTGGTCATTGGTCCTTCATAATTCTGTGACTGGCATCAATTTTTAAGAGCGCAGCCCATAGAGTGTATAACAGGACACAAGAACCTCACAGCCACACTAGCGTTCCAAAATGCTGAGGTATTAATACATAAACACACTGCCACTCAAGGAGCAACTGGAGTTCATTTTACTTAAGTGATGGAAGAATGTAGTTAATTAAAGAGCACAGATTTCACCTTGTGGCTGTTTGAGCCCTGGTTCTACGCAGCACATCTGCTCTTCCAAAGTAGCCTTGGACTGTTAAACTTCAAGGTTTTGTTCACGTTGGTGTTAATGCGTATTGTTGGGTTTTGACTGGATCTTTGGCAGTTTTTCTTTCGTACAGTTTTAGTCCAGTTGTTAAAATATTCAGTATTATTTTTGTTTCTGTTAGTACCTTTTTTTAACCTCTTGATTTCAGGTGATTGCAGCTCCTATTTGAACATTCTGTCTTATGAAAGAGAAGGCTGATTTGTATTATTTGATGAGATGGAAGGAAGGAAATTTTTAGACATAAGTGGATATATTAAAATATTAAGTGTCTTTTTCCTAATTAAAGAAAGCAATTTAGTATATTCAGTCTGTTTAATCAGTGACAACCATTTTAGCATATTTTTTACAGTTAGAAGCCAGCTTTTCCCCCTATTTCTTATATGCAGATGTTCTGCAGAAAAATGAAATTCAATTTTCAGGTTAAGTACTGTATGTAGTTTCTGTTTAAGGAAAAAGCCCTTGTAAGAATGTTCAAATTAGCTGGTTTTGGATAAAAATATCCTTCCTATGAGTGCCTACTACTAAATATTAGTTAAATATATCCAGTTGGAAAATACTAAATTCCCTACAGAAATCGAGCCTATCAGCATTACTCCAGAGTAACTGCTATTTTTAGATAAGAAATTTCAAATTGTCAGGGGTGTTAGTTTCCACAGTAAAAATCTTCCCAGTTCTTTCTCTCATGTTCACAAAGAAAGAAAGAAACAAGAACAAAACAGGTGTGGAGAAGAAAGAGAGAAAGAAAGAGAGAAAGCAAGCAAGCAAGCAGTTATTCTCAGTTATTTGAAACTTTTGTAAATGGAACATGAATGCTTCATTTATTAGTTCAGTATTAGCTTTCCTTACCCAAGGCATAATAAGCAACATTTCTAACATGCAAAGCAGTGTGTCATCTTTCTCAGGAACTCCTGCAATTGTCAGATACTCAACCAAAAAATAAGCTCTGACTTGCAAGAAAAGGAAAGCAACTGCTCTAAACCTGTCCTGGCTTCTGGGGTCTGTGACCTCTGCAGTTCAGGCTGGTGAGAAGGTGTTGGGGGGACTGGTGGGGGTCCAATGCCATTGGGCCAGCTGGGCTGTGAGAATGCATTCCCAGGGCTGCTGGGGACTGTGTGGGACCTGGACACTTCTTTCTGGAGCAGCATCCGTGATCCAGATGGGAAGTCCTACACTGCAGTGCCACTAGGCAGCTATCTTTGAATGCCCAAACTGTTCCATGGTTTCCCAGGTTTTCCCTTGCAGCCTATTCTAATTAATTATATCCTTTCCTTAGGTTTTGAAGGAAGGTGGGCTTGTTACTGGGATTATCTCACACTCAACTTCTTGTCCCAAGAAAACAGCTAGAACCTCTGTGACACTGAGAGGTGCTTTTTTTGGCAAGCATGTGTGCATATTGTTACCCTCGGACCTTGTGAAGGCTCATCTGCTTCCTGAAAGGTGTCCTTCTAGTTTATTCTCTTCAGAGTCTAAATGTTCACTCTTCTAAAATTAGCTCTTTCAGGGTCTAACTCTAGAACTGCCTTAGTTTCTGCTGTAGGATTTCCTAGCTGGAAAAACTACTTTATTTTTTTTAAAATTTATTTTTTATTTTAAGATGTTCAGGTGCTGCTGTCTTGTTGCTTTCAACATGGGGTACAAAACGCTGATGGATGATGAGAAACTGAGGTGGAAAACTCAGGAAGGCACAAGTTAGGATATGTGGCTAATTGCCACTGGATTAAATGATTGTGCTAGAAATGTGATATCATTGCACAGAAGACAGGTGCATGTGTCAAGAAACCTCATGTGGGCAAGGCAGAGGGGAATTCAGTTTAGGTTTGATATGATGGCCAGGAGGAAACTGCTTGGCTTCACTGCTTCAGCTTTATTTTTGTGCTAGAGGATCTCTCCGCCTGTAATAGATTGAAAGAACTTCAAAAGGGAGGCAGATTTGCAGCTATCAGGAATTGACAGTAATAATGAGAGGAAAAGAGGCATGTTAGAGGTGCAGCTTCACTTGAGACACTGAAGAGTGAAATGTTGGTTCGCTTGAAAGGCACCAAAGCTGTGGAAGAATGGTGGAATTCTTGTTTCTCCCCCTCCGCTACAAGAGGATGGAATCCTTTCTCAGCCTCTCTGTGCCTCCACTATTTTACTGGGCATCCCTTTCACTGCAGTGAGTGGCTTTTTAGCACTTAGTAGTTGTCATTTTGCTTTGGAAGTAGCAGGAAGGGAGAGGCACAATATCACATCATTTACATAATTCCTATATTTTGTATTTCTTTGCAATAAGTGGATGCTAACTGTCCTTGAGAGTTATTTCCCATCGCTTTCTTTGGGATCTTTTGCTTGTTCAGATTGGCTTATCGGCTATTTACTTTCACTCTCTTGTGAGGAAGCATAAGGAAAGTCAAACAAGGCATATTTTATTCTATTATTATTTTTCTTCTTTTTTGTTCTCTGGCCCTTACCTAAAATTACTAACAACAGAATGAACTAATAAGTCCCCTTGGCATCATGAGAATTGTCACTCCTCTTGTCTGGATTGTACTTTCTTAAAAAAATGTTCTACTCTGCTTATCAATTATAAGATCTTAATTACTTCCTCATTTGTTGCACATACAAGGGAATATTGAGATACCAAGGTTTCTCTCTTCAAAAGCACGGTGCATAATTTCTACTCTGTTCAGCTCAGTGGTTTGTGGGAATGTGTTATTTGTACATCAGGTTTGTGGGTGTTATTAAAGACCAGCAGGTGCACTTTGCATGGTATAAATGATTGGGGCTGTTAGGTAGGTAGCAGATGGGAATAGCATTGGGAAAACCAACTGTGCTTGGGAAATTGTTTTTGGAATATTTCCTCTGATAATTCACTATTGTTGAAAAGTAGCTTTATGGTGGCAAACTTTAGAGAGCTGTTTGTATGCAGCTGGGACTGAATTTACAGACTGTCTTTCTCTGACTTGCTAAAAAGCTAAGGATTGACAACCACTTTCATCCTGCATTATCCAGTGTAGCTTTTAACTCCAAGAAAACTATGTTCACAAATTGATGCTCTGCTCCTTTGGGGTTGGTGCAGAAACATTAAATTGTACTAAAATATTCATATGTGAGTGCATTTAGCTGAAAGCAATTGATGTGCTTTTCCCTCGAGAGAGGGGGGAAAAAATTGCTGTATGGCTCTGCACTCCAGCAGACACCCTAACCACGCTTAAGAGTAATTACACAGCTTGGCTGATCAAAGGTTCTTAAAGTGAAAAAGAAACTGTAGTTGGGCTCTAGTTTAGTGATGTGTGCTTCTTGAATGGAGTGGGTTCAGCTGCATCACATACTGGACAAGCGTGATATACAGTGTAATAGAGATAAACTACAAAGAAAGCCAGAAAATATTTTATTGGCTTAATAGCTTGTAATTGGAAGGAATCTCTTGTACAAAGCAATTTTGATCACAGAGATTTCATTCTAATTTCATTGTCCTTTCACTCTTGCAAAGAAAATAAAATACCTGAGCTGCCTTTAAAAGTAGTGTGTATGCCAGAGGGGGTTTATTAAACTGGCCTGTTTAAAAGCATGCCATTAGTAGGATGATAAATTGATGTGCATTGGATGTTTTCAGCATAATATTCAAAAATTGTCATAAAAATCAACAGCAGCTGACAACATGCTTGTAAAGTAGCTATGTCAGCTTGTGGGGCACCTGTGGCTGCCCTGTGGTCTGTCAGAGCACCATTCAAAGGCTCTGGGAGTTGAAATAAAAACTGTTCTTGCAGTTTTCTTAAGCAAATGTCCCTTAACTGCTCCAAGGCAGCCTAAGGCATATTTAAATATTCTCATAAGTATAAATAAAGTAATATATGCCACAAATTATTTTATAAATAATTGCAAGAGCCTGTATGCACAGGAAAATAATGGCATTGGTATATTGGTAATTGCAGTCATCCACATACAGCACTCCTATGCATTTATCCAAACAGCATGTAACTAGCTGTATGGATTCTGGAGCCACATGTGCAGATTTGTGCATGTGAAGTCTGCCAGTATATAAGTTGGGTATGTCTGAAGCAGAAATAGAGTTTAGGGAATGGCTAAAGGGATTTTTTTTCATTTTAATGATTAGCATGTAATGACTCTAAGACATACCATAATCATTTCTATTGGAAAAATACAAGTCTAGATGAATACTTTAGCTAGCAACTGAGAAGGTGGATTTTTGATTTGGAATCTTGACTTTGAATAGGATAAATTTGGGAGTTGGAGTTGTGGGGTTTTTTTTAGGGTGGTTGTGATGCAAATCTTTGCTTATAAACTTGGAGGTCTCTGTCAGGGTTCTGTCTGCCTCTGGAGTTGTGCAGGACATTACGTGGCGGGACAAATGAAAGCCCTCTTGGCCTCTGTGCCAGTTTGCTGGCAGAGTCACCTTGGGCTGCTGCTGTAGTCCTTGGGGAAGCCTTAGAGGTGTTGGTGCCCCCCTTCACATCTGCCCACTATTGATGTATTGAGCCCTTCCAGCAGCAGCACATCTGGAGTGTTGGTACTTCCTCAAGGTGCCTTTCTTGCCCTCTGCTTTGCACGGTCTTAGCTGTTTGGTGCATTCAGTGTCCTGTGCCACGTGTTCCCTCCATCCTGCTCTTCCTTGCCATCAGCTCTTTTCTCTGGTGTCCTTTCCCTGTCCTGATGTCTGCCAGCAACTTCATAAAAATATTTGTGGCATGGCTGTGATGATTGTACAGGATTTCCTGTGTGAAACAAAGGTAATGAGAGCCAAGATAATTTTCTAACATGATGTCATGTCCATATACAACCAAAACTCACTTCCTTGATTTTTTTTGCTTTTGGCACTTCATTCATTCACAGTGCTGGGAACCCTTTTGTCTGGAATGTATGTGTGCTGTTTTGTTGCCTGTTCTCTTGTGGCACAGGGCTGACAGCAGCCCTTCAGTGAAAATCTGTCTGTGCCCAGTACTAGAGAGTTGATAAATGTTACTCCATGTCCCAGACTTTGCTGTAAGTGTCTGTAACTGGGGGCTGTGGATCAGCTGCCTGACAAGAGTAATTAGAGCAACTTCCAGGGTTTCAAAAAGCTGGAACTTGAATTTGGTGTAAAGCCACGTCTGGCTCCTGAGAGGTGTGACCCAGACTCGCATTCATCTCTTCTGTGCCTTGTATGGGTCTCTTGCCCAGATGAGCTCTGAAGGACCCAGAGCTCCTTGCAGAGCTTGCTGCTATGGCCTAGCATGCTCTGGAAGGGACTTTGCCCTGGGGTACCCAGCTCCTTTCTGCATCCCTCCCTCACATGCTTCACAGGGCTTGGGGCTACAGTCCTGACCTGGGACTTTGAACTCTGACACAGCAATGACAGGACTCAGCAAAAAGCCTGATAGAAGTTAGTAATTACAGGGAAAATATCAAAACAAGGTTATTACTCTGAAAATAAATAAGGATTTGAATTTCTCAATGCTTTATGTTGTCTCTGAATGACCAACTGAATTCGCTTCAGGACAGCAGTGAATAGTCCTGAAGCTTTATCATTTAGACATTGTGGGTCCTTTGGGTCCCTCCTACTGAATTGCAGAATAGATTAAAACCATGATTTAAGCGGTCCTGTCCCTTTTACAGCACAGAAGTGTGGTAAGAACCATAATGTCCCGTGTGTTCTCTATATGAGAACATTGCTAAGGTGCTCTCCTGTCAGGGTTAGAGGACCAGTTGTCTGAACCAGGGAGCCAAAAGCACATAAACTAGAAGACCACAGCCTAGATGTATAATAAGTGCTTTTAGACAAGCCTGGTGATTTACAAATGTCATTTTAATGAAACATCCTTGTCTTTCCTAGATATTTTAATAGAATATATTCATAGGCATCTGGCTCCTGGTTAGCTGGATTCTTTCCAAAAATTGAACTTCATAATGTTAAGCAGACTGATAAGAGTATCTGGTAGTCTGGATGACTGGTACTTAATGAATTGCTCTAAAAAAATCAAATTATGGTAATGTGTCTTTAAAAAGAGCTTGTAATAAAGACAGCATGATGTTAGAATAATTTCTCCTGTAACATCAGTTCTTTTATTTGGTATAATTAAAATATTGCATTCTTACTATGAGTTCTAATGTGGACATATTATGTTACATTGCAGCTGTGGTTAAAATGGATTGACCTCTAATAGTAATCCGCTTGGTAAAAGCCTGCTGAGGCCAAGGAGTTTCTGAGTGTGTTCACCAGCTGTGTGGTTTTGTGAAAGTACATGGACTAGATTCCATGTTTCAATTTCAAAGGAAGCCTTTTTGATAGGAAATACTTTGTTTCTGCTTTATTTCCCCTCCCCTTCAGTTTTTACAGGAGAGAGTTTTTGTATAAAAATACAGAAAGACTTCATAAATTTCATTCATCTATTCCTATTTAAAAAACAATATAGTGAGCAGAGTTTGTAGTTGTAGAACCATCAGAAAGCAATCTTCCCTTTTTTCTTTAATTGATGTAATGACTCTGAGGCCTGTATGGTAGGAGCCTCTGTGGGTCTGTGTTCGAACACCTTTGCTACTCCCCTCTGTAGGTCTGTGTATGACCCACAGCTGGGCTTGGCTCTGCCATGCTAAAAGCCACTTAACTGTAATGCAGTTTCAACTGTACAGTGGTAAGGTTGTTTTTGACCCTCTTATCCTCCCTGTGGCCCCCCAGTATTATTTATTGAGTTAAGTTAGATTTATATTTTCTTAGATATGGAATACCCTTAGTATTTTTAAAAGAGAAATTATGTTAGTATTTGAGGCTGTGTCTTTTCTAAGCACATGTGAAGTACCACCTTTTGACTGTTTTTGATAGATAAGCCCCTAACTAAATTTATGTGTTAATTTTCTGTTATTGAATGAGTTGGTGAAAAGTACTTTCTTTAGTTTTCTTCTGTAATATTAGTTAGCTAAAGAGTACAGCTCTGACTGCTTGTTTGGACCTGTGGTACTGGAAAAATTGTCAGGGAACTGAAATACCCTTTGTTTTGGATAGATGATAGAATGGATGACTTTCAGCTCAAGGAGAAGTAATAGTTTTCAGCTGTGGACGAAACAGCTGATACACATCTATTTACCTATAAATTTTCATCTCTTTTTGACTTAAAGGCTCTTTGGAGATGTGAAACTGGGAGCCCCAAAGTGTAAAGCTGTTGGTGTACCTGGTGTACCTTCTGTACTCTGTGTGGGAGTGGGCAGTGAGTGGGGAAGGAAGGCTTCAGGCCATGGGGACCTGGAAGGCTGGGGTGAGGAACACAAACTGCAGGTGTGCAGTGCACCAGCCCACTTGGCTACCTCAAAGGTTTATCCTGCTCTATAGGGAACCTTTCAAAGGCCTAACACCTGAATTTCAGCTTTGAGCTTTCTGTCTTAGGTAAAGGCTCTGAAGGGCTTAGAATAAAAACCTTGATTTGCTCTTTGGACAACTGCACTATCCATCTGTAGGCTATTTTCCTTAATATTTGCACTGGGAATCTGCATGGTCATGGATAACATGGATTGCCCTGGCCTTTAGCTGAGCAGTGTTGCATGTTTTTGATGCAGACTTTATTTTTTTCTCTTATCTGTCTTTGCTAGATGCTCCTTTGGGGTTCTCCTTTTGCAGTCACATTGCATCCCCAGGTGGGGAAGAGAACCAATCATCAGTTGCCTTTAGTCTTGAAAACTACTGTAATGTAAAAACTGCTGCATGTAATTGATTTGGATTAAGGTTTGTGAGAGCTTACTGAGACTGTGGTGTGGGGACCAAAAATGTCTCTCTTGTTTTTCCTAGGAACTTTATATTGCTGTGGGAATATCTGGAGCAATCCAGCACTTGGCCGGAATGAAAGACAGCAAGGTATGTGAAGGTGGATGTACTAGAAAAGATTGTTGAGGAAGGAAATGAGTTGAATCCCTTGCTTTTGCATCAGTGCTTTAGATGGTTTTCACATTTCCTGCTGCTTTAAAACACTCTTTGACAAAAAAAAAATACTGTAGCAAAACATCTCACACAGTAGCAAAACCTTGGCACTATAACTCAAAGTGATCAGTGGAAACAGCTAATTGACTTTGTTTAAAAAAAACCCAACCCAAAGCACATATGCCTGAATTCTATACAATAGTTCCATTTGCCTTTATTCCAGACTATGACATATTAATTCATGCATAACAATGTGCAATTTGAATTATGAACTTACTATTCCATAAAGTAAAAGATGTCTCTGACATTCCTGCATTTAGCCATTCAAATGGAAACCTGCAATAAAACGGCAGTAAAACTTTAAAAGGTTTAACTCATTAGATGCCAAAGCAAATAATCCAAAATTGGAATTGCCAGTTTGGCCCACAGTGCAGTGTTTAAAAAGAGGAGCAGAGTTACCTGCTGATTGATACTATCAAATGCCAGACGTCAAAAACTGGAGGTCCTGCCTCCTGCAGTAATTTTTTAAAAAGGATATATATTTTTTTTTCTATTTTTGGGGAATGAAGTTAACCAAGCCATAACTTTGAATAGTTTATAAAAGCTGAGGAAAAGGGTTGCAAAAGTTAGCAGGGAGTTTCTTGTGTTTAACCAGCCACAGGCCAGTGAGTTTGTGACTGGTAACTGTCCTCACAAATCAGCCTGTGTGGTGGGATGATCTCTGCTTTCTTACCATTTTTTTTCCTCGTGTATTATATAAATGTTCTAGAGGGGAAATGATAAGCTTTCTAAAAGCGGGGACTTGAGTGGTGTTAGCATTAGTTGATGCAGTGGAGAAAAAACAACCAAAATTCAAAATGTTCAGGGTGTGTGGTAGGCAGGGGTGAAGTTCTCTCGAGAAGTGGGAATTGTGGCAGTGTATTCCCAAGGGCTTTGGTGGAACAGCATTGCCACAGCGTCTCCTGCTTGCAGTGCAACAGAGGGAGAGTCCAGGCACAGCACTGCTGCCATGGCCACCTCAGCTCCCCTGGCACTGCTGGGCTACAGTGGCACAAGTAGCTTTGTTTGGAGGAGTTCAGTCTCCAGCTGTGCCCTTGGCTGAGTGAGGAAATGGGCAGGTGGGATGAACACCAGACTCAGAACTGGATGTTGGAAGCTGCATAAAGACTTTATGTGACCCTCTTTGTGTTTATGTGCTGCTTTATCTCAGTTAAGGCTGCCAGCAGCACTGGGAACCTCTGTCTTGAAGTGCCGTTATTTCCATTGTTACAAAAACAGTCAGCAGTGATATCATCCTATACTGTAACAACAAAACCTCTGCTTTTACGGCTTTTCCAAAGGCATGTTTGATATTTTGAGGTATTCTGCTATAAGAAGTAAGGACAGATGAAATTTGTTGATATGAGGTGCTTATTTAACCCTTCCATTTCTCCCATAACTCAGTTTTTTAGTGTAAGCTAATGTGTCTGTTGTAAAACTAAAATTTAGTTGTATTTGGAATGTATTCTGCCTTCCTTTTAGCTAAAGCATTTAGGTGGAGTAGTTATGGAAAAGATCCAGTTTTCCCAAACAAAGAATTCTGCAGCCATGGGAGCTTTCTGGCGCTTCCCCTCTCCTCCCTCAGCACTCTGAATTATCTGGCATTGTGAACTTGTACACTTCAGGATATGTATTCCAAAGCAGTCAGATGCTTTCTACTAAGTGAAATGTATAATTTATTTGTTCTTTTACAGCAAGGTAGAAAATGCAGCTTTTGAGGAGACCTGGAGAATTGTTGTTGCTTTCCTTCCTTATTTCTAACTCCCTCATGAGAGTTCCCCTGGCTTTTCTTACTCAGAGATTTAACTCACAAAGTTCTGTTGTGAGCAAGATGATGCTTTTGCAGCTTACCTGCATTAGCAATGAGGTAGGGAACCAAATTTTACTGAAGTTACTTCAGCTAAAGGAAGCAGAGGAAGGACTAGGCTGCCAAGCCAAAGCTTGAGAGTTTTGCAAGCAATATTAAAATTATTTTTGTGCTAAGGACAGAGCTGGCAGCCCCTGTGGTGTCATTGACTGCTGGCCTTGGCTGGGCCTCTGCATCAGTCCCTGTGGATGGTTCTGCAAGGAATGGCAGGGCCTCAGGAGGGTTGGAGAAAGCCTTAACTGGGCCAGTACCCTCAGGGATCATAACCTGGATTTGCTTCCTGCACTGCAGCTTGTCAGGGGAGGCTTGCATCTGCAAACAGGAGTAACTGAAGTAAAACCAATAAAACTCTGGGGAGAACATGTCAAGGGCAGCACTGCTGCAGCACGTGCATGTCCTTGGCTATGAGCTGGCTAGAGGGCAGGGGCAGTGCTCTGGGTAGTGCCTGCTTGCATGCATGATGGGGTCCTTTACTGGGACTCTCAGGGGACAAACGGCGTGCCAAGAAATAACATTTCTGGGGGCCTAAAACCACAGGATTAGTAAGCTTTTCTCTTTGAGCTACTGCCCCATGGCCCCTGCTTACTGAGCCATTAATTTTGTTGGACTTTCAGTGGAGGGAGTAAAACAGACACATGGAGTGTGGCTCCCTGGGTGTGGCAGGTAAGTGCCTCAGCTGCCTGTTGGGTTAGAGCTGCCCTGAACCATTGATTCCCACTGGCAGTGTGGACGTGGGCAGGCACTGTCCCAGTGCTGTGCTCTGGGCCCCGTCTTGGTGTAAGGCTCCTTCTGTGGGCTTTTGGGTTTGCTTTAGGATTCTTTTCCCTTCCTCTGTGGAGTGCTCCCCACCCTGTTGCAGATTTTGATGAGGACACCCACCCACGCTTATCTTGCTGGAAGCTATCACGGGCAGTTAAGGATGATTCAATGTATGGCAGAGTTTAAAGACATTTTCTGGATCGTGTTGGGATTTGTTGTGCTGTTTTCTACTGTGCGACAAACTAATGCTGTGTCCCATTGTAAATACAGAGGCCTTTGGGCAGGGCTTTATTGTGCTTGTTGTAACAGCTGCCTCCCAGTTACTTCTGCAATGGTGCAGCTTAGAATGTGCAGATAATCTCTTTGTAGTAATTTTTTTAGGCTTTTCAACAGAGGAGCATAGCAGAGATGTGTATGATGAGCAGGGAAGGGAGGGGGTTTTTTTCAGGGGGATTGTGGTGTACGTGGAGGGAAGGAGGTGTTTGTTTCTGAGATGGAAAAATATTAAATGCCCAGATAAATCTTCTGCTTCTAGGGGCTTGAAGAGAATATAGCCCATTTCCTGGCTAAGACCTGGCCCTGTAATCCAGCCCCATAGGATGATCAATATCTAGATTCATATGGTGCTTTAACTTTGCTTGCAGACCATTGTTGCTATTAACAAGGATCCAGAAGCTCCAATTTTCCAAGTGGCAGACTATGGACTGGTAGCAGACTTATTCCAGGTGAGGCTAAACTTGATGTGCAGGATGACTCTGGGAGAGCTGACAGGAGCTTACGTAATATAATCTAATGTGCATTAAGAATGACTGTGTGAGGGTGTTTGGGTTGTTGTTTAAAAATTTGCTTTCTGATGTCATGATTTGCGTGCTTAAAATCAAATCCCTTCAAGTAGGTTGTGTCACAACTCGCCTGCCTCAGTTCTGGTTTCCTGAAGTTGAACCATTTTGGAAATAACTGCAGATAGGTGCTTGCATATATTTTTAAGCTTCATAAAGTTTGGAAATAGAGAGCTGGCAGGAGGCGTGATTATTTCTGCCTGGGCTTGCTGTCTCACTGACTGATGCCCAGGAGGAGCTTACAGTTCCCTCTGGAGACCCGAGCCAGCCCTGTCCCAGTGTCTGTGTGTGGCCACATGTGTGAGTGGCAGGAGTGTCGTGGCTCTGTGGAGGCATGGGCAGAAACTCTGCCAGCACTTAATGCCATTCCTGACATAATGCCCGCTGGCTCCATGGTGAGCACGGGCCTCTTTGTAAGCCAGAGACAAAGTCACATTCTGAAGAAACACCATGTAGACAATTACCTTAATAAATTTTGTACGAATGCATTATTTCCACCTAATGGAAATGTAGCTCTCTTAATTATTTAAGAGGCTTTATTCAGCAGGAGAGTAGTGGGGAATGCTGTGAGCTGGGGTGACCCACAGCCCCTAGAGTGCTGTGCTGGGTGGGAGGGTGGACAGTGTAACTGCAGGGCTGGGAACTGCACAGGGTGGGTTTGTGGGAGTCAGAGTGCATGCACTACTACCCTGGCACTGGTGTTTGCAGGCAGTGCCAGAGATGACGAAGCTCCTGAAGAAGAAGTGAGTGCTGGTGACGGGACCTGGCGCTGTGGAGTAAGGGCAAATAAAGGATTTTACTGGAAAGAGGTGGGGTCGGTCACTGTGGTGTTGGGATGGGGTTTTTTTTGGTTTTGTTGGCGTTTTTTTGGTGGTCAGTTGCAGGGCATGTGGAGTGGTGGGGTGAAAGAAAGCAAGACAGAGAAGGCGGGTAAGAGAAGGCAGCAAGAGTAATACAGGGCAGGAGGCTTGTATGTATTTGTCAGAGTTTATTCCACTCTTCACACCCCTCCCAGCCATGCTCAGCCCTGGGCAGGGTCAGGCTGGAGGGTCAGACTGGGGAGCCAGGCTGGGCCCAAGCTGTCCAGCAGCTCCGTCCTGCCCCCAAGCACTATGGGGCTGTGCTGGCCCTGGACTGGTGGAAGTTCTGTGCTGTTCCTGGCACAGTCTGTCTGTCCTTCCAGACACTGTGGGTCCATACTGGCCTAAGACTGGTGGAAGGTCCATTGTTCCCACATGGCCACCATAGGTCCCAGCTCTCCCAGAGCTGGTGGCAGGGCAGGTAGGTCATGTGCCACAGACTCTGGTGAGCAGAGGTGATGCTGGCCTCACCCTGGGCTGGTGACCATTGGAGAAGATGCCACAGGTTGTCTTCAGCACTGCCACCTTGCCTGTGGCAGCCTCGTGGGCCAGCATGGTGAGTGTGTCTCCACTGCAGTCCCCATTGCCCCAGGCGAGCCCTATGCCTCAGGAACTCTGCCCAGCCGTGGCTCTGGGGGCCCCAGTGCCCCATACTTCTCTTCAATCACTGGGGCACCCTGGGGGCAGTCGAGGAGTGGCTTGAGCTGGAAGACATCAAGACTCTCCTGGTTCCTGTGGTTGTAGACACTGAGCCGATGGCCCAGGTCGGGGCTGGCTCCCACAGAGCCGGCTGGGCTGGGCAGCTTCAGGTTGACAGGATCCAGCCCCTTCTGCACCAAGCAGGCCTCTTCCGACAGGGACGAGAGCAGCTCCTGTACCACAGCGTGGGCCACGCGCTGCCGGGCAGCTCCTGCACCCGCCTCGGCCGGCTCCTCGCAGGCTGTGCTGCAGTCTGGGGATGAGCCCAGTGTCTGGCTGCTCTCGCTGCAGCCCCGCGTGCCCGAGCTGACGGTGGAGCGTGAGGCGCTGCCTGACGTGAGGCTGGCAGAGGTCCCAGTGCTGCCCAGGCGCAGCGGCACCTCCACTGTGAACAGCTCCGAGGAGATGTTGGGCCGGTGCACGTCAATGGCGGCCGTGGTCACCACGCCGATGGCGGCCTCGGGGACTCCGCTGTCTGCAGGGACAAAGCACAGAGGCAGCTGAGAGCCTGTGCGGGGATAGGCTGCGGAGGGGTACAGAGAGCTAGAGCAAGTTCAGGTGTAACACTTTGTACCTATAGTGATGTACACAAAGCCATTTGAATGCACACACACTACAGTACACAGACCCCCTTTAATCCATATATATATATATATAAAAATATATATATACACACTAACAGCCCATTTCTCTACCCCAGCTCTTTATAGGGGGAGCAGCTGTAGAGGGATACACAGATACAACATACACTGTATGCCTATATATGTGTGTATATATAGTCCCAAACACCTAGTCATATAGCTAAAGGGGTGTGTGTATAAGGAGCTGCATCTATAATCCATTCTGCCTGCATGTGTACATGGACAGGCAATAGGTAACTATAGTCCACAGTTTCTCCCTTAAATACCTGGAATTAGCTACTGCTACAACAGCATGCAACCCCCTCCTCAAATTGTATATTTTTCTATATGTGTGTGTGTACCCACAGGGATATATACATATACACACACATTTATACCTAAACATAATAATACAACCCCCACTCTCTTGAGACAGTTTAAATTATGCACACATGCCTTTTATGTATCTTCCTGCTATATACACTGGGGATGTATAGGCAGGGCCTATACAGCCATACCTAATGTCACGTATCTGTATACATACATGAGCACACATACATTTATTACATACAATACACAGGTGTATAGAGGCAGTCTTTCACCCTCTCCCCACCCCATTTTATGATCTTTCTATATAGAAATTAGGAATTATGTCTGTGTGAGCCCAATATAGAATACATTGTACACAGACCTTGTGTTATACACACACAGTATCTGGTGCCCTCTTGAAAGACAGTTGTCTACCATTAAATAAAATATATGCCACCCCTCTAGCTTTCTAGAGAAATGTATACATATTTCTCTGTGTATGTGTGTGTATATATATATAGGCTAGATATATATGTAAGAGATGATACCTATACACGAACCTATCCCTTTGTATTTACACAGCTATTTATAAAAACATGTCTTTAGACCACATGGAGATCCATATATGATACATTACACATACATATCCTATACAGATTATTAATACATGCCTCCCCTTTAAATACATAGAATTATTATCTATAAATAGAACATACCTGTGTTCTCACTTATGGGTATACTTACTTTTATATATAAATACATAGATTGCTTTCTCACTGTGTGTGTATGGCTGGGGACCATATTTACAGGGATATACAGAATACATTTTACCTATACATGAGCACCCCCTTATAGTTTTTTTATGTATATGTATCCATGTAAATATATATGTACTCAGACACACTCACATATATCTTTTTACAGCTTGGGGATCTGTAGAGATACATTCCACATACCCCTCTCTCTATACATGTGCAGACACACACATATATAACACATAGGTGAATCTGTAGTCTCTCACCCACCTAATTTTATACATACCTAATCTTTATATATAGATTTAAACATAGATATGGGAAAGATTTGTGCATATATACACAAGCCCCATATGTAGCTATACATTAGACTATACATCTCTAAGTACATTTTCTACATATGTATCTGTGTATACACGTGTGCCTATATAAAAATGTATATATGCACTGTCTGTAGGACATAGTTGCTGTTTTCCCCCTTTGAAAATGTAATTGTTACTCTTTAAATAGAATGCATACAATTACACACATGTATGCATATCTTTGTGTATGAATACTTATGTCTTATGGTGTGTATATACAAATCTGGAATGTATATACAGGGACACATAAAAACCACATGTATCAATATAAGATATAATAAATATATAACACTATAGCTATACATGAAACACCCCAACCTTTACACTTGTTTTAAATTACATACCTTTTTATAGAAAGCAAAGTTTATTATGGGGATGTATACATAGGGCTATACATCTATGTGTAATACAATATGCACCTGCCTCTATAATCTATACCTGCATTGATTTCTCCATACAGATATGGGGCGTATGTGTGTGTCCAGATAATATTTTTACATATACACGTGCACACACTGTAGTGTATGGTCCCCCATAATAATACATTATACCTATGAATATGCAGACATTTTATTGATGCACTGTGTAGTCCCCTCTTTAATTCCATACAATTGTCACTTGCACCTGCACAGCCTTACCTTTCTGTAGAAATGCCCAGACTTGCCACCATGTGTACATACATGGACAGTGTATCTATCAGGATATACATTACAGCTAAACTTGCACACCCAGGCACACCTAGAGACATACATGTTATATGTAATAGATATATAAGTACCATAGCCAGTGAGATGTGTATATACACATACACCTTGTTAGAGATGGTGACAGGTATTCAGAGGGTATAGAGAGAGAAATTTACGAACAGTGCTGTACACCTGTATATACAGACACATACATATTCTACAGAGTACATCACTACATAAATGCAGCCTCTCTTCCCCTTTCCCTTTTTTATACACATGATCTCTAGATTTGTCCATACAGATATGGGCAATATGGGCATACATGAGCTCTATATGAAATATTTTACACACACATACACATATATATACACACATATATACACTATAATACATAGCCCACCTCTTAAATATACATAATTATTTATTACTAAATAAAAAAGATCCCGCCTCTCTCTCTGTGTATATTTATTTATAAGATGCATGTACATATAAGTGTATATTAAAAATACATTGTATTTTTACTTGAGAACGCAGACATCTCTTTATTGCTATCTGTATGATAGGGGTTAATATCAAGGGACATGTATATATAAGCACACATGTATAAGTAAATAGGATATGCCTGTATATACCTGCTCATTTTACACACACACACATAAACACACAGAGTCTCTCTCACACAGTCATTCTATAAACATACAGGCAATGTGTATATGGATGAAGAGTCCCCGATGAAATACAGCCTAGAGACATAGACTTTTGATACATGGAACACATAATACTCCCTTTAAATACAGTCTTCTCTCCTTAAATAGAACACACACCCCTCCACATATATACATACATACAGATATATATATGTACACACCGATTAATTTGTGTGCTAACATACACAAGCACTGCAGATACAAGGATATACATACATAACACCAATGATACATATTTTACATATAAAATTATATTACCCCCCCCTTTTAATGTCTCTCAGTGTATATTATGCATATCCATACATCTATAAACAGTACCATATAAACAGTGTATATATCCCTCTGCCTCTACAAATACTATAAAATACATAGGTATATACAGGGTATCCCCTCCCAATTTTATATATGCATGTATCCATAGAGATGGGGGAATATGTGTGTATATCTGCCCCATTTATAGGATATAATATATATATATCTGCAATGCTTACACACACACACACACGAGTATCTTTGTAGACATATGTGGAATGTATATACAGGGATACACATATGAAATACATCATTGCTATATGTGAACACACACACCCCCACACCCTCACATTATGTATATATGACACAGACATGGTCCCTCACACCTTTCCCTTGTTATATACCCTACACCTATGAATAGATTCATACATCTTTATATATGTAGTCCTGTAGAGCTTAGGGATGTATATAAAGGGATAGACACAAATAAAACCAATACTTTATACCTCTACGTGCATGTGTGTAATTTTTTTAACAGCTCTCTATATAATTCATGTGTCTATGCATACACAGGCTTTCTCTCTCACACACACATATACAGATTTTATATACTCATATACATAGCTTTATATATAGACATCCATATTTATAGAGGGAATGTCTCTACACATATATCTACATTTTCCCTTCATAATATATCTACATATGTATGCATATTCTATATATAATACGTCTATATATAGACTTATGTCCTTTCTAAAGTACTTTTTAATATATAAACCATGTATTATTTAAACAGGCTCTCACATACCTACCCACATATATCTATTTATGTACCTTCAGCTACATATAAATCTATATCCGTGTGTGGATGAATATACAGGATTGAAGATATACCATACATTATACAAAGATACATATTTTCATTCCTGTAATATATACACATGTATATCTGCTATATATACACATATATTCTGACCATCTCTCCTCTCACACTCCTTTATACATTTTATATATTTAATATATGCATTCTAATAAAATATCTCAGTATGTACAGAGACACAGTCTTCCACACATCTTTATATAAAGATATAGATATATGTATACACAAAATCAGAATACCTTTATATGTGTGTATATATGTGTATAAATCTGCTCACATAATACCCATATGGGGGGGTGTGTATGTTTGGAGAGCCATATATCATACACTATATACATACATGTACAAACACAAGTATGTTTACTTACATCTTTACGTATATGTATTTGGGTTTGTGTTTATATATGTGGGATATATAGAATACACTACAGATTTACATACATGCACATATATATTTTATATATATACTAGACACGTCCTTACATAGATAAAAAATATATACCTATATTTCACTATGTATGCATCCTATATATAAGGATAAAGTATGTCATATGTTATATATATTCACACATAAATGCATATATAAGTTTATATACACACATACCTTGTGTATATTCTATGTACATGTACATGCAAGCACATTTTTTTCCTATAACCCTCTCTCTATATGTGGGGATGTATGTGTGGGGATATACATTTATAACACATTATATTTAAGCACACACACTTTTTTAGTATATATACAAAATGTTCTATACATAAGGGGGGGGTGTACACTGCTACCTGTCAGACCCTGCCTTACTCAGCCTCCCCTGGCCCCGCTGTGCTGGCAGCCAGAGCATGGCCAGCCCTGGCTGGGCTGGGCTATGCAGGGCCCCCACCATGGGTAGAGCCCCTCGTGCTGCCCAGCAGGGCTGTGCAGAGCCCCCAGGCACGGGCAGGAACCCTCCATGCCAGCAGGATGCCTGCCAGGAACACCTATTTGAAGGCTGCCCTCAAGTCAGGGCCGAGCTGCTGAGGTTTCCCACCATTCAGTTTAACCTTTCTGAAAGGTTCCCAGCGTGGTGCTGGGCTAAGCTGTCTCCCCTCTTCTTTTCTCTTCATTTATTTTGTACCTCCTGTTCATTCTCATTTGAACTGCTCTGTGAGCCGGACAGCTACAGGGATTAACCCCTCCCAGATCTCCAAACTATCCTGAGTGCCAGAAGCAAGAGCGAACTTGGGGTCCTGCAACTTTCAGAGAATGACTATTGGCACACAGTTCCATGGACCAAACGAGAAGACTGTAGTGGGTTTCATCTCCAGGACAGATCTACACCACTGCTCAGTCTCACCTGGTTTACAGCACCCAATGCAATGCAAAAATACTGCTCATGTTTGTGTTTTCATGCAACACTCACCACTGCTGGGCTCACTGTAGTATCGACTGATGTAATTATTCATGTCATCCTCTGAAAGAACAGAAAGGCAGCCCTTAGAAGACCATTCATTTCATTAAATGGTTGAATCCCACCCCGTGGGAAGGTTTTCCTCTTCCTGCATGCCCAGAGCCACCTCCTCTGGATTTTTAGGCCACAAGGCCTGAATGAATTACACCCCATCCACGCTGTGGCTGCAGCCAACACAGGGACTGGATTATCCTTTGTCACAGTCCTTTGCAGCCTGGGAATGAGGCACTTTGGGCTCTCAAAGGAAAGGTGCTCTGTGATCTTTCCAGAGGCTGATGCGGGGCTGGCCATTTCCTCTTGCTCTGTATAGACAAATACAACACTGGCATTTCCCTGGTCAGCAGGGCCCTCAAAAAAAACCTGGTATTTATCCTGACAGGCTGAACCAAGGGCACCAGCACAGACAGACCCACTGCTGCTGCACACTGAATGAAGAGTTATATTGGTGTACATAACACATGCATATAAATATACACCATAATGTTACCATTACACTACTTATTGGCTTAAAACCTCTTATAAAAAGTTCTACTAAATCAAGGGTGTAGTACTAAACTTGTAGTACATGCACGAGAGCTACACCTGAACTTCAACAGCAAGTTAAAAATGAAGATGTGACCACAGAAGGGAAAGCAGCAGCTCTATTGCATCTACAGATTTTAGATGCTGCAGATGACAGGGATTTACTGTTATCTTACAGAAAAGCAGAACATTTTACCGTTGTGGGAAAAAAAACCCCTTCTCTTGTTCTGAGCGAAAAGCAAACATTGCTGCTAAGAAACAGTATCAACAGGCCCAGAGAACATCAGGCTTCCAAGCAACCTGACCTGCCCAATTTGCAGTGTATCTGTGCTCTAAAAGCATTCTCTCCTTTTAAGTGCTCTTCTTGATACCATGTTTCAGAAACCCAAGCTCATCCCTTTGAGCCAGATTTCCTTTGTCCCCTGGGTCTCTGTGGCTACAGTCCTGCCTCATCACAGTACATTGCGGTCTGCAGGTGAAAGAAACAGATGTTTTCCAGGGAACACTTTCCTCACACAACAACACCCAAACCACCAAGCACTCTGTACCTGAAATAGCTGCACTCATAAGAAGGCAATCTAACCTGACACTGAAAGGCAACGTAGTTGTTTTCCTGGTTTCATTGGATCTTAAAAGCTTTTTCGGCCCTTGTTGATCTTTAAATGCCTGCAGTCAGAGGTGTGCTTTGTGCTAATGTCTGAGTTTAAAAAAGAGGCCTTAGAGTAGCTCAAGGCAATCCGCTGAATTAGGAATACATTGCAAGGCTTTTCAGCTATCTGCTACTAAAATACACTTCATTTCAGTCATGCATGATTGATACCCTCAGTGCCACCAAACCTGCTAGTCATACAGACACAGGTTCTGGTTCAGAGAACGCCTGTGTAGCTGTATATCTGGTAGGGAGGGCACTTTCAGCATCTTGGAGTCCAATTCTAAGCAGACAAACAAGGAAAACAGCACAGCACTTTGGCTGGACAAGGGTCACCCTCCCTGTCACCTGACAAAAGCCACCAACAGGGACCTTGGGTGCTCCCAGTACAGTCTCTCTAAATGCCAAGTCACTTTGCAACAAAGACAGTAAACACTTGGAAGTTTACTCACATGCTTTCCATGTCTTAAAGGCAGTGCTCAAATCAAGGCTTCCTCAGGACTGCAAACATTGACTGCCCTGCCAGCTGACAGAATGTACCAGGGCACTGCTCCCAAACACAGCAGCTATGTCCAAGTAAGCAGAGAACCAGGCTGCTCTGTATGGCAGCAGTGGGCACTGCCAAACACCCGGACAGGAACTTCAGAAATGCACTGCCTGTGCTCCCTCTGAGCTGGGAGGAGAATTCTGGCCTGGCCCTGTGTTTGACCACTGGCACACAAGACTGGGGGAGGTACCAGCTGCCTACTTTAATGTTATTCTGTGATAGCCTTATTACTGTCATTGCTCACCACTGCTGATCTATATAGCTACAAAATAAATATATATGTATAAATATATCCATATGTACATGTGTATGTAAATATAGAACACATATACTCAACCTTGAGTAGTTTCTTATTAATAGAAACCAATAAAGAGTAATGGAATAACAGTAGCAGAATAAATATTTCAACAACAGATTAAGTTTCTGAATCATTACATTAAAGCAAACTGACAATTAAACTCATCTGAGTCATATGGGAGTCTCAGCTGCTTTGGGCATTGAAGGTTATAAACAATTCCAGTTACCTCCCATTATATTCTACATTCCTGAAAAAAGGAGTTCAAAATAATGCAACTAATACCCAACTAAAAGCCCCTATCTGCATATAAAATATACCCACAAAGCCACGGTTGCGCACAGCACCAAAGAACACTGAAGTGCATGTGGGGATTCTGGGATGAAGTCCCTGCTCAGAGTGGAGGTCACATGGGATCAGGATCAACTGGTGGCATGCAGGGAGTTTGTAGGAGCAAGCAGGGAAGACCAGCTTTTACACAAGGGGCAGAGCACTTCTATTATTTGCATTCTACACAGTGCTTCCTGCTGTCAATCTATTCCAGTTTCAGCTGTAGAAAGATAGTTGTCTTAAGAAATACTTTGTTCTTCACAATTTCCATGGGGTTTTTTTTAACTTTTAAAAAATTTTTTATTTTATTTCTACCACCTTGGAATTTTCAGGATCCAGATTTAATTTTTCTCCTTTCCTAGAGATCCATCTCCTCCAATACACAGAAACGTTACCTGTGCTTCTTTTTCCAGGAGACAGACTTCACATCTTTAGCTATAAAGATGCCCAAATGGTATTTATAGCAAACTAAAAATTGGCAATAAGTAGAAAGGAAGCATTTCCCTCTTAATTCCCATGAAAATGGCAATGGATGGTGACTGGGATCCTCTTGCTACACGTACCAGCAGGAATCACACAAACTTTTCTGTTGGAAAAGGCCTTTAAGAATGAGTCTACCAGTAAACCTAACACTGTGACTAAGCCATGTCCCTTTGTGCCACATCCACCCTTAGTAAATGACCCTGAGGAAATCTGGATGACAAGAAATTTGTGATGAAGATCGAAAAGGTGTGAGCTGACAAGGAGGAGTGAGACAGCTTTTACCCGTGTGAAAACCTGTGGCGAACAAGGATGGAACTAAAATCTTCCCTGCAGAGTGGGAGCATGGAGGCAGTGAGATCCTGTGGAGGGATTCAGCTGAGAGTTCTGAGCAAGGGAAGGAAGGAGTAGAACAGGCTGCTCTCTGTGGTTCACGAGCAGAGTTTGCTCAAGCAGTGTGGGCTGACAACTCCAAGGGGTGAGGCAGCAGAGACCACAAATGGACAGTGGGGCTGACTTCAACATGACTGGAACTCCCACCCCACAGAAGGGAACGCCTGACTGGGAAGGCTGCTCAGACTCTGCTCTATCTCATATAAACCCAGCCTCCCCTGCACTGTAACCAACCCTCAGCAGTGCAGTCCTGTCTCTGCCTGCTGCCCAAATCCCAGTTATTGAAAAAACATGTGGTTCTCAGTCAGGATCTGTCTGACAACCACTGGATTTTGTCTGATGAAGGTTTCCAAGTTACCTGCTTTTCCTGCAGGACTCCAAACACACACTGCAATGGTTCAGGGAGTAATAAACAACTTAGAGTAAAGTGCCATATAATCTCATCTGACCCAAGAGACAATATTGCAATCTCCCTCTCTTGGCCCCAGAAAAACCTAATAAATTTGATGAAACATATAAATGACATTTCAACCAAGACAGATCTCTTTCAGTTCTATAATGCCTCAACAGTGATCTTTAATTGTTTCATCAATACCTTAAGTGAATGATCTGCAACTCCCCTGCATACAAGAAAAGGCCTTAAGAAGGGGGTTTTATTTTGAAGTATTTCATTATTATTTTATTTCATATTTTTATTGTCATTGGTTGTACTGCCTTCTGTCTCTCCAAGCCAAATTTTCTAAACTGGAAGGTTATTTTTTCTGCTGTGCAGCCTCCCACTGAGGAAGTGAGTCCTCAGAGTAATGTCTTACCCCAACTTCCTTCCAGAAAACCATCTTTACTAGGAGGTTTTGAAAGAGGCAGATCTTTCATCTGTTTGAACAGGAACCAGGAGCGGCCAGCTGGCACTTTCCAGGAGATTTCCCCTGCCTTTGGTTTGAAGACAGATTGCCACATTAGTGCAAACTGCAGTACTCACACCACTGTTCAATTCACACACACATCCAGTCCCTGCAGAGGCTGGATGGATGCCTGGGCACATGGACATTCCATCTTGAAAACAACTGCAAAGTCAGCTTGCACACAAAATAGAGCAACAGCTTCAGCCTGGTTCTAAGTAAGAAGTCATTGTGCAGAAGGAAATCTGGGATATGCAACAGGCTCCATTATCAGCAAATTCTGCTCAGACAGAAACCCAGAATCCTGACAACAAATGGGGGGCTGTGGGCCTCACTTGAGCAGATGATGCAGCAGGAGCAGTGTGAGCTGACTGGAGCAGGGCTGGGATGCAGCAGAGCTCTGTGTCAGGGTGGCTGTGGGCACAGGATAGCCTGGGGGACTCTCTGTGCTCTTCCCAACCTTGTTCCCTGAGTATGGATCAGCAGATCCACATCTGAGCTGGCTCAGTACAGTCAGCCTGAAGCAGGCTCAGAGGAACCTGGGTCTGTCTCTGTGAAACAGCAACATTTGCTAAGTCTAAAACACAAAGCTAAGGAAGAATATGGCTGCCACCAAAACAATCATCAAGACAAAAAAAAACCAAAAAGCGCAAAAAGATTCAAGAACCAACTGTTATAAACTGGCAACAATTAAATGCAATCTGAGAATTAGGAAAAGACTTTTAATACTTTAGAACCCAAGCTGCTGGAAGGGCAGCAGAGGGCAGAACACATCACTGCTGTCACAGAGAGCACCATCTGCTCATGAAAGGGATCATTATGAAAGGCATGCTTGGACAGTTGAAAACATTCCAGCTCTGTATTCCTTTACCTGTCAGTAGTGTCTTCACACCTCTTCACATTAATGATGAGAGACAACTTCACCCTCACAGCCGTGACTGTAGGCTCACCCCTTCCGGGAGTGAGCAGTTTCTACCCCACCCATTTGGTGACTATGAAATACAAGAGCTTGACTCCACTAACTGCACACACATTTCTGTAAGTGTTGCTTAAGGTTTAATTCCTTTGATTCCTGCCTGGCTGGTCAGTGCACAGAGAACCACAAAGCCTGAAAGAGGCACCTAGAGAGAAGCCAAGCTGAAGTGGTGTGCACTTAGATACTCCATTTCCAGGAATAGACTTCAAAGTAGATATATTTCAGCATTTGAAAATAACCATAAACGATTTTTTATCTATTGTTTTGCACTAACAGGGTTCTCTTAGAGTGCTAACAGATGATCTTAAAAGCATACAACCAGCTCAGACTGCCTTGCAAGGAACAACTGACAAAATCCTTTCCACTGCCCTGCTTTGCCTTCTCCGACAGCTTATGAATAATCTTAAGGGAAGCTCTCTGAAGCTCCAGAATTTTTTATTGGGAGCTCTCCTCCCAATATCCTACTTTCTTCACTTATAAAACACTGGGCACCTACAGGGAGGGCAAGCTTTACTTTTCTTTAAAGCATCATCATAAATTGCAGCAGTCCCCCAAAGCAAAAGACTTACTGCTAACCCCATAAAAATGGAAATTTGACTCAGAACGGTTGAAAAAAGGTTTTTGGCAATGTGAAGTTCCGGTTCTTGCTCAAAGGAATAAAAGGGTGGTATATTAATCTTACAATATGGCAGTACTGTAGAATTTCAAAAACTGAAATGATATATGCAGGAAAATGAGAAATTTCCACTAGGGACTCTAATTCATATGTTATGGGAGAGACTAAAGAATAATAAATTTTGGGAGAAAGTACTAATGGCTAGAGGGGGCACTGTGAACCTGGCATTCCCTGAAACCTGGAACTTTGTATACCAAACACTAAAAATGGTATGTGCAGAAGAAAACATTAGCTGTTATTCTCACCATGAGAATAACATGACCAGTTACATACTGTATGGGGTACAAGGTCCTTTATAACCTAGAACTTCCTTTATAATTTAGAGATTAATAGATAGGATGATATTTACCATTATGTGAAATGGCAACCATCTCTGGGAAGAAGAAAGGAGCACTCAGAGTATTTCCCTGCACTCAGAGAAATGCTGACCACAACGGTCCTAAACATCATTAGCGATGCTGCTGTGCACTCACAGGCAGCAGCTTTCAGCAGCTCTTCACAAACAGAGCTGAAGTGCTCTGAGGGTGCAGCAAATGTCAGAGCTCTGCTGTGAGTTTGCAGCTCCTCCAGCCCTGCCCTTCTCTGGGGTCTATTTGTTTCCTGCTGTTGATACTGGTTCCCTTTGACTTGCAGGCTGAAAACTGTTTCAGCCTTCACATTTGTCTGCTCTGGAGATAAAATTCTTGGCAAGAGAAATAAAACCTCAATTCAAAGCAAATTAAAGGTGAAAAATATTGCTGCTTCTTTACCATACTCATTAGGGAATACGATATATCCTCCACACATTTTCCATGGAGTTATTCCTACTGTGTCAGGAGGTCTCTGGGTGAACTCCTCTGCGGAGACAGAAGCGTGAGGCAGCAAGCAGCTCATTGTTCCCAGAATTAGCACAGGACTGGCCTTTGGGAGGAGGCATGAAATGTTAGCTGGGGAGTTACAGGACTCTTTCAGAGCCCATTGTCCATCTGACCAGAGCTCTTGCTTCTCCCAGTCTCATACCTGCAATTAAGGCACTTTAAATACAAAGAGCAGGAGATCTGCTGAGGGAAAATATGGGTGAAAACATGCAATTGAAAACTCCAAAATCAGCCAACACACCCAGAGCTCTCTTGGTGCAGGTCACTGTGTGTCCCTACACAAATTCCCTGAGGTGCTGCACATAACCATGTGATACTGGGGTTACCTGACTTACTTTACTGAATGCTGTAGTAAATGGTTGCACAAAATCCTCTGTAAATACCAGAGTACAAGCTACAGCTGCCCCCGAGGAGCTTTAACTTATGCACTGTCCCATAAAACTTCCAGGTAGGGAAATGAGTAGAAAGTCTCAATGCTTTCTTATTCCATCAGCCCTTCATAGTGAAGAATTCTGCACTGAATGTTTCCATTGTTCAATATAGATGGGGGAAATAAGATTAGCCTGAGATGGAATATCCCATTTTCTCATGCAGTATGTTCTCTAGCCAACTCAAGCTTGTTGGTTTGGCAGAATTCAGAGCTCTCTGAAGACAGTGATTTTTTAAAAGGCTGGACAAAGTTTTATTTGGAAAAAACATATGCATTCCATTCCATCCCCCAGCCTCAGGTGTTGTATGTAGGGCTAATGTTCTGCCAGAGCATAAAAGAACAGCACATCAGAGCCTGTTCCGCCAAACAGCTGAATTGTGGCTTTGAACTGCTGCTTTCCTCTCAACAGTGGAAGTGACCTGGTCCGTCATTTCTCCTCTCCCTAGCAGTGCAATAGGCCATGGCAGGTATGTTTCAGAGCTCACAGGGGCCAAGTGACACTCAGAATGATTAGCTGCAGCCCTCACTCTGGAATCTTTAAGGAGGAAACACACAGCTTAGAGAAAATGGTTGCAAAGCAATCCCTAATGTGGTTTGACACACAGGGTAACTTGCAAAATATAACCCTTGACCCAAAGGTCAGGTGTTAAAACATTGGTGGCTGAAATTCCAGGCAGAGCAAATGGTGTGGGAAACCCTGAAGGCAGCACAGCCAATGTGACTGCAGGAGAGGCAGGAGTGTACAGGAATTGTCTTGTCTGCCTGTGCTCTGCAGAGCCACATCTCTGAGTGTTTCACATGCCTGAGCAAGTGGGGAGATGGAAGATCCCACACCAATGGCATATGCCCTTCCCACACAGAGGACATGGAGGCACCTTCAGCCGTGCCCTGCCTCCACCTGGCATAGCACAGGCAGCTCTGGCTCACACCTGCACTGCTCAGGAGGGTGCAGAACGAGAAGATACTGTCAGCATGGCAAAGGGAGGATGGTGAAAGCTGCTGCAACAACTGCCAGTGTATCACTGGGAGTAAAAGGCATGGAGAAACATGCCTCTTCTTCAGCTGGAGAGCTGGAGAAGAAAGCCCCAGCTGAGGTGGGGAGGAGAAGAATGAGGCAGAGCTGGCCCAGGATCCTTACTGCCCGCCCAGAGGTAACTGCCTTCTCCAGGTGTGAGCTGAGATTTCCAAGTTACACAGAAGCAACTCCTAAGCCAGTAGTGCAAAATTATCCCGGAAATGCCATGTGAAATCCTCTGCCTTGACTGCCTGTGCCCTGGTCTGTGTACACTGAACACCACTGCTGGTGTGTGGTGTCTCATGCAGTCTGAGTTGGCCCTGTGCTGGCAGCTCCATGTGATGACAGACTACCACAGACTGCTGGCCCTTGCTGTAAGATCATGGGGAATTTCTCCTGTCCAGCTCCTGCCTCATTCCACACAAACTACTTGTTCAAAAACAGTCACCCTAATTTAGGTTCTGACAACAAGCACTCAATGCTTCTACAAAGACTTTGTATGCAATACAGTACACAATAAACATTTCCTCTGGTACTTTTAGATGATCTCCAGGAATTGGAAATGTCTTCTGAATACTCAGTATAAATGTTTAAATATAACATAACTGCACCTTACCCAATATGTAAAGCAATCCATGTTTTCTTATTTGCTGAATGTCTTTTTTGCAGTGAAAAGAACAAATCCCTCTAATCATGTAACCTAAGTGCAGAAATCAATCCTGAATATTGGGTGTCTACTTTGTTGCAAGTGTGGGCAGCATTTTACAGGAAGACATGAATAATAAGTAATTCTGTTAACCTGGATGTTGGAATGAATAACTTGGACAGATGAATTTTTAGATCAAGCTCTGCAGCACTAAAATTTCAGTAAGCCTCCTTACACTGTGCACAACACTCTTCAGTTCCAAATGTAACCCACAAGGAACACATGCATAAATTATAATATATCCACTGGGGAAAACTCTGAAATACTACAAAAAAGAGGGAAATGCATTTTATGGGTCAGTCTGCTCAACTGTCTGCTTTTAAATACAATTTCATATCAGGAATAATTAATGGCTTTATTGTAGTTAGTACTTAGATGTTATAAAGAGGAAAAAGCCAAAACAATTTCTACATGCTTTCAACTACTCTGTAGAGAAAGGAAACTATTATAATTTGAAAATGTCTAACAGGTTTTAAAGCGTATGTCCCATGGATTCTAAGGAGTTTGACCAACATGAAGATACTGTGTAAACTTCTAATTTTAACAGATTCACAATAATTAAGCTAAGGTGCCCAAGGAAGACTAACATACCACTAAGGCAGAAAGTGTTGTCTCCTCTGGAATATTACATTAAACCAGGAGACATTCTATACTCCACTGGAAGGGCTGGTAGATCACAGGAAAGGAGCTTTGTCTTTTCCAGAAAAAAATTCAGGTCTAGCACTTAGATAAGAAAATCTGATCCAAGTAAATTTAACTGCTGTTATCCCTCTGAACCACAGAGCTGCCTAGCAGACACCCCAAGGCAGCAGAGTGTTCCTCACCATGGCCACGTGGCACTCAGACATGCAAGCAGGATGCCCACACTGCACTTCCCTCCTTTCCTGGCACCAGTGCTGCCCTACCCAACACTGGCAGCTTTAGGAAACTGGTGAGAGCACAGCCAGGCAAGGCAAGCTCCACAGCTGATGCAGGAGTCCTCTCCAAACCACAGAAATCCAAGTGGCCAAAGACCAAAACTGTTTTTCAGTGTTCTTCCCAATTTCTCTGCTTTTACCTCTGAATGATTATCCTTCGGTCAACTTTCATTTGGCTGCTGCTTCTCTAGTGTTTAATGAATCTAATCATGAGGACAGTGGGAAGCTACATCATAGCCATTTTCTTCCCCTGTCATTTCTTTGGCTCTGTTTCGAACCTGCTCCCAAATACAACAGCTCCTGCCACTTCAGAGCAGATGCAGCCTCTCTGAAGCAATGGGAAATGGCAGCCTGCAGGGAAGCAACCAATTCCTGCTGGAGTGAAGGTGTTCAGTGGGATCCCAGTGTGGAGGGATCAGCTGTGCACAGGCAGCACTCACCTCGTGCAGGTCGCAGCTCAGTGATGCTCTCGGTGGCTTCATCGTCCGAGTCTTCAGTGGCCACTACCTTGTACCTCTTGCTGCTCTGTTTGTTCAGCACGTGTGGGACCTGCAGTGCAGCCTCTCTCTCTGCAGCCAGGTCCAAATCCTGCTGAGCAAGGTGGGCCCTCAGCTGCCTGATTTCAAACTAGAGGAAAAAAAACCAGCACAAACTGATGTCATGTGAGCATGGCCAGAAGTTTATATGCTACAGTTGGGGACCTATTACTCATTTTATCACTAAACACTACAGTCTGGTAAACAAATAGTGTGGTTGAGCCAGGACATGAGTCCAAGCTGGTGGTGCTCTCCCAGAGCCTATGTGAGCTGGACCATTTCTCACATAATCTAAAGACGACTGCCTCATGCTGGTCTTCTATTTTGCACAGCTGTGTCCTGAATGCAAGATTTTGGACAATTTTAACAAGATTTACTGCCCAACCTCACGTAACCTTTATAGAAAGAGACCACTTTTAACAGGCATTTAGGGAGTTAAGTTCATGACAAATATCCCTAACTAGAGTTTGTAATGAGGCTTCCAGTGGAGGGGAGGTTCTCTGAGCAGCACCCAGAATGGTCCCCCCTCACTAATTAGACAAGGGGAGTATACTGTAGTCCTCTTCTGACTTGAAATCTTCTGTACTCAGCAGTCTCCAGAAGAACCTGGGGAAGGTTACCACTTTTCTGGCCATTCCTCTCAAACATGTTAAAGGATTTCTGTAGCCATGAGGGGATTTGCTCATGACTAGTGTTATAAAGCAGACACCTAAACAAAACGAAACTACCAGGTACAATCTGACAGAGGGATACAGGAGATTTCTCTTGTTTTTGATGTCTATGCATCTTCCACAATGCAAGAAGGAAACCAGTTTTTTTGGAGAGGCTGCAGAGATCCTTTAAACCCTTATATAAGCAGGACAAAACTCCCTATGCCACGCACTACAGCTGTGGGGCTGCAAGGAAGAGTTTCTCTTTAAAAGAGTAACTCTTTAAAATCAGTAGTATAGCAGTGACCAAGTCATGTCTAATTCTAGAGTTTGAGAGGGAAACACAAACAAGGTAACAGGCAAACATTCAAATGTGGCATTGCTGGGCCTCCTCTGGTTCAGGGCCTGAAGAGCCACAGAAGAGCAGGAGGACACGGCAGTTGCCACTCCACCCTCACAGCACACATGGAATTGGCACCTCCATGCTGGAAAACTGCTGTGGAACAGCCCTGGCTGAGTGCACCTGGCTGTGCCTCCCATCCCTCAGATGTGACTCAGATCTGCTTCACTGGCAGATTTTGGAACCCACCACCACACCCCATTCACTCTACTGCAGTCACACATGGTGCAAACAACAGGGAGGGGAAACTAGACAGAATTTCCACACATTTAGGAAAGAAAAAGGGATTCCAGTTTGCCACACTTGGAGACTATCTGCTTTCCAGAGCATCTGGGAAGGAACCACAGTAACTGGAAAGCCCATTGCAAGACTCAAATCTAGAAAGCCAAACAGCAGTTCAAGCTTTCCAGATCCCATTCAAAGCAGCTAATCCAGCTAATCTGACAAAGCACACAGCTTTTCCTCCATCTGCAATTCAGTGCACAGAGGCTTGGCAGCTGCAAACAGCTGGCTGCAAGTACTCACTCTTTTAACCAAAGGTCTTCTGGCAGAAGTCAGGTGCAATCAGCAAATGTCAAAATACTGCCCTGCTCCCTGATTTCCTGCAATGAAGCCTCCACGGCAGATTCCTGCAGGTTGCTATTATGTTAACCTATTGCTAGGAAGAACTGGCATTGCTAACTCTGTTCCCAGGCAGCCTGAAGCTCCTTGAGGCCCAAGGTGCTTGTGCCAGTATGAACATAGGGAATTTCAGGTTTTATCCTTGACTTGAAAAAAACAAGGAATCACAAGGAACACCTTACATTCCACCTTTGAAGGGAGAAAGATACCCTTTCACACACTCCTTTGGACTAATGGAAGAAATGCACTCACACATGATAGGCAAAAAATAAATTTGGAGGTTTTTTTCATGTCTAGCTCAAATATAATTTCTGTTTTTCTACATTTCACCCTTCAAAAACATTCACATGTGTCAGAAAAAGAAATAACTTACTAAAATGCTTAATGCTGGCCTAGAGGTATGGTATGATTTCATTTTTTCATGGAAGACAAAAAAATTGGCAGGCATTTTTTAACACAGATAGGTAAAAGTCAGCTCAATAACTATGTCTGCATCAGATCCAATTTAAGGAGCTTCAGCATTTACAAAGATTTGCTGAGCATTGTAACAATCAAAAGCCTGAATGCATCACTGCATTATACAAGTGTGAAGGAGAAGGAGCCCACAGCAGAAACGGGGGAGAGCCCAGACTCCTCCTGCCCACTCACAGTTCCTGGGGATAAAGTGAGCATTTCCAAACAGCACAGGCTACTGCCAGTTTTTAAAGCCCCGACGGCCGGGCAGCTTTTCTGGGCAGAGTCCGTGAGTTTTCATATTTGAGCTCAGTTGCCGTCCCAAACGGGGACACGGGTCCGCAGCGCGGCTCTGCTGCCACCTGCCGAGCGCAGCGGGAATTGCAGCCGCGCCACCAACCAGGGGGACAGAACCGGGCACGGCGACACTGTCACAGGCACCGGACTGGGGCACCGCTGTCACCGGCACCGAGCTGGGTCACCACTGTCACCTTGTCACAGGCACCGAACCCAGGCACTGCTGCTATCCTGTCACAGACACCGAACCTGGGTACCGATGACCCCTGTTACATACAAGAAACAGAATTTTTGTTCATAAAAGCCATGGATCTACAGAGGAGACAGGTCCAGTAGGAATTGTTTCCTAACAATTATCCCAAAATCCTGCAGATGCTGGAATACAGTGTCAGCCACTCAAAGCAACCCCCTTAAAACAATGGTTAAGTCTAAGGGCATGTTACAGGCGAAATGCAACAAAACGCTGCATGAGCAAATTAGGTTGTAGGTGCTTCTACCTACTGAAGATTATACTGCACACTGACCTCAGGCAATTCCAATGTCTACAAGAGCTAATGAGATTGCTCTGACTCCATTCAGGCAGTCTGGAGCAGCTAAAATAAATCATTAGGAGGTACAAAATATTAACAGTCTTTTGAAGTTAAAATTCTGGGCCAAGGTAACACATGAAATTTCTATTTGTGGTAGGAGCTGATGTAGCCATCTGAATGTACATCTGGACCAGCAGCGCTGGACTGAGCCAACCACAGTTTGTATTCCCAGGTACACCACCCTTCCTTCAAGCCTGTAGAACAGGAGCATATTGCACATATCAAAAAAACCAGAGGGGCACATAAACTTGAACACATGTTTTGATTTCTTTAAATTAGCTCATAGGTATCAGCTCTGTAGAAGAACCTTGCAAATCTCACAGACAGCCAGTGAGCAAAAAAATACTCTTGCGTGGAAGATAACTTGTGACCAAGGAGACAAAGGCAAACCACCTCCTGACTTCATGGTAATTACAAACAGAGCACTGGTCCACTTGAAGCTTCTATTGATTTTATTTAGCAGGACACCTATGACATTCATGTTCCTTAGTAGCACCTACTTTAGTAGCTTCTGGTGGGTTTTTACCACTAAGTTCCAACATACTTTGTAATGGAAAAAATATTTTTGAAACTTCATAGAATCCCAGCAATAATCTAAGCTGAATTGGAACTGGGAGAGCCATCTACTCCAACACCTTGCTTAAAGTAGCTCCATTTAGCTCAGGTTGCTGAAAGCCTGTCCTCTAAAATTCTGACTATCTCCAGGCTGTGTACACAGCACACCACCTCCCTGGCAATATGCTCCAGCACTTGCCCATTCTCATAAATGAAAACATTTGTTCCTGTACTTCACAGGAAGTCTGCACATTCCATGCTTGTGTACTGTCACCATGCACCTCTGAGAAGTGTCTGGATACACCCCACCATGATGGAGCTGAAGATACCAACGAAGGTGTAACACATGTGGCTGATGTGATAAGACACTTATTACCAAGAAAAAGGAAGATACAGAACACTTTATAGAAGAATAAGTAACTAGATTGTCTGGCATGAACAGAAAGTTCATCAATGGGAAATATAAACTTGCCATTTTCAAAATCCATTACGTGCCCTCTTGCAGTACAAACCTGGCCATATTTTGTCAGGAAGCAAACCAGAATGAATTAGGGGGCACTCCTTTGCACTTCCTCACTCAAACAATGCATTAGGTGATTACTTCTAAGCAGGTAAATTGACAGACCTACCCTGGGCTCTAGATAACATCTTTTACATGCCTAGTTTTATGAAGTGGACCACCCATCCTAGCTGATATTTTATAATACACATGTAAGACTCAAAAAGAGACTCAACAGTGAATCATGGAGTACTCCCCTTTAATGGTCTAACAACAGAGTACGATTGATGGCGTTTCTGAGAGATCAATGAACATTTTAGCCAGAAGCTTACTTGTGTCTAATGCAAGAGCAATAACTTTGCTCAATTCTATTAGTGGTGTCTGTACAGAATGCCCTGCCCTAAAACTCATCTGCTACTGGGCTACAATCCAATGTTTATTCCCATTAGTTTAGCCATTGTTGGTAACAATAAAAATCAGGAGACAGTTGCAAACTAATAATTTATGGGCAGAATAAAACATGGGATGACCTTGGCTGCCTTCCATCCACCAAGAAAATGACTGGTAGTTAGAAATAAATTAAAATTATTGCAGGAGGATAGCATATGTTATTTCTCCAGTAGGTAATTTTACCAGCTAAATAGCCCTGTCATTAAACTGGCAGCTGTTGTACAAATTATATTCCAAGATAAAAAAAGAAATTACAGCTTCCATAGTTGTTGCAGTGTTAAGAAAGATGAAAACCCCAGTTCTATATGAACTGAGAGAAAAGGAGCTCTGGTGTGATAAGGCTGAGCACATACTCCTAGCTGGGCTGTGCTCAGCTGAATTACTCTTATGAAAGCTGAACAGAGAAGATTCAGTATTTCTATTATCACAACTGGAAATTCCTTTACAGGTGATTCCAGAGAAAAAAGCAATCTTCCCTGACTGGAATTTGTAGCTAATGAATCTTCAGAACTTCGTTTTGCAATTTAAGTTATTCTGATAAAACCATCAGCAATACACTCTACACATTTTTGACAGTGACTGCAGTGAGACTTCTTTTACCTTTATCATTTTTAGCAATCCTTCATGCTCCATTCCTGTTTAACAACCTCTTTTTTGGCCAATAGAGAATAAATAAAAAGCAAACTATCCAAACAATTGCACTGGGGTACTACAGAGAACAAAGTGGTGGTCTGTGCAACTATAATTTATAAATATATTCTGGTGTACAGCTAGCCAAAAAGCAACATGTGGAAAGAATTCCCATGTTTGCGAAAGTACATCTCCAATGTCAGTCAGGAATGGAAATGTACTTTATAGCTGTGATACCCCATCACTGGTCAAAAAACCCCACAACTGACAAAAGAAACAGAATTCAAAAGCATGAAGGGAGGTAGTATCTTTCCTGCTTTTAATTTTTAAAACAGAAATTCTAGTTTTGTCTGCCTAGCATTAAGCACCAGCTTCAAATCAGCATGGGAATTCTCGGAGAATCGGCCACCAATTATTTTTGTTTTAAATCCCAAGCAAAACAGGCTAACTACTTTTCCCAATTCCTCTAATGAAATAATTAACACTTTGCTTGAAACTTTAAGATAATTTCATCTGCAGAATATGCCAGACCCTGAGAATTCTAACCTCAATTGCCTGAGCAGCAAAGAAGCAGTAAAAAACTGAATGCAGGCTCTCAGAAAAGAAGTGCTGGGAAACCTTTCCAACAGGAATATTCTCAGCCCCATCTCTAACTATTGAATAAATGCAAATCACCAGTGTGGTCACAAAGGTGCAGCACAGGGGGGACCACAGTGACTTGTCTGTTCTGCCCACGTGGGCGGTGCAGCCCCCAGCACACACATCTGCCCTGGCACAGCTGGCACCACACAGACAGGGCAGCCTGGAATCCTTCTGGCTGCTGCTCTGGTCTGGGCACAGCCAGACTACTGCAGGCAAACCTTCCCTCAAAAACAGACAAGCACATGGAAACACCATTAACAAGCAATCCTTTTGAAAGCGCAGGAAAGATGATCAAACGAAAAAGCAAAAACCTGGCAGAATTTTAGACATTAAATACCATTAGGAGCTATTTTTCCCATCAGATGCCATACACAACATTAATGTGAATATTATAATGCTGACAAGTTATTCTTGACTGAATTATGAAGTCAATAATTTACAAATAAAGGATGCAGTACTCATGTCAATGTCTTACGTTGCTAGCTGCAGCAAATTAGTACATTTACTCGATACTATACAGCTGAGACAGTTTGGCAGTAAGTCAGACCAGTAAGATGGATTAGCATGCTGTCATCTTTCTATAGACTGTATTTTTCCATAGCAGATGACACATGAAAGCTGCAAGACAACCTGCTCTGTTTTCTCACACTTACTCCTCTCCCAATGCAGTATTTCTTTATTTGATGTACAGGTTGTTGTACCCATCAGAGCTCAGATTTAGGGCTAATCTGGTCAGACATTCAGGAGTTCCTGGCTCAGAATGAAGAGCAGCAAGAGCTGCTCCTGAACTTCACCTGGGATAATGAGCCCACCTTTACTCAGACTATGAAACAGTAACACCAAAAATTGTTTAGAGATTGAGAGTATTATCTGGCTGTGTAGCAAAGTTCCTGAAAACAAATGTTTTACAATTTATGACTGTCAAGACCTCTAGTATGGTCTGACAAGAAAAAATACTGCACTGGAACTCAAGAAATCACTGATTTGCTTAATAGGTTTGGTGAAGAGAGAACCTCTCCCTTGTAAAATGGGGTGTATACCATTTACCTGGCAATTTCACAACCTTGACAGACCCAAATCACTAAGTATCATCGTGCAAAGGTGTTACGAAGAGGACTGCAGTTTTGCCACTAAAGACACTTATATACTTGGCACTTACTAGTTTTTGGCAGAAACCAAGCCTTAGGTTAAAAACCTTGCTATGCTTAATATGAATGACTCAAAACCAGTGTTATGAAATGACAGTGTCTATGGCTCTTCCTAATGCATCACACAGACAAGGCAACCCACCACCACCAGCAGTTCATCACAGAATCCTAGACTGAGATCCAGGAGACCTGGACCCAAACCTAAAAATCCAGTTGGGGACCTAAATATTGATGGTTTTGTATTTCAAAAGTAACTGGAACAAGCCAGGAGTGATAGTTGAAGCTAGAAATCTCCAGGACTTATCTGGACTATATCTCATAGTTCCCCTTTCACTGAAACAAGAAGTAGATCACCTGGGGATCATCCTGTTGTGGTTGGATGGTCACCTCAACACTCACTTATCCTGAGCCTCAACATCCATCCCTGCTTCCTACTTTAAAGCATGTTAGTCAAGAACTCATCGGCCTAAGACAAATGGCAAAAACTCCTGGCTCATTGCCCCAAAAATGGTTTTACACTGTTTTCATGTAAAATATATTCATATGAGATACTTCAAACTTCACTTTTCCTTACCTCTAGACTGAATCACTGAACATTTGGGGGCCTGGGAAGAGTCTTAAATCTTGACTTGCTTCCAGGAAGTAGAAGCTTCTACTGCAACATTTTGAGCTTGCCAAGAGTCTCTGACTGACCTACAGGGAAGTTGCCTTTTGCACTGAAAGCAGGGAAATTAATTTGTTTTTAACTGCACTTCTTTTTCCTAGGAATACTAGCTGCAGTCTCCAACAATGGCTTTTGTATGTTAGTACTATGTCAAGCTAGCTGTACTCATTCAATAAATGACATATTAGAACCATTTATTTTCTGTTGCTGTCATTTGTTTTCCTCACCTCTGAAAACACAAGCCCAGCAGCAGAGGCAGCTGACTGCTGTTTGACAAATACCATGCTGACAATACCCTGGCTGCAGCTAATGCTTCCTTAGCACTGAGACCTGTCACCTCACAGCACAAGTCCCAGTGGTACTTTTCAAAGCTCGGCTTGCAGTGAAGTACACAAACTGTTTGATTTGCCTTGACAAGATACGCGTAAATAAGACATAACTGAACTTTACCCCTTGTTCTTGGCAGATCTGGGTTAGTCTTTCCAGCTGCTCATCTTGAATAACTTTTGCCTTCTCATATTGCTGAAGCATCATCTCCATCTCCACTTTCACTGGAAGGACATATGCTGGAAAACACAAATAAAACTTAAAGCAACCCAGCTGTGATTTGGTTTTTTATCAGAAAGAAAACTTTTACAGGCCAAAGAGCATCAGCCCTTTCCCTTGCACCTAGAGAAATGGAGTATTTCTAATAGAAGCAGCACTAGAGTACCTTTTTCAGGGAAGGATTTCTAACATAGGAAATGCAGTGTCTAGATATTGTTTGGTCAGACCTACATTTGCCTGGCTGAGCTGAAATGCATGCTGCCTGCTCTTGCCAGATTCCACACTAGTACAGCTCTTCCCCAGTGTTTACCACAGATTTCCTGAATTGCTGGGTAGGAGGATTTTCTCTTTAGAGTCAGTCCCATTCCCTCTAAACCTGAACAGCACAGCTCCCTCAGGAAAAAAACTATTCCAGAGCCCTAACCATTTAATTCCTAGACTTTGTGCTAAGAAATCAGTCCTTGATGGACATGGCAGACTAAGAAAGATATTTCGAAGAAACAAAAAGGGCATTTATCTTCTACAGCTTTTCAAGCTACAGCCCAGTTTTCATGATGTTTTTCGAATGGCTCTAGAAATTTTGCTCCTGTCTCAACTATGGCAAACTCAGACTGATCAGAAAAGCTGGTCAATACATACTGCAATTAATGTTTTCTGAAGCTACACAAAATCCTGACATTTTCTTTTTTGCTTCAATCAGAGGGCTATGACCTGTCCTGAACTCTGAATACAGAGTTTCCTGGGCATTTAAACTGAAGATAACAATTCAACTCTGATTTTTCATACATGAGCAAAATGACCATTCATTTATTTCTCTTCCCAAGCTGCCTGAAGCTGCTGAGCACACAGTAACCTACACTAAAGTCCTTGCTTCCAGGCCCAGCCACAGAGACTGCTTTCTGCAACTTTCACTTACTGGGGCCTTTTCATCTCCCCTGGTACATCACCACAGAGGTCTGTCAAAACACCAATATACACTTCATTTCCAGGATGTACACCACTGCAGAGAGCACCTCCAGCTGGGAATCCAGGGCAAGAAAATCCTCCTGGAATCTGACATAAAACTTTTTTACCAACAAAAACTTAGAAAATAAAGTCCCAATACAGAGCTGGCTGTACGGTTATGGGGAGGGTGCAGCAAATATCAGCAAAGCAGACTGGAATCCATTATTTTGCAGAATCAGGAATGACATCTGGTGGCAAGAGACATGAAGCAGGTCAGGGCATTTACTTTACAGGACGGGATGGGAAGGTGCCTAACAGGAAAACAAACCAATGAATCATAAAGGCTCCTAAGGAGCAGGAGATACAGCCATGATTTCCAGACCTACTCTCCTCCATGGGAGTCATAACTCTCTTCTGTTCAGTGCCAGCAAAATGTAAGAGGAAAGGACAATGACAGGAACAGTGGTAGCAAGCAACCAGTCTTTCTGTATTTTTAAAACCTCTTTTTCCCAGCCTGCCTGGTAATGCTTGGAGTCACAAACTGAGTCCCCACTCACCATCAATGATCCTCTTCACTCTCCATATCCGCAGTGTAATGATAAGGCTGATAGCATCCCACGGGCTGCTGGGGCCGTTAGCCACTGTTGAGGCCACCATTGGTGCCAAGGACAAGATTATGATAGCACCATCAAACACCTAGAGAAAAATCAGTTTTTTCAAATCTTTCCTTAAAATCATATTCCTGCCATTCCTCTTTGAAATCTTGAAGGACACCCTCTTTGCCCAAAAGAAATGTAATTATGGTACCTATTTGAAAGGGATATGAGAGGTAGCCAAGGCTGCATCCTTTTTAGGTAGCACAATAGAATTCCTCAGTGCTTTTTTTGAGGTGAGGAGAGAGAAATTGTGGTGGAAGGGCAGGGGGAGAGAAAGGTATTTGGAAATACTGGCCAAAATCCCCAAGGAGAAGTGATAGTCTAAATGTTATCACAGCCATAGAGTTTTATCATCACTGGTATTTATTACTTGTTATTTGGCATAATGTCATCTAAAAAAAAAATGCAGTCCCTACCTTACCCTTACTGTCTAAATGAAGAGATCAAGAAGACAAGTAGAAAAAGATGGAGCCAAGAGACTTGATGGCTCTTGGCACATCCTGGCTACACAACACGTGTGGGAAGGTTTGTGCACCTATACAGAAAGACTGCCGGCTCTCACTTTCATGAGGCAGCAGGGCTTGCAAGGAGTTTGACAATTGGGACCATTCAGAATGATTTATGTGACACTGGCTGCATTGGGATTAGATCAGAAAAAGCAATTGTACAAAGCATTAGACAGAAATGAACTAGTAAATGTGTTTCAGAGCAAACTGGCAGCAGGGCTGTGTCTGTCCCACACTGGCCCAGTAAGGTAGAACAGAGCACCATGTTCTCATTCCTGAACAGGCTGAGACCTTCCCCTGCTGCCACAGCCCATTGATTAACTATTTGCATAAAGAGGCAGGATACGAATTTTTGTAAGAACTACTTATTCAGAACTGTGTATAAAAGTTCAGTGTATTGAAAAGAAATATTTCTTTCTGCAGCCACTCAATAGGCAGTAAAAAATATCGCTATTCCAAATGAATTATCAGAAACTGCTGCATTTAGCCTTAATAGTAAGAAACCCTGAATCAACTATTTAAGTTTCTTTTTTTTTAGCAAAACAAATTAAAATGTTTACAACTTCATTACAAAAATATGCAAGTCTCTAGATTGCTTAAGCCCCAAGAACACCCAGATTGTCATCTGGTTCTTCCTGCACAGTAGTGGTTTATGAGGCAGTATCAAGAAAAAAATTTAATTTTCCTGATTTCCAGATTTCTGCTCAGATTTGGATTATTTATAACACACGAATTTCCTTTTCTTTCTCTAAAAGACTATACACATTCTACCTAATTTTTAATTTGAGGTACTAATTACAGTGTTTATCAAAACAATTCCACAATAATGGGGGGGTCTGCCAAACTACTACTTACTACCAAGAAACTACATGCAATTTTTCAACTAATTCAACTCAGTGCAGCTCAATTATGGCAATGGGGATATAAAACTCAGATGACGATTTTTACATCTCAGGGTAGCAGTATCACCAGTTAGACCAGCACAGCTCTAACAACAAAAGGCACATGAAGAGCAAGGAGGCCAAAATCCCACCCTTCATAAAATATTTTCAAATATTGCAATCTTGTGAGTCTCTCACAGAAAAACAGACTGCATCACTCAGCTATGGATAATGCATAATGAGAAGAATGTGTGCATTTATCTCCCTTAAAAATATTGTATTGCACCAGGCTAATAACAAAGCCATCCTAAGCAGTTCTTCATGGTCTTGCTAGGGCTGCCTGGAAAACAGTACCAAGAGAGAGCTTACCTCTATTTTGTTTTCAATGTAATCCCATATGCCAAGGACCACAATCCTCAAAATAGTCTAGTAAAATAGATTAGGGGAAAAAAAGATTACAGTCTTAGATAAACATTTAGTCCTTTACCTATTTAGGGAATAGTTTTTTGCATTATTTAAGCATTACAAGTTTCTTCTAAACAATAATCAGGTTCTAGAAATAACTACATTTCTATATTAAAAAAGTAGATATTGCTTCCCAACCACTATATTGACTTACTAAAACCTCCACAAACAGGTTCCAAGTTCAAATGCTCATCAGTTTTCCATCTTCCTAAAATTTTGCTTTCCGATTCGTTTGATTTAGATTACCAACCCTCTCCACCCTCCTGATCCAAGCCTATATATCATCCACCCTGGGCCCCCTCAGTCAGAATAGGGGAAAATTCTCTTTTCTGGCCATCTTTGATATGGCAGTGCTTACTGATTTTCTGAGAGAAGAGGCCCTGTTCTATCCTGATGCCTAAAGTTACTGATATCTCATCAGCCTGAAGAGCAGATGCTCTTCTCTGGAGTCGAAGGCAGTTGCTTTATTCTAAGATCCCAGAAAGTCATAGGATAAAGGAGAAAAATATCTCTGTGATCCTTCTCTATGAAGCAAAACAGCAATAAGTAGCCACAACAGCTAAAAAAGAGGAGTAAACAAAGAACACAGAACGAACCAATGGTGAATTCCCTTAAAAAATCCAATGGCACCTTTCCTAATTTTTAATTTGGCTTTCAGAAGACACCCCCCCAATCAGTAAACATGCGATTGGTATTGAACTCACATAAAAGCCTAATTGATAGGGATGTTTCCTGCCAACAGCAACAAGGTCAGATTTTGACACACATGAGGTGTCTACCTGCAGTTGGGAGCCTTACAAAGACCACCAAAATGCTACTTTCTGTAATAACGAGCAACATAATGACAGTGCTCAGCAGGCCTACGTGTGAGGGGTGACCATGCCCAGAACTGTGCAGAAAAAAGTGACTCTGATGAATACATATCTCCTCTTCATTACAAATACCAAGCAACTCTGAATTTATGCCAAACACACCAGCAGTACCTAATTGCAGAACAACACTGAATTGTTCAGTAGTGTTCCCACGCGTGGTTTTGCCAACCCCCACGAGCTAAACTGCCTCAGGTGGCCTGGGATGACTGCTCTGTTCTCCTGGCACTGCAGACCTGGAAAACACCACTTACTCCTGCTTTGTCCAGGGAGACACTGCTGTAGGGCAGATGGTGCTTCCAGAGCCCAGTCTCACAGCACCAAGGAGTAGGAAAGTGAACCAGCTAACACGTCTCAGAAACAGGGTATGCAAAGGCACAGGCCAAGGATGGCTGAGAAAGGGAGGCATCAGCCAGAAGCCAAAATGCAGCATCCTCTTTCCTCTACAAAAAATGATGATACTCTACACAGACAGCAAGATGTGCCAATGCTGCTGGTCTGTACTCCTAAAAACATTGTACTTCCAAAGCACTTTACAAATGCAGCATGGGAGTAAGGCTCTCTCCATAATAACCTATATCCCCCCCCGCCCCGGTTTATTTATTATGGGAAGGAAGAGATGCACAAGAACAAGTGCTCAAGTCCCTTAATCACTCCAAACTGGCCAGCACAATGTGATGTGACATAGGCACAAGGTATAAGTACATATGCTGCCAACTAGCCAAGGCACTCCTGCAGCCTCAGCTCAGCTCCTGAGCTGAATTCTGCCAGGCAAAAGCATCCCAGCTCCTCTGCCAGGATCTCTCTCAACTCCGCACTGAGGAGCTGCACAAAATGCTGAAGTACAATTTACTTGTGAGCCCATCAGTTCAGCTGTATCCTGGGGTCCACACAGGTTCCACAGCAGGCAGCCATGTAGAAACACATGAGGACAAGCATAGTCTTCTTGTAAAGCTCGGGGCACCACCTTTCATACAGCCACCCTGCTGAGAGCATAGCTCATGCTCTGCTATTCTTAGGCAGTACTGATGAAGTGCCAGGTCAATGAGCAACTAATATAGGATGGCTGAGCACTTAATACCTTTACAGAAACTGAGGGTGAAAGTCTTCCTTCCTTTGGGCAAGTGTGCACAAAGGTATTTTCAATCAAAATGAAGTATATTTGCACAAAGAAAACTGAAACACTGCCTCACAACCCTAAATATGACTTAACATCAGACTGGTGAGGGAATGTAAAAGGGATTTTCCTTCCTGCCTTTTTAACTCCTCACTGCAGCATTTAAATCAGACTGTGCTACTGCCATGTTAATGAGTGTGAGCAGTTCCAAGGGCTGGAAGCTAACACAAATATTTTCATTGTCACTCTGCTGCTGTGAATCAGCACAAGTCAGCAGTGACTGGAAGTCTACTTGGCAGATATTTAATGCAGGATTGGGTGTTTGTGTCCAGAAAGGCATGCCCAGATGATCAGCACCTTGGATCTCAGCTCAAGCAGATACCGCAGGAAGGTGAGTGCAAGGGTGGGATAAGCCAGCTCCTCCCACCCCAGAGGTGCACCCTTTAGAACCAGCTGGGCATAACTAGGGGTAAGCTTAGAAAACATTTATTCTGTATGGAAGCTCTTCAAGCTGTGCACCAGCACTGTCACTCTTAAAAAAACCCCATCATCACTGAAGCGCCAAGAGCCAGGCAAGGCAGTCTGTCCTTGGTGACACAAGTGAGCCCCATCCTGGCCACTGAGGTGCCCCTGGGCCAGTCTGTGCCAGCACAGCTCCAAACCAGCCCTGGCTGTCCCCACTCTGCCTTGGTGTGTCCATGGCAGAGAGAACATCCACTGCTACTGCCACAGCTCTCACCCAGAAGAGGTGGAACCAAAGAAATTTGGACTGTACTGGGTACTCCCTTGATTGCTCAGTATAATAAATACTTTGACTGCAAATGAAAGAATTGGTATTTCTTATATATAAAGTTCAGTATTTTTTCCAAAACAATCAATTTGAAACAAAAATATGTTTCAAACAAATACATATATATTGCATTTGACTGTATATTGTCTCTGTAAAGAACTTTAAAAATGAGGATCTGTAGCAGAATCTGAAAAAACACAGAGACAGAAATTAGTAATCCAGAAAATTTCCCAGGTACTGTTCAAGGACCAAAGATGCATATGAATTTTAAGAGAATTGCAACTGTAAAACATTCATCACAGACAAAACCAATATTAGTCACAACTACCATTTGTAAGCACAAGAATGTACAAGAAAAAGGGAAAAACTGAAGTAGCACTGCTGTTTCCTACTGATGTGCCGGCATGTAGCAAATGCACACACATAATTCTGCATTACTCCACAGGGATTCTGCATTTTTGAATACAGATTTGAAAAGAAGCATTAAGTATCAGTGTGAGCACTTTGCTGATAAAGGAAAGTACTGTCAGCTTGGTTTTTTGTACTTGGAAAAGCAAACTTTAATGTTTTTGACTGAAAATCTTTTAATTAAGAAGTCCTGAACAGGTATTTTTTAGTTATATCAGAAATACATTTTTCTTCTGCTAAAAGCTAATTTATTACATAAAAGTCTGTCCAGTGCACTATTAAAGGGCAAATGACTGAACAGTTCTATTAACGTCTTTAAGCTGAAGTAAACTCAGATAAAATTTTAAACCATTTTTCAGACAGAAATCCAATTTCAAAATTGACAAGGTCTCCTGGTGACACACAATTGTTTCCACGACATTAACTGTCTGCAGTGAAGTTTATGATGAACTATGTGATACTGAAGGTTCTCGTTCTGATTTTGTATGGAAACTTGGCCAAGTCCTTTGCTGAGCCAGCTGTATGAATTCCCGCAATCTGCATTTGTCAGCTGACTGCACGGTACATTAGGTAATTTTTAGTACTTTTCTGCTTGCACAGTTAATATACCATTTACTACTCAGCGAGTCATTGCATCAAATCCCTCTGTAGTGTGAAGAAAGCACCAGGAGGCAGCACAGGAGGGGAAGTTGGCCCAGCAGCACAAGGCAAAGGAGAGCAACTCTGCATTTCAAGATGGGGTAGAGATTGGGCAGGAGATAGGATGGAGGAGGCTGGAAAGGATGTCCTTAGAAAAGCCCTCCCACCCTCCCTCTGCCACAGAACTTATCTATTATAGAGGCTCTAGAAACTCTGTAGATTAAGATTTTGCCTTTCGGATTTATCTCATAAGACCAAGTATTTATCAAAAGCTTTGCAGAACACCTTGTACCCAATCTCTAATTTATAATTCCTCTCATCTGGGTCACTCCACAGAGGCCTTAGCTCATCGAGTCCTTAGAAGAATCCTCTTTTGCCATCTCCTGGTGTGCCAGTACCGAGCTACTGCATGAGCTGTCCTAGCACATGCTGTGCCCAGGCCACCAGAGCCCAGAGGAATGTGCTGGCATGCTTAAACCAACACATCCTTCTGTTTCCAGTGCACAGGCACCCTCCTCACACAGCTTGTCTTCAACCAAGGCTCTGGAACTACAGACCCCATGTCAACATTATCCAGTACAACCCAGCCCCATCTCCTGCACTCTGAAACTGCTGGGGCTCCATCAGCTCGTGGTGCCACAGAAAGAATTCCATGCCAAAGCCTGGTGCCATGAACACACACAAACATACTGTGCTCTGTCTCACTAATACTACCAGGACATCAAATACCCAAACACACCTTTGCACTAACTCTGCACTTCTATTTCTTCTTATGTTCTCCCAATATTCTCACCATCTTAATTCTTAGCATACAGAGAAAATCAATGAGTTTTCAACTGACAATTCTGTACAGATTTGAAAGGGCTTTTCAGGCATGGGAACGGCTCACCAGAGACTCTACCACACACGCAGAGTGTCCAGGGAACTGGGCTTAGGCAGCCCTTCATCACAAGTTCCCTCTGGGCATGGTCACACAAGCACTAATGCTTCTTTCTGAAAACATGTGGTGTAAGATGTGCTACACTGCCACTACCAAGAGATGAAAGCACAGATGAAGCACTAATAGAGCACACCATAGGTTAGGTATACTACTGGAAATGAAAGGGGCAGACTGGCATTTCAGGCAGATGTCCAGCTAGATTCCCAGAACTTTACAGGACCATTTTCCACAGTAACTAACTTCACAATTTCTTTGTGAAGCCAGAAAACTGCTTAGCAATTTCCCAGTACATTAAAATTTATTTTATACACACTAGCAAAGAAAGAAGCCTACATCTGCTTTTATAAATCATATTAATATATAAAATCTGTATCTTTGTTCCTAGACCCCACTACTCAATCCATCTAAAAAAAAAAAACATACAACAATGAAGTGCATTTATGCACCATGAGAAAAGTTGCGTGTACATGGAATAAAAGTAAACACACAGAAGAGAAACCACAGCTTACAGAAGATTAGTAGCAGATTATTATCTTTCCGCTCAGCTCTTCAAAGCTCACAAATAATATAACAAAAGTAACATAACTGAGTTTCTCTAACAGAAATTATGAATTTGTTAAGGGAATGACATTTTTACTTAGTTTTGCCATTTAGGATGTTTTTCTTTTTTAACAGAACCTTAACAGCAGAGTCTCCCTTTGGCAGTTTTACTCCTTTCAAGGGTTGCTATTAATAAGCAGAAAAGTGGCAGGTTTCTATGAACACTTCCTTTAAACATGTAGGATGAGGAAAGCCTTGGAGTTTCTCCTCCTGTGAGCCATAGCTAATGAAAGAGATTGTTTCTCAGCTGGGAGCCCAGACTTACTTACTCTACTCAATCTGAGAGCTCATTTCTTTGATATAGATGCCAGAAAAAAGCTGTGATTCAGTACACAAGACTTGTTCCTCCCAGGGAAACCCTCAAGAGTTTCCCTTCAACAGCGTGCCTGAGTGCTGGACTGGCTGAAGCACACACAGAGCAATGCAAACAGCTATCAAGGAACTCCATTCTTGCACACAGAATCAGACTCATCAGTCCTAGTGGAAAAGCAGAACTGAGCAACAGCCACAGTACTTGCGGCAATGAGATAGAACTGTTAAGAGCAGACTTCAATCCACTTACCGAAACTGTGACATTCCCCATCTTCCTTTTCTCAGCCAATTAATACCAAGGTTGAATTTGGGCTCTTGAGAGGGTGCAACCCCAGCCCTGCCTTGCTGCTGCTGATACTGGGATTTCCCCCCAGTGCCTCTCTCTTCTGTCTTAACATCTGGGTAACATTTGGTGCACAGACAAATTATAGTGACGTATGTAAACAGAGACAAACCACTAGTAAATCCTGTTAAAATACTTGGAAAAAAGCAAACAAAGCTGATGTACACTTCACCTGAATATAGATATTTTAATGCTGGAAAGTCACAGAGAGTGACAGAGTACAAAATGAACAAAGTACCTTTAAGGCTTGTGACTTTAAGACAAGCCTAGGGAAAGCAGGAAGATGCTGCGAGAGCAGCTACTCAGCTCTTCTGGCAGCTTTTCTGGTAGCATTTGCCAGCTGCTGGCATGTTTAGCCCCCTCATTTTTACAAGCAGAAAGCCAGTGCCTGTTTAACTTGAACACCACTGCAATTACTTGCAATGCTTTGAGAGCGCCACCTTTAATCAGTCATACTCTTCTAAAATGTTCAGATTTTGTGCTGAAAGTTTTATAGGTCTTAAACAGGTCTTTTACAACTTTGTTTGTTCTTTAAGCTGAGGCCTTTCTGAAGAATTGTGTACCCATATTTACAACTAATGGGAACCAAATTACAGAATAAACAGTAAACATCCAGATTTAGAACAGGTTACTTGCTATGGAAACAACCTTTTTTGAACACCAGGAACATTGAATCCTTCCTCTGAGTAGAAAAACAATGACTGAAGGACTCATCAATCCTCAGCAGTTGCCTATTATATCCAGGTAAACTAATTAAACATGCTCATCTCTGGAATATCATCCTGGCATGAACAGCCACAGTCTGTAGAATCTCACTGTAACATGTGTTCTTCTCAACACGTGATCCCAAAGACAGCTGATTTATGGTATGGGAATCAGAGGGAAAAAAATCCCCTGAAGGGACCAAAGGAGTAAATAAAATTAAGATGGATGAAAAAAAGGCCATTTGCTATTTTTGTAGTATTTTGTAACCTCTTGGGCAAAAAAAGAATATTTGGATGATAGAAAACTATACTCTCTGTTTTTCCTCTCTTAAGACACAATTCAACATGAATGCAACCTGGCTTAAGGCCAACCCAAGCAAACCCAGCAGGAAAGGTACACCTGAACTCCTTCCCAGACTGGCGGTCTCTGAAGCACATACAGCTGCTCTGTGGAGCCACCTGTGTCTCTGAGCTGCCAAATGAATCCATATCCAAAATCTACCCTGGTCTGTGCATCTGACATGGCTGTCTTGTGGCCTCATTTTTCTTTGATCTAAATTCAAACCATAATCAAATAGGTGAAGGAAGATGAAGCAGATAATGAAGGGAGTGATAAGTTTATAATAAATGAGAACAGCAAGTAGACAAAGTAGTTCCAAATATCTAATAAAGAATGAAAAGCAACACAGCTCCAAAATGAGGATGGTAAGTCAGGGAATCTGTTTTGGCTCTGTGAAACACTTCTGTTACTCTTTTCTTGCAAAATACTCAACCACTTTGGAGGGTACCCTGTCCCAGCAGAACTGAAACAACCAATTCCTTCCTTGAGCCAGATGAGCCCTGGCCTTGAGGATGTGTCTGCAGTGCCACAAACAGCTCAACAACAGCTGTGCATTCAGGGAGGGACACAGGGACACAAGGCACTGCCCCAGGTGTGAGCAGAATGCTGGTTGTGCAAGGGAATGAGAACAGAACTGCAGACTGAAGTCCAGCAGCAGGGAACTCAGCAGCACAGGAGAGGCTTTTGGTGAAACCAGGTCCAGAAAGCAAAGGGGTCAGGTGAGTGTGGTTGTATAGCCATGCTGCTAGCAGCAGTTACAAGCTGATACTGTTGGGAAGCTCAGGATTACAGGGAGCTCCAGGATGCTAACGCCCACTGAGGAAAGATTCTGGAGGGGAAAGGAAAGTATTTCTTTAAAGGAAATGGACACCATCTAGCAAACCTGAGTCTTTGGGAATTAGGATATGCAATTCACAAAGGAAAGACTTCAAGTTCTTTTAATTGTTTAGAGATTATTTTCAGTCATCTTACATGTAACCTACAGTCCACCACCACTGTCAAAGGATGGGGCCAGTAATGGGACCTATTTGTCTAAGTGCAGGAGAAGGCTGGGATGCAGAGCAGCAGGAGATCCCTGCCTGCCATCAAACAATCCTTTCAGAAAGCACCCACTGACAACACCAGCTAAAAAAACCTGCTGAGAAATACAAAATAATACATACAAATATATTTCATTAGGAGCACCATTGAAATTATCAATCATATATGATGAGTATGAATTCAGTACAAGTGATTCAATAAATCAATTTTGATTATTGGTGTTTTGTAACCTTCACCTTGTAACTATCTAAATTTCCTACAGAATGAAGTAATTAACAGACCTCTCTGGATTATATTTTCTCCTATGAAACCAGAAAAGATATTTCAAAATATTTAAGTCCAAGCTGTCTTCCAACTTAACAAACATAAAACTAGTTTTTGTGACAAGAAACATATTACAACCTGAAAATAGCAACAAAAGCATTTCGGAATATTTCAGGAGCAGTCTAAATGTCTCAATACTAGTGATTTCCTTCTGAAACAAAGCTGAAAGCTCAAAAAGGCAGATTATCCCGGTTTGGTCACTCATTACATTATGACTAGAGCCTTTTCCAGTGCATACGTTCATACACATTTTGGCAAAGAAATTCACCATTTATTTCATTCTCTGACTAGGTCTGTATACAGCAATCTGGAATATATAAACTACCTTAATAAACTGTGAGAGGAGATAACTCCATTCTCAAAACAGATCTATTTGTACAAAACTCCCATTGATCATTATTCCTGAAGAACATATCTTCATCTAAATCCTATACTTTATACCCAGTGACACTGATAATCAATGGATCAAACTATCCTGTCCAATGCTGGTAGATTCAGAGATAATTATTTCTTTCTGCAGCTTTCCAGTTATAATTTGTAAGGCAGTATCTTCCCTTCCATGTTTCCTTACCAGTTCTAAGCAACTGACATACAGTGCTAATCTAAACAACATTTTTTAGTTTGGTAAGTGGAAGCAGCAACAGTACACTTTTGCTTTTTTCCTTAAAATACACCATGCTACATTATTTACAGTCAAATGACTGTAAAACTCTTGCTAATTCCAGTGACAACATAAAAATACTTTGCAGTTCTGTACGTGGTGAAAGACTTTGGTTATACATACCTCTGAAAAGAAAACAGAAAGGATGACTAGGCTGATCCAGTGAATTACTCCTGCAAACTGGGAAGCACTTGAAACTGCAATTAACATAATACAACGAAGGGTCATTACAGTAGCAGAGTGTAACTTAGGTTTAGCATAATTAGTACTGCCACAAGTTACATATGGCAAAGCTTGCTTTCTTAAATTTTACAATGGAAGCACCAGAAAGAGGATGGGATGCAATGGACATGGAACTCCAGCCCTGCCAGCTGCTCACCCTCATTCACCATGTTAACAGCTCTTCACCAGAGCTTTAACAGATCCTGCTGCTGATAAGCAATGGCAGACACAGCTCGGGTCTTTGATGCTCTGCCACTGCTTCATGTTCTCACACCACATACTGCTTTAGTATGAGATTTGTGACTAATTCCTGTGTACCTAAAAATCCAGATCTAGGACTCAGTAAGGAAACAGAATGCTCTACTATCCCTGCATTATTACCTGTGTTCAGTCTTTGACAATTCAGCTCAGATGATCAGTATTTGTCTGGAAGAGGCGCTTAAACACTAGTGCTCAAAATGGGCTTCAAAATACATTTCATGCTGACGGAAAAATGCAGAAAGTTGACAGGGTCCACTAACTGAACTGCTAATGATTCCTCCTCCCATATGCTCCCAAGGTTGGACTAAGAGAATAAAGAGCAAACATTCTCTCCTTCCCGCAGGGTATTTGTGAGTCTTCCATCTCCACAGCAGACAGACCAGAGCAGTCTGTGCAGTCTCTCAGTGTCAGAGAATGACTGTGTAAGGCAAGGAGTGCCTGTGTGCATAGAGGTGCAGGGCTGTGGCAGACTTAACTATGTCCCAAGAACACACAGGGCAAAAACTAAATTAAGTATTTTATCTTAAAATCAGAATCGATTAATATGGGAAGGAGAAGAGAAGGATGTAGGAAGAATCAGGATACAAATAAAACTTGAGTATGCCCTGCCACTAGAAATCCCACTGCTGAAGCTCTTTTGGGGCCTGATGAGAGCATTTGCTGCACTGCAGCAGAGGAACAATTTAAAGGCAAAACAAATCAGCAAAATACAATGTAATATAAATTATTAAGGGACATATTAATCGGCAATATACAATATAATAAAGTTCCCTAAGGCACTATCTCTAGCCTGAAGAATGGGGCATCCTTTGGATGCAGTTTTTCCAACAGGGCTCGACTGATATACAAGGCTCCAGCTGCCCCCTAGCGACAAACAAAGATACAGCAACCACGAATTTGGGATGAAAACTCACCCCGATAAACCCTGAGTGAGCACTACAGAAGCTCGGAGTAGCGGCACTTGCTCTCAGTGGATGTTGTTCCTGATTTCCTGGCAGATATACACTGCAGGGGTGTGTGTGTGGTGCTGTTGGTTCGGGCAAGCCCTGGCCCCCGCGTTACTGAGGCACTCCTGCAGCACGAGGGCATTTCCTTTGCACGGCTCTGCAGGGATCAGCCCAGCTCGGGCAGCCCAGGAGTGCTGCTTCTCAACTCCACGCTGCTCAGGAAGAGCTGCTGCCTTCTACACATGCATCTGCTGCAGCTGACTGCAGAACGAGAGCAGTACTAACATCATTTCCCGAGCTCTTTTTCCCTAAAACTGCTGAAGATGAGGAATGGATAACATGGTCTGTATTTCTGAGACATAGGAACCTGGCCCAACTCTCTCTCTTTTTTCCTTTGTCTTATTTAAATGAGGTGCAAGTGAGTTAATACTCATCTATTTCTGCTTTTGCAAAACATCACAAGGAATTGCGATGTTATTTTCTTATTGCATGCAAGGAAGCTTTAAAGACAGACCTAACAAACCTGATTGTTCTACAGAACAGAGACCTAAAACAAAAGACTTATTATATGTCCCTTGCTTTCTGGGGTTTCTAATTCTGGTATGAATACACTTTCTGCTAAAATACCCTAAAGGGTCTCTGACCTTTTCACGTTGTGTGTCCTACAGTTTGCAAATGTGGTGTCGACCTATGAAACCAACAGCTTTGTGCATGGGAGAAGTGCATCATGCAACCAAAGACTACATTGAAAGAAGGAGAGAAGAACTATACTCTAAAAATGTCTTAGCCAAAGAAAACATCAGGTTTCTTTTGTTGCGGTTGTTTTGGTTGGTTGGTTTGGTTTTCTTTTAATAAAGGGAGGCTTCCTAAGTAATTACAGTCTAGAGCATGGATTAGCAGTTGTTATTATGGACAGAATGGTCAGTTATGTGCTATAAGGTATCCTAATGCACTGCTTCATTTTATAAAGAACAAGGAACCCTTTAAAATTGTAATTACATTTTTGAGAAACATATGTACGGGTAATGGCTTTTCAAAACCTTAATGTAAGTGACACACATCCTTTAAGGCATAACTGGAATACTTAGATTAGCCTCACTGAGACAGCCTCTAACTGACTTAAAACAAGCTAGAAGGTATTCAAACTTGGCAAAAGCAAAAAGCCTCACGGCAAGATTCATTAGTTAAAATGTAAACTAGTAACACAAGCAGAATGGGTCCTGAGCAAATTCATCCAGGCAGGGGCCACCTTTGAACAGTGAAGTCACCTGGCTCAACCGAACACCTGCAGGTCATGCACAAGGTGTAAGCTGCAGAGCTTTCAGCAGTGTCACTGTGCACCAGACGCTTAGGGGAGCAATGATTCCTAAAGTTAAGCTTTCTTTAGAAGGTTCTTCAGAAAATAAAATGGTGACAAAATGGCTGCTTCCAGAGGAGAGTAACCAAAACTGTTAAAACTCAGAGAAATCAACAGTCTTTAAAACCCCTTGTCTCTACAGGAAGTGAAAATTCTCTACATAAACAGAAAGATGTGACACCTCAATAAATACTGTTGAAAGCTTCCTCCTTATTAAGGCCTTATACCCACAATTCGCATTCCTGGCTTTTTTGAAAGCGGCAGACTTGTCCAAATCCTGGGCTTCCTCTCCAAAAATGGTGAGTGACAGCTGTAACAGAGTGGCCATGCCCTGAACAGTGTGTGCAGGATGGACAGATGGGTGGAAATGGGGAGCAACAGCATGGAATGACACAGTCATTTATTCATCTTACACAGCTTACAAAATGGCTGCAATTATCAATAAAGTCCCTTAAAGTTATCTTAATACAACTTTACTCCACTACGATCAACTGACAAATTGCAACAGTTAAAGGACTTCAACAGAATAAAAATTTGGTTTGCTGCCACAGGAGACACCAGACACTCTTTTGTGCTACGTACTCCTGCATTTGTGGGATTATCTGAACCCCAGCTGCCATTTCAACACATCTGAGATTGCATGGAGATTCTAGAGGCTGCTCCTCAACATTTAGCTTAGAGGAAAGTGTAGGTGGTGTCTGTGGTCATGTCAAAAAAAGAAAAAAAAGAAAAAAAGAAAAAAAATGGGTGGAATGGAGGAAAAGAAGAGTAGGGAAAAAAAGATGAATTAAGAAGTAAAACAGCAGCATTAAAATTTCCATTGTGGAACCTGTGTAGAGTGAATTCAGATAAAGCAAAACTCCATTTAAGCCATTATTTGACTCACAGTATGTTAGCAAAGTAGAATGAAAATCTGTCTCATTTCAGTGCATTACAAGCTAGAAGGCTGTAATTTCAACCCCTATCCACTGGAGCAGAAGTAAATTAATAAGAGGTTAACACCAAATACCCTATTTATTTTTGTATGTTCATCACTTTTGTCTATCCACATGTGATGGGTGTAAGAGATTAATGATGCACACATTTTTCTTCTGTGCATATGTAATATGTCTGTAAAGGACAGAGCTTTTCAATTACTAATGACAACACACGTGAATCTCTGCATGTACACTTTGCTTTCGTTCTTTGAAAATTTGTCCTGTACTGAATTTCTTATTTGACCTAGCTTTGGTCAGAATAATAAAGAAGAGATTGACTTCACTATACCTGGGTTCCACAAGAACACATTTCTTACCTAGCCTAGTTATCATTTAAATGGCAGGGAAAAAACATCCCGAACCTCCACCCCCTTCAAAAACCTCCCAGCAAGAAGTTAAGCCTTTATTTCATCAAAATTTTAAAAACCAAAAATTAAAAAATCAAAATTAAAAAAAAAAATTCTCCTACTCACACTGGAGAAGCTTTATATCTATTAGGAGTTCCAGAGTCAGAAGAATCACCACCAATACTACACAGGCTACCAGGAAACTGTTGAGACTTGCACTGAGCAAAAATACCTGCCACACAGCTGCTCGTCTCCCACAGCACGGTTTTAGCCAGTTAGATCTAAGGAAATAAAATTAAGGGAAAAACAAGAAAAGAAAAGAAGTGAAAAAGGAAAAGCGCTAAAGAGCAGTGAACTCAAAATTACAAGTTCTGCTGTTATGGATACACTCAGCAATAATACAGAAAGACTGCAAAGTTCACTTTCACTGGTTTTTTTACGTAGAGAAATGCAAGGAAAACTTTCAACCTGGAATCTCTCCAGCTCTGGAGTCTACTGAGTCACACAGCCCTAATTATCATACACACATTTCTGCTTTCTTCCTGTCTCACAGGTTCTCATGTGCTCTTATTTTGACAGACATGCTGCATTCATTTACCAGTGAGTACCAAGGCACAGCAGGACTCTGCTATTTAGAAACTAATGACTTTTTAAAAATAATTTCTCTGCTACTGAATTTTCTGGCCATGCACCTTTATCCCTGCTATACTATGAGACAGATCTGACAAGGGCCAAATTTGGGTGGCAACAATCAATCCATGACATCATGGAAAAGAACAACAGGAATCTGGAAAACACCAAAGAAGCAGCTAGCTCAGTGACTCCCCAGCTACACTATAGTAGCAAAGGTATGCAGCCTGACAAAGTGTCAAGCCTCTGGCCAAGGCACTCTCGCTTGGCTATTTGTCCAACTCTCATCAATCTGTTTGTGGATCAGCCAAGAATTGCCTTGCCAGAGTTTGGGGGACAGAATGCACCAGGGACTGCTCCCAAACCTAGTTTGGATGAGGTCACCCTTTTTCAGAGTAAAAATAAGGTTTAGGCAGGATGCAGGAAGCTGTGAGGAGGCTGAGTTCTGAGGACCAGAACTCTAGAGGGAAGCTGATGAAGCAGTAAACCTTGGATTAGTATGTGCTAATGCAGATACACACTTAAAAGAGGGTTGCTAATTTTTTTTTTTCCTTTTAGGAGTATTGGTAATAGGAATAATAGTAGCATTGACTTCAGAATTATAAAGCCCATCCTGATACTGTTCATCTCCTAACTCCTCCCCCTCAGTATCACTCGGATGCAGTATCACATAATTTCTCATCATAATGTTCTGCAAGGTTCCTGTACTGGCTCACCTCAGAAGGTTCAGATGGGATGGTTTGCCTGACACTTCCGATTTTCAAAGCACTGTAAATATACATTAGGTAATGAAAAGCTGACATGATTTATTAACCAGGGTTTAAAAAGCTGCAAGTGTGGTGCAGTAATCCCACTGGCTGACTAAAATATCACTACACAGAAATCAGTGGTGTACATGAAGATATGATGATTCCGATTAATTCCTAATAAACAGCTCTAGACTCAATAACTCACACTATAATCAAACTCTTGGAAAAACATCACAAAATGTTCTCTGACATACTCCATGAGGGAGAACGCAATGCCAAGCAGTGGTCAGAGACTCAACACTTTCGAGCAGCTTCTCAGAATTAAGCATATCAACAACACTTGTGGTCAGACTGCCTGATTGCCTGACTGTAAAAGACATCCTCGATTGACTCTCAAAGCTTCAGAGAAGATTTGCCAAGTGTTACTATCAGCAACTTGCCCTTAGGTTAAACTTTGTTATGGCTCCAGCCTGAATACAGAATGCACTGGGCTTCAAATAGGTTGTGTTAAAACATAAGGCAAAAAAAGACATTGGGATAGAGCCTCTTTGCCAGCTTGATCTTTTAATGGATTTTATTTTACATCATTTCAAAACAAGGTAATTTGTTTTTAATGCAACTATGATTTGGGGCTTAGAGTGGGAGTTTTTTTAGATCTTTCTAAAAACATCTAGAGTGGGGGGCAGCTCTGTTTAAACAGAACAGGCTTTAGTTCTAGACTCTGCTTACATTTATCTTCCCTTTTGGAAAAGACCCATTATGCCAGTATTTTAATATTGCAGGGCAGCTTTTCCCATTCACAAAATCATCAGTAGAGGGCCCAAGTACCTGCCTCTAAAAGCTCTGCATAGTCAAGATTTCCAAACATATCAAGAATAAGATAAGAATAAGAATAAACCAACTGTAATACCTGATATACAATACACATAACCATGATAATTATTACTCAACTGTTAATTACTTATAGAATCCTAAATAATGTGGCATTATTCTGTCTGTTCAGTATTATTATTCAATATTAATACTACCAATTCTAAAAAGCTTCTGAATGAAACTACCAGCTTACAACTGAAAAAGCAATCAGCTTAAGAGGTCAAGTGCAGCTCACATGCACATTTCCACCTGTACCACACTCGTAAAATACATAAAGTGATCTCAAAGACACAAAAGGATTCGAAATTTAAGCACTGGAGAATCACGTTCAGTTATGCATCCTGACTTGCTACACCAAGGTGAGTTTGTTAACACCTGGCCTGTGGATGGACAGCGATGGGCATCTGTACACCCCTGTTTGCAGTCTGTTAATAATCACCCTGACTCCTAACACACAAATCTCACTTCTGGAACCCTGGAACCTGTTTTAGCAGAGTAGTCCCTCTCTCTCCCTTCTGATGTGCAAGGGCTCATCTATTCAACAGATGAGAAATTTGGTTTTGGAGAAGAACTAACCCCTACCAGAATTAGTGTGGGTATGAAGTTGCCTTCAAAATTCTGGCCATTTCACCTGTGACACTGCAAAGCTACACTTAAAATTTTAAGCTCAGATTAGAAAGTTAGCTACACAGAATTTTCAAAAAATCCAACAAACCAAAATACAATTTACATATCTCATAAATTTATTAAGAGATTTCATACTGACCATAGACAAGCAGAAGACCTTTTTCTCTCACTTCAGACAAAAAACCCCAAACCAAACAAAAAACCAAAATCACCAAAAACCCACAACCAAGTAAAAAAAGTCCCCTATTTTGTTCAGAAAATAAGCAGATATTCTATTGGTGTCCTGACTGTGTTTGCTTGAATTCACAGACAAGTGTGACTTTGGAAAACTTTCCTGCATGACTTCAAACAGGTTCATCAGGTATTTCAGCTACTTTGTCTCTACAACAGAAATCTCATTTACCTTTCTTGCAACGCCTGGATGAAATAAATACGTGTACTAGCACAGGAAATTTTTAATTGTTGGTGACACAGAGCTGTAAAGTTTTGTTCTGAGACATTAAAATATATTTAGTGGAATTTTACCAGGGGTAATTTTTTTAAAAAGATACTTTAACACATGGCTTTGTGCGAAACCAATCTGTCATCATCCTGTTAGTCTTACTAATAAACAGCTTGGAAAAAAAAGAACATAAGGCCAAACTGGGAACAGTTGAACATATTTATCTAGTAAGGAACCACTACAAAGAGTTTTTTCAAGCTATTAACAGCTGTCACTGTTTCTGTTTTCTGGTCTTGTAAACAAATACCCCAAAATCTTCATTATACCTTACCCTGTCTTTTTTTTTTTCTTTTTTTTGGCTAAACAGCAAGCGTTTGCACCTCACAAGACGGTTATGATCAGAAAACAGAAGGATGGATGACATCCAAATTGCTATCTGAAGGAGCAAAAAGGCCATGGTCAGGAAGTGACAGGAACACAGGCTAAATAACAATACAAAATCTGGCTGGGCCAACACAGACAGCAGAGCCTCACAGCAGGCTGCAAGGAGCAGCTGGAGGCCTGGAGCAGCTAACTCCAAGGAACACACAGAGCTCTGCACCTCTTTTCTGGACTTCTACAAGCTTGGTATAATGACAGAACTTTTAACTAGTGACAACACTCTCATCTTTTTCCCCCCATAAAACTTGTACTATTTCATGGTACTTCTTGGAAGACTCCTCCAAAACTCTGCTGCTCAAATGGCAAGAAAGATTCCCCCATTTTTCTCCTCAAACTCACCCATGGCCAGTTTATACACACTCATTCTTGTGCCAATATTATTCTTTAGCTTGATTAGGTCTTTTCCCTAGTTGGCATTTTGTCCATGATGCATTATACACAGTAATGGCAGCCACGTGTGTAATTCAATTAAAGCCCATGCTTTGTGTAGAACGGACACTCAGGTTCTGTAACTACCCTAGCAGCCTCTTCTGCATGTGAATACAGACAACTGGAGTGGTAGGTAGTATTTTAGAATAGGCTTAAATAATTACATGAATGCTTCCCAGCTCTGTCTGAAGTACCTGAAGCTTTCTAGGATCATCTGTGCTTTCTTTATAGGTGTACATGACACCACTTGCTCACAGACACCCTGTGATTTACCTGGCCTTTTACACCTCTCACTAGAAAATTGCTTGTTAGGTTTTTCCTTTTTATGCTAAAATCTTTAGTGCAATATAACATCAGCCTCAAAAACTCCTTTTAAGAAACATAAGAACAGCCATACTAGAACCTACTGAACAAAGGCTTGGCAACCTTTCTCCAATAGTGGTCATGAGCAGATGTCTCAAGATGACTAAGAACACAGCAAACATATAAATCTTTCCCCTTAAAATTCTCACAGCATCTAACTCTTTTCCATTTCGTCACTTCCTGAGACAGATATGTTTTCTTGGGTTGTACTTAGTAAACTTCAATGAATTTCTCTTCCACAAACTTGTTCAACCTCCCCTTGTGGGGATGTGGCTACTCTCAGCCACATCTCTGAAGGGTATGTGGCTACTCTCAGCCACATACCCTTCAGAAAGTAGCTTCAGGCATCTACCGTCCTCTGTGCCAAGAGCAAACTTTTTTTGTTTCTTTGGAACTGGGCCTTAATCGATTAATGTACCTTAGAGACTGTATTGGGAGGGAGGTGTGTGGGTGTCAAACCTGTTTTAACCTTTCTGTGTCACAGACTTTGTAATATCAATCAGTCAACCTGTAATATCAAATCTCAGTCAACCTTCTCTTTTCTAGACTGCATAGTAATCTCCAATTTACATAGTCTAGTTAATCTCTAGTTTACATAGTAATCTCCAATGGAAGACATATCCCATCTTTGATCACTGTTTTTCTTTGATTCTTTTCCAGTTCTTTTATATCTACTATATCCTTTCTGACAGGGATCAGAACTGCACTTGTGTTCAAGATGTGGGCAAAGCTTGGCTATATAGAGAGGCAGAGCAATGGCCTCTCTTCTATTCTCTGCTCTTTTTCCTAAGCAATCCTAAGATCTGATTTGCTTTTACACAGCATCTAGCTGATTTTTTTACAGACCTGCCTTCCAGACAATTATTACTTTTTTCCACATTTCCCCTTTGTCCTATGGCTTATCCATATTTCAATTTTTGCCCCAAGCCACATCTCCCCCAATTTAGACAACTAATTCCAGTGTCAAGCCAGACAAATTAGACTCATGTCATTTCCAGTCTCTAATAAAGACCTTTGCAAACAGTGATGTGTGGGCTACAAATGCTGCATTTCTATCCTCAAAAACTACCTGGGAAAGGCAAGTTCTGTTGGGAAAATACAGAAATATCTTCAAACTGAAAACCTCTTAAAATCGCTGAGGTAGAAAATTAATTCTTTGTCTTATTTATAGTACTGCTCTCTCTACCAATTGATAAAAGACACGGGAGGACACACTCAAAGCACTGAGGTACTGGAATAAACACAGTAATGAGCTGCTCTGGAAAACAAAATTTACCAAGAGAAACACTTAAAAGGCTGTGTACAGAAACAGAAATTTCTAAATCACTGAACACCTCTGTAACATAGCCCAAGTTTCATGTTTTCTCTATTGAAGAGCTGGGCATCTCAGAGGTTCTGTTGAGCTGAATGCACCTTTTCTGCTGCAGTGCAGGTCTGTTTTGGACCACAGCACTGAGAGCAGCAGTGATAAGTACTGCACAATGAACAGCTCAGTCCTACAGTCTCATTCACTGTATTCTCACGTTAGGATTTTGTACCATCTTTCTGGATTCAGACTACAACTGGCAGCTAAAACTAAATTACAACCCACTTTCGTAAATAGGAGCTTGCTTGCTACATTAAATAGTTCTGCCTTCCAAAACCTTTGTACTTTATCTTGCACTTGGACCTCATTATTCACCATTGTTCCAGATCCAAGATCTGCAGAGGTGCACAAAACTTTTCAGAAAATGGACTTTTTTTTAATTATGCCATCAGATAAAGACAAGAAAAGCAGGAAACAATGTGAGAACTTAATCTAGTCAAGTTGTTCTAGCTAAAGAACCTTTAAGTTTTGTAGAAAGGATGAGCAAAATACCTCAAAAAAATCAAAGCAATATCTGAAAGATGAATCTGAAAAGCAAAGTACAGTAACAGAAGACAGACTGAAGGAACAGACATCCAGACATCTTTTTTTCCCAGGATGGGTGAATACATTTACCAGCATAGTCTTGCAACCAGTTTAAAATGAGAGCTCACAACTCTTCTCTGTGTTAACTTCTGCATCTCTGTAAATCTCTGTTCAGTTTTGGTTTCTCTTCCTCTCTCTCTCTCTCCCCTTATGGTTTTTTCTGATATTCCCACTGTTTAATGCACTTTCTAGCTGTGACCAAAGAAATCTAAGGCTATGAACAGATGACCATAAATTATTACAATAGCATGACTATTTACAGCAAATGTCAAATAAGTTGCATTAACTGTGTGAACTCACAAACTTTACAGCTTTGATGTAAAACACAGTATTTGAAAACACCTTCATGTTTCAAATATTTAACATTAAAACTCAAGAGCTGTAATTTAAAACAAATACAACAAATCATTTAAAAGTTGGTGTACATCTTGTTTCTCAACTCCAATAAACACATATCTTTATCAAGAGAGAGGCTCATTGTCTATCACACAATATTCACACAATAAAATACACTCTGTAGTGCAACTATCTGTCAATTTTTTAATAATTTATTGTGATTGATATAAATTGATAAATTTAATAATTTATTGTGATGGAACTCATAGAAAATATAGGAAGGAACGCTTTTCCTTATCCATGTATTATTTCTGCATGTTGTCAGTTTTTCTGCTATTCTCCATCACTTTTATTGGACTTGATGCAAAAAAGCAGAAGAGAAACTATTTTCTGAAAAACAGAATACTTGATTGGAAGAAAAAGAAACTAAGAGTGGGATTTAAAGCAATGTCAACATTTAAAAATCATCTCACCTTTCTGGGTGAGATTAGCCTCCATAAAGAAATGTTGGCATACTCTTTTCAGGCAAACTGAGCTCAATGCAGCCACAGCCTCTCCAGTAAATTGAGGACAACACGTTTTGTGTTTTGTTTGAGGGTTTCAGAGCAGAAAGGTTTTTCTTGCCCGATTACTCTATCACTACTTACAGGTGTACATCAGGGACAGGCTCAATGTGCCTCTAATTTTCAGTCCTTTCTTTGTTGCTTAGCACAGGGATCAACATTGTCATCTAAATGTCTGACAAAACCAGCTCAAACTGTCCACAAAATTCCTTCAACACCAATAGACAGGAATTGACTGCCCTGAGAATTTGATATGAAAAGGCAAAGACCTATCAAACTGCACAAAGTAAGACTTTTATTCCAGTATTAAAGCCACAAGGAAGGTCAGCTTACATATAGTCTAACATGTTAAAGACAGACCATAACTGTCTTTCTTTTTCCTTTTCCTTGTCATGTCTTTCTTTTCTTGTGGGAGAGGTAGCTTGTGTGATGCCATCTGAGAGTTTCCAGGCACACAACGAGGGTTATGACCCACCTATTCCTGATCACCTATTAATATCAGCTTTATTAAGAGAAGTATTCCCTCAGACTAAACAAAAAGCTCCCCTAGTTAGCAACCAGGTCAAATTTGTGCTTGGACCCTGAACACCTTGCAGCCTTAAAGAAGAAAAGGCAGAGGAAAACCTTGTGTGCACGTTAGGGTGCACACAACTAAACCATTAAATCAGAAGACTTCTTTCTTGCCCTCTCGCTCATCACTAGTCTGATGTCTCTCTTGCTTCTCCATGCCAGGAAATGGAGCCTTACTATTGAATGCCCAGAGTAACCAGGAACTGCTGACTGTGGACACTTATGCTGTCCAACAAGGCTGCGGAGAGATGCAGCTTGTAACAACCACCCAGTCTTGTTCAAGCACAGGCATGTGCCAGAGCCTTGCAATTAGAACAACTCCAGCTTGCCCAGATCAGCTGCAGATCTAGAATATCAGAGTCACACAGAATACATGGTGGTCCGTGCAGGCTGGCACCTTCCCTGACATTCTCTGGGAAATGAATGCAGAAGGTAATACATGGAGTCTGCAACAAAAGGCAGACTTCCAGGGAAGGGAATCTTTTACTCTCTGGCATTAGCAGTATCTGCTGGTATCTCCACCTGCACTTGGCAAACAGAGCCTGAGTCATGAAGATGGATGCTGGCAGAAACTACAGGGATTTTTGCCCTTTTCTGCCACCTCCTGTGCTGCCCTCTCCACATTCCCCTCTGTGCACATAAGGGAGGTGTGGCTGCCAGCTCCTGTATCAAACTGATCTCCTTCTCATTCGAACTGAAGCCAGTCACAGTGAACAAGGCCATGGGAAAGAAACGACACCTCATTCATAAAACCAGACATATTCCCAACCAAGCCAGGAGGTGGCAAAGGGATAGTATTTTACTTTTCTGCTGGGCTTCTGAAGCCCAGCTGTTGGGGGTTAGACTTGTTTGGTTGTTTTGGTTTTTTTTTTTTTCACCTATAGAATTTTTTCCCAGGAGTTGCGGGGCAACTGATTGCTGGGTGCTTGTCGGTGCTCGGTGGAACAAACCATGGAGGCTGGGTGGAAGCTGGCACTTGGCTACACCCTTTGTCTCCAGGAGTTCCCCCCATCCCCCCGGGGGGCGGCGGGGGGGGGGGGGGGGGGGGGGGGGAGGGGAAAGACGGGGGCTGGGGGGCAGCTGCACTTTTGGTGTGGTCTGCGTCGGGAGAGGACGAGGCTGCCGTTGCTGCGTGAGCTTCTCACTGGCACCACCGGGATCTGATCCTGAAGAGAGCTACCATCATCTGCTTGTGTGCCCAGGAAATCCTGATTTCTCCTTTTCCTGCCCTGCTGGAGCTGGCTCAGCCCTGTCCCACTGCCTCGGCGCTGTTTTGGAGCTGCTCTGCACCGCGGCCCCGCACTGCCCTCCCTGCCAGACATCCCTGCCCCCCAGTGACCACTGACAGAGCTCCGAACTTCATCCGATCCACCAGCCCGGGATCCCCCACCGTTCCAGCTTGGTACCTTTTTTTTTTTTTAGAGTCCCCAGAGACCAGACTGCCCCGAGTTTTGTGAAACCAAGCTCTGTCAAAGTCCCTGGTTCTGTTTTCGCTATTAATTGCTGTAGTTGTTGTTGTTTGTTTTGCCTTGTTATACCTATTAGTAAAGAACTGTTATTCCTATCCCCATATCTCTGCCTGAGAGCCGTTTTAATTTTCTAAATTATAATAATTTGAGGGAAGGGGATTTGAATTATCCATCTCAAGAGAGGCCCTGCCTCTCTTTAGCAGATACCTGTCTTCTTTCAAAACCAAGACACCAGCTCTGCTCCTAAATTTATCAGGATATCAGTTGTCATGGATGCTTCTGAAAGGAAGAAGCCACCATTCCCACAAGGCAGCTGAACACATTCAGGCAAAATGCATTGGGATCTCCAAACTTAAGCTCTGAACTTTCTTCGGAGAATGTACTCTACAGCTGGGAGGTACGGAGGGCACCTGCTTATTTCCATTCAGACTGACAAAGCCACAAAAGAAGTGTGAGTGAAGGGAGAGATCTCTGCTGAGGGAAAGAATGACAAGCCTATTTCCATGCTTAAGAGTACAAAGGTGCTCAAATCGTTACAGTGAGAGACTTGTGCCCTTTGGCACAGTGAATATTTGAGTTTCAGATCATAAAAATCTATAAAAATGCATATTTGAACTAAACTGGTATTGACTCAACACCAAAATAGCCTGAGGGTTACACCTGCATACTCAAATTAACTTTCAAGTGCCTCTTTTGCTATGCAGGGTATTTTATGTTACAGTTGTACCATACTTATATAACCTACTCGAAATGTATTTCCCCTTGTTTGGAGTAAGAACTTTTTGGAGAAGTCTCATAAAATCCATTTTGGAAAGAAATTAAAAGCAAGAGCCTTCCCCATGCCTTGCTTCCTGAGTACCACACAGAATACCTGCTGAGCTGAGATCAAGCAGGTCTCTGCTGATTGCAGAGCACAGGTTAAAACGCACTGAGTTGTTAATAAACGGAGGCTTATATAAAGCCTTTTAAATGCTGCTCTTCAGCAGTGAGCATTCTGTATGGCTTACTGGGAAGTGGTCTCCCTGGACCTTACAGGGGAGGTCTGTGTTCAGTGTGACACCCAAGGGAACAGCAGGCACAGAACCAGGGAGGTTACTCTGTCCCCATGGATGTTACATACAATGTTATCATTCCTGACAAATGCATCTTCTTGAAGACATCCGCCAACGGTACCTCTATCCCCCTCCTTCCCACACACACCAGCAGTCTACCCCAGCACTTTGCTGCCTTCACTACTCTCTGCAGCAATTCAAGCTTTTTACTTCTTGTCCTAAACATCTTGGAGATCAGTAAAAAGCTGTTTCCCTTCCTCATCGAAGTCTCTTAGAAGCTCCCCTCAAAGTCTCTTCCTCATGTGAAACACAGTTATTTCAATCAGTACTCCAGCAGGTTTTCTAAGCCTCTAATCATTCTCACTGCCTTCCTCTGGATTCTCTCCAGTTGACCCAAATCTTTCATAAAGAATTTAGTACAGCAGTCTACCTCCAGCCACTTCAAGCCTGAACCAGGCATAAGGATAACTTCTAATGTCCTGTAGGACAACAATGCTATATAATCTGACATTGGGCTATGTTTGGGCAGATGCTATGAACTGATTAAGATCTCTTATTGCAATAAACATCGAACCACCATTCTATGAAAACAGAAGCAGTATATACATATGTATATACTGTGTACATTATCAAAGACAATATTCTCATGTTAGCAAACAACACAATTCAAATTACTGGGTGACAAGTACACTATCTGTCCTGGAATCAGCAGTACCAGATACTATGTCAGGGGGTGTACAGTTATGTACAAGAATCACGGCAGACAACTCTCATCATCCTGAAACACCTTTCTCAAGGGAGCTTTCCCCAGACCATTCTGCTTGTCTGACAGGCCAGGTATTTCATCTGGTTTTTCCTGAGATAAAGCTTCCAGATTGTGATCAAACAGTAGCTATGAACCACTTAAAATGATAAACAGCTCTAAACCAGCCCAGATTAGTGATACTTGAAAAGGTCTTTTCCATCCTGTGACAATGACTTTACATAGAGTTTAAGGACAACTGGCTGCATTTCTCCAGCTTAAGGTTTCCTGTTTTACAGGCCATGAAATTCCTGTAACTTAGAACTACATGACAAAAATCTGCCATTTGTACTTACCCTTCTCTTTGGTACTCCTCATCCAAATTCGACAAAAGCTGGGACCCAGCCACAGACAGATCAAGTGCAGCTAAAGGTAGATCTCGATAAGCAAAATTAACAAGCTGCACAGGAGCAATGCTTTTGGTCTCTTCTTCCACTTGTTGGGAAATGATCTCAACTTCCGAAACACTGCCTTCAATTGCAGGCCTGAAAACGTAATAAACACATGTATACACATAAAGAAATAAAAATGAGCAAGCAAGCAAAAGGAAGTTTGAGACAAGAACTTCATGGACTCCTAAAGAGCCAGCAACTTAAGAGGCCTCTGCAAGGTCATTGCAGAGGTGTTGTCACTAAAGAGGCAGATCAAACCTCTCCAAACTTTAGTAGATCTCACTGTGATCAACAGAAACCTCACAAAGGAGAACAACCTTTCACTCTGCTGAATCTGCTTCAAAAGCACTAAATATAAATGGCTGTGTTATAAACAAATAGAGAAAAAAATGCATGAGCCCAAAAGGAAAATATTTATGCAAAACAGAAAGAAGGCATGTAACTATGCCAACTAAAGACTCACTGCTTTGGTAAGTTAGATTGGTTAGCAATGAACAGCTAGGCTTTTTAATTATTATATTCTAATCAACTGTTAACTACTAGGTGCAGTTAGATCCTTCTTCCACTGTAGATTTGAATACTGATTCAAATAGTTTTGACGGATGGCAGCTTTGTTACATTTACCTAAAAATGATCATTCTGTTTTAAGTTATTTCAAAAAAGTTCTGAAAGGCAGCAGCGATTAAGAAGAATTATGGCCTCCTCCATAAAGATTATCTTAACTAAACTTATGTACAGCTTCTAAATCTGATCATGTATTTTTACAGCAGCCCACTAACACTAATGGAAACTCCATGCAGGTAAAAACAGTCTGACAATGTGTATGTCTCCCACATTTAGAACAAGATACTACTTTTGTAGGAATTTTATCTGCTACCATTAGTGCATGCACAGCATGACTTGGCTGTAAGACACAGCTTGCATGTCAAGGGCTGATCTTTGCAGCACCCAGCAAAGCTGCTTGCCCTGTTTGATTCCAAGGATGTGCAAGCACAAAGTTCTCCAGCTTTCTTCCAGAGGAGCTTGGTAACTTTGGAAGAAATACTGGTTTCAGGAAGTGTGAAGATACTCTTTCTTCCCAGGGATACAGTTAAAAAGTTCTTAGTACCCTGTGTTATTTGACTGCAAAAATTGCATTTTATTTTAAAGAAGCTTATTAAAATCTTCCAGCAAGCAATCTGATTAGCAGTTCCTTTTTTTCCCCCAAAAATAAGAGAAGACTACTTAACTGGTATATCTTGTATAAGGATATCATTTAAGGATGTATGTGAAGGAACTAAAATTCTATGTTGAAAGTTTCCATTGGTCAGAGTCTCACCACTAGACTAATTCTTTCAGATGGAGGACATTATTCTTGAATTAAAAGGAGCTAACTGCTGCCAGAATTACCCAAGAAAGTAAAATGCTGTTATATGTAGAGTATTTGGCAGGGATAGGCTGCAGCTGTGTCATACTGTGGCAGAAAAAGGAGGTAAAAGGAAGTACTATTTGAACAACCTAAAAGCTTTTATTTTATTCATGTGTAACTAATAATAGAAAGTAATGAGACTCTTTAATTTCCAACAGAACTGTATTCTTCTGTAAACAATCTGAAATCAGAAACCCAGAGGTAAAAGCTGATTTTAGCAAGAGTTTTATTTTCACCTTTAATACCATCCTGTGGACATTTACCTTTTTAAGTCCAAGCTGGTTCACTTTTGCATGAAAGAGCATACAATGATCCAATTTCCAGTATTATAAAAGAAACAGGAAATGGGTTGGTGCAACCTTCCCTCCCTCAACAGATTGAGTTTCTGTATTCTTAGGCAGACTAGATGACAGATAAAATCTGATTTGATTGAAAAGAAAAACAGACTGGTGTTGGCAGACAGGTTTGGTGGCAGGAAAAAGAAAGATAAACAGATCTGAAAATAACATAACATACTAGTTTTCAGCCACTGCTGTTAGTAACACAGCAGACATGCTTACAGCACCATTCATGTATTTTCTGCTAATTCACACTCTTTCTGATGTCACATCATTATTCTCCAGGCAGCACCCTGTTCCCTTTCATTTAAAGTAAGTTGTATTACATGGTACTTACTGAGGATTGGTCATGTTGGAGGACGCAACCAAATCAGCAGTGGTTCCAATATCTAACTATTTCCAGGTGCTCTGCATTGAAGTTCTAGCCTTGCAAGATTAGGTCTCTGTGAGAAGCAAAACAAGGTGATCTAAAACACAGCTGAAAGAAATCGAAAGGCCTACACTGACTTCTGTTGTGATATTGCAAATATGTCTAATAGGTTAGTTCCCCCCGCCACGATTCTTTTTCAAAGTGTTTTTATTCCAGGTTAATTCCTCCATATTATGGAAGCTGTAAAGTTACAATGCATTAACTTTTACACACGGACACATACATAATTCCATAAGAACACAGGTATTGTTTAAAATCACTAGATTGTTGAGAAAATAATCAAGATCAGAGGGGGAAGGGGATTCTCAGAGAAAGCTCATGGCTTCAGGAGCATAAATTCTATTGGAAGACAATTTTTTACTATTTTTTATACTTTCTAGACGTAAGTGTTAACATTTTCAATGAAGTTTGGGGGTTTGTTCTCCATTTTCCGGTTTGAACTGTTCCTGACTCCCTTTGATATCTTAGGAAGTCTCTTCCAAAAATTAAATCATGTTGTCAAACATTCTAGATGGGCTGTTATCAGGATAGTATTTTGATAAAAAAACCTCAGTAGCACATTTGGAAAAGGCAAGATCTCCACTTGTCCTGTAGCTGGAACAATGCATGGCCACCAGAGCAAAAGAGGACAAGCTTGTGAGAATGAAACCTACTGATACACAGGTTTTGGAAGCAGGAAAAATGAGGAATATCACACAACAAACAAAAGCTCTGAAAAATTATGAGAGACCTTGTGAAGCTATTGTGAAGATTAGATGCTACAACACTTTTAAAAGTAACATAAAAATGGACTCTTATTTCGATTAAACATTGGCAAATTAGAATTACTTACAATAACACCAATGATCATGAAAAATGCTCTTATACTCAAACATTACCCTAGAGTCACTTACAGGCTGAATTGTTAGTCAAGAATTTACACTGGAGACATACAAATGTAGCTACATGAAGATCCTTAACATTCACTTCATTAAAAAAAGTAAAATTGAACTTACAACTTTTGTAGAGCCATTTCCAAGGTTTTATTTCATGTTTTGTAATTTTACAAAACCACAAAATGTAGCCCATGCATTTTCACATTTTCCAGATAATGTGCCTGGGTATGCAAGAAAAAAAGTTCTACACTGTGATCACCCTCATCAGGTAGATAAGTCAGCCAAAAGCAATTTAATTTCATATGAAAAGGATTACTTTAAACAAAAGACTACATATACTTTAGAAAGACACACACTCTCCATTTATTTACAATCTTCTAATACTTTTAAAGACAGAGTAAGAAGCAAATGTTTTTCAGATAAAGCTTTGCTAATACAGCAGAAACTTGATTTGATATCCATTCAAGTATCAACAGGAGTCTATTCCATGGCCTTTGTACGCCTTGAATTATTTTATTTACTATATCTCTAAGGCAGCAAAATACTGAAACATTTGCCTAAAATTATGAGTATTTCAATCACACAGAGCTTTCTGATGGCAACTGTTGCACCTACTAGCACAACTAAAACTAAAATATAAGACTTGGGCTTGTTTTGCAATGTTAGCTCCCTAGCACCTCATTTTCAGTTGACAGTTTTACAACATGAAACAACCCCAAACAATTTTGAATGAAAAATTTTACCCAAATCAGTTGTTCTAAGCACTCAGGATGAGTAAATGGTCAAGGCATGATGCACTGTGCACCTGTCTTCTGAGACTGAGAAAACTGAGAATCCTGCTCTAACTGCATTTGCAGGCCTGGAGAGTAAAAAGTACATGGGGATACAGCTGATTTAGGAAATAGGAATAAGATTGATGGAAATTGGCCTTAGAGGACAGGCCAATGTACGTATGGAAGCTTCTTACCCTAGTAAAACCTCACTATTTATTTAGGAGACAGCACAGTGCTGGTAACCCCCAATCTCACCCCCAAAGAGGACTTAGAAAACAAAGCAGTGACAGAAACTGTACATTTAGATTTTAAAATATCTTATTTTTAGACTAATCCTAAGATTCTAGGGAATGGGCCAGGACACAAACACTAAATATTTGTTCCTCCGGAACAGAGTTCCTTGCTTTCCTGAAGCTGGAAGTACATTTGCCATCAAACAGAATTGTACTTACAACTCAGCCGGGGCTCTGAACCAGATGTGACCAGTGGCAGTAGCACTAAGCCAGGCCAGCTCCCTCCTGCTGGAGCTGGCAGCTCTACAGGTAAAGTTTGCTCACCCCAGGCCTGAAGGAGCCGCTGGCAGGAGGGCAGCAGCTCTTCTGCAGGGAGCAGAGTCCAGCTCGCCGCAGCCGCAGAGATTGCTACCATGACACAAGGAGCTCATTGGGCTGAGACGAGCAACGCTGAGACATCCGAAAGGAGAGACGGGGACTCAGCTCTCCAAAGGACTCACTGCAACCTTCCTGAAACAAAAAGTGGTGAAATGTGAGTAACCTCTGGTAAAAATGACTAATGTATTAGCTAATCTAATGAACTGAAGAGACAAGTAGAGACAGTAAATGGACAAAAAAGATGTAATAGGTTATGTATATGTATCTGTCTCCTAAATGGATTACTGTGATTCATGCTTCTTTCCAGGCTTTACGTAAGCACACCTCATCTGTTTTTAACTTCCTTTAAAAAAAATCACATTTTATAGCAACATAAACCACTTGCAATTTCCACATGAAATTTCTGTGCAACTGAGTGGTGTTTACAGGCAGCAGGGATCAGCTGGGCAATTTCATTCTTTTAAACTTATCTACTGCTTGCATTCCGATAGGATTTTCCTTGTAGGCAAAGTGGAATGACATTGCTCTTCTCTCTGCCAACAAAGATAGGCAGAGGGCAACTTCTGGGTATTCCATCCACCACCCGAGTAAAAATTTTTCCATATAGCCCTTTCCCCACCTAACACATTCCATGTTTTGTAGACAAAAATGCCTTATCTCTCAGAGTCTTGTCTGAGGGAATTACTAACAGGCCCAGGTTTTTTGGCTTTTTTCCCCACTTTGTAGAATTGAGAGTAGGCAGCACACAGCACTTGCTGAGCTGCCATGTGAGCATGGGCAATGCCCGACCCCTGAGAGTTCAGCAATTCTGTTTGTTCCATGGTGTGTTTTCCAGGTGAAATGACTGTAGCAGGAGCACAGTTTCCAAAGTTTAAAAGGAGATGCAACAGAAAGGAAAAGAATTGTCCCACTAGCTTCTAGTGCAAGCGTTCAAGCAGTGCAACAACCAGTAACATTCACTGCACTAAATGACTGACATCTTGTATGTACCAAGAGGACAGTGCGATCTGATTGGAAGCATATAAGTTTGCAACTGGCAGCCCAGCTTAAAACATGTGGGATCACAGTTCAAATCTCAGCCAAGCTGGTTCAGCTCTTCACCCCTCTTTAGCACTAAAGGAAGTTGTACCCCAACCACTGAGCTCTTTCTGAGGCAAGATATTCAAAAATGCTTAGAAGTGTTATCCTTACCTTCCACACCCCTCAGCTTTGCTCTGCTCTCTGCACCCTCACTACACATGCCAGTGCTCCCCAAGGCTTCTGCGAGGTGCCCTTGGGTTGACTGTGATTTTCCCCCTCTCCTGTGCAGGGGCACTGGCAAGCACCTGCTCCCAGCTCCCAGCTGTGCAGGTGCTGGGGTCATGCCCTGCACTTGAGCAAAGGTTCCTGCTGCTGGCCTTGCCTAGCACACATCCTGCCCTAATTTGTTAATGTTTACATCAATCTTCTATTGTCAGTCACCACACCTTGCCTGGAGCTTGCTAATGGGAGATAAAATCCAGCTGAAACATCAAAAAGCATAGAATAGAGTTTGGAAAATATATGCTAAAGCATAGCACATGGTGTACATACACTCTAAGCTAAAACAAAAAACAAAACAAAACTCCAATAGTAAACTTCAAAAAAACCATCTATACTCCACTGCTGCATGAAAACCATGGCTTTCAGCATTGATATAAGCACAGTCTTACAAAATATGTGTCACAACGTAGTGGGCCCAATTGGGGGTGGGGAGTAGGAAGATGATTTAATTTAAGCCTTTTGCACCAAAGTCCCTACTAACTTGTACCCTATTCAGCTGAGCTGAAGTCAAGACAACGTGATTCAGAGCTGTTTGCTGCACTTGCTCATGTTCTGAGGTGTATTACCATGAATCTGTAAGCTCCTGTACAAAATTCAGATGCTAACTAAAGTATCCAAGTTTGTGCCCTTACAAGGTAGCTACAAAACCAAATTCTGACATGTTTTTCTAATAAGTCCCCCAACAGCAGCTTCTGACACTTGGACAGGGTCAGAGTTTGCATTCAAAGGAAATGCCACAGGCCCGAGTCAAGGGGACAACACTGTGGCTGCAACGTGGGGTTTTGTCTTCTCACCAGCTCCATCTCCTTCCTCTGCCCACATCCCATCCATTATTTAAAAAAAAAAAAAAAAAAAAAGGCATGATGGCTTCCCTGACAGAGGTCATAGTACAGCTCCAAAAATAGCTGTGTCAGCAAAAGTGAGAGTGCAGGGCAAGGCATTGTGCACAGCCACAGAAACAAAGCACTCAGAGCAGAAAGACTTTAGATCAGAAATACTCAAGGACTATGTCCAGAGCCCTAGCCACTGGCAATATTCAACTGGAGCAAATACCCAGCATGAAATCACAAAAGAGACTGGGAAAGGGTTGCAGAGGAGAGGGCTTCTGCGGGGATTTTTCTCCTTCTATGTCACACTGGAGCTTTTTACTCTGAATCTAGTCCACATCAAGAAGCAGGATTTTGCTTCCTTTGTGCAAACAAGTTACGTTCTTATTTCAGTCTATAAACTGAAAGCCTTACACACTTTAAAGCATAAATGCAAATGATGGCTACTCATGTGCCAGCTGGATGATCCTAAGGAGATCATGGAGCTATTCAGAAAAACAGGAAGAAAAGGAATAATCTGAAATAAGAGTAATAAGACCAGTGGAAACACCTAAACAGACATAATCCCAGAAGCTTTCGAAGCAAAACAGCAAGAGTGATTTATATATTTAGCCCTTGTGAATTAGCCAAGCCAAATTTTTTGGTGATGAGGCCACGGGTATCATTCTGAGGATCACCACAAACCTGATATGATCACTAATTGCTACTACAGCAAGTTGCATTTATTCAAGAACTGAAATTCCCAGGCCCCCTGGGATCAAAACTGGTTTTGTCCTGAGAATTTTAATTAGCTCCAATCATCTGCATTTAGAAAGTTTTATTGGTCATGTATGCCAAAACTGTTCCATCTAGGAATCTAGCAACTTGTACTTCTGAAGGGGAAAACCAGATAAATTTGCAGGTGTGGTTCCAGCACTTCCTTGCTTTATTTTGGGTTAAACAAAATTGTTTTTTTTTTCCCCCACCAGGAAAAATCACAGGTTATGATATTAAAAAAAAAAAAATTCTTTTGATTAAACTGACCCTCCCTAATGCATTCTGTAAGACAAGAATTTGATGAAGTATTAGATTTGTCAAAAAATTATGAATGCAGAGATGTCAAACAGAAAACAAAAAGCAAATTAACTTCCTTAATCTTTAACATTCCTATGCATTGTCCAAAAGAAAAGAGGCACAAGAGAAGGAGCTTTTTATTTCAAGGAAGAAAGGACACTGAATTCTGCATCTTTTTCATGGAGGGATTGACAACAAAGTTTTTAAATACACCACATTAAAAAAAAAAAAAACAACCAAAACAGAAAGGTATTTAGATTGGGAAAAAGAAAAAAAAAAAAAAAAGGCAGGCATTCACAAATTAGGAAATGGCAGATTTGCACTTGCTCATGCAGTCGTAATTCTATCCCCTTGTGGAATCATCCTGTATGCTGAAATTAAGCAGAACACTGTTCAAGGAAAAAAACCCAGCATGTAATCATGTAACTGAAGACCCTCATTATTCCTAAGTGCAACTCACACTTTCTAGAGAGAAGTCTAGATGGGCCAAAGAAGAGAAAAATTGTCTTGTGCACAGTTACAATAATCTCTTCACAAATTCAAAATGATCATTGGTTGAATCCTGAACATTTTAGTACTGCAAATCTGGACTACAGAACAAATAACAGTAGCTGGAACCAAGCCTTTAGAGGAGGACTAAGCCAACCGTCTTGCAGGCAGCTTGCAGGTGTGCAGCACATGGCACTTCCAGAACCAAAAGGAGGAGTAGCTCTGTTTGAGAAGGCTATAAAAAGACTCCACCCATGCTCCTTCCTTGTGCTCTCTTCACATGGAAGCTGGGGAGGAGGGCAGGGGTTGTATAGCACGTCTCCAGACAGGTTCTGTGACCTGCAAATACTCCAGCATCAACAGACTTTCAACACAAGAGCTGCCCACAGCTCCTCTGGGTTCTCATTCAGTTTATGCTACACAGTGCATACTGGCACTGCTGGAATTCATGGTTCTCACACACTCCCAATGTTTTCCAGAAAAGCCACAGGTCTGGCAGGTATTGCAGCAATCCACAGTGTTGTTAATTCAGAAGATGCCATGGGGCAAGGAAAAGGTATTCTTTGCACTGAGGGCCTTCTGCTTGAGGAAGTTTAACACTACGGCAAATACTGAGACCAATATGGATCTTAAAGATGTGCAAAACCTGTCCATCTACAAAGGCTATCCAAATAGCAAGTTTGCTCTTAGCTCCTCAATAAACGACAGGCATTCATTCAGCCAGAAGATTATTCATTTGATCTCTTTCTCTGGAGTAATTCCAAGCATGCCATTTCACTTTCCATTTTATAAACCACTCTCATTTAGCTGTAATAAATTTGTGATCTCCATAGTTATCTGTAGTTCCTGTGTTAGCGTAGGAATAAACACATATAGTCACATATAGTCATATAGCAGCATGGCTATATGCAGTGATTTTATTTAGGCCCAAGAGAACAGGGGTTTTTTAAGACCCAAATCTCGTTCTGTGGAGATACATTCGGATTTACAATTTATACCTTTTAGTTACATGAAATATCAATGATTAACTTCAGTATTTTCCATTCTTCTTATTGATTCTACTGAAACATAAGACTTTGAGTTTCAAAAGAATATCACTGTTACAATTGTTCTCTATATTCCTATGTTATTCCTTGATTGGTCCTAATTACACTTAATAGCTTATACCTATGCACGGTCAGGGTTAACTTGTACAAAGCAAAGGCAGCTACCTAGCCCATGACTATTAGTTTCACTAGCTTGCTGGTTTCCATCCACTCCCCGCATAGATTTTCCACTCTCCTCTGAAATCTTGATTCTAAGCGGCTAAGATTTTAACCCCAATGCTATCACCTGCATGTGGTAGAAAAAACCACACCACAGGGTTCTTGAGTCCAGAGAACAAACCAAACAGAACAATCACATAGCTAAAAGGTCCCTTTACAGATTTGTCTGGTCTTCCCAGTTTGGGCCTCCTCAGTAAGGGAGAGCCCTAAGCAGCTGTTGCCCAGCAGGACTGGGCACAGGGCTGGCAGCTCATAGAACTTCCCTGCAAACCTGAGCATCTCCTGCTCTGCTCACAGCTGCAGTGGCTGCTGGGGGACCTTGGCTGGAATGTGAGGTCAAAACTGCACACACAGAGCAGCACCTGGGCCAGACATATGGCTCCCAGGGAGATGATCCCTTTGTACAGCACAACACAGGGATCCAAACAGGCACCGTGGGCTCAGGTACGTAGCTCTGGCATGACATTGTGCGGGCGTTGCTCCTGGGCTCACCGTTGGAAGCTCAGGATTAGCTTGCTTTTGAAATGTGCCACTGCACATGCTGATAGGAAACAGCCAGGCATCAATAGCTTCACTGGACTGAAAACATCAGACTTTTTCTGGTTTGGGAAACTAAATGACTCTGGGCTTGGTCATCATATAGTCAGATGATCATTTGTACAAATTTCTTAACACAGGCACTCCCCCCACAAACCATGATTTTTTGTTTCTTTTGAGAATTTGTGACACAAACAAACAAAGCCCGTCAAACAAAAACACATGCACCTCTCTTCCCCGCCATTTGAAACCCAAAGTCAGGTTTATATTTCCTTGGCTAAAAACAATTCTGAATTTAAACGTTTGGAAATGACACTAACCTAGTCAAGTTGTATTAAACCAAATTATTACTACGGGAAGCAAATCAAGTACCAATTTAGTTTCAAAGAAGTTTGGTTTGCTTTTGTCTGTCAAGAGTCAACTCCTGGACATTGGTTTCAGTTCTCCTTTTCCTACTCCCTGGAAGTACAGCGAAAAGCCAAACCAGAAACCTGCAGCCACACCTTTTATTTTCAAGCCAAGCAAGATCAGTCCAGCTGCTCTTCAGAATAGTGAAGAAAAAAATATGTATCCTTTTGAACATGCTAGAATTAATGTTTTCAGGTCTATTTAGATACCTGGCAGGTCATCTCTGATTACATTTCAGCAATTAGATTTGATAATCTCTGATTATCACACGTGAACCTAATTTTTGCAGCCTATTAATGGCTTTTGAGGTAAGAATAGAAGTCCATTTGAATCCAACAGCAAATTTTATTTGGACAGAGCTAGAATTTCACTCAAGCTTTTAACAACAGCAGCAGAATAACACAAATCCTTGAGACACCCTGACTACAACATGTGTGTCAATTCAGGGGGGTGACACTGGCAATCTTAGTCACATGAAAGTACCGGTGTCTGTCACCACCTGTCAGTCAGAAAAACAGGCAAACTCACTACATTTTAATTTTTATCCACCATATGTGCTGCCCATCCTACTTGGAGCTTAACTCTTGCTTGATTTTCTGATCATATGCTTAGATTAATGCAACGTTGAGATTGTCTTTCAGCCATTAACCTTCAACCTTAAGACTCTTTCTCAATCTATTAATTTTAATTTTCTTTGGATCCTGGGCCTAATGGATTCTGGAATAAAAGCCCTTTAGAAATTTTAGAAGTATCCTGTAGTTTTCTAGAGGACGTAATGTCAACCAAAATACAGAAAATTCACAACACTACAATAAGAATGGGAGAAAGTACAGAGAAAAATCTCTTAAGAGAAATTGTTAGCATCTCTTGAAGCTGAGGATTTCAATGCATCTTGCCAATCATGACTCTGTGAGGCCCATAAATATTATGTTTCTAGCTAGGAAGGAGAGTGTAAGAGTAGGTTCCTTAGACCAATTTTGTATCTCACATAATCAGCAGCACAGAATTAAAATAAACCTAACTAGACTTGTACTAAACCCAGTATTAGATAAATCAAAACAAGCATCTGGAACCAAAGATTTCATTCTAAGAATCAACTAAATCACAAATCTATTTTTGAGAAATATCTGTTTTGTCATTACTGGAAAGTATTATGGGCAACATTCCAGACAAAATGCAATAAATTTTTATGAATTTATGGCTTTACTGTGTATCTTAAAAGCAAGTATATAACGATTAGCCCATTGATGTGAAATTTATTGCTCTTTTCTTGGACAGTGCTATGCTTTGTAATTCAGCTTTTGGAAACAAACAGCCCAGCTGCTTTGAATGCAAATTTACGAATACTTGCAGCATTCAATCCTGGTGATGTACACATGAAAAATTCCACTCTGCAAAAACACCCTAAAATTCTTGAATTCACATCTGTCTTGTACTTCAGAGGCATGGGGACACAATAGCTGTACTGCTTTTGGCTGGCAGAGTCTTTTCTGATCACCAGGAGCCTAAAAGGCAAGATTTAACTACCTTATTACAGCATGCAGAGTACTGATAGCCATTATTTAATATATGTCTGGTGCATTTAATCAGGTCACCCTGGTTCCCTCAGCAAGTGATGGAATGCACTTACTGCAAATTACAGGCCAGGTTTCTGCCACAAAGTACTGATGGAGAGGGACTTGGTCCAACCTGTGAGCAAGCAGGCCCAGCCCAGACAGCCCTGTGAAGCACCTGGAGCCACAGCCTGCCCAGTGCAACCCCATCCACTGGAGCAGATTCCCTCCTGCAGAAGAGTGTACCTTCCCCTTCACCTCTAACTGAGGTCTGAACACATCACAGGGGACACACACAAAGCCAGTGATGTTTGGAGTCTGCCTCATCTGTTCACTGCAAATTCAACAGATAAGGCAACAGTTCTACCCACTGGACCTGGAAAAGGGATAGGAAGTGAGGGCTCTTTTTTACTAGAAGTAATTGATTCCTTAGTTATTTTGTATGGAATACAAAAAGGATCAATGAAGTATGCAAGAGAAATACTTTCTGAAAATGTCAAAAAAGCATTTGATCTGCACAGGCATGTAGAATTCCTTCAGAATGAAGTTAGTTGCTTATTCATATAAATACATATTAAAATGCATTCAGCTACTGGTAGTAAAATAAACCATACATGGAAAGTAAAAATGTCCAATTTATCTTTTTCCCCTCTCAAGAATACCTAACATCATCATCCCTGCCCAGCCCTCATATCTTTTAAACTCTGCAAGAACAGAGAGGACTGATATTCTTGTCACATGAGGAAATGAAGAGCATCACAAGCTACTGAATAAATTTCAAAGAACATGCAGGAACACCCACCCATGAACTCCCTTTGCGGAGAGGGAGGGGAGAACTGTTGGCTTGTGCTCTTCCACTGACAGCATCAGCATCAAGATAAACTTAAAATCAGCTTCCAATTGCTAAAGGCTCACAAAGTTCACTATTCACTAGGAAATTAATCTTTGTGTGATTCAAAACTGTGAGCCTAGAACTAGCTTTTCCTGTGGCACACTAATTTGGTGCTACTGCTAATATACTAAGAAATCCATGTTGTGAAGCAATGAGGATGGTACTCTGGGATTCAGATATAAAATTTACTTCAGTATTCCCTCAGGCTTCTGCAATGCACTTTGAACCACGGCCCTAAAGACACATGGTAAAACTACAGCCCCAGGAGAAAATGAGCAAGCGAGAGGCACTGAGCAGTAAGAACAGTAGTATCTCAGAGGCAGATAAAATATGCACCATGGTTCAAACAGAAGTGTTAATGCTCTGATGCTGCTTCAGCTGTTTGGACTTCGGTGCCTGAATACCACTTCAGGTGCCTTCATAGGACTAGACCACAGCTTCCTGGACCCCAGTTTTTCCTTCATGGAGGAGGAAAAGAATGAGAGAGAAAAAAAGAAAAAAAACAACCAAACAAAAAACCAGAACTTCCCTGCCTTAGAAAAGTTTTGGTAATATATTTAAAGTAACTGTAGTGATAGGACACAATGATAAAGGAAAGCAAACTGATGAATCTAGCAACAAATGGATCCCTGCCTGGGAGCTGGTCTTCCTGAAGTGGCCCCAAGAATCCCAGAGGTTCTACCCCAGTAAGTTCCTGCTGTCACTGACAACACAACTGAAAAATACAGTGCAGGGACTGACACAGAGAGAGATCTGCCCTCAGCTTCTCCAGTAATTCCATGAGTAAACTTTGCAGTAACTGCTCTACCCAATACTCATCAAATCATAGCAAAATGGGAAGAAATAAACAGCATATACAAAGCTCTCAAGTATTTTCAATTAAAAGTCATGCATGTTAATTCCTAGGCTGCTCTTTCAATATACAGCCATATTAGTTAATTTGCAGTTAGGGAGATGATGGAAAAAGTTATTCTCATTTAAAATGCTTGAGACTAACTTCAAATCAGACCTCAGTGGCTTTTGCCAGTGTATTAAATAATAACAAATGTCTATTAAAGGAGATACAATAATTTTCTGTGAACACCTGTATCACACATGACAGTGTCTGCTGGAGAAATGTATAATGGAAGCTTATACAACAGACCCTACTGCCCTAGAGCTCAGCACAGGGAATATATAAAACATATGTTTTAAAAAGCTTTGTTTAGTAACTATTTTCTTCAAAACAGACGATTATAAAGAAAACAGGGAACCCCAACCACACCGCCCCACAAAAAACCTTTGTCCTCTATCCTTCAGTATTCTGTGGCACCACACAGGCAGAAAAGCTTTGGCCACTGTGCGACCCAACGCAGCAGTCGTTCTGCCACCCTCCCCAGCTCTATTTCAGCAGTATCTTATTTAGTACTTCAAGTCCCATGACCCATATCCAATAAGGAGGTTCTGTCTAATACACTGAACAGATAAAAGGACGCTTTTCAAGCAAAGGTTATGCAAAGGATCCATACTGCAATGCAATCCCCAGAACAGTAAACAAATGTCAAGATATAAATAAAACACATTTTTGCTCTTCAACCAATAACACGTACCGGTCGCCTGCTTGTCACAGAACCATGTCTGTTACAGCTACAAACACCGACTTTTGTTAAGATTTATCAATCCATCTTTATTCAAAATAAAAAAAAAACCCCAAACTAACCACTTTACCAGTCTAGTCATGAAACATTTTTAGGAGATAGGAAACTCAGAAAAACATGTTAAAAATAGAAAAACGAGAGCAAAGAAGCTACATATGTATTAGTTTCTGGATTAAAATCATGAAGAGCTGGTGAAACAGCTCTGAAAATTTTCAGAAATATTTTGTGTATCACCATTGCACCAACCCAACCATTATCTGCTAAACAATCAATCAAATTCAGCTGAAGACTCCCCAGCACCTTCAATAGAATTTAAATAAGCTACTGAATACATACTTCCTAACTGAACGGAAAGCCCAAGACCACATAGGAAACAGATGCTAAAATCTGGATTATTATTCAAGTTTCTGACTTTTGGTTTAGCATTTTGTTGGTAAAAATCCTGCCACTTTCCAACAAAAAGAAAAGCCTCCAGTACTGTAAGCGTAGTTTGTTGCGGTTTTCTTAGATACATATGAAAATATTCCAAAAATAAAATTAGGTGTTTTTGAAATCTTACTTGAATCAGAAATATAAAAATCAAAATCAATACAGGTTTTCCAATAAACCAAGAATATCTGCAAGGTATTAAGATGATACTGGCATCAGGTGAGGTATTTACTGCACTTGACACTGTAAAAACAAGCACTAGAAATGAGACAATCTGCTGCAAAGGCCAATATGGGATTTAGAGGGACAGTATCTTGTGAGCCTTCAGTTCTCATCTTCATAGCTCCAAAACACTGGTCCTTAGTAAAACATTCTCTTGCACAATTCTTCTCACTCTCAACATACTCTTTTAAAACACAGTGTTGACAATTGACAGGTTATGCACTGTAGAGCTCATAGCACTTGAAAAGTGGAGGGTAGAAAGCTTTCAGATAGTCCCAAGCATCTGCTCTCAGTGAAAGCTGACAGAAGAGTCCACTGCAAACTCCACTGTGGGCCTAAATGGGAAAGACTCCAAAAGGACAACCAGAATCCTATGATTTTTAAGGTCCTAGAAATGAACAGAAACAAACACAAGAAAGTTGGCCCATACTTTAGTTATTCACATGCTACTTATAGACACATTAGGTGATACAGAAGGTGGTTTTTAAAGTGATATAACTCCTGCTCCAAAGTACTTGACCTAATTTGAGGCACTGTTTGCAGTAGTAAGATCACACAGTTTTGAGCAAGCATAGATTAAACACTTTATCAACATTATGTTGGTTTAATGGACCTACCACACTGATGCTGAACAGAGGACCTTTCAGGAGAAATTGCAGGACAGACAGCATGAGAGACAGGGAATGCTTCAGGATAGGAAAATTCCTGTCTTGAATCAAAGATGAACAAGGTTTTGACAAGATATTGCATTACCAAGTAATTTCAAGAGCCAGTAATATTGGAAATGCTCTTCTACTGAGCACAAAACAGAGAGGCGTCCAAAGCAAGTGTGATGAGCCTCAGAAAATAATGCCATTCAGAAGTAGCATCAGACACCATCCACAGGCTAAAAATACAGGCAGGCCAAACCACAGTTCACCCTCAACCAAGAGCAGAATCCTTCAGGAATGTGATGGGACCAAGGCAACCAGTAAGACTGGATTGGTTCAGGCAGTCCCACACTTTAGATACATTTCACCACTGCCCTGCCCACTGCTGCAGCTGCAGGCAGAGCACACAGCTGAATGGCAGAACTATTTTCTGCTTTTAACAAGAACATGCCCCATTTCAAAAGTCCCAAGGAAGAGCTGTACTCTAGTGCACTGTGTAACTGTAGTACACATCACATTTCACTAAGGAGTCAACCCATTCATTTTCCATTAAATTAACATGCCTTCCTTTGTTCTGGTAAAAAATATATGGTGAGGCATAAAAACTAAACACACACACACATTTTTCCCATCTCTGCTTTCAGAGGCCATGGCTAAGTGAAAGAAAAGATTGCTTTACTGTGTCCAGTCCAATAGTTTTCCTCTCTGGATTAGCACTCAGAATTACCACAGCTTGTACTGGGCTTTGGGACTAGTTGCCAGGCTGCCCAGTTTAAAGCTAACTCAGGTACAGCTGTACAAACTGCACTCTGCAATGCAGCACCAAATTAACTATTTAACTTAAATCTAAATCCATTTTCCCTACTTACTGAAAAACAGCAGCTGACAAGCTATGGATCTGGCATTCTCTCACATGCAATAAGATTTGCTGCAAGTATCTAAAAATACACTTCCTGCCTGGCAGCCCAAGGAACCAATCAATAAAAGTTCAAGAGGTGCATTTCACCGTCCAGATGTTCTCAAACTCTGCTCCATCAACAACTTACAGAGACAGCTAGTCACATTAAGCTGACTTTTCTCCCCTTTGCTCTACCAGTTTGTGTCCAGAAGATGAAAAGCACATTTGAAATTCTTGAAATATTTCTCTTTAAACATCTCCTTTTGCTACAGTTAGCATAAAAATATCACAGAAAATCAATTGGATGAGAGGCTATCCCAGAGACAACTTGGTGGAAAGTACAAATCAAACTTGAAGCACTGCAGCAGGATGAACTTAATGAGAGCTCAGAAAGCAGAAAAATTACAGGTTCCACATGTACATACACACATTACAGATAATGACAAGTCCACATGCTTTTCCTAACCCCACCTACTCACTGTGTCAGCAGATACAGTGTTGAAATTTGTGAAAATTGGGGAAGGGAAAGAGAGCTTACCTGCTTATTTAAGGAAAAAACTTAATAGGATTATCTAGGCAAATAAATTGTAATAGTGAACAGTGGATCTTATTTCATTAAAAACTCATGCCTGAAAGATTTCCTCCAACAGTTCAGTTGTATAATATATAACTTATAAGTTGTATAATATATAACCTATAACAATAAATTATTATAAAAATGCAAAACTGTATCTCAGAGAAAATATGAAAACTAATTTAAACACGCACTTATCCACGCACCAAAACAAGCACAAAACTTTAAAAACCTGACAAAAATCTAAGCTTGAAAAAACCACTGCAATACTCCTTGTACAGGGGATACACAAACTCTAGCTATGGACATACAAATGTTGTCACCCATCCTTTCACATGGATATTAAATTAGCAATTAGCAGCTTGAACACCTTTGACACCACATACCATGACAAGCAAGAAGGGAAGCAGCTCGGTCCGGCATGTAGGTCCAGTAGCTCCTGCTGCTATATATGGATCTGTCCTTGCTCAAATCACAAGAATGCTTATAGTTAAGTCCTTAGAGGGAAAAATTAAGGGAATGTTTAGCTTGATACAAGGAAAATCATTAGAAATTACATACCATGCAGCTTCATTGCCCTTAGCAGAGAATTGAAAAACAGGTCATGTATGGCACCTTTTATACATCATTTTTTATTTTGATCTTGGCTTGCAAGTCCTTTGTTTCTCCTTTCCTTGCAAAGGCACACAAATCTATGAGCACACCCAGAGCAGCCTCCGAGGCTCTTTTGCTGCATTTTCCAGGGAGCAGCCCTAATTTTGCCAAGTCAGAAGAATCACCGATCCATCATTTTTTGCTACATGTTGGAGCAGAGGACTAAAGTAAAATTCTAATATTCAGTGCTTTTCCATGAAAAAAGTGCTTTGCAACTTAAGTCTGCTCCATCTTTCCTTCCCTGAATAGAACTTTTGCCCTTGGTCTTATGTCTCTGCTTCAGTCACAGCATTATGCAGAACATGCATTACATTCTGTGCTTTTTTCAATCCTAAATAACCCAGACAAACTCCCTGCTTTTATTAAAACAATTGTATGCACTACAATTTTTCCTTGAACACCAAAAATTCCAACTTTTGCTAGTGAGCAAATATGTCATTTAATTTTCAAGTAACCATTTTAAATGTAAGCCACAGCACTCTATCCAGGTACTCAGTTTCTCAGTGAACAAGAATTTGTTTTCACCTGGACATTCACGTCTCCGCAGCACAGGTCAACAGCTTCATGCACTACACAAACCTTTCAGACAATATTCTGCTAACAGATTCCTTTACAGACAGGCTTCCAAATCAGCCCAACTCAAAAGTATTGTTGTGGCTAAATATGGGGCTCAGGTGAGAAGGGGAGAAGTGATTTTGTTAGTTCACCATCAGTCTTGTTGTCTGACGGGTTACTGAGATCACAGATGCTGCTACCTTAGTCTCTATTTTTCACACGTCTTTTGGCAGATATATAGAGCAAGACAAATTCCTTTATGTATGATAAATGCTACAATCACTGTCATCTCCTTAGGGAAGGCAGAGTGCTGATCACAGCTGAAATGGGCATTCAGCTCATATGGGAAATACACCTTCTCTACTGCAGGGCAGGCTCATCTTCTGCAGGCTAAACAGTCACAGATAGAGAACATGTGTTTTGATTAGCTGACTGCTGCACTTGATACAAAAACCCATTACTTTGGGTGGGTTTGATCCCTTTTGTTGTCCTTTAAGGCAATAATTTTATCACCTTATGGCTTTTCTTTTGAACTCCATCTTGGGAAAAAGAAAGTAAGATAAAACCCCGACAAAAAAGGTCTGTTCATCATCACCTGCTACCCAGCCTGTAAAAAACAGAGTACTGTAGCACTGGGGATTCTACCAAGCTGACAGTCACCTCCAAGCATAAGCTTACATAAATGAACGCCCAAGGAACCTGCAAACTTACTTGAGCTCATATTCTGACACACTTGTAAAAATTATCAGCTATTGACACTGCAGTCAATAATTTCATATTCCACTTCAGGATCTTTAAGGATTAAAAAGCTTAAGTAAATATTCATAAGGCAGAAATACTTTCTCTCCTATAGATAAGCAAAATAAGGTGTGATGTGTGACACAGAAAGACAAGGCATTTCTCTCATAAATCCTATTTGCCTGTCCTAATCATACTCTTGTTCTCCTTCACTATTTATTTTCTTCCCTTTCTGCCCACCAGCAGTTCAGAAAGCTTCCAAACTGTTTTACTCTTCAGGACATTTTCTGTTTGGTTTGGTTTTTAATACAGTCTATGTTTGAACAGTCTATATGGTCCTAAGCATTGCTGCAAACACCCATACAAAATTAAATTCAATAAACAACAAAAAAAAAAGTCTTCAACAGCTTCAGAACTGCAGGTATGATACAGTCAGTGAGACATGCACAGCAGAAGAGGGAGTCTACCATCCTAGAAGCTTTTATTGAACTCTGCTCTTGTTAGTTCTTACATCAGCTGGACAATAGATGATTTAAAATACAAATATTCTATGTCATATACTTCTGCTAAAAACTAGGCTCTGAATGCAAACAGTGCCATTATCTGCTCAACAAAGACCAATTATTCACTGAATAATCAAGCTACTGTCCAAGTTCTGAATGCCTGTAATATTTGATAATATGGTATTAATACAATATTGTTATTTGATAATATGGTGTCTTCTGACCTAGATAGTGCTGCCTATAGTATATAATTAAAAGGTTTCAGATACATTTTGCTCTTCTTCTGCCAAATGTTGTTCACGCAGTATGCTTTATATACTCAGTGAAACTAAGAGAAAAACAGCCTTTTTCTGACTGAGGTGTTTTGCTAAACCATTTAAACACAACCAGTAAAAGCCCCAAGATCACACGTCCATCTAGGGAAAGTACTGTGCTGGCAGTTTTTCTTCCAATACCAAATCCTCCATTTTATAACCTAATATTTTGAACACTGGCCTTCCCTTTTTTCTACCCTCATTCTAGGAAAGAACACTTGGCATTGCCTTCTGATAGCATTATAAACAAGTTAAGTATTTAATTTCATTAGACATTACCAGGAGAGAAAGCTCCTGCCCCACACAGCCACCAACAAAAAAGGAGAATGTTTAAGAGTGATTTTTAAAGCTTGTGAAATACACAGGCACTAGGGCATACAGTCCTCCCTCTCTTGACAAAATGAACTGTGCAAACCCGTATTTCCCAGTCAATTTGTCCCATGTACCTTAATCCTTATTTGGAGGTATGAAGCAGAAGAAAGCTCGCTAACTCCATGTGTTCACTCAGTCCATGAAATCTCTCCATCAAGGCAGCCCGTGAAAGCACCACTTAACAGTGTTCTTAAATGAGGCTGTGGAACTCTTCTCACCAGAGATATACGCTTACTTCATTTAACCCAGCAAACATCAATCAGATCCCAGCTGCTGCCAGTCACCTGGGCACTCCAAGACCCGGCTGCAATTCCAAAGCTTCAAACAAATAACCAATTAGTCTTAGTTTGCTAGTTCACTGCACCCAGTACTTTCAGATTTGGGCCTTGGCAGGCCACCAGCTACTTGGACTGCAATCCCTTTGCCCCGGAAACAGGTAATCATCTTATACTGAAAGAAGTTCTTCAAAAGCAACAAGCCTATCTACGCTTCAGAATGAAGTGGTGCAGTCAGATTGGATAAAATATCCAACTGCTAATGGAAAAAATACTGTGTTTCTTTCCATTACTCCCAAATTTCAGAAAAGCACAAGGGAGCTGCTGATCAGCATTTTTAATCAAAAGAGAATGTAATTAAAAAAGAAACCAAACATCACCCTTACAACTGGACAGTCTGTAGCTGGAGATTCAAAGGGTTGTAACAGTCCCTGAGCTCCTAGTCCTTAGGCTCTTGAGAGAATACTTTGTCTGGCACTCCAGCCCTTCCCAGCAATTCAAAGAATACTTTCATTTACACATCAAAACTCCTACCTCCTGGAAGGATATGAAGCCTGGGTACCAGTCTAAAAGCAGCACTTCAAGACAACTGTTATAGTTTCTTCCTTAGCTAGAACAATGGCTTTTTTACCTGCACAACAGTTACTTCTTTTGGTACAGCAGAATAATAGATGCAGGAAGATGGCCGGCATCATTAAACTAAAAACTTTTAGAATCTTTAACTAAATATAATCTTTTTCAAATGTCAGTCTCAGAAGTCACTATGGTTACTATTCTGACTTCTAAAACCAGAGAGAAACTGCCTTACCAGTTACTTCTATCTCATGAGAAGCAAACTACTAAATGAATTCTTCCTCATTTTCACATTAATAACAATAGCAGGGGGACAAGTTTGATGAAGATGTCCACAAATCTCACTCAACATTTAGATTCATCACAGATTTATCCTACAACAAACTCCAAAATAGAATATTTTTCAGAAAACTTCAATACAAGTCATATGACACCATGCATTTAAAAACCCCAAATACTACTCAGGAAGTACTCTCTGATGTTCTAAGCTAAAGAACTAGGGCTAAAAAAAAAGGGCTTTGAATTTTTCTGTGCTACCCCTCTTTTTTCTTCTTCTTCTTTTGAATGGGAAAAAAATTCCAGAGCACAAATCATTCAACAAAGCACCGCAAGGTGCAGCTCAGCAGAGATTCAGCAGACCCTGGCACTCAATGACAGCTAGCAGAGCCGGCTGCCCTCAGTGCTGCTACAACAGGTTGTATGGCTGTTATGGCCAACAGACAGGCCATAGCTCTCATGAGACTCTAACAGAAGCCATGAACTATTTCCTCCTCCCAAAATCTACTCAGAATTCCCACTGTCAGCCTAGTTTCACAGCTATGTACCAAGGATTGGGGTCCCATTTCAAAATACTTGGAAAACATACTAATGCAGGGAATATCTGTTCAAAACCAGTTCCTTCTGAGTAAATCTCAAACTTGAGATTTTTTTTTTGAAACCTTAAAACGAACTTTTCTCATTGCATGTTGCAGTATAGAACAAGTTTGTTAGAAAGCTATCTATAGTTCTTTAAATAGGCTCTTGCAAGAAAAACGGCAAAAAATCTCAATACTTAAAATATTTAAAAACTTGACTGCGCTTCTGTTCCAAACAAAATGAAAACTCTAACGAAGGCAGTGAACAAACTCTAGCCACTCTCCTCCACAAAGATAAAACTCTTCTTTCCAATCCACAAGCACTTTCATATCACATATCACAGTGGAATCACTGCAGCAGTACTATATAATAAATATGCATGTAACTATCAAAAGTGAGGATCCCTGATCTAAAGAGCAAGGAAGATTATTACAGATAAATTACTTTCTTCTGACTCATTTTCTAGTTGAATAGCCACCTGTTCCAATGTAAAAAAATATATTTTCCATGTATACATGAAAAGCAAGCTCTTGACTTACACAATAAAAAAATGTACAAAAGTTAACCCTCCCACGTATAAAATAAATTGAATTTTAAAACTACTTTAGCAGGTACTCATGTCTGCAGATAAAATATCAGAATATTACAGCATAAATATCACCTAATTGTTTTTTTTAATGGTGCTCTTTTAGATAACTACAGGAAAGCCAGCTTATCATTATTTCAGTATTTGCAATGTGAAACATGGTAACAAAAATGTACACATGCTCATGGTGCCAAAGACAGTAAGACTTCTCTTTGCCAGTGTTGACCCTTGATATGCAGGTAAACAAGGAATACCTGGGTATACCCAAAATGCACAGGACTTGAATTAACATCTGTTATGCATTTCAAGAGACTACGTGACAAGCTTGTGCTAGGATGCAAAAACGTCAATGGAATTTTTCATGACATACATACTGTATTATCTTTATAACTAAGGGGTTCCTAAGCATTTATCACCATTCACTATATTCTCATGTAGTTAGACTGCAAATCCCCTGGGACAGGACTCGTCTTTTATCTGTAATTGAAGAGTCTACTGTTCACAATGAGAATCCCAGCCTTATTTGCTTTAAATACTAGCATAGCACAAGTTGGATTTTTTTATGTAGAAGATTGAATATATTCAGAAAGAGCCCTTTGTGTTCATTCTGCGCTTAATTCACATTTACAGCTCAGTATAAACACTTCAGCTGCCATTCTAGTAACAGTTTTACCTACCTAAGAAATTCAAGATAGGGCCAAATTTGCCTGCACAATGATTTCAGAGTAAGTGGCAACCAGACGGACAGCACACTGCCATATGCTCCCCTTTGCTCAGAGGTGGAAAAATGAGCAAATGTGAACCACAAAAAAAGAACAGAGAGTAGGGAGAAAAATATCTCTGCAGTGTGCCCTTAATTCATGTACACACCCTTTCCTACCAGGAACATGCACCAACTTCCCTGCTCCTTGTACCTCAGGATGTAAAGTCAGGGGAGCAGTGATTAGGGCAGCTCAGAACAGCTGCTGTCTCCAGCACAATCCTTGCTGGGAGGGTGCTTCTCTGTGCTCCAGCCAGCAGTACAGCACTCCTGAGAGGAGCCAGTGCACAAGGACAGGGAAGAGAACCAGCACCAGCATGGCCCTGAGAAACGGAAGGGAACAAGGACTTCCCTCCATGGGGCACCCTCTCTAGAAGCTGCACTCTTATTAATGAAGTTCCAAGAGCCCAGAGGCTCAGAAGTTGTGCCCACTCTGCAGCCTCTCAATTTTTTTTTTTGCCCAGAGATAACAGGTGTCAAAAACTTTTAAGTAAACCTTGATGCTGCCCGTGTCTTGTATGGTTCCTTAGTTGGAGGAGACAATCTGGCCATATTATGTCTCCAAGGAGTACTTGCCCTTTTGAGCTAGTCCTAAAAATAACACCTTTCCAAGTTAAACATATCTACTTAATTACACTACTGTCCCTGCTCTGAAAATCCTTCTTCTTAAGACTAAACAGAGAAAAAAAAACAAAAAGAAAAGAGAGCATTCAGATTTCTGGAGGTGGCAGCTGGTAACAGAAGAAAAACAACAAATATGTGCAAGAAAAATCTTTCAGACTGGCTTTTTTAAATACACTTCTGCAATTAACATGTGAACTTTGATCCATATCTCACTTTCCTGTAAAAAAGTTGCTTTCAAAGCTGTCTACTTCTATCATTCCACATAAAAATACAATTATTTACTATATGTGGGTTGTAAAATGCAGGCAGCTATTATATACAGAGAAAAATCATGCACTGCTTGCTGAGACACACCACACGTCTCATGTTTACATCTTGTATGTTTGCTAACTTTAATTATTACAGCTTTTTAGCTCACTTAAATAAGAGCTTTCTTTACATTGGCTAAATTGACTGGTAGTCCAAATGGCTGCTTTTCTGTAAGAAATTATTTGATAAACTTGAACAAAAGCATTGACGGAAAAATTATAAAATAATTCAACAGCAAAAGTCTCACTAACTTCAATAAAACTTGTATTTTGCTATTTTTGTACAGGAATTTTCATTTTCTATTAGTGGAAATACCTGATAGACACACTTAAATATCAGACACATAACACTTTCCACTACAAAGACTTTCACAACTTTTCTGAGAAGCTCTGACACTTGCCTCATCTGCAAGCAGCCTTTGAAGTTCCCTGGAAGAGCAGAAATGCTCTTTGTCTCATGGCAATCCATTCAAGTTAAACTGAACTGTTTTCCTATGCCTGCTTGCTTTTTTTAATCAAGTATTTGGTGGCCTCTCAAAAGCCAATCCAAATGGACACAAAATCCCAGTACACAAGGCCTGGGCACCTGGACCTCTGACAAACAGAGGCAAGTGTGCTGTGAGCACTGGCAGGCTACTGAGATAAAAATCAGAGGGCAGGACACAGAGCAGAAAGGAGGATGAAACAGGGCAGACTTCACCTGTTGTTCCCCCACACAAAGCACAGAACCCAAAGGTCCTTCCCATGTTCATCCAGTAACAACCTTACCAAGTAAGGCAATTACCTGAATTAGAAATCACCACTGAAGGCTCAAAGCCCATTTAGGGATTTTTTAAAGTCAACAAGGGAAATTTATACCTCCACGCAGTGCATTTTACAAAAAACCACAAACACCCCCCCGCCCCCAAAAAAAAAAAAACAAAAAAAACCCCCAAACAAACAAAAACAAACAAAAAAAAACCCCCACAAAAAAAAACCCCCAAAAACCAACCCCAATCCAAAGAAACAAAAGGGGCTAAGCCTCCCAATACCAAGAGGTTCCATGTTAGAAACTAATTTGCAAGAAGGTTATTTGGGCTCTTGAAAGTTTGGAAGCACCACGTTTAAAACAGCCTATTACTTTAGCTCCATTTGTATTAATCCTTCTCTCAACTATTAAAATCACATACTACTTCTCCTGCAAATCACTGCCTCATTCAGTGAGCAGGGTGGCTCATAACACAGGCACCACAGAACTGTATCTGCACAATCCTAAATCAGGTATTTGCTGACTTACAGGTCTAACTCTGCAACCAATGCATTTGAATGTACATTTTCAAAGGTAGTTTCATTTGTGTGTGATGCTATAGGCACACACAGTACTTTAAAGATGCAAGAAAAGATACAGAAATTGCCCCAAAGAAATTTTAGTTGAAACGCATCAAAGCAACACTGAACTCCAGCCATGATAAAATGCAAGTGAGACACAGGAATAAAGCAAAAAATAAGCCAATGTTGCATTTTATAATGCTTGGTTGATGAGCATTATTAACAAGTATCACTAGAAAACCTCCACTGCTACTCGAATTTACAAGCCCTGCCTTCACACTATTCATGCAAACCCAGTGATTTCAACAGGATTACATGGAGGTAACAGGCTTCACTGGGACCTTAAAACTAAATTACGAATTAAACTCTAATACATCAACGTGTCACACCAAATCCTAAGCCCAGCAGATGGGTGGGCTGAAATATTCCAAAGACTGACGTAACCTTGCTGCTGCTCACAACACACCAGCTAAGAATTTGGAGGAAAAACAGTCTCAATTCACCTTGGACAGAAACCTCTAGAGCTAAAGAATGAACAGCAAAATTCTACCCCAGAGCAACAAGATGCCAACTTTTTAATATTTTTTTACTCTTTTTCTCTTGAAAATGGCATTTCACCAAGTATGCTCATACACACCTACACTACAAAAATACTCCCAAAAGTTCAGAAAGTTTTTCCAAGTCAAAAAATCCAAAACTCCCCATTTTCCAACACTGCTGATTTCAGACTTGCCCCTCATATTACTGAGCCTAACAAAAGTGTGACAAATACACTTCAGCAGCACACAAGTATCACTCTAGAACCAGCAAGGAGAGGAAAACAAGGAATCAAACCTCAGCCCTCCTCTCATATACCAACTAGCAATGTAGATTCTTCAAATGGCACTTACTGGATACTTTCGATGTTAACACGTGGCAGAAAGGACTCCAGCTCAGTCTCCTATATCAATATTGATTCTGCAGTGTTCATAGGAATAAAGTATTTTTTCTGTTAATCACATTGCCCAAAAGCAGTTTAGCTGAGCACCACTATAACTGAAGTAACACGCTATTTGTTGCTCTGATAAAAGATGCAGTTTTGTCCTGTATAACACAATTCAATTAATTCTTGTGCTATTGCCAAGTAAGGCAACGAATTTAAACGAATACTGATGATACAGGTAATTTTTAGTCATGTCTGGATCTCACAGGGCAATGCAGCTTCTCCTCCTAATTTGGACCTAACCACGTGTAGTAACACTGAAACCATGCGCTTCATCATGCCAGAGATTTTGCTAGTTCTGTCCCTCTGTGCTAAAAGTAATCTGTGATGCAATATTACTGCAGCATGAGACTCAGCAGTGTAGGGGCCATCAGAGACAAACAGCAAGCTGCAGGTAGCCAGGTTTGGGGGAGTCACCACTGAGCCCAAGTTGGTGTAACAGCACAACAGTACTGGGGGACAGGAGAGGCAAAGTGTAATGCTGTAATGCTGCAAGCATCTCGTACAAGGCACCTTCAGAACTGTAATCACGCTTACATCCAACAAACCTTTGAGAACGGGCACAGTGAGAGGGGAGACAGCTACACTGTGTGTTATGTTCTGCATTTATGCTGTCAATCATGATCTGAAAATACATCAGCTGAGTAGCAGGCTTGCACTGGTACACTGCAAGCATACGGAGCTCACATCTTAATTTTCTTACTGGCCTTTTCATAAACCAATGCGAGTTCAGATCTTTATCTCACCTACTACTCCAGTTCCGTGGCTGAAATAGCTGATGTATACTCTTGCTTCATGTCCTTGTTGTCCACTCCTGTCTTTAGCATAACTACTACACACTAACCACTAACTTTGCGTGCAACCTCCAGTTCTTTTCACCCTCCAGGCAAAACCAGCATCTTGTCCTAAACAATTTTGCAATATGTAGCATCAGGACAGAGCTGCAAAAATTCCACTTTGTTCAGAAACACAGAGGAATGAGTAAGATGAGTATGCACATGCATTGCTTTGGGAATGGGCTTCTCCCTCACACTGTCCCTTCACTGACTGTAGGCACACTCTTCCCAGCATTTAGGAACCATAACACGTTTGAAGTAGCACACACTTGCTTCTTATTCCACATCCTCTGTAAATGAGAAGTATTCCTCCCCTCTTCTGCACAGAGTATTCTGCCAAACAAGACAGACATTGTTCACAACATCAAGACACACATTTTCCCACACAAGATACTTGGTGCACAATGCTAATTGCAATATCTTGTTGCAAAGCACCTATGTGCTACTATTACACAGTCTAATTTATAATCCCCATCTAACATGGCTGTGGTAGCAATTACCTTTTTACAAGTGTCCTGCAGGAATTTGCAGCATCTTCACAGGAGGTATCAAAAAATTATTATCAGTATTGTTTCATCTAATCCACACTTAGTTAGTAATGTTATTACAGCACATTACAAGTATACAGGTTGCTTACCCCTCTTTGTGCAAATTCCAGTAATAAGTGTCACAAACCTAGCAGGATTCCTAAGAGTCACACAGCAAAGCAGCAGTTTCTGCGTGCCTATGACAGGTGCCCTGCGTTCAAACAAATGAGCCTTCTCTGCTGATTGCATTCACAGCTGTAAATACCCCTACACCATGACTCATTTTACTTCTTTTACACACGCAATCTTCTGCAGCTGTTACAACTGGTATCAGGTGCATGCTCTAATACAGAGCTTGTAGATCGGTTTGCTCTTAAACCTGCATGTAAGAACCAAGAAATCCTAGAGACACACTTAGCAGAACCTTTTCCTAACTTCGGTATAGTAACAAGCTTAGAAACCATGCATGTTCATGTACTACTATTTTTAAGAAAAGTTATTATGACATGCTGCCCAATTATAGTTCATCAATCCCCACAATTTAGATTTCACCTCTACAAATCTAACAAAAAAGGCCTATTAAGTTTCTTATGTTTTATGGAAGGCAAGCCGAAAATTCCCTAGTAGAGAGCACTCTAAATGGACTTCGACTCCAGAAAAGAAACTACTATTCCTTTTCTCGTTGGGGCTAACAATGATGCTGCTCCAGGACAGGGGGTTTCCAAGAAGCAATGCAGCACTTTACAGAGTACTCTTGCGTGAAGACACTGCTGAGACACCACCGTTGGGTGGGTTTGCACACACAGACAATAAAAGCAACTTTCACGCTCAGGCATTACCGGGGCTGTTCGTATTCGGGATCCGCACGTCAGAAGTTGTCCAGCCGGGCTCGTCCGGAAGAGCGCGAGCCGCGCAGACAAGCGGTGCCAGGGGACTGCAAGGCGCCCCTCGGCCCCCTCCCCTGCGGAAGTAACACCGGTCCGGCTGTGACACCGCGGCCGCGACCCCTCAATACAGGCGGACGCGACCCTCACACCATCCCCGGCCGGGCCGCGGCTCGGCTGACTCCACGTGAGGGGGGTTCGGTCCCCGCCGCGAGCCCACCCGCCGCTGAGCACCCTCAGGCCCCCAGCCCCACCACCGCCAAGTTGGCGGGAGGCGGCGCCCGCCACCAAACTTTGTCCGCCGCGGAGGGGCTCCTCCGCCAGCGCGGCCCCCGCCACAGCGGCGCGACGAACCCGCCGGGCCGTCCTGCCCGACCCCGGTGGCGGCGGGGCGTGCGGCGGCCCCGGGAGGCAGAGGGACCGGGGTCTCCGAGCCGCGCACGGCCACGACGGGGCACGGCACAGACCCGCTGCCCGCGCCGGAGCACGGGTACAGTCCCGCGGCTGGGGCACGGCAGAGACCCGCTGCCCGCGCCGGAGCACGGCAGAGACCGCGACTCCCCGCATTTACCTCCGTCCCCGGGGCTCCCCGCACGTACCTGCTGCCCGCGGCACCTGCGCCGCCAGAGCCCGGCGCGCCCCGCGCGGGACCGGCGGCCGCGCGGGGAGGGACCCAGCGACCATCCGCGCGCGAGCCCGCGTGCGCCTCCCGCTGTTCCTGCCGGGTCGCCTTAGAAACGCGGGGCCGGCGCGCCGGTCGGTCCGCGGGAGCGGAGGGGGCGCGCGCGCGTCCGCCGCGCGTCACGCGGGCGCGGCCGGGCCAATCGCAGCGGCGGGCGGCGCGCGCTGTAGTACTACGGGCCGGGAGCCGAGCGGCGCCGCCGGCTCCGCCCTCGCCGGGCAGCGCCGCTAACGCCGCGACCCTCGCGCCGGGCCCGGCCCGGGACCCCAGCCCGCTGCGTCAGATCGCCACAGAGCGCTGCGCTCACCCAGCGCTGTTTCGTTCCCTAGAGGCCGAGATTACATAACGGCGCCGGAGCGAGCAGCTGCAGGATTACACCATGCGGATTAGGGATTACGTTGATTCAGCAGATTGTCCTGTGCATGTCTGAGAAAGATTACACCAGCAGAGTTAAGAATACCCGTTTGCTGTGGTAAGCCGTGGTTTAAGTAGAACTAATGAACTCTATACAAAATTAATTGCACAAAAAAAAAAAAAAAAAAAAAGGAAGTAAACCACCCCAAGGTTAAGAACGTACTTTAAATGGATAAAATAATAGACTGAAATTCAGGGTTTGACAATTATGTCCCCCATGTGTGGAAAAACTGCTGTTAGCAGCAACCAGCTCTTAGTACTGGATGAATGCTTAAAAAATCATTATTACAAAGACTAGTTACACTTGATTCCTGATGACTGCCACGTAAATATCTAAATTCTTATGACATACATTTTTAGTAACTCATTATTTGAGCGGCATTGGTCTATTGTATTATGTCACCATGCGCTAAACTGTCTCCTTGTATGTTAGCCTGTAATATGGATGTTCTGACTTCTGATTACTGGATTTGAAATTATTGACATTTGAGAGCTGACATTATGAGGGACGCTACATCTACCACTGAGGTATGATGTATGAAAATTAACGAAGCAGAGACAAAGTTGCATTCATTTCAGTTGATTTCTTACAAGACTTAGAGATGAAACTTGGAAGCAAAAGTGCCACAGAAGAAATCAGTAAGCACACAGAATGATAGAATAGTGGTGGGATTTGTTTTCCAAGACTGATAGTGATTTTTTTAATGCAAAGGTCTTGTAAGATTTAATAATTCCCCCCATGTAAGCACACACAATTTTGAGACTGAAACCTCTATCTCAAAATTAGAAATTTGTAGTGTGACTACAGTAGTTACATTGGACAGAGGCCTCAACTTTGTAGCTTTGCCAGTGTCTGTATGAATATCTCATACAATAGAACTGGGGTTTCAGATGGAAATTTGCAGTTGGTTGCAGGCTGCTTAGGAAATTTTGGCAATGGAAAGTTTTCCCTGAAATTCACTGTGTTGTCTCAAATGTCAATTTCAACACCATGACAAAAGTTTTACCCCCTCTTTTAGTATATAAGTAATTCTAGACATACTTTAGTGGATAAAAATGAAAATGTAAACCTAAATTTTTGCCATATGAATTTCTAAGATAAGAGGACTCAGTCATTAGTTGTCATTTCAGAAAATTGCAGTGGAAAGAATTTTGAAGAACTGTTTTCAAAAAATTACCCTGTCAAGCAGAGCACATTGAGATTTGTGAGCTATTTGACAGGCAGCCTTAGCTTCCTGTCTTTTGTCAGAATTTCCTGTTACTGTGGTTATCCCATCCTAAAAGAAATTTCCATTATGTAAATTTGAGGAAAACATTGTTCTTATACAGACTTGTTGTAAGATCTCACCTGGAATTCTTCCTTATAGAGATCCTCATTTGTTTCAGGCGGTTCGATGGATTTTTTCCGATGATTTTCTGTGCTCAAATCAGTTATGAGCTTCAGACACTGAAGGTATAAGAAGTTATACCTAGGTGAGAAAAAACAGACTCCTTTTAACAAGACTTCAGGACAGTTCCTGCCTCTTGGAGAAAGTACAAGGTGTAGACTGCTGACTGCTTGACATATCAAGAACATCTCAGAAGGAAATTTGTATTCAATCAGCATACTAAGCAATTTTAAAAATTTTTCCCCTTCATTGTTTTCATGACACAAATATTTGAGCTCAATATTGGGGCAGAATGAGATTTTACCTTTTTTGATTTTTAGAAAGAATACATAATGCAGTAAAATCCTATTCTCAAAGACAGCTGTAAGGTGCAACTTAATCTAAATGTACAAACAATGTATATTTGAAATAGCCACATGACTGAAACGATCTTCTTTAATTCAGGAGTGAGTTAATATAGAGATTAATTTTAAGAATGTTTGAATAGCAAAGATCCATAAACCAAAACCCAAATCATTATTCAGTGCTTGCTTTTTATCTGTCTGTGCTCATTAAGACTTACAGGTACTGTGGATGCTTAGACCAGCTAACCAGTAAAAGTACACAAAACCAAGAAGCAATACAGATTCTGATTTAAATATATGGGGAGCAAAGCACATGGGTTCATTTACAGACAAATCTAACAAGTTCAAGACTTGTTCCAATATATCTCAGTATACACAGGTGACCTAACTTTAATGTACAAGCATTTCAAACACTGCATTACTATTATTAATATCAGTTTAGATGACAAAGATGAGGGAAAAAGGGTAGAACTGATAAGATTTTTCAACAAGCTGGCACAGAGCAAAACAGGCTATATTTTAATTTTCGGATTAAAATACTCTTAACTGGATATAAAAACTAACCTTTCACAAACTTGCAAGATACATGGAAGATAAATATTTGAGCATTCATACAATTGGATTTTTAGTTTCTGTGAGCATAGGCTACATCTGCATCTAGAGGAAGACTCAGTTTGGAAAGTACAAGGAAGGTGCACAGATGATCTTTGTGTTTCTAGTATGAGCTGAGTGCACACACAGGCATAAGCGAGTTAGAATCAAGTTTAGCAACAATTTCTGCTGTAGTACTTCCTTTTATTTAAATATATCATCTTATTCTCTAATGAAATAGAGAGTCCAGTTTATTCTTTTTAGAACACTGATGCATACTTGAATTTCTGTTCAGGGTGCAACACCTCAGAGAAAAACATCTAAACACATAATTACCTAATGATGTACTTTTCAGTCTTAAAAACAAAAGAGTCAAAACTGTGAATGCTGTCAGCAACATCTCTTTCAAAACCATCTTTACACCTATATTGTGATACTTATTATCAGAACTTAAAAAATAAAATTATAGTTTCACATTGGTGAGGAAGTATTTTCACTCCCTCCCTTTCCCACCCCCTATTTTCTTGAATACGCAGGTAATGAGGTTTGAAAATAAATAATTAGTAGTCCCACAGCCTTTCTCAAGCTGTCTTGCTGTCTGCACTCAGTTTATAAACAATTTGTAGTACATGGAAGAATTAGTCCTAGTCTCAAGAGCTGATGAGTTGCAAAGCACATCCATTTAACACACGGATGCAGCAGAAAACAGTCGGCTTCCCCTAAGAGATTTTTTTGTCAGATCATTGGATTTAAGCACCTTCTGGAAAAGTTAGACCAGGAGCAGCACCAGAGATACCGAGGTACATATTGACAGTAAGATGGAGGAAAGGAGATGCGAGATCCTGTTTTGGCATTAGTTATTTTGTTAATTCAAGAATTCCTATCCTAATTAAATCTACTACAGGAGCTAGTCTGAAATTTTGGTTTTGGTTGTATATCCTGTTTATATTTTATGAGAGCTATTGGATATTATACAGTTTTCTGGAGCGTTCTGTGAAAAGGGAAACTAAATGAACAAAGACTATTTTCTCCAATCAAACACAGATTTAAATCAGATTTTTTATGCCAGTGTAAAATATATGTATGATATAATTTATATGTACTACATTATGTGAGTATTTTGAATTCAGCAATAAACTCTAGTACTGATAACCTTAGAAAAATATGCAAGTGATCCTGATATGCAAGTGAGCATGATGGGATGTTACCCTATTCTGTACTTGGCCCCTTTACACGTTTGTCTTTGTTGTAACCTTACCCACACTGCACTATACGTAAATTTAAAACCTTTCTAACAGCACATATAGAATCCAGATCTTGACTGCTAGAAAAATGAATCTCCAGGATGGTTTATTTCTTTTAAAAACAGGATTTTAGTTCTGAAGTGACCCCTGTTCATTTGTTTCTTCATGCCACATACTCTGTTAATTGTTCTTGGTTCTATACACAGAGCAAAGTTTAGCTGTGAGCCAGCTCAAGAGGACGCCTTTGGGTGGGGATCTTGCTGTTACAGCCCAGTGTCACAGGGAAGTACCATTTCAGATTTTCTTGTATGGACAGGACACTTAAAAAGCTAGAGAAGCCACCTGAGGTCCCATGAAAACCAGAACCATCTACTTAAAAAGTAAGTACAAATGCATTACACCTTTTGAAATGGGCCTCTACAGAAAGTCAGCTTTCTGTTAGTTAAAGCTGCAGTACAGGCAACTATTGCTCATAAAGCTGATAATTTATTTTATTTGAGCATTTAATGGGAAAAAAAAATCTTTCTTCCAATATAGGACAGTTTGCTTAAATATTTATTTTGCATACACTCTGAAGAAAAAAAGAGCAAACATGAAAAAATGATCTATTATGTTAGACTTGTTCAGTAACCTATTTGGTACAGTAAACCTTGATTATACCTAACAAGAAAACAGAATATAGCTAGGATAGATAGTTATAGAGTTGGCATGTCTACAGAATAAGTTTCTTTTAGCAATGTCAAGTGAACATTGGTTTCTGTCCAGGCAGAGGGTTTCTATTGTAGATTTTAAAAATCATTGTACAAGTTCTGATAAATTCGCAGCTTATATTACTAATTTCACCTGAGATCCAGACATGAGGGACACTCTGAGAAATGACAGATAGGAAAGTTCTTGTTTTTGGAATGGAAGAATTCTACCACCAACATCTTATCTGATTAATTAGCAGTCTGAAGAATGGTTCAGTTGTGTGCACTGACTTTCAAGTTGCAAGTGTCAATCTAATTAGCTAGCCAGAATCAGACTGCCTAAATGCATCAGGTATTACAATTCTGAATGAGCACGGCAGTTTTAAAAAAGTATTCACTATTTAAACATGGTTTAGTCTGAATTTAGTTTTACTCTGCCTTCAGGGATTCACTGAACTTGACAGCAGACTTGAATGTTTGCCATTAACTGTGAATTAATGGAACTTACATACAACAGTACATTACTGTCAGAGTACAACAGATGTCGTAGCAGAAACACTAAAAGTTGCATTCCAATAGCTATTCCTTCAGGGGAGAAAGACACCAGGTTCAAAAATTACATGTTTAATTTACATGTTTGTCTTTAGGTGCTGTTGCCTCTGACCAAGAACAAAAATTGTTGTCCAAATAATATGCGAACAGGTAATTTCTTCCAAGTCTTTACTTGGATACATACACCTATATAATTAGAATTCATTAGAATTGCATTAATTTTGATAGCTGCCACTAGGATTGTCACAACTGCCCTGCAGAGATGCAATCCCTCACTAGAGTTTACCAGCCAGTGGTACAAATTCTGTAAGGAGATGTTTGCTTTGATCAATCCTAATACTTCAGTTTCTGATTGATTAGCATGCCGTCCAAAATTGCTTACAAGTGAGGAAGCATGCATCAGCCCCCTTTCATCTTCTGTTAACATTTCCCACTCCTCTCTCTTCCTCTTTGTATTAGCAGTCTAGTATTTTAGCCTCTGGACTAGGCAAGACAGCTGAGTCAACATCAAGGCTAGCTTGGCTCTTTGGGGTTAAGCTGGTGTTGAGCCTGCATTTGGGTTTTTTTAATAGTCAGGACAGTCAGGTTACAAAAGTTTAAATGTAAACAGACCAGACAGTTTAGGGACACAGCACTGTATCAGCTACTAGGAAGAAAATTAACTCTTATCTCAGCTGAAACCAGGACACCTGCATGTCCTCAAAAAGAATAATTAAGAATAAGTATATTTAGGGGCTGCTATTGCCTCAGTCAGTTTTAAGTATCCAGTCTAGCATTAGAAAGAACAACCTCATTTTATTCCTCTTTGTTTCTTCCACCAAAATTCAACTTTTTTAAAAAGTAACTTTTGTGTCCTACTTCTCTTTAATCTTTCACATAGAAGGGGGTATCAAAATACATACTTACATGTTCTGTACAACATACATTATAGAGTTCTATTAATTTCAAAGCTAAATCTTTTGTATTTTTTTAATTGCCCATCATCTCTTGACTTGTTAAACTTTTCTGTCTTGATTATGGAGTCTGACTGTAGTATACATTTGACTTTCAAAGCATACAATTTGCATTTTTAGATTAATATAATGTATTGACTTACCTCATGAAAAATCATAACACATTCACCAATGCTAATGTAGTTGGGTTGTGGCTTGTATTGAAGCTCTTCTGATTCTCCAGTATACTCTTCTCCAGCATTGACTGTAGAATTTAAAGGGATAAACTGGTGCTTTCACACTTTCCTGTCTACAAATACAGAACTGTAACTTTGAAATTTGCAGCAAGCTACTGCATTTCAATACCGTAGGTGTGGAGTGCCATTTTTGTACTGTAGCAAATTACAGTTTGTTAGTAATATTTTTTCCTAGTGTTAAAGTTTCCTGAATTCCTTTTACTGTCTTTCATAATTCTAACATCTATGTTATACTGTGTTACTCAGATAGTTTTACTAATCAGCAGCAACATATTAATACATAAAATAGAACTAATGAAAAGCACAACTTGATGGAAAAAGGGGGGTACCTGATCTAGGTAGACATAGAAGTTTCTTTGAGTTTCTCATTACTGCTAAAATTAAGGTTACCATTTTTCCCTTAGTATTGGAAGAACAATCTATCTCTAGAAAGAAATAGCCTATAGAAAAATTGTCTGTAATTACAATCAAAAAGGTTTCAAAGGCTTCCTAGGCACTTTCTATTCTCTCTCTCCACCTCTCTCACTTTTCTCTAACAGACATAAGAGAAAATGCCTGGGGTATTTTGCCGGAACAGAAATGTGTGGTTGGGCTGCAGAGCTGGTCCTTGATACAAAGATCACCTTAACAGCATTCATTCTCCCAAATGCTCCAAGGCCTGAATGACTCGAGGCATTTGGCATTCTTCAGTATTCTGCCGATATGCCAGTGAGAGACAGGTCTATTTCTGCATAAAGATGAAGCAGGATTTTAAGGAGGTTAATAAATTCTCATTAGTTCTCACGAGAATTTCTTTGAAACCTTGCCATGAGCTGTTGAAAAGGATTTTTCTGTGGGGCCTACCACCTTACTTTTCCATCTGGTAGAATTTCAACAGTTACCTCCGTCAGACACTTAGCAGAGTTGAGAGCAGATCAAAGTTGAGAGTTTTGTTTTTCCTCACTTGATTCTTGAAATTGTAGAGATATTCTGATACACTGTTGATGTGTTCAGTGCCCCCTCTTCATTTAAGGAAGGATATAGCTTTCAACTGAACCTCCCACTCTCATGGGAGGTCCACTGTTTTGTTTGAATAGACTAAAATCAACTAAGTTGTAGTAATTGTTTAAAAACCTCCTTGTTTTCTCCCATTACCATTTTATTCCAATTGCAATAGTACAGTTACCCATACAAAATAATTTTTAAGTCTTTTAATTGTGAACTTGCAGTAAATGAATTGCCAGCAGACAAGCACAGAAAGCTTCAGAGTTAAAATAAATTTCCATTTAACTTCTAACAAGGTATGACAGAACACACATTTCTGTGCAACAAGGTCAAACATGAACAATCTTTCCAGCCTTTCTTCTCTCCTCCAGTTTCCTAATTTATCTGCACACAGGCAAGAAGTCCAGTTACTGGATGCTGTCACTTTGGTAACAGGAACATGAAAATGAATTCCTCTTGGGCCCTGGGGTATAACTCTCTTCATCTTAAAATAATGTAAGGACTTTACTCACACTACTACATCAATATGCTGTCATAGAAAGGGAAGAACGTAGGGAAAAAAGGGAAAATGGAATTGCTAGAGCTGGCCTAGAGGATAGGATACACAATGGTTTTGTTGCACAGAGGTAGAAGTAGCTGAGCATTTCTGCCACTCTTAGAAAAGCCTGGCTTATTTTAGATAAGAAGCTGTAGAAAGTCTCTCTAGGGTAGAATGTATTATGGCCACACTTCTTACTGTTTTTTTCAGCAGGAATAGAGGGGAACCCTGACTCTTTTTCTTGAAGGACAAATAAGAAATCTAAAATCTTGATTCCTCTTGACTCTATGCTATGTATAGAACATGTCTTCTATACATAAATAGTGACACACCAGAATTCTTGTTACAAAACTTCTAGGAGAAATAACAGCAAGAATACCTAAAGTATGAGGAAACACATATATATATTTTTGTTGCAATATTTTTGTTTTGTTTGAGATACTGTGGTTTCATAAGGTGGAAGAAATATATAAAAATATTATATATATGTATATGAAATGAGTTACTGATGCATTAAATGTGTCATAAAGATAATCAGTCCAACTTCCAAATTTAGACTGCTTTCAGGAGGAGTCAAGTGGTACAGTTAGATGTGCTTTTCAAGCACAAAATGGAGAAGTGCTGCTACAAGTGCCAACATTAGTGTCCTGTATTTGGGGTGTTATTAGAATGCCTAATTATGTTTAACACATTAGGAACTCCTCTAAGAAGCCTACTGAATTAGGAAAAAGCCTTTTTGAGATCTATGGAAATGATATTGTAGCCAGCAATCCTGTACATAAGTGAGTGCTTGCAGGCTGTCTCCTGGTTTGGCCATTGGGAATCGGGGTGGGGAAACCTGGTGGTTCCCAGTGTGCTAAAATTCAGCTTTAATGCAGCCCGGAGCAGTCTCAGAATGTCCTGGCCCTTACCTGGGACTATTCTGGGTGTATCTGGACTGACTCTATTACCCAGCTAGTTAAGCTAAAGATAGTTCATGCCACTGGAACAGGACAAACCAGACTTCACTTAGGTCATCACTATACTCATTACGGTGAGTGGTCATGAAAGGGAAATGAAATGGACAATTCAAAAGTTCCTCTCACTGCAAGAGAAAGTTTGATTTATTCATCTAATTAAGGTGTTTCACAACTGATACGGTGATAAATTGGTGATATTTTCTGCATATTGTTAGGAAACTGTTCTGCAAAACAATGCTCTATGTCACTGGCCTGGAAGGCAGCATATACCTTTTTTGCTTATAGGCTGGTTTCATTTGTGCGGTAATTTATTTTCATGTCTTTTGGGTTTGAAGTCTCTATTTTTCTCAGTGGATTTTTTTGTATTATTTTTAAGATCATGAAGAACTCTGTGGAACCAGTTATGGATCTTTTTGTCTAAATGGAGGGATTTGTTATATGATTCCTACCGTATCCAGTCCATTCTGCAGGTCAGTGAAACTAAAGTTTGTGTGTTTAAGTATTGGACAGTAGCTGTCTAAAGACTATTTCTCCACTTTCCTTCTTTAAGGAATCTCTGCTAAACCATTATCTAAAAGAAAATACCAATTACCTATTACTTACCTAGCTTACAGAGACATGGCAATATGAGAAAAATAAATGTGTATACTTGCTTGGCAGGTGGAACAGTATTCAGTTATGTATGCATTCAGGATTATATGTATATTTAGAGCCACATTTCCTCATTACAATACAGAAAGAACAAAATACCCTTTACCTCATGGAATATAGACTATGGGAAAGGCATTCAGAAAGGCAAAGTACAGTTTTACATGCAAATTAATTATATTGCAAAAAAATTTTGTAACATAAAATGGCCTGACCTGAACAAAATGCAGAGACACAAAAAATAATATAATCTTTTAAGGAGGAAAAAAAGAATGTAATTCAAGATTTACTGTGTTCTTCAAATCTTGCTGAAATACTCAAAGAGCAGCTTTATTGTGACAGCCAAAGACTATTTGATAAAGAAACATCAAGGCAGCAAATACAGATATTCTTACACCACTCCATAACGGGACCATTCTTTCTTTTGAAGCCCATGTAGCAAACTGGAAAAGAAGCACTTCCTGGTTTTGCATGTGAATACATTTCCTACATAAACACTGCCCTATGTTTTTATTCTCTGATTTACCAAGACGTAAGATGCTAAATAAAATTGTCACTTTTCAGGGTCCTGCATTTACTAATTCTGAGTTATCATTCATCAGAATAAATTATGGTTGATTTAATGGGTTTGCTTAACAAAAAAATAGACATTCAGACAAATATTACATGCACTTAAGGATATTACTTTTTTTCTTCCGTGGCAACTTCTGTTCCCTCTTCTGTCTTGAGCTATAACTAATGATAATTGGATAAAACTGTTGAAGAAGGAAATGACATCTTTTCCCAGATGCCTAATTAAAATACTACTTTCTTTTGTTTGGGACAGTTCAATCTAAATACTTAAGCGCATAAATTCATTTAGTTAGAGAAAAGAGAAAAGAGGCAATTTTATGGTAAATGCCCATTGAAAAATATATACAGCATATCACTGTCATTGTTCAGTGTCACAATGAATCAGATCCAGAAGGGAGATTAAAGCTCTGAAGTGCTGTATGACAATTTATTCTATCTGCTAAACCTTGCAAGCTTATGCAATATAAAATGAATACTACACAAACAAAAAAGTAAAACATTTTGAAATATGTGGGGTTTTTTCTAGAAGGAATCCTGTATTATGATACATATATGAAAAATGAATGGTTAAAATAAAGAGCAGCAGTTACACAATTTTAAAGCACCCTTGCAACTACTGGATTGTGTAGGAAGATGTATTCAATGCAATAACTATAAATATGAAGTAACAATACTCAGTAACAAATACTCAGAAAAATTCATTTTTCAGGAGCACACACTAGTCAGCATGGATAATTTACATTTTACAGCTCCAAATGAAGTAATTTTCAATTCTGATACTACAGGGTTTTATAATCTGCTGAAGCAGAAAAGTAACATCTTAAGAGCATTTTTGTTATACTCAGGCAATCTTGTTCCATTTAAATTATCAACTTTTTTTTTCTGTATCTAGTGGTTGATTATGAAGTTAGATGGGTTTAAATAGCATTCTATTTAAGCACATCCTCATTCTAAGCATGTTCCTTAATCAGTCAGAGAAGGCTAATTATAGATGAGAAAGGTTTTGTTTACACACAGATATCTTAGTAATCAGCAGTGATGTGAATAGAAACAACAGAAAAAAATGCATCACTATTCAGCAGAATTCAGAAAATATTTGGTGCTTTGGAACTTCACGACTGGCATCATCACAAAGTTGCGCAGTTTCTTTGATGAAGGTTTCTGCCAAATCCCACCCAAAGCTCCCTGGTGTTCTCGAATTATCATCTCCTACTGAAAGACAAATTAAAATCACTCTTAGAATCAAGGGCTGAATGGTTGTTAATTAAAAGGAGGAGATGGAGAAAGAACAGACTAGCAAACTGTAAAAATACCTTAAAACACATTTGCCTTGACATGGTACTTCGTTACACAAATGTGTTGTGCTCAGCAGAGTTAGTCCAAATTACCCTATGCAACATCGTTGGAAGTAATTTCACCATGCGACTAAGAAAAATGTATCATTCTTTAGAAATATGTGTTTTGTAGCATGCTCAAAATGAAGAGCTGCTGTTTACCTTTGGAATTTCACTTATTTTTATCATTCAGAAATGTATATATACAAGGCAGAGATTTCATATCTACAGAACGTTAGTTGACCCCCCTCCGTGAGCAACAGTAACAGATTTTAAATACAGCTGATGTTTGTTGAAACATGAGGTTGCTCAGCTGCCATCTTTCCTCACTGCTTTCCTAGCAGTGAGTTAATGTTCTCAGCAGCAAAAGGCACATCTGTCACCGTAAACCAGAGGAGCTTCAAACCCAGGAACACTCAAATGAACTAAATAAACAGGCAGCAGGGCAGAGAAGGATGGAAAAGCAGCTGCCTCAGGTGTATCATAAAACACAAGGCTGAAAGCTGTTTGCCTCAGCACCTGATGCACAGCTGTCCCATAATCATTAATTAATGCACTGCAGAATTAAGTGAAGATTTTGGGTTCTGAGGGGAAGCTCTGGTTCTCCCATTTTTTCATACACTTGGCAGATTTCTGAGCGCATTCTTTCTGTATTTCAAGCAAAATTCAGATGGTATAAGACAACACATACAGAGCTCTGCTTCAGAGGGCAGTACACACAGAAATTAAATGAATGCTCTCATTTTGGGACAGGAGGGCTAAGTACTGCAAGTACTAAGTACTCTGTGGAGGGCTAAGTACTGCAAGAGACACAGGCAGACCTTGCAAATCTCCTCCCTTAAATTCCTGTGCATATTTCAAGGATATCTCTTCCATTTTCCCTTCCTTTGCTTCCATCCTAATAGAATCTCTCCTCCACCTTTCCTATGATAATGCAGTAAATCCCATGCAAATTCCTTCTACCACTTTCTGTATACTCCCTCCTTGCCTGGCTCTCTGCAATGGGCCCTTCATTCCCCGTTTCAGACAACTCCACAAGTCATACACTTGCTGTGCTCTCATCCTTCAGAATATGCAACCTGCAAGTTGCCAGGGAAGGGCTTTCCACTCATCTGGGCTTTTCTTCTTTCTCTGCCTCCAAAAATACACTTTAATGCACCTCAGGCTCTTCTGAAAACAAACTGTCCAATTAGTATTTTTCCATTCTGCTTTTGGCTTGAAAGGTAATAACAAAAGTTAGAATACATACCAAAAGTATAGCTAAAAAGATTCAATAATTAAGATTTATTTTTAATGGGACATAAAATATAAAACACAACACTATCTTTTGTGTTTGAAAACTATTAGCAATCCAAATTAATATAACTGCCAGATATGGAAAGCTTGCCATATAAACACATAGCTAAGGGGGGGGAGAACATGCCATTCTTTTAGGGAAGAATAACACATTCTTTCAACTTCTCTCCAGTAGGAGCATATTAATTTACTCTCGGTGTATAGAGAGTAATAGTTTTGAAACTTCTCTAAATGCAAAACTTTTAAAAAAGCTGCTTAGGTGTCCAATTAACTTTGCCACTGCTTATTCACTTTGGCTCTAAATTCTTTTTCATACTTACTAGATGTTCTTAGACTGTATGGATTAGGACAACTTTTAGGAGTCTGCTACAGACTGAAGACTATGTTAATTTTGAAGTTATTAGCCCTTTAATCTGAATTGCATTGACAAGCAGATAATTTCTCATGTTTCTCTGCTGAGAGCTCTGTATTTACACACAAGTAGGTTTTATACCAAGAAGTATTCAAGATTTTCCTGATTAAAGGAAGACAAATGAAAAATAAAGTCAACACCCTGATAGTATGCAAAGCAGTGAGAATCTGTGCGCATATTTGACTCAAATTCCACTTCCTACTTCTACAGTCTGTCAGATACTTCCTTATGATGCCCACCTTAGAGTCTGGCAAAGAAAGAAACTTTACCTTCTTACTAAATTCCAGTGCCATTGGATCATTTGCACTGTCCAACAAACAGCATCTGAAAGGAGACAGCAGTAATACCCGTATTACTACAAGGCCGTTATGTTTTAGGTACTAATCAGATTGTAAAGGATCAATGTAATTGCAGACCTGCTGGTCATCTCCTGACATCTTACCCAATGCAGTCTATTTTTGTCCACCTTGCATTGATGCTGATGTGATTAATACCCTGTGCTGAAAGATTCTATAGATTGCTTTCCATATGCTGGTGTTTTATCCAGAGCTCCTATAGGACATTTGTATGCAACATTTAAGGCTAGCTCATCTCATCTGATAAGAGGTGTGGGTGTGTGTGCACGTGTGTGCAGCCATCTAGGACAGCAGAAATCTGGATGCCAGCCAAAAATGGGATGTTTTAGTCACAGATTTTCCTCAAATATTGAAGGCTGCTGTCCTTCAACTCTGAATTAGAAATTCCATTTTCTTAGAGGGGGAAAGACTTTTTTTGCATTTTAAAAATCAACTCTGGAATGCTGTATAGTAGGGCCATTCAAAGGCAGCACCGGGCACGTGCAGCAACAGCAGGTTAACAGCATGCAGGTGATGTGCAACAGCAACACCTGGCTAGTGAACACAAACTCAGTGAGTGCAACTCCTTACTACAGCCTGCACCAGGGTCCTCTGAGTTTTGCCCCAACTCATTCAAGTGCAGGTGCACCAGTGCCTGCCATGTCAACAACTGCTCTTAACTTGTGCTCTACTTTTAGGCATCCATTATAAACAAGATAAACTGAGTTGCTTCTGGCTTTTAAGGCTGTGTACAGTAAGACTGACTGCCTCTAGGAGACGCTATACAGACACCGTCATTCTGGGTTATGTTCTCAGACCACCTGCTTGTTAGAGACTGTATTTCTGTCTTGCTTGCAGTCACTGCATACCCAACTCCACTGAAATGATTGGAGCTCTGCTAGTGCAACGGGATAAGCAGGTCTTCTGAGAGAATTCCACTGCTAATTACTGAAGTCTGCTTAGTTTCTTTCTAACCTATTTTAGCAAAGGACTTACAGAAGAAACTTTTTCTGGTTGTGTTAAAGCATCAGTTGCTTCTGTCTTTAACGTAGGCCTTTACCTATTTGTACATCAGTAAAGGTGACTTCATAAAAGCTTGTTCAAACCAATATTTGAACATCTGGATTTTCAGAAATGCTCCTCAACTTGGATGCATTAGCTATAAATTTATTATTTAAATGTAACCCAGAGATACCTCATCTTAATTTTCCTGTTTCTCTGAAAACCTAGATAATTTTTAGGTTATATGACACCATTTTCTAGATTGTATGGAATCACTTTCAGCATGTCAACAGGCCAGCCTAGAGAAAGTGGATGGGTAGTTTTGTAATCCCTAATGCATTGCTCACATTAAACAGGTAATATCAAACTAGTTAGTCATGTTTCTACAACTTGTTTTTGTTACAACCATGCAGAATTAATAGGTTCAGCATCCGGGATGTTTTAAGTTTGGTATGTGCTTCTTTTGTATAGGTTCTTTTCTCTTTGCTAAACCTTGGATTCATATTACTATAGTTTTCTCCTACCATGTTAGGCCTTCAAGCTCTTTTCCCTCTTAAAGAATTGTGACTACCTTAAACATCTGGTTCTGTTTTCTGTTTTGTAGGAAGTGCTATGATCTCAGTGACCCTTTTGCTATGCTGTCAACTCATTCCCAATTCTTTTCCTATGGTCTTTGCAGAACACGAATACAGCTTTCATGCACTGTTCACACCAACTCACTGTCCTGTATCACAACAGTTCAGTAGCCCCCGCCCTTGATCTGACCCTCTGTGCAGCTCTCTGAAGCTACAACTGCCTTGTCTTCCTCCTGCTTCATTCTGCTCTTTAGGCTACTGACTTACTCCCTTTACACTCATTCTTTAGAACTTTTCCATGAGCCTTAATTTGATGACAAACCCTAATTTTTTTTCTTCCTGTATCATCTTAGCCTTGCATTATTCTCCAGTTTTCATTGCTATTCAAGAATACTGCTATGAATTTCTTATTCCATTTCTGTTCCATTACTCTATTCAGCTTTCCAAAGCATTCCTTTCTCACTTGCTAGAGAACAATGCCCCACTCAAATTACACTTCTATTCTTAAAGTATTCTACAGTATTTCAGAAATAGGCCACTGAAAAGCCACTACACTTAGAATAAATATCAGGAACATTATCTCAAGCAATCAGAGCAGTCTGCCTACCCTTGCTTCTCCCAGCAGTGAAACATCATGACTTTGAAAAGCCTCAGATTGTCCTTAGTAAACGGTGTCTGTTTGATCAGTTGCATAGCTTTAATATATGATGATAATTAGATGTCTTTTTTTAGTGTCTAAATCTTCCATTATATTTCCAAAGACAAAGAATTAAAATAAAAGGGTAGTAACTGTTTGTGCAGTGGTTTAGGCCAGCAGTACTGAAATACTAGTCCTTAACCTATAGAAAGTGTAGTGGGAGTCACATCAGGTATCACGTCAGAAAACTCACAGGGATCCTTTGGTCTTACTTAGATATGCTAAACATTCTTCTTTTTGGCAGTTCCTCCCCTCTCCACCTTCTTATCCCTCATCTGAAATTATACCTTGCAGCTGCCAATGGCAGTTGAGAACTTGAAGTATGTTGCAGTTTAGCCCATTTTTCTCAGCTGGAGCCTAAAATTGCTTATGTCACAGATTATTATGACTTCAGTGCCAGAAATAGCAAGAAGGAGCGAGATCTTTAGTACTACAAATAGAGAGAAGCAAATTTACATAGATAAAAAATACATGCAGAATGTAGATATTGAAAGAAGTGCTTTCCATTTTCTGTAATGAAATCAATTCCTTAAGAAAACTTAGTTGAAGAAGTGCAAAATACATAACAAATGAGGATTAGTTTAGCTGCAACCTACCTATTTTTGACTAAATATTAATTACTAAGCCATTAATTTTGTTTATTTTTAATAAAAGATCAGACCATTTTACTGTTATAAAATACCATATTTGTTTTAATCTTTTCTTCAGAAGCTCAACACATAAAATAAGAATAGTAGAGAAGACTTCTACCCAGGTGTCTCCAAGAGGGGGTTATTCACCAAGTATATAACATGTTCTGGCATGAATTACTACATTGCATGAACTACTTTTGCAGTTCAAGCTGTACTGTGTCTCAATGAATTCTCACTTCCTTGATCTCTTTAGCTGACAGTACTATCTTCAACAAAGGAAGCCAGAAAGTTACCTGAAACAGGGAAAAGAAAGCATGACTATGGTGTGAAAACTAGTGGGATGACACAGTTAACACTAAAGAAGTAGGCTTAATTAATTAAATCTGTCAGTGATGAGTATAATAAACTTAATATATAAAAGCAGTATGGATCAAAATGTAAATTCGATGTCCAACATGCCTAATACCCCTTGTTCCAGAAATACGAGGTAAGAGGAAATTCTGAAAGAAGACTTGCTGTGAAGCAATAACCTTTGAATTGTGTCATGACAAGTTCTCCACCCAGAAGAAGCCTTTGTGCTTTTCATTGTAGATGACAAGCTACCATCTAATCCAAATACAACTTGGTTTCCCAGGTGTATTGAGAATTACACAGGAGCTCGTTGTGAGGAAGTTTTGCTGCCCAGCATCAAATCCCAAACAAAAGGTGACCTGTTTGCAGCTTTCTTGGCTTCCCTCCTTCTTCTAGGAGTTCTTGTAATTGGAGCATTCTACTTCCTTTGCAGGTAAAAGTGATTCATAAGGCTGAAGCTATTCAATCAAGTAGAAATTTCTTCTAGTAATCATGTACTAATTATTTGGATGTAAAAGCATGTAATGAATTATCCATAAGGTTGTATGGTTATTCAGCGTAATGAATGTGGCTGTCTCAACTTGTTGCTTGTAATATTTACTTCCTGGCTTGAAGTTCTCTCAGTGTCAGAAAAAGCTCTTACTTACAGTTGCTTTGTAAAAAATACACACAGTACACCCCTATCTGAGATTTTACAGTCTATCTAGAGTTAGTGCTAACATTTTAAAACATTAGTCTGCCTTATGTTGTCCAAAGACTGAGAAGTAGAAGTAAATTAACAAAGTGCTTAGGCATCAGAAACTGCACCTACTGAATTGGCAACCAAAGCAGCTGGTCCCATTAGCTCCTCATTCCTCTACCACTCCTGGTCTAAAAAGGAAAACTAAGGAAAGAATGAAATTGAAGAATACTTCCAGGTACTCTGGAAGTATTCTGAAGTATATCAGATGTTTACTAGCTTTTAGGACAACTCAGAGAGCTAACTAATTTGTCCAGGATGATCCATGTTTGAGTAGAAGGCAAACAACAGTGCTAGACAGCAAGTGCAGCAGGATTGGTTTTAGTAGCATTTTAAACATATTAGGACTTGGAATGAAAACACATAAGCAGTTACTGGGATTGAGGCAACTTTGTACATATATCACTACACTTATACCAAACCCAAACAAATGTATCATCTTCACCTGCAATGCAAGTCAACTTTCTATGTTCCCTCTTTAGAGAACAGCACTTTTTGTAAGAACTCATTTTGCCATATACCATTAATGTGTGTTTATGCATCTCTATGCCTCTGTAAAGGCAACTTATAGCCCCTGTAATTCTTTACCATCACAGACTTGCAGCCTCTTCTCTTTCCTCCTGTACTGCATTTCTCCTTGGTTATGATAACCAAAGGTTCTTGCAATTCTGTTCTTTGTGCTCCCATGGTCACATTGCCAAACCAACCTTTCTGTCCTGTGCCTTTCAATGAGCGACCTTTGGAATAGCTGGTCTGGTTTTACCTCAGCTGCTGTCATGGAAACCCACTGAATGCCAGCTTCTCCCACGGCTGAATGTATTTAGAAGAGATAGAGAGCACTAGATAAAACAGATAAAACTAGATAAAACTATAAAAAAACCCCTTGATGTAAAGGATACCCCCCCCATTAGCAATTTTAATTAAATTAATCTTGCTTAGCCATGGAGTGCCACAGCACTTATTCACTAAAAAACATTTGCAAATTGCTATAAATATATTAGAACAAAATACAGCTTAAACTATTGTAAGAAAAATTCATTCAAGTCTCATAGAGATACAGACAGTATTTCTTTAGAATTAAAACTGTCTCTGAGAAAAGAAAAAAAAGTCTTCACAGAGTAATGTGTTAAAAGATCCCTTTTCTCTCAAATACAGTAAAATTAGGGAAAAGCTGGAGACAATCTATTGAGTTTTATAGTCCAAATACAGAAGGTTAGAGTGACAGCAATAACAGGTCTGTGAAAATTCTTTTATTAGACAGTTAGAACATCAACTTGTCTTTACTCAAGCTTTACCTAACTGGCAGAACAAGTAGTAGTGCCTCTTTATTAGCAAAATAAAAAGGGCAACAACTCAGTTATAACCTAGTTGCCCTTGAACCCTGTCTTATACACCAGACTAACTTGGGAAATTTCATAAAACCATTATAAACTTCTTTAGTACAGATAAAAGAACCTAAGTGGCTCAAATTGTCTTGTCTACCTTTATACTTCAGAGGATGATGTAGGATGATCATCTGCTAGAGAACTCACCTATAAATGAAACACTTTACATCTGTAAGTCACCTCTGAAGCGACCAACACAGGAGAAGTCTCAATGGATACTTTAATCTACTCCCCTTTTCAGATGAGTGAATGAGGATTCACTAAGACTAAGAGCTGTCATTAATCCAGACTTTTTTCTCAAACTTCATCTATCACCTGTATCTTAGGAAAAGGTAGAACTAGGGCTTATAAAGGTTAGCTGAGAGTTTGGATCATCTTTGACTTGGCCTCCTGACAGGCTATATTAAGTTTAAAATGTTAAGAGACATACTGTGCTAAAGTTTCCATTATTCCACTTTATTAACAAAGACATTTGATCCACCATCAGAGAGCAGAAAGCCTCTTCTCTGATACTGGGTTAGTGAGCATTTCCATGGCCCTTTCCGCAGAGGGTTCTAGTAGGCTTTTAGTATAAACAGTGATGTAATCTGGAGGGGTGCAGAAGAGGAGATACTAATTGAAGTTCAGGACAAGGAAACTGAATTCCTAAAATTATACATCAAATTGTTTGCAATATAGAACTTGGTGCTCTATTTTCTTGCCCGTGTCATTGTACCTCCCTTCCTTTCCAAGTTTTCTTTCTCTCAGGCTATGTGGGGCAGGTTTGAGGACTAAGCACGTGCAAGGACATTTCATGCTCCCTAGAAACAAATCCATTCAACATACAAGGGTGGAGGTTTAATTGCTCTGCTTTTAAGACTAAATCATAACTAACAGTGAAAGTAATCCATAAAAGAGTAGGGCTGCACATGAAAGCTCTGGGTGAACAGTGGGAAATAATTCTCCTTTTACATTTAGCTGAGTCATCATATTTTTATCAGCTGATAATTTATTTTTTCCAATCTGCAGAGTGCATGGAGGCAGGGCAAACGCAGATCTAGCCACTCTCCATCTTGAAACAACCCCCCACTCTCCAACAAACAGTGCTAATAAAGCCTGTCCTTCTGATATGGGCAAAACAGGGAAGTGTGCAAAAATCCCTGCTATTACACTGCCACTGAGGAACAAATGGTATATTCTGCTTCCAGCAATTCACCTATCAGACCAGGTCCATCTGGTCTTCTTCCTCCAGAAACATATTGTACCAGGGTTACTGGAAGAAAAATAAGGTAGCTGATGAGAAGAGATGCCCCATGAGCCAGCTTTTCTCGAAAAGCAATAAAGAAGTCTAAATGCCACACATACAGCTCAGAAGAATAGAGCAAACCCCAGGGAAAACCAAAATAAATCTGAAATTAATTTCTATATTTCATCGTAAGTGCATGCTGAAATGCCAAATTACCTGTAAGGTAAGTGTAATATTGATGAACAGGAACTCAGCCAGCATAACAACAGGGTCTCGGAATAAAGCCATTTAAAGCCATCCAAGACAACAGACTTTGTGGAGGAGTTACATCACCACAGGACAAAACTGGACAAAACAGAGAATAGCTCATGACTCTTCTCAAGAGAGCAGATGTCTGATTACTATTAAAAGAAAGGGAACTAGACAGCAAATTATCAGCTCCATGTACAAGATTTGCTTCTCCTCAACAAAGTGTGGAAAATTTCACATAATTTCCAAATACTAAGAGAATTGATAAATAATTCTGGGCTGTTTACTAATTGTTTAAATAAAGACCTAAGAAATCAGGCAAACAGGAACATTACCTTCAGGAGAGAAGCCATGTAGTTCCAAATGCTGTACTGCCCCCTGATCTGTTCTTCTCCTTCAAAGACATACTTCTCAAAACCAATGAGTATTAATTAGAAAGTAACTGGAGAAGATCCATGTCACTTTTTTCAATAATTTTGAAAATCATTCCAATAATTTGTCTCTTCCCTGATAACCTTTTTCACTCTGTATTTTTTTTTCCTCTCTCTCTCTCTGTTGTCTCCTTTTTGTTTTTTATGGTCAGGAAAGTTTCTATTCCAAGGACAAGTTCTTCAGAGTGTGGTGCCAACCTAGTTGAAACTACAAGCAGCAATGGCTGCAACAGTGAGTACAGTTTAAAATTAAGTTACTGAACTCCACAAGGAAAGTCAGGGAGGAAGTTTTTGTTAATTAAAGTCATGTATTTTGTTTATTTTTCAGAAATAACAACAGCCTAAAGCATTAGAGTGGAAGAATGGTGGAGAAACAACATGCACAGCAATCCTAATAATCTAAGTAGTAGAGGGTGACATGGTAAGCAAGATGAGAGAAGAAAGTTGACTGAAAAAGGAAGCTGACATGTTGGAGAAGACTACATCTAAGACTTAAACAGTTGCACTTAATGGAGTTTCTATGTACTTTTAAAACTGTATCAATTATACAGAAATCACTATCATTTATGTTTGAATTCTGTGAGATTTTTTATGGTTTTCAATAATGCATAGGTAGATGCATGAGATAATTTTGGGTTTTACTACATGGGAAATAAATAAAATACAATTTTTAAAAAAAAATTCACAGAGAATATGAGATATCACAGGATTTTAGTGTGAGGTGATACTATGAATTTTTGATAGGGGTTTTTCATTTTTCACAGATTTCCCCAGAGGAGCTGAAGCCTGTCTTGATTCAATAGTTTCAAAATTGGTATTTGTGATACATGTCCAGAATTTGGCTTGTTTCAGATACCCTTACCAGATGTAAGGGAAAAACCCCTACCTTTCTCCCAGCTAATACTTCTATTTGTTTTTTTTTTAATTGTAACAAAACATCAGCACGAGGTACCACTGGTTTATTGCCCAGCTTCCTGGCACACGATTTTAATTAAAATTAAAGGGAAATATTAAGAAAATAGCTTGATAATGGTTAGAAAAGTTTTTTAGGCAGAGTTTAGTACTCCTAATACTAAACAAGACATCTTCCTCAATGGTTTTTAATTTTTTCTGGCTTTCTTCTGAAAAATCTCACTACTGAGGGAAATTAAAACCTTCCCCTCAGTGTTGCAGTTGATACCTCAGATCACAGAAATCAGGAATTTTGTTCATCAAGTCTATTTCTGACACAAAATATTATCCAGATAGGTGTCTTGGCTGAAAAAATGTTGCCCTCTCCAAAGATCTATTTCTTCTATTCACATAAGCATCTGTTGATCACACTAATATATACCACACTTTGGTCCCTTACAGGATTCCCCTACTCAGACAGGCCACCTGCCATGGTCCATGTCTTTTTTTTTCTGCCTTCACAACACAAAGAGAATGTCTGGTTAGTCAGAAGCATAGAAAATGTGAACTGAACAATTTTCTTTTCAACTTATTTCTAGTACTGGAGGCTGAAACCAGCAAAAAATCAGAAATGTTTCCATAATGGCACATTACCAAGCAGGTCATTATACTGGATTTATAAGGTTGTTTTGAAGGGAAGATTAGCTGAGAAAATTCATGAATTGAAAGGAGAGAAAATTCAGAACAGAGATTTCTTATCTGCAAAAGAAACAATCAAGATGTATAAAAACAGGCGCAGAGAAAATGTTGAATAAGCTCCTATTTCTAGGATGTCTACTACATGTTCTACTGTCAGAAAAAGCAGCATCTACTTTGTATCAAAGTAGACAAAAGCACAGTGGGACAGGGAAGAAAAGGCATGTCAGTAGAGTGCATAAGGTGAGAAGTCAGAGAAATCACATTACAATGGCTACTAGAATACAAACTAGAATTATTCATTACCTTCAAAACTCCTGTCAGAGAGGTCAGAGTCCAAGTTAGTGCTCAGCATGTGAAAGGAGAATCTAAGGGCACCAAATCAGGTAGAGGACCTGACCCAGAGACTTAAGTTATATAAAGCACTAGAAGATAACTTTCTCCCCAGATTAACCAATCGTACATGTTATTTTCTGGACTTCAAATCTTGAGCAGATAAGCTGAAGGAAGCTGATAATATTGTTTTAAAGACTATGAAGGATAAAAGTTACTTTATCCAAATAGGGACAGGCCAGTGTTGTACAGAGTTAAGGAGATCTGTAGCAGTACTGACAGCTACATCAGAATTAGTGTTACCTGAACTACTTTGCACAGCCTCAGTGAAAATTAATCAGAGATGACAGCTGGTAGATCACTTTGCTGTGTTATTGATCATGAGACAGTCAGACTTACAGTTTGGTATACTGTCTCCATTGAAGAAGGAAAAGCCTTGTAGTCATCTTAAGTGGCAATTAAGGAAGGAGATACTAATAGAAGATATAAGAAATAAATGGACTGATGTTATTCTGTATAAGCTCTTGGAATCCTCCCAGCTTTCTAGACAGACATAGAATAATTATTCATTGTTACTGAGCATTATTTGGGAAACAATCTGTACAAAAAGCGGGGCTGAATAAACTGATCCCATATTTAAATGCGAACAGGCTGATTTATGAAACACTGTGTGTGTTATGTGTGAAGGAAATATTAGCAATTCAGACCGCCTCAAACTCATTGTATCTGAGAACATTTCAGCTTCCAAAATTATTTCAGTTCACAGACTTCGTGACTATGATGTTCAAATCAAAATGACATCAGGCTATAAATTCATTTTAAGGTGGTCAATTGCCACAGAAAGTACAGGGTAGCCAACATTATATATAATTTAATAAAACAGCGCAGCACTCTTTAGCAGTGATTGCTTACAAAATTAATGAAGTAGTCCTGTGAGCAATTAAGGAAACTCCAGTTCCAATGGATCAGATCTTGTGTCGAGAGGAGTCTTAAAAATTATTATGATGTTTATGAAAGGGTGAGTAATAAGGGCTCTCTCCTGTCTGACTCCCATTTTCATGAAAGAGAAGATCTCATGTCTTTGAAATTACCTCTCCACCAGCTGAAAGATATGCAGGGAAGAAACTGGAAAAGACTAATTTCCTAAGAAACTCCCATTACTGTGATTACATAACAATCTATTAGAGTATTATACCAAAAATTCTTTTATACCGGGGGATCATGTTATCCTGCTAGAACCTTGTAGTAAAAGTCTCTTCACAATGTATTGCAAAAACCTTTTGATCACTTGCAGAACTGACAGCCATTAGCAAGAAATCTCTTCATAGACCTATAAGAGGTTGCTTATGTTACTCAGTATAGAAAAGTTGTTCATTAGCAGCCCAAACAAATGCTGGAGCAAAATACAGTTAAAGTTACGTTAAGGAAGAAAGTCAAATGGCTTTTCAAAGAAAATGAGGATTTCTCTGTGTTGCATAGTCTTTTGATTTATAATGTTAAATATTAATCAGAAAAACCAACAGAAGTCCATTTGATAGCACTCTCCATTTTAAAGATAACTTCAGTGTTGTGCAACTCCTTCAAAATTTACTGCACTAAAAGAAAACGTTTTCCTTCTGGCCCTGAATTTTTGAAGAGCTGCAGAGAGGCTCTGATTGTGTAACTCAATTATTTGAAAATGGAAAGCCAAGAAGAAATGCAGGATAGAACTTCTCACATCAGAAATGGTCATTATTCTGTGTAAGTTATCTGCTTATGCCTATCCAAGTCTGTTCTTGCTCTCCTGGTGACTGTAGCCTGTTAAAACATAATCTGTATGTAAGGCAAGAGATCTTTTCATGATAGCAGAGCAGGCAATACAAACCTTGTGAAATACCAGTAGCCAGGCTGCTGCTGAGTTCCACCTCTGACACTGATACTCCACTAAGCCTTTCAGCAGGAACCATTTCTACAACTAGATTAGGGCATGTGAACAGAACCTACAGCTGCAGAACCTAAAATAACAAGATACTGCTGTTTTCATCCCCCAAATTAAAGCTACAACCAATTTTTAACACTTTTCAATGCACCTCTCTATCAGTTTCTGTAGCATTTGAAAACTCTTTTTTCAGTGCACATTAAAAGAGACTGTTTTCAAATTGTCCTCTCAATGCAAGTAATGATATTCCATCTAAAACTTTTGTGCAGGCAAACAATGGGCTGTAAAAATCTGGGTGAGCTTCCACTGGTGGCATTATTAAGAGGGCTAGGTCACTTAAATTTATGTTGTACATTCTCCATCACAGAATTAGCTGCCGTATAATCACTATTTTATATAATAATATATTATTATATCACTATAATAATATATTATTATATTAATAATAATATTTTCACCAATTCTGTAGATTCTAGGAGAGTTCCTCTTTTGAGAGGATTATTGTTTGTAGTCAGCGTTACCATACTGACAAATCAGTTCAGTTTATTTCAACAAAAGCTGTTTCTAACTCATAGCTGTGAAAATTTATCATGGAAAGGTGGCATGACCTGCCACTGACTCAGTGATGTGAATCTCTGAAACATTTATTTTCAGAATTTTGTGCTACCTGCTAATCTCAGGGAAGATATACCTGTGAAATGTAATTATGACAGTTTATACATTGTATTTTAAAAGCATTTAGATGCACAAACCCCAGTGATTTGGGAATAAGTTTTTTCTTCTAAATTATCAAAGCACTTGGAAAAAATCTAATTAGCTATTTCTCTGCTGATAATTCTAATAAAGTATCCAGGTGATATCACTTGCAAATAATCCAAACCTCTCTCAAGCATTTCCTTTGAGTTTCCAATTTCTCACTGTAGCTGTATGTTCTCTTTAGAATAATATCCCACACTGTCCTGAAGTGCTGGTAGGCATGAAATAATCAATTAAAAGGCCCTACAATGTTTAAACTTGTATTTTGACCTAAACCAGAAGTACAGGATTAATGCACACCAGCAACAGAAGTGACCTTGGTTTACCTCGCTGCACACATTGGAGCCTGCAGTTCAGAACCCCCATCAAGGCTAATCTGGTGTCCTGCTGAAACAGCCTCTCCTGGAGCTTGTGTCTGGCTGAGAAATAGGCTTAGCAACAGGAAAAACTGCAGATGATAATTAGACTCAAACAACTGTGTTACCTGTGTTTGTGTGCAGAACATATAACTGCTGTATTAGGAGTAAGTGGATTTTAGAGATCCACCACAGATTCATAAAGTAAAAAAAAAATCTTCTCCACCACATAATCGTGAAAAATAATCAAACAGTGGAGGAAATCATTACTTTCTTAATGTTTGCAGAGTGCTCAGAGACTATAAGAGACTATATAAAAGACCATTTAACTGTACACTTATGATCTTTGTAACTTCTAACTATGCAAACTTCTATAGCTCAAATGTTATTTTTCTGAGTTGAAAAAGCTGAGTAAAACAGAAGCAGGTATCTGAATGACAAATGCTTTATGCTTGTTCTCACATGGCCAAACACCAGAAAACATAATTCCAATTTCTGATATGAAGGCTTAGAACCCTTACCACAGAGTTACTTCTAGTAGAAAGATGTTCTCCACTTTTAGGGGAAAAAAAAACCCAACTAAGAGTGGGGTAATGACATTGAGTGAGTTTTGAGGTAAAATTTTAACTAAAAATTAATTCAGAATCATATGTGACTTTTCTTAAAAGTTTTGCTCCTCTTTATCAATTTATTCTCGCTTTATTACAACTGCATGTTACAGAAACATCCTATAATGAGGAGATCTTTGGAACTTTAAAAGTTGCAGTAATAGCTTTATGCTTGGTGGTTGCTACTTTGGTTGTGTGAGTACAAGGTTATACATCACACTGCTTGCCTATTATTTTTTCAAACCTACAGAATAATTAATTGAATCAACAAATGTGCAGCAAAACATTCATATTCAAAACACTGGAAAAAATCATGTCTTTACCATTTGTCAGCAAAACTATCACTCCTCTCTGCAGGTCTTGTGACTTTGCAAGTTTTACTTTTCTTTGAAACAAAACCAAAATCCGGTTGTGGTCACTTAGGGACTGTATTGCTGGAAACACATTACTGTCAGCACTGTAACTGCAGATAAACCTTATCTTTAGATATCTTTAAAGCAGTCCTGCTATTCACATGTCTCCATTGCTGAAAACTCATTTAAGTAACTTTCCCCACTTTAAAGCCTTGTGCTTGCTTCTTTTAACTGACAGAAGTATAAATTTTGGCACTGCAAAACTTTCTATCAATTATCTCTGCCTTTTGGTACATGCACCTTGTAAGCAAATATATTTGGGGTTCTCTCAGGAGTTGTTGTGGTTGAAGAGCAAATAACAGCATGAAGGCAAAATGAATTTGGATAGCAAAACACTTTAATCACAGATGTTCAATTTTATCACTTACACCACTTCTCTGTCACATAGAAGGCATGATGTGGCCTAGGACAGAGACAGTGTAGTGGTTTCCAGCCATGTGTATGGTGCTAGGGTATTTTGGGCTCATCCCCACACTTCTTGATGCTGGAGAGGATTCCTAGATTCTGATGCAGACCTCCTCACCTCTCCACCCCCTTTTCTGTACTGTGCTTACCTCTGAAGCTTCCTCAGCTACAGGACCTGCTGACTGAGCCCTGCAGACCACCCTGGCAGTTCTGGTTTAGCTGTGCCATTGTCTGAGCTCACCATGAGCTCACCTTCTGGCCGAGTCTGCACTGTTACTGAGGACACGTGGTTGATCACTCTTCAACTGCTCTAATACAGCAACCAGTTAACCTTCCTAGGCTGGTCAGCATGGCTGACAGCACGAAGAATGCTACCTGCATTACAGAAATGAAACATTTCCTTTCTGTCCTGTCAAATATGAAGGTTATGCAGACACAAAGGGCCAAATGTGACATTCTGGTTATGCTAAAATAAGACAGTCACCTACCACCAAGGGGCTTTTCTGAAAATTCAACCATACTCCACTTCAAGATACCTTTCCCTCTAAATGAAATGACGTTATCCAAGTCACACCCACACTTACTAATCTCCCATCCACAGATGGCCATTGGGAGTTCCCAGCTCATACTATCTTCTAATTAAAAAACCCCATCATTAATACAGCCATGGGGAAGTGCTGCCTATGCTCAGCACATACTGTCACCAACAGTTAATGCTTAGGACAGACACACCCCTACTAAAGCTTGTTGGGCCAAGTTCAGGAAAAATTTTAACTAGACAAGGGCATGAAGTTGCTAACTGAAGTCTTCCTTGGTACATTTAAACAAAAAAATGTTACTTTGTTGTAGAACATACAGGTAAGTATTTTCTTTTTACTATACTGAAAACAGGCCAGCTGCCGGATTTTGCATTTAGAAATCTGGTGATACGGTGCAAAATTAATCTTATTTTCTTGTCATTACTAAGTGAAAATAAAAGGGAGTAAAGAATTTAAAAAGCAGCAAATACATTATTAGCTATACTGAGACTATGCTGAATTTACTCACACTGCATGCCAGCTGCAGCAAACAAAACAGGTGACTAATGTAAAAGCATAGGGAGAACATGCAGAAGCACAAGTCTAACTTTAAGTCTCTATATAAATATAATATAGCCAGGTCTTGTGTGTCCCACAATTCCAAATTTAAGAGCAAAAAACCTTCCTAAAGAAACTTAAAGATAAATATACTTATTTCTAAGCACTCTGGATTTAAAAGATTGTAATCACACTACAGGAGAAGAGGCAACCACTATATTCTGAGCAACACAGTTAAGCAACTGAAATTAAGTGGTGGCGAGCCCAGCTGAACTCTTAGCCGGACGTCTTTAAATCCGAGCTTTTTCTCTAAGAGCAGAAGGCAAGGTACTTTGACATACTGCTATCTTTATTTAACAAGTATTTTGTTACTTTTCTCTAAATATTTTAATTGATTTTATCGGGTAGAATTGTTCAGTTTTGTAAACAGGACTCTGGGAAAGTTCAGTGTCTCTCTAGAAATAAAATCCAGGAAATGGTAGATATAATGCATCAGTAGTTTTCCTAGAGTGCTTTACATAAATAGAGCACATCAAAGTACTGGTTTTTTTCTACATTTGGGTTTGGGTTTGCCATCAACAGTAAATTGGGAGGAGCTGTCAACTCCCTCAAGGACAGAGGCCCTAGAAACCTTGACAAAGAGACATAGGCAGTCACCAACCATATGAAATGTAACAATGGCAAGTGCCGGATCCTGCACCTGGGACAGGGCAGCCCTGGTTGTGTGTATGGACTGGGGAGCAAGAGGGTGGTGAGCAGCTGTGGGAAGGGAGCTGGGGTCAATGGTAAGTTGGGTTTGAGCCAGCTGTGACCTGGTACCCAGGAAGGTCAATCATGTCCTGGGGGGCATCAGGCTCAGCACTGCCAGCGAGGCCAGGGAGGGGATTGTCCTGCTCCACTCTGCACTGAAACAGTCACCAGTCCTGGGGACAGTTTTGGGCACTTCAGTATAAAAAAGACATCAAGTTTAGAGGGGGTCCAGAGGAATGTCGTGAAGAAGCAAAAGATCTGGAGGGGAAGCCTTATGAGGAGTGGCTGAGGACATCTGTTTTGCTCAGCCTGAAGGAGACTGAGAGGAGACCTCATTGTGGTCTTCAACATCTCTTCATTCTCATGACCAGTGACAGAACTTGAGGAAACGGCACGAAGCTGAGTCAGGGAGCTTTAGGCTGGATATCAGGAAAAAGTTTTTCACCCAGAGTGGCTGGGCACTGGAACAGGCTCCCTAGGGAAGTGGTCAGAGCACCAAGCCCTGCCTGAGCTCAAGAAGAGTTTGGACAACACTCTCAGGCACTTGGGATTCTTGGGGTGTCCTGTTCAGGGCCAAGAGTTGGACTCGGTGATCCTGATGGGTCCCTTCCAATTCAGCATATTCTGTGATTTGTAGAAACCATTTTCATTTTGGAAGAAAGAGGCTTTCTTCAGTTGCAGAATTCCATCAAATATAATTTCCTGCAATTCTGATGTGTACAGGGGATTACATAAAATGCAAGGTTTTCTCACAGATATTACAGTAAACTCTATTGCAACTACAAGACTCGATAGTATTACCAAAATGATGTTTACATTTTGGAAGGGGCTTTGACTGCAAGATGTCCACTCTTCAAGACTTCTCAGCTCTCTGAAATGAAACAAACAGCTCACTGAAGTATTAAACCTTACTTATGCTTGGTTTGCTTTAGTTGAACCAAGGTGAATAAGAGTCATAACAGTAGTATAACCATGAAGCAGATCATCCTTTATGTCATTACATTCTCTTAAGATGAAATTCCCAGTAACTATTCGATCACATCCTATTTCCCCATGTCCAAAAAAGCCAAAGAGGGGTACATTTGGAAAAAACTTCCTAAATGCATCTGCTTCCATATTCCTTTTGGTTTTGTAATGCCGATAACCTCTGCCAACACAGGCAAACATGAAGCCAATGGTGTTGTGCTCAGGGATGTTTGCTGCTTTGAGACGCTGCATGGCCGCTTCCGCTGTCCTCTCATCAGCCACATCCTGGTCTAACAGGACAGTGGCACTCTGGATCTGGGGACCGCTGAAAGCCAACCCAACCACACCACAGGCGTCACCAGGCTGGGCGTGGTTACTGAAAGGCAACAGGCACAGAGTTAGAGAACGTTTTGGGGGGCCCACTTCTTACCTGACTAAACTGCTGCTGCAGCACACGTAGCTTTGAAGCAGCCAACATTGCAGTGATTCTGATACCATCCGCAGTAAAAAAGCAAACTAAAGACTTCACATTTTAGCAATGTTTTTGTGTAGCAATTCTCACAAGGAAAACCTTCCACATCCATTACCAGGTATTATGCATAAACTTGTTTCACTCATGCCAAATTCGGCAGTTCGTGTATGTTACAGCTCTGCAATCCCAACTAAACCATCAGTTAAACTTAAGCAAAGGCACTGAGGATTTATACATTGAAGCAGAGCAGCAGACAATAAAGGTTTTGGATTCATGTTGCTTTAAATTGGTTGGCCAGGATGCACAGGGTTAAGTAGTTATGTACTTAACCTTTATCTGCAGTGACTTTATTTAAGGTCAGCTCTCTTATCTGGGGCAATGGCGCAGCTGGCAAAATCAGATGCAAGAAAAATGTTGATATTAGTATGGACTCCAGACCTCCAATGGCACAAGAGGAGCTTATGGGCATGGCTGCACTGTGCTCCACAGAACTGAGTGCCACTTCCTTCAGCAGCCATGGTGGACCAGGTGAGCTCCTGAGGCACAGCCCTGTCGTGTGCACAGCTACTGCTCCATGCTGTGAACCAAACCAAGGCAGATATGCAAACACATGTTCACATCCTGGGCTCTGTCACAACAGGCACTCATTTACCTGCACTCCAGAGATGAAATGCTGACTGCAATAAACACACAAAGGTATCTGAAGCTGGAAATCTCCTTTTCATTGGGTTTCTCCTAGCTGGGTTTCCAGAATCCAAACTGTAACACAGCCATACAAAGCTTCCAGCTTTTCTGGCTATATCACAGTGTAGCATTTAGGACATTTTTCCCTTTAAGAAATTGTTATTTTACTACTGGTAAAGGGGATTTTCAATTTAACTAGAAGGCTATGGATCTGCAATGTTTCTCTCATTGTAAATCTTTTTCACCTTTTACCTTGAAAACAATACCTACTTCTCAGAGGTCAGTGATGTAAAGCTCTCCACTTGTCCCCCAGCCAGGATGATACTTTTCTCATTCAATGGATTGACTATTTGATGAAGAAATCGAGTAGCTCCAGTCTTCCAGGAGTTGTAGCCAAACAGAAGAACAACACGGAGATCTGGGTTATTCTTCAGACCTACAAACAAAACCCAACACTGATCGCCTTATTTTTAAATCCTGAACTCTGAAGTCCAACCATCCTAGTTTCTCCTCAAATAATACATCATACCTCTCTCTGAATGGCTCTGCTTGAAACGTAACAGAGATAGCTGGAAACCAATACTCAGGATAACTTAACCTTAGTACTCCAGAAACTGGGAGGAACAGAGATGCACAGTCACCAGCTGGAGCCCCACAGAGGCTCTTGGAGCCAGTACAGAAACTGCTGGTTCTACACAGAACTCCAAACTGGCACCTCAGAGAGCAGCACCTCACAAAAGCACACGTAAATGAGAGAAAAATTACATACCTGCTTCAGCAAATTTACTTTCATCAAAGACCCTGCTTTTCACGTCTTTAGAAAAATGGAAGGTATGAATTTTCACCCCATCAATTTTGGGAAACAAGAGAGCAAACCCAGCTTCGCCCTCTTCAATTTCTTGAGGCTGATTGCTGCTTGAACCCATTGGGGTAACTACAGAGACAAAAACAAGCATCTTGTGTTCAGAGATTCTAATACTTTCATTTACACTGTAACACAGGCAGAAAGAGTTTGAACAGCTCAAGGTAATATAAAACATGACAATCTATTTCTATGACAACTTATCTAATTGAAAATTGGTCTGATTTTTTTGTTCATGCTTTGGAAAGATGAAATGTGTAGGTCCTGCCAGGTATCGATCATGCTGAAGTCAGTTTTGACACAGAGACATGGATATATTTACACATATCCCCCCATGCACACCAAATATAAAAACATTAGGAAAACAAGAATGGTGCAATACAAGACTTCTTGCCATCTTCTGCAGACACAGACATACTCAAGTTTTTAAGGTGTCCTATAAGCATGTGATGACAGTATAAAGCAAACTGACACAAAAACCTGGGAGTATATTATTAAAATATGGTCATGAAAACAATCAAATACCTTAGTTATGGTGTGGGAAGTGAATTTAAGGTTAGAAACTCTAAAAAAACAACTTCCTAATGATAAAAGTGGAGCACAAGAAAAAGCCTACCATGAATTTTCTATTACTGCATAGGTGCCTCCTGCTAAACCATTACAAACAGATATACACCAGGATGCCCTGTACAGTTCGTCACAATATGACAGAAATGTATACATAAATCTAAGCAACATTCAATAAATATATCAAGGTGCCAGGGAAAGCTGGCTGCCCAATAAAATCATGTCACTTAACAGTGACACTGTGAACTTAAAATTGAAACCAGTGCTGAACAAGGTGGGAGATGACACCTTCAAGCTGATCTCTCAAAAACCCACACATTTTGCTCCTACCTACGATCCCTGGGGTGACCAGTCCAAGAACCTGACATCGCTTTGGCAACAACTTTTCAAGTGCCAGTGCTGTTTCTTTACTGTTTCTTTTTCTGGCTGTTAAAATAAGAAGATACCAAAAAAATCCATCAGACAGCAGCAAAAGTGTGTTTTGAGCAAATTCCACAGCCAACCCTGTCCTGTTTAACCTATGCTGCCCATCAGTGGCCGCCCTGGTAACAGCAAGCTGGTCTGTGCTGCTCCCTGAGAGCACAGGGCTGTTGGCAGGCAAACACAATCAGCATTCTCCACAGAAGGGAAGGGAAGCAGTCTGTGCACATTAACATAGATCTATGAGGTGCTTCGTACCACAAATGTAATACTATGCAGTCATGACTTCTGCAAAACATTTCCTTTCCATTGACACCGAAACTTAGAGAATTCCTCTTCAGCTGACTATGCTCTACTTACACCCCAGTGTATCTTGAAGTGGGAGTGAATTAGGTCCAGGCTTTACCTTTCTTTTGCTCATGACACTCCTCGTGCCCGCTGAACGTCTCCACATCAGCGATGTAGAGCACGGTCTGTGGCAGCACGTGTACCTTCTGCAAAGACACAGGTGGAGGAGTACATGAGACAAGATGGAGTGGAGGAAAAGTGGGGGCAGAAACCAAGGAGAAACTGCTCCTGCTCCACCACCAGCCCACGCTGGTCCCCTCCTCCCTCACCAGACTCCTGTCAGCCAACAGACAATCACTCATTAGCCTCAGAAGTGCCCAGATTTAGCTAGTGAGTTGGTAGCACAGGGAGGAAGCTGACCCAAACCTCATACAAGCAAGAACAGCTCTGCAGACTGGGCCCATGACTCTGCTCCTTCTTTTAACATTATCTAAACTTTCTGCATTCATGGTTGTCAGCTTCTGCTGTTCATCACTGCTGATGCTGGGAAACAGCGTAGAGGCGCTTCCGGCCCTTCTTGTCCCAGTTGGTTTTGCATTGATCTGCTGAGGCATGTCTGCTGTTAAAGACCCTGACATGAATCTTTGTGTAGTGAAGACCCAGCACCAGGTTAATGCTGGAAAGAAATCCTACCAGACAGAGAAGTCCCGCAGTGTTTACTCAGCGTCTCCCAGCCTATGAGGGTTTACCTCTTAACAAGACTGCCGTGATGAACAGACGTGCCCTGAACTGTAAGTCCTCGGCGTTTTGTTGGGTGTATTAACACGCAATATTTGAACTGTCAAAACCACCTACGCCTCCGAACACGTCCCTTTTGCCGGGAGGTTGGAAGAAGCGCGCTCAGCGTTTTAACGAAGGCGCTGAGCTCGCACCCCTCAGGCGGTCCCTCAGCTCGAGCTCGCGCCCCCTCACCTCGAGCTCGCGGGCCAGCGCGCGCACCAGCGCGTGGCTCTCGGCGGGGCCTGGCTCCAGCGCCGACACCCACGCGATTCGCTGCCGCGTCCGCAGCGTCCGCCGGGCACACTCCCTCCATAGCCGGCACACGCTGCAATACAATACGGACACGTCGGCCGCACCGCCCCCGCGAACTGCAGCCGGCCGCCACCCACCCTGCGTCCCTGGCCCTTACCAGGCGGCGCGCAGCAGCGCCTTGGTGGGCAGGAAGCCGAGGACGCGCTCCACCACCTCGGCCAGGTTGGCGAGGACGTAGCCACCCTTAGCCGCGGATTCCATGGCCCCGCCGCCTCTCTGGCCCCGTCGTCCTACGTCACCCGCGCGCCGCCGCGCCTGAGGCAACTTCCGGTATGCGCACACGGGGACAATCACGACACTAGCGGCGCCTATCGGCGGGGAGGAGGCCCCCCGCTCTCACCTCCCCCCTTCCTCCGCGCCCCGGGCCCCAGTACGGACACAGCACTTCGTAAAATGCTTTTTATTCATAAACTTGATGCAAGTTTACAAATTACTGTACATTGCCAAGGAACTCTGCCAGAAGAAATGGAACCCAAACCGAAGCATGCGCCGCAGGACGGAGGCCGAGGCCGCCTCCAGCCCCGCCATGCCCGGACAGCAGCACAGCCCCGGCGCTCGCCCACCGCACCGGTGAACAACGCGCACTGGTAGCGGTGCCAAACATCTCCCATCGTTTCTTTCGAGCTAAAAACTGGATCTAGAAGCAAATGCACAAGGACCCGCGGGCGCCTGATAGAGAAAAGAGCACAAGTTCGATAGTCAACTAAGAAAACAACATAAAAACATGCTTCTGCACTTCTGAAAGTGCTTAATCCACGGAACACACCCTTCGCTCCGCCCCGAGGGGTGCACAGGCCTAAGGACTAGTACTACAACCAAAGTAGAGTCGATTCTGGTAAGGCAATGAAATTGTGTAAGTACACAGACCCAGATTCATCTCCTAATAAAGAACAGTTCCCATTAGTCTTTCAATAGCAGAACGACCGTCATGACTATGGCAGCATTTCTTATGCTTCAGAATTGGATGACATGTTTTTGTACTTTATTGTAGCTTTTATATAAAAATTTTTCATTCAAGGACTTTAATCTCAATTTGTGCCAATTACTTTATAAGTTCATTAGTTTAGAAATGATTGCAACAACCCGTTAATAAAATGGAACACCTAAAAAGGTTTTTAGTATTTTAAATAACATCAGGCTTCATACTGTGGCTCTTCTTGTTAAGGAGGTTGAGCCAACAAGTAGCAGGAACAGCCCAACAAGTTCTGATGCCCCAGTGGAAGTGACTAGTTACAAGGTTTTATTGGCACAGCCTTGCTCTGCATAAAAACAAAAAAACAAAACAAAAAAGAAAAAGCCAAACAAAAAAATTTAAAATAATCTAAACACAGAGCATCTTTTCCAATGAACAGTTCATATTCTCATACAGCCATGAAAAATGTTTAATGACTTAACATACATGTATTTTTCCTATATCATTAATTTGGAAAATACTACAAACGCTGTCATTTTAGACCAGAAAAGCTACTGTGATTTGCAAGATCTGACATTTCCTAAAACAGTATTAAACAATGTATTAAACTTCTTGGCTTAAATGAAACAATACAATGCAAGTCTCTGCAGTCTGCATTTTGCAAAACGTAAGAAATAAACAGAAGTGCGTGAACAACTCACTTCTATTGTATGATCTTTAGTAAGTCGATAGCCTGCTGCAGGGAGAGCTTATGCTTTCAAATAAAAAAGGGAGAAGGGAGGGTGCGGCCCAAATCTGCTTAATCCATAAGAACAAATATGGTAAAGGCCCAAACTGCTCAGTCCAGGTGCCTAAGAAGAGTGGAATGGTAAGGCTGTAACTTATACTGTACGTGTCAGTTGACAGATTATCCACTAACTTATCTAATAGCTAAAGTCCTCAGTACAGCTGTTATAGGGGCACTCATAGCTTGAGTCTGTGTGTTGGAAAACATAAAAAAGAGCTTGTTTTGTCGACATTGGTCCAGGTATACACCGGTCCTCAGCATTAGCCATCTTCTTTTGGAGGAGTGTACCAGCCTGTGGAGAACAGAGACAGGTTAGGAACCAACATTGCTGTGCCCAGACCATCCTACTCTTCACCTGTGGGAAGCCTAACCTGGCTCATTCCTTCCCTCTTAAAGCAGGCCAGCTCAGCAAAACCCAGTGCCCTAAATGCGACAGTCAGCAGTGAGAGACAAACCATGTGGCACATTCCAGGATCAGACCTGATATTTGGGTGTGCACAGATCTATGGCAGCAGCTATCTTGAGCTAGGCAAGCTGAACACCAACAAGAGGAAGCTGCTGAAGGAGGAACATTGCTCTAACCAAACTTCTTAGATGAGAGGTAAAACCCCCAAATCTTCAAGCTACCTAAAACATAGACATACAAACATGACTGCACTGGGACGCTTATATAAATCCCATTTTGTGTACTGCAGAGTTAGGCATGCACAAGCAACTGAGTGGTTTATCCTACTTCTGAAAATCTTACTGTAGGAATAAGCTCACAAATGTCAGTTGAATAACTGGTCTGACATGATTTGTCATGTTCAGCAGCTGAACCATACTGGATCAAGCGTGCACCAGTTTTTCTAAAGACCTCCAGAGCTCCAATCTTATTTCTCCCAGCCTCTCTTGTAACATTTCCTCTAAATGTGTGTACAGTGACTACAAGGCCTATTTGTGTTGTCCCAGAGAGCATGTAGCAGCTCTAAGCTCGAGACACCTTTCACAGCAGCACTGAGTACTGTGAATGCTTTGCGTACAGCTCCTGAGGCAGGACGGATCACTTGCAGCACATACAAGTAAACATCCACTCTGGCTTTTGTAGCAAACTAAAAGAGCAAAAGGCTCAGTTAACAGCAAGATCAAAATACTGTAAAATTGGAGAGCATGTTAAAGTCATTATCTTTGATCTTCCTCCCAAGAGTACAGGTGTTATGTTCTGTGTTAGCAGCAGGGAAGCTGAGGTGCTCACTGCAGTCACACAAACATATTCACAATAACCTGAATTCCTGGAGGACACTGTGTCCAACCCAGAGCACAGAACAGCATGCAATGTAACTGCACTGACTCCCTCATCACAAGACCAAGTACCAATTCTGCTAGCTACCTTTATGTAACTTGTAAGCTACTTAAACCCTTTAAAGCCTCAGGCTTCTTATAACTGCATTTACTGTGGCAGTGTACCTGAAGCACTTGTACACTTGTTTTATGAGAGACTTTAAATAGAGTAAAAAAGCCCAAACCAAAACAGGTGTCTCCCTATTCTATTGTACAGTTTCCCAACTAGTACACCTCACTTGAACTTCTTGAATGTTTTAGTCTCAGGTCTTTTTTCTCCACTTTCTCTCTTCCTTAATGATTATTTCCACTAAGTTCTTGACACTGAAACAAAATCTTTCAGGGAAAGGGATAAACTTCCAGCAGATACTTCACCAATATTAAGAATCCTTTAATCTGCAGTAACAATGAAGTTCCTAGATCAGCTGGCTGAACATAAAATGGAGCTGCCTTTCAAGAAGCAGCAAGAACACACACGCAACACTCAGGTAAGCTGGAAAAATTGCAATGATTGCAGTCAAGCTATTTAAACACTACTGTTTTTCTAATGCAAGAAGAAAAGAAGGAAGAAACATTTATGGTCTTCCCAAGCCAAAATAAGACACTTTTTCACTTAAGTTTCTCTGTGGCCAAACACCAATTCCCAGGGTGCTGTGCAGACAAGAACAAAGTGGCAAGAATATACATACCATTTTTCTCATGTATTTGTACTAGTGACTTATAGGACTGCTGTGCTCTTGCTAGATTATATTGATTCTGAAAGGAGAAAAAACTAACATAAAAACCTGCATGTAGACATGCAAGACTCAAAAACAGTTCTCACAAGGAAATTCTACAACGGGCTTAAAAATAAAGTCCATGCACAGTGTCAGAACATTCCTGGCTTTCAAGATTCCCTTCTCAGAGTCAGAAATTCCAAATTCTCCCAATTCTGATCCTCCTTCTCTCCTTCCCTTGCCAATACAAGGATAGCAAAAGCCTACCCTGCCCATCCCAAGGCTTTATCCACCTCATATGCTTGTAATTACATTAAAAAAATTTAATTGCCAGTAAAATACTCATACCGGCACCAGAAAATTCAAAATGCATATATATATATATTTGCAATAGCAATTCTGCCATTAAGCATCTGTTGTGCAAGTCAGCAAGGAAATGGAAGCCCAGCAGTGATTTGTGTTATTGATAAACAGTACATTTACCTTATTAGCTCCGAACTGTACCCTGGCTTTTCCTTTGACTAAAGTGGCATTGATCTGCATGATGACTGATTCTATTGAGTAGGCACTGCTCCAGCCCTGGAGGAGGAAAGGAATATTAACATACAACATGTACTTTCTTCTTGTGCTCACTTTACAAATCTATTTTGGAATGTGTGCTTTGGGATTTTTTTTTCTGCATTCCAGTTTTAACTATTTCTTTTTAACTATTTCTTTTCAGTTAACTTTTATTTTCCACAGAAAATCTGTAAAATTATATACAGTCCTAGGAATGAAAAGGCTGAATCACATTTCCAAAATACAGCAAGACAGAAACAAAAAAGCTCCATCCTTACAACATTTTCAGCAATGTCACAACAGAAATTACAACTCCTTTTTTCCATGAAGCAGAAAAGACTAATCTCTAATGAAGCCAATTCAGTAAGTTGTAAGAATTCTGCTCATCTCTAGCATTGTTTTATCTTCACAAGAAGTGAAGGTAAAGCTCTTCACAAGAGCTCACAAGAGTTTCTGCCAGAGCCTGCAAGTAGTTACTTCCTTCATTTACTTAAAGAGGAAAAATCACTGTCTACACAAATCATCTATGACTGTAATTGTCTGTATTCCTCACTTCTCCAGAGCTGACTTAATACAGTTGAAGAAGCTTCTAGAAAATAAAACGTGTCTTGTTCCCCAGAACTCGCTCTTCACACTGCCTTCCTCACTGAAATTCTGAGAACTCCAATTTGACATGCTCACACTTCCTGCGCCTCTTCCTCACATCTCTTGTAAGCCATCCAAAGCAGAAAAGAAGATCTCAAACAAGATCAGCAAGGCAAATCTTGTGGGATTGAGGTTTAATTCCACCATGTTTCTTTTGGAGTATTTTATTTCACACAGGGATTCTTCAACTCACAGGAAGCACCTATTTTCATTATTTTCAGGCATGTTTTATTATCCAGGAAACAGAGCTTATATTCACCTGTTTAGTAAGAAGTTCCATGCATAATGCACCTCCACCTAGGACATACCTAGAAATAAATGTGAAAGAAAATATACTTGATAGCAGTTAGTAAAAAGGTGCAAATGCTCACAGCACTTTAAGCTCTTGCCAGCTTGTTTGTTCAATTCTTTGTTCATATAGCTGAAATGCCCTTTAACCAGTAATATACTGTAACTAGTCAGATGTGTAATACTTAGGCAAAGAAAATTAGCACTGTGAGACAACAAAAAAGTTGTTTGCTAACGAGACTTAGTTTAAACCACTGACTGAGCTGGTCTGCACAGCTGCAGAGACCATGGAAAATGGAAAGTTACTTTTTATAGCTACTCTACATATACACAGTGCTGATGTGTAGCTAAAAGAAACCAACAAAATTCAGTTCTGTAAAGAAGTTTAACACCATTTCAAACAATGTAGGTGCACTTCTAATCATATGAGATAACCAGATCTTTTCTTGCTCTTTTCCTGTAAATAGCTTTTTGAAATTTCAAAAACACTTGATCCATTGTGCTGACCGGGACTCATCAGAACACCTGAGCATGACAAAACCTGGACCAAGGGAAGAGAATTTACCACTGCCAAAATGTATTCTCCTCTATGATCAAGACATTTAAACCTCATACATCCATATGACCTTCAGAGGGAAATGACCGCTGAAAAGCCATTCTTTTTTCATTCTAAAAAGAAGTCTGAGCACGATCAAATTAGAATCCAATGGATTTTCTGGTATTTGGGTCTGCTTGTTTAGTTTTAAGATAGAAGCATCCCTCATGCTTCTATCTTAACTGCACAAACCACATATTTAACTGCACAAACCACGTACTGAATTCAAGAAGAATACATGGCAATTCAATTCAAATCAGAATAACCTATCACAGACTGTATTTTCAAATGCAAGTATCATTTCCTGTCACCAGGAGACACATAAAAGCCTTGGAAGGTGAATTTAATTGTCTCTCCACGGATATATACAAGTGCCACAGACAGCACTTCAAACATGCTTTAGATGACATTTGGAGCATGTTTTCAATTAAATTTAGTGGGTTTGGATTAGCATTTGAGGAATTTTTAAACAAAAACTTTATGGTAGTATTACCAGCAAGCTTAAGGCAACACAGGGATCAAGACCCATTCAAAGCACCAACCCAAACTACCCTACAAGAGAAGGAACAGTGATGCTAACCCCCCCATAGAGGTCAGTTCTTACACATTATGGCAGGCACAGAGTTTTTCAAGTTGTAACATTTTTACCACAAAGCACAATTCTGCAGGGCAACTCAGACCTACCCTCCCGTGAGCACAGGAGACACCACTCGCACAAAGGGAGGATCAAAAGGGAAGTTATCCTGAAAAGAATAATAAAATAACAGGTTAAGGAAAATACTGTGACACTGCTTCCCAACCAGAAAGAATTTCAGTAGCCTTATTTGTCAAATCATATTTGAAGTACTACAATTTTTCAGTTCTATAAAGATTCCCTTCCCATAGTACTGGCTAAAAAGTATGTTTCTGCTTCCAGTGCTGAAGCTTCAGTGCCAAACTTATTTTTCTTTTTTTTACGCTACAGATCCGTTATTACCCAAGTAACAGCTGAGGGTCATTTCAGTCACTTTCTATAGTAAGCCTCAAATTTAACTGCAGCTTTTCATCCCATAGACACTTACCTTAAAAGAGAAGTTGAGTAAAATGTATTCTACACCTTCTTTTTCTTTTAAGACCTGAAGATCACTATGCAATGGGCTATCAGGATCAACCCTATAAAAAGCAGCAGAGAAGAGATCATGGATGAAGTTAATATTTTCAATACCTGTGAACAGTAATTCCTCTTAAAGATTTCCTTTATGTATTTGTAGTTGAAAAATTGTAGTTTAAGGTGAACTGTAGGAAATTCTTGCTCCTTTTACCAAGTAAAAACTTTGCCATGAGATCAGCATGAAAACTTGCTGCAATGTACTACCTTCCCAATGCTACCAAGTGTTGCTTAAACACAGCACAAAATAAGCTGTTTATTTGAAAAGAGCAATTTTAATTCTCTTTCAGTTCAGCTGTGTTCAAATAAGAGGGGAGAAAAACAGGAAGACTGTAGACATCTAGTTTTCAGCACATAGTGAATCCATTATGGAATATGTAATTGTAGTTCTGCATCAGCTGTTAAAAGTAATCTGCATCAGCAGAAGTACTAAAGCCAGCAGCTTCTGCTCAGCAGAATTTCAACAACTGTTTGTTCCAAAATGCTGGTGGTGAGCAGCCTGGCCATTAATTCAGACACTACTGGGTTAATCCCACCAAGCTCTGACACCTCATCAGCTTTTAAATAGAAGAGACTAGTAAAAAACACCTGCAGCAAGCCAAAAGCAGATGTTAAAGGGACTGAAAGGCCATTAAATCTAGTCCTCTGCTACAGCTGAAACTACAAAGTTATTAGATCTCATTTCAGAATTTTTTTGGCACTTTGTCCCCATCCTACCAGTGTGAAGTTATTTCAGAAAAAAATCTTCCAGTGCTTAGAAGCCTCTCATTTCAAGCCATAGCTTTTGCTGGGCCAGTTCAAAGGACTTGTTCTAGTAACAATACTGGTCCTTCCTCACACAGGCTCTTTCCTCTGATATCTACTCATCTACTCTGCACACAGTGCATTTGTTTCCAGACATGTTTTGCTGCAATAAACAAACACAATACTTCTCTTATACATTCTGGAAGGCATTTGCTGCATGTACTCCATTTCCTCTTTTCTGAAGACAGAAAATGACATCTGTTCACAGCACTTGAACAGAGGTTTCAAATCACTGCACATGGTTTGAGCACTTGGTAGGAAGGCCTCCAATAATGTGACACAGATTTCTCTGATGTGTTATTCCTGCCATTTTCAGTCTCAAAACCTTCACATGGGCCATGATTACACCAAGAAGGAAACAAAACTATTTCAGCAGCTGATGACCCAGTTTGCACAAGTCTCACCCCTAGGACAAGGCAACAATTCCTACAGGCAGGTCAACTACTGTGCTGAAACAGCCTCTGTCCCTTTCCTTATCTCCCAGGAAATATCTGAACCCATGGAAGTTCTTTCATCCATTGCCAGATATTGCAGCCACCCAGCACAGTTTGGGTAGGCTCTTCCATTCTTTAGGGTACTATACAGCGATGGCAGCAGATGATCCTCTTACCAGGAATAATATCACTCTAACAGCTCTAGGATTAAAGTTATTGAACTATGAATGTAGCAAGGTGAGTTATGTACTGCTTTTTCACTTGGTGTACTACGCCATGACAGAAGACAAGGTACATATAATTATATAACTCATGTTTATATGATAGCTAAAAGTTTCAGTCCTATGTATCTGTTTAACAGTAGAAATAAACAACTAATGACACTCAGTTCTGTTCTTTCCTACATCTTAAATGAAACTAGAAGCTGGATTTTCCTGTAATTAAAAACAAATCTTAAAAAATGCAAAAATTCTTGAAAAAAATTTTCATCATTTAAGGCTGCATATTTTGGAGCAGTTTTAGAATTGAACAGTAATGACAGTTAATGCAATACACATAGTGTTGGCAGTGAAAAGCAGGTCTGTCTTTTTGCCAGCTCAATTACTACAGTTCCATCTCTACACATTTCTGTCTATCAGAATTACAGCCACTACTTAGTGACTACAATTACCATTACTGCTACTATTATTGTAACACACTGTTTTATATGCTCTGGCTAGAGAGACACATTTATCAAAGAATCTCTCCAGATAATAATAAAACAGATTGTTCAGAACATGTAAAAACTTTATTAACTTACTTGAGAAGCTTAACATGCCATTCATACAAACTGTCATTTACCAGTTCCACCGAATATATCCCTGTAGAAATATTAGATGGAATTATTTATGCACTAAAAAAAGTGTAGATAAAAAATATAGCAAAAACATTATTTGCTTTTAAATATGAATACTGTCAGCAGGTGTAAGAAATGGGTAGGATACTGATACTGAGGCATGTCCTTCTTCCAGCAGCAGATGCACTTCTGGGCAACTACAAGGAAAAAGTGTTTTCGTTTTTGTTAAAAAATTCCACATTTATCAAATTTTTTTCTGATACTTAACCATTTCACCTTCAAACTTTCCACAACTACAACTCCAGCTTGCTTATTACTCACTGTATTTTACATCCAGTACACTACCAATGTGTTTTTAAGACACTTCACAACGCAGTGTGAGTGTGCAACTGTGTTTCACAGGTTCTCATCAGTACAGGCAGACCAGGACAGCGTACAGGACAGTGTATGCAGTAGAAACCCCAAGAAAAGGAGGTACTGCAGTGGGTGAAGCACATTCCCAACAGCTGACTGAGGAAGCCAGAAAGATGCGTCTCATGAATGGAATGGTCTGTGGGAGTCAGCTGGTGACTTTCAGTGGCCTGTTTGTTTTAAGCATGTTAAACAACAGTTGTGCATTTCACTTCCAGGGAAGGATGGAAATTATCTGCCATTTTCTTGTATATTCAAAGCCTTCTGCATAAATTCACAAGCAGCTCTAGAAAAAGCAATAAATCTTTAACCACCAGACAAGATTTAGAGCATGGTATCAGTCACGCACAGAAGTTAAACCTCTTTTTTCACAACATATTCATGTATATAGACTAATCCACTATTATTAAACTCATTACCCGGCCTAATATTTAACAGCATCTTTGCTGACCTAATTATTTGGAAGCCACACGCAAATCAGGAACCTGCTTAGGATTTCTGAATGCAACCACCAGACTGCAGTCACCACATTCTCCCCAAGTAATGGGGGGTATTAATTTCTGACTTTTATTATTCTAGCATAAAAATAATCTTGCAGTTGAAACTTATAAGCATTAGTACTTAATGTCTACATTTCAAGCTGTCCAGACACCTTTACTTCTAAAGCATTTCAAAACTTGGCACACAAGTTGGAGCACCCATGCTTGTTTTTCCTGAGTGCCACCAACAAGTGGGTACTGCAGCGAAGAGCACAATTTCTAATTTTTCTATGTCTAGAATAACAATATAGGCCTGAACACATACTCATTGTGCTATCCATGTCCCTTTTAATCAGCAGCTACTTCAGAGACATGACATCTGTTTGAGGATCAACCAAAGGAACTATTAAGGTCTTTTTCCAATTCCCCAGATCCAAGAACACTATTTTCTCAACTGATCTTTGTGTAAGTCACAAACTGTAAGAATTTCAATTTGTACTGCTCTGATGTAACAACAAAAGAGTTAACATTCAGAACTCTGCTCATTGTCAAATCCCATTAATGACAAATGTATTCCATTGTTGTATCCAGAATATTTTCTTCCACCTGCATCCAAATGGGAGTAAAGAATACTTATTACAGACAAGGCAATAAGTTACAGTAAGACTCCTGACACCGTGCTAAACAATGCAAGACCAGAAGAGAAATCCCATCCCTTTGTTCACTCACTAAGCCTCCAGCTCCACTCCCACCCTCCTCTTTCCATCATATCCTGGGCCTCCTGTTCTTAGTCACAGTTGCTGTCCCAGTCCTTCAACTCCAAGGCCCACACACTTTGCCACTTCCCCAACAGGAAGAGCTAAACTCCAAAGAGTTGTACTGCACCTAAGCCAGAAGCTGCAGGAAGATTCTTCAGAAGAAACTGAGCCTTAACACCAGTGCAAAACACTCCAGCAGCAGCCTTTAAAGCAGCCAAGTTTTGAGCCAAATAGCATCTGTGTCTTCATGAACAGCAGGAGGGGGGCTCCGTGCCTTGATACAAAAACTACTTAACAACATTATCCAAAGATAAGGGAGGGTGTTGTTAGGGGTTTTCTGAATAATCACAAGGTATTATTTGGAAGTAATTGATATGCTTTTTTTTGTAATTTTGACAGTAAGAGGAAAAAGGTTCCCGTCAAAAAGAATTTAACTTATTAATAGCAGTTTTTGAGAAGTTCCTAATTTAGGAAAGGAATCAAGGTAGGTTCCTCTTGCTTAAACACAAGGGGTTTTATTACTCAAAGATGATCAAGTAAAAGAGGTGATCCAGTAAAAAGAAATCCACAGCACCATGAAGCATGCAAAAAAGAATTGGAATATAGAAAGGAAAACAATTCCTTTCAAAAGAGGCAACATCTTACTTAGGGTAACATTATTATCTCAAAAAATAAGTCCCATACAGTCTTTGGATAAATACAGGGAATTAAAGTCTATATGATCTATATATGAATAAAACAGATGCTAAAGATATGAACAGAAAATATTTCATTTAATATCCCCAAATTCTTTGTTTCTTGCCCTCCTTTCCCAATCCCCTAAATTACATTAAATTCTTTGTGAACCTCCAATCTAATATGTGGAAATAAGATAATCTTGCTTTGCAGGACTTGTGGCTTTCATTATCTGAACAGGTTAATGAAACTGTCTAATTCACAGAGTATCTTAATTTGCTGGAGTATTTTTTGCTTCTGTCAGCTGATAAGAAAATTATTTTCTGTTTCTTTAAGGGCAATTCTTCCCCTAGGTTTCCCAGGTAGATAAGCAACTTTGCTGTTGAGTGCAAGCTTGTAATCTTTTGCTTGAACTCCAGCAGCATTACTTAATTTGATAAAGGAAATTAGTTTCTAAAATAGATTCTATCTTGAACACACACCTAAAATGGAAGCCACTGTCTTTTAGTTAGTACTTTTTAATAAAACAATCTAATAGGAAAGAAAAATAATTTAGAAGACTATTGAACATCCTTGTCCTATTGAACGTCTTGTCCTACTGTCAGTCCTAAAAACATGTAACCTCACACAAACTGAATAGTGATCCTTACCCAACCAAAAATTAGCCTTAGCCTTTCTGGCTTGTCTTACAAAGAAATAAAAACAGCGTTAAATTACCTTGCAACAGTTACCAGAACCTGGAAGTTTCACAATGGTTCCCTTTGTGCATTAGTAGGAAGAAATTAAATTTAGGGTAAAATGGACTACTAAAAAGTACTCCAAACAAAAATGACACCAAAAAAGCCAATTACCTGTGGCAGCCTGTGCACATGGTGACAGTTACCTAAAAAAAGGCAGAACTATGCTATGAAAGCAGGAGTTTTGTGTGAATGAGAAGAACTGAGAACATAAATTCACTCAAGGTCGAAGAATAAATGAAACCGTAAGGAATGAATCTAGGTACGTTTTATAACAAACAGCATCAATTTACTGGCAAAATGTAATAAATGTGTAGGATGTGTTTCAAAGCACAATTGTCATCATCTTGTTGTGTCAACCTCCACTTGACACAACTTCATTACCGTGTTTTAGAGATCAACATGAGCCATCCAGTTGCAGTATTTTTACATATTTCCAAAGTCATAAGCTGCTGCATAAGTTACTGCACTCACCCTTTAGAACCTCAACTTTCTGTGAAGTTGAGCAAGATTTGCTCTTCCTCATAATTTAGAGTATGCTTTCCTACATGAAGATCAATCTTTTGCAACTCATTAAGACTGGTTTATCTAAAGCCAAGAAATGGCATTATTAGAGAGCCTAAACCCCACCCTCAAATGACACCTACCCAGGGGCCCCCAGTGGGCTCCACCACATGACTGAGCACTCCACAGGAGTCTTTACAGTCTGGTTTGTTAAAGCCCACCTTAGCTCTAATCACCAAAACAAACCCTGAAGGTCAAAACCAGGCAGTACAGCATCCCCCATGACTTCACACAGATCTGCTTCTAGCTCTTCCCTAGACCCACTAATCCACTCCTTCCTGGATAGATGGTGATTGGGGCACACTGGCAAGCACTCAGTTGCAACAAAGCTAAAAGAAGGAGGCTGCAATAGATCAATACTAGGTTACCTCATCAAATTTATATCCCAGACATTTTACCACTGTCCCCAGCACTTCCATGCATGAAACAATTGACCTTAATGTTAAATACAACAACTCAGAATAGGAACCTATTGTCTCTTCACCTCTGTTCTTTTACACATGATTAAAATGGCATTGCCAAGTGAGATTTAAGTCTGCTAGAAATAAATATGGGCAGAAGTTTAGAAAAGTGATAGTATTTAAGTTTATACTGACTCTCTAATTAGGCATTCCTCCTCTTTCCATCCTGGCCTGCACCAGGGTCTCACATGTGGCTGCAGTGATGGAGTTGTCTATTTGCCAGACCTAGAGGAATACAACTTGCCCCAAATCTATGCAATTTCTATTTCTCATATGGTGACACTCAGACAATTCAATATGCTGAATCCTTTGCTAAGCTAGTTTAGCTACAGCTCCTATAAGGAAAAAATGAAACAGCCATCCACTACCTAAAGATAATCACTGGTCATTATTTTAACTAATTTAAAATAGAAGCTTGTTTTCCACTGTAACTCACATCATTATTCCAAGGAATATATTCTGACTTTTCTCCACAAATAAAGTATTTTATGTAATAAGAGTATATATAATGAATCTACGTATTTTTACATATGTGCACACACAAGACAACAATACACAGAAAAGGAAGTATTTCTCAACAGAATTCATTTGAAGTATATTTTTAAAAGGGAAATTTGAGGCATTTTACCTGTTTTATAACTCTGTGATCTATATATATCCCTGAGTTCTTTCATAAGTCGATCTGAAGCCTGAACTGACCCAGAGACTGCACCCTGAAACAAACAAAAAATACTCCAAATAAGTGAAAAGTAATATTTACTATTTACTTTACAATAGTTACAGCTTTACATTACAAAGTTACACTAACTAGAAGGTATTAACAATATATTAATTTCTGTATGAGAATTAGGTTTCTGGAAAGTTAAATAGTATTGAGCAAAGTCTACTCCAAAGAAACAAGGCTCTCCCTCTTAAGAAGCACATTAATATATACTACTAAATGCTATAGGTGATGCAAACTTTTGATTAAGGTACAAGAGGTATTTTTCTGTAAAGGACATAAATCTTTGGCATTTTAGTTTTCAAGATGGATGCATAGTACATCTCAGAGTGAAATATTTAATTTTATATTCTGCTTTTACACACTGAGAAGAGTAAGCCTAATCCTAAGAATGAGCTTCTACACATACGATTTTACTGCTTGCTTAGAGGTGTAATTTTATGGGATCATTGAAAAAGGCACAGGAGTTGGGAAGTATCCACTCTAGAACTGCAGCTTCCAGAGGAATCAGACCAACCAGCAAACTTAGAAAACATGGAACAAAAGCAGCATTTATTGCAATTAAGTGAAAAAATCAACATCTACACAGAGGAAGACAAAGACAAGTAAACCATAAAATACAAAATATTTCTTGTGACTTGTCATAGTTCTTGTGATTAATGCAACCAGGACAAAATCTCTTCTGTTCTTCTAGAGCTCAGTTCTGTACTGCTCAGCAGCTCAAAGTGAGAGAACTTAAAACACAATTTTCTTATATGTTATATGATTACTCTGCTTATATATCCCACCCAAAATACCACTTTAGGTTCAAGAGTTCTGAAAAATAGAGAGATAAAAGTTAGCATTTTAAGATTTAAAATACAGAATAGGAACAAGGACTCCAAATGAGCTAAGGTAGTTGCCACCCCAAACCCAGGCCCTGTGACACTTGGGCTTTCATCATCAGTCTGCTTCCCAAGGGTAGATTATTCCATTGAACCTTTGCAGTTCCTTTCTGCTCCTATTCTTCAGTCATTGCCACTGAAATAAGGCTAACATATGGAGCTCATAAGCATGGCTGGAGGGGAAAAACCATGACAAAAAAAACCAACCGTCCCACTATCAAATAAAAAAGATGCACCTAGAATAATTCAGCCTGTCTGTATCAAGCACTGAATGAGTAAGCTGATGAGGCTGCTTTTTTACTCCATCTAAAAATTCAAAGATATTTATTTCTTCAGTTTCCTTCCAGACACTATGTACACTATAAACACATCATTTTTGAACAGAAGTGTCAGAAAAGTATTTCTGGAAGATTATGAAACAGCTGAGACCATTGCCTAATACCTGAAACATCTGCCCTGTTTGCCTGAAGTCCACAGTGATGTTTTATATTCTACAAGGTCTTAATTGTAGGACCAAACTACTTAGTAATAAACTTGATGGTAAAGCCTCCACATAGTCCTCTGCTTTCTCTATCCAGTAGTATCAAATAATACACTTAGCTTCACACTAGAATCTGTAGACTTTTCTTTTAAGGCTATTCATTTTCATATGCCTTTGTATTTAATTATGCAGATTTCTGAAATTCCACTAGTTTTTCTCAACAGACAGGTTTGAAGGATGAACCTTGTAATTAAACATGCAAATAACAGGCAATTCCTTTCATCTGATTAAACAAAAACTACAGAAAGACAGGGCTTCAGACAAGTAATTTCTACATTTATTATGCCCCTCTCTATAGAGCAGTATCAGACAAAGGGATTTCTCAAACACCAAGTACATGAAATTTTGTGGGAAAGGTTGTTTATATGCAATATCTGCATATTACTACTATTCATGCCCACTATTTACAGATTAGCTGAAAAAGGAAGTATTACGCTCAACTAATTAACACAGCAGTGTTAGCCACCATTCTTTGTATAGTTGCTGTGCTTTGTGAGTGTTGAGACTCATCAGTATGATGAATGCGGAGGAAGGAGATTTCATAGACAAGTATCAAGACTTTGGTTTTCTTCTGAGCAGAGCTGTGCAGATCCTTTCCCCTTCCACTACATTTCTTATTGCAAGAAAGAATTCTCTTACACTTTTCACAGATTGTCAACTTATAAATATAGGTAATTCAAGAACAAGTTTGATGGTCAAAGACATCCTGTGGAAAACTACCTCTCTCATTTTATCTCTATTTCCATCCAATTAAACTACTGAATTTCTATACATAATGTTGGAAGTTCATCTTGACAAATGAATATTTAAATATCTTCTGTACTGGAGGCATTTAAAAACCAAAGCTTAACACACCCACATCCCCCTGACTGCCATTATAACTGCTGATAAATGAGGTGGTATTAAAGAAGTTAGTTGTAGTGTGTGTAAGCAAGCCTCAACACACTTTGCTTGTAACAGTGTTTTTCACCCTTTTTTCCCTGAGGAGTTTCTGGTTGGGCTGCCCACTCCTTATTTAGCAGCACTAAATATAGTTACACTTGCTACTCTAAGAATCAATGGACTGTAAACCAGTAATCTACAATCAGGAGAAAGCAAGCTTAACTTAAGTAGTTTAGCACAGCTTATTTTATGTGCTCTGAACTACCCTTGGAGGAACTTGAAGAGGACGGTAACAGCTAAACCTGATGGTAAGCCTAATGCCAAACACCAGTGCTCTGAAGCACGTCTTCATTCGGGTATCACTTGTGGGTTTTGGAGCCACTGTAAAGTGCAGTTTAGAAGAGAGCACAACTTGCACTATACAGAGCATTGAGGTCAGTTTTGACTACAGTGATACTAAAATTAAAAACTTTTTCCATAACTCACTACATGCAAGTTATAATTTCAAAGACTAACTCAGATATAAATAACAGTATCCTTGTGGAAAAGTGGGACTTGACACTCCAAGGGAGATAAAGTTCCCATTTCTCAAATTGTGGCAGTAAGATTTATAGTGGCAACTGCCTCAGACGTAAGTGGTCAATCATGGGATCTGACAGGCATCTGTCACATGGTGCTGATGTCAAGAGCAGAAAGACAAAGCCATTTCATCTGAAATAGTTAAAAGAGCTGCCAGACCAGACCCAAGTATTTTTTTTTCCTAATAAGAAACCAAATAGGCACAAAAAGTTTCACTTAATCATAATGTCCTGTACTAGCATATTTTGTGGCTCTCCAGAACAATGAGCAGGCAAGATGGAGAAATCGCTGCTGCAAGAGGCAAACATCTTTGTTGACAACATGCCAGTTGCTGATAGCTGCAAATAACAGAAATACCTGATGCAGGAATTCTCACAGCCAGAACTGCTGGACGTGAAAAGTATTCATGAGATGCATCACTACAAGCCTGTCCTGATTTCAAACTCTTCCCCCAAGGATAAGGCACTGTTGGAAACATGAAACTCGTGGTGCAGTCAGTATAGCACTTAGCATTGCCCTGCTGTACTAAGGCCACAGAGACATCAGGGGTGTCTTTTCCCCTTCCAACCCTCAAAATGCACCCGCAACCTGCTCTTCCCCCCCTCAAATTATAAGGGGATAGGAGGTGCAGTTCAGTGCAGTTTTATATACGAAGTGCTGATTGTTTGTTTTCTGATCAGAAAAATACTGTGAACACATCAGAACACTACAGGAAACCTCCTCACTCAATACATTTCAGAAGATTTAGCCACAAGAGCAAAAATTACCTGCTGAAACAAAACATGAAAACTTCTCCAAGATAATAAACTGAAATCTAAAATTACCCAAAAAGAGCTAAAGAATACAAGTTCCATTGTCATTGAACTTTCTCCATATTTCTGCAGAACCACATTCATTCCTAGAAGTTCAAGTAGGTTCATACTTCCTTCAAGGATTAGACTAAAAATAGAAATGACACCTTAGATTTCATAAAATCTCAAGATCAAAGTAGAGACATTGGAGACTTCTAAAGGGAAGTGCTTAAACTCCTCAGTACGAAACAGGAAAAGCTAATAGCATTATCTAAATAAGAAAGGCATTAATCTCTAAAATGACTATGTGGAGAGAGACCTCTGAAAAGCGAGCAGCAGTAAGTATTTAAATATTTGAAGTTAATGATTTCAGTTCAAAGACCCTTTTTAACTCCAGGTAAGCAGTGGTTCCTTAAAGTTATTACAATGTTAAGAGGAGGATTAATTCTTGCTCCAAGTTACATACAGTACTACAAGCCAAATTTATTTCCTGATGCCAGCAAGAAGAATGGTATTAAGGATACTGCCAAGGACAGAACTCATTTACAAAATTAGTAAATATACATTCTTAACTTGTACAACACACGTAAACCCTGAAAACTCCTATAACAGCACCTTGAGAAGCAGAAAAATGTCTTTAACCTATCAGGAATAAATGAGAATAAGGGGTGCATGCACTGCTTTGCCATGAACAAGCTTAGAGCATGATCTGTAACTCCAGTCTGCACTGCAGCCAAGGGGAGAGAGGGCAGCCAATGGACTTGAGCCAAAGAACATGGAAAGGAACTGAAAAGTGTTCTTCTAGCTGCACTGGCACCAGTCAAAGTCCCATATTATGCTGTACATTCCCTTTTCCAGCAAGCAGCATATAAATGGCATAGATTTGTTTTACGGGCCTCTGCTGAGGAAACAAAGTATCCCACCAAAAAGCTGCAGGGCTCCTGTAAAAAAAACAGACAAGGTTTAGCCACTGCATTTAGGTTTGTGAAACTCATACTGTCCTCTAAGAAACCCAGTTGTGAGGGTTGTACAGATTTAAATTTTGCTTTGTGTTAGGACACTCAGCAAACTTCTACTCTCTTAGAGCACAGTTAACACATTCTATTAGAAGCCCCCCGTTTTAGCAGCATGGAGGGCCAGTAAAGTGCTACTGGGTTAGCTCTTTCCTAGGTCAATAGCACAGCTACAGCTTTTGGTTCTCCAGCACCTAAGAGTAAACCCTCACAAGTCCTTGGAGAAATTATTTCAGCAGCACAGCTATTTCTGGTGACCCACAAAAATACCACAGTTCCTCAGCAGCAGTTGAATACCCTGTTCCCTGTACTCAGCTGACCTTGTTTATGCACCAGCACCAACGAGAGTGTCCTGGCATGAGAAACAGCTATTATGTAGGCTGAATCTGCTGTTGTCAAACAGAAAACCATCAGTGTTCATTTTAGCTCCACTAAATTTGGAGGGAAAAAGCGAAAGGAAAGGCAGTATTTACCAAATAGGAAAAGAACAGATAACAAAAGAAAATCTGCTGTTTTAAGAGGCTTTCTGCAGCAAGGAAGAATGCTGACACTACAAAAACCTTTTTTCTGTTCTACCAAATTTTAGATAATTGTAAAGCAGGCCATGCCTTTCAGGCTGCAAGAGGATATATTTTCTTTATATTAAAGACTCCTTAGTATTGGGAGTGAGTTAACACACAGAAACACACAAAACCTCATTTTCTCAAACTGTGAACATTCAAGTTTAAATGAAACCAGCAAGTGACTACATTTATGGTTAGTCAAGTCTCAAAACCAGACTTGACTATACAGCCAAAGCAGTTTGGGACCTTACGTTTACCTCCTTTTAAACCCTGAAATGCCAATCAGGTTTGGGTGTTAAAATTTGAAAACCCTTTGGATGAAGCAGATCATAAACAGAAGTATTAAATTTCACGTTTTACACATTTTAAGCCTCTATAAAACAAAAACTTTGATTTTTTTTTTGGGAGTCAGGGTAAATAAAATTAAGGTTGTACAATATCATCACACCCTCCTACATGCACCTTTGACAAATAGAAACCTCTCTGGAACCTGGCAGTTGGGACAGAACACTTCTAAGCCTCTGGAGAACAAGCACTTTTTCTACAACTGCCTGCTGGCAAGATCACTCAGAAAACTGACAACAAAGCTCTAGAGCTGCTGAAGGCCCCTTACTTTACACATGGCAATAAAAAAACTGCACAACAATCCACCACCCTTCAGTAATTTCCAGGTGGCACAGCTATTACTGAAAAATAAACACATGCATAAAATGGATTTAAAGCACAGGTTGACCAAGTATTTTAAGTCACTCATGACTTTTAATACAGGCAATTTTAGTTATGGCTTTAGTTCTTTTACTTTAATAAGGGTTCAGCTACAAAAGTCACACTCACAGCCTAGATGCATTCTGCTGATTCTGCAAGGACAACCAGTGTTTGTAGGCACCAAGCAAGAAACAGAGGGAAAACCACATGGATATCTCTGGAGATGAGCAGTTAAACAGTCAGCTACAGGTTAATTTATGTCTAGGTGCATAGCAGTGGGCTTTCTTTGCTGAAAAACATCTCTATTTTCAAGTCAGAAGTATTGCAAAGAAGCATGGAATCATTAACTCACATTTAAGTGATCTTGCCTTTGATTTTTTCTGATTTTTTCTAGGATTGCAAGGTTCTCTTTTTCAATGCCTTCATCCTCAGATTTCTTCCCATCAACTGGTTCCTCCTCCTTCATATCATAGTGATCCAGATCTTCAATGTCCTACAGGACAGAGAGAAGTTAATTGTAAATAACTGCACTGTGCTCTTCATTCAATGAAACCCTCTCCAAGGGCACGTGGGATTCAGACCCATACTGCACAGCGCTATGGATTTGTGATTGTTGGATGCCACTTCTATTTTATTCTAACTTCACCCTCAGCCAGCATATCCACTGGAAGTATAGGGAGCCTTCATAATACAAATGAAACCCAAATTCACAAGTTTCTGGTCACAGAAACGAGTACGACCTCTACAAGAAAATAGGATTGTAGAGAATCAACCCACTGAAGTAGGTAGCAAACCAGACTAGAGAATCCAAAAGTACCCCAGGTTAGGGTGGCTCCAAGATGTTTCTAAAAGCAGACCCTTTTGCAATTAGAATCCTAGCTATACTACACTTCTCTCAAGCAGTGATTAACATATCTGGCAGGGCTACTGCAACTCTTCAAGAAAGTTAAATATTAGAAAGCTATGTGTACTTTATTCAAGGTTAACATTTCAGCTAAAGATTAGATGCAGTAATTTTGGAATCAGGACATAAGACAAAATTCTGTGGTTAAGGATTCTGATCACACAAGCCAACACTTCAGTTATATTTTCTAGACCAAGGCACTAAAACCCCCTCCACTCTGTATCCTGAGACAGGGTTATCTTTGTTTCAGAGGAGAACTCTGAGCTTCAGACAATTGCCTGAAGGTGATTCAAATGCTGGCTGTGGAGAGGAGGGGAAGCATGTGAATACCTCTACATGAAAAAGGAAGCATTGCAGCAGCCACACCAGCAGGCTTTGGTTACACAACTACCAGATATATTACAGTATGCCACACAGCTCTGCCACACCTGGGGCTGCTCTCTATGCACCATCCATCTGCATGGCAGGAAAACTCAAATTTAAGGATGCCCTATGTAACAAGAAACACACCTGGTGCATTTGACAACACTGTTTCCTTCAGCTGTAACAGACCTTAGACTGAGTGTTCCTCAAAATGCTCATGTTTCTCCAATGATAGAGCCGAGGAATTGGAAATCGCTTCTCCATTTAGAACCGGGACTAGATTACAGGTTGCAGATATCCCTGCCACACACAATGTCCCCTGACAGCTGATAAATAATGGCAGAGCATATATTTTTTGTACAAAGTAACCCAAAAAGAATGCAAAAGGCTACTCTAGCAGTCTGCAAGCAACCAGAGCCTTGTGGCAGCCAGATGAGAGACACACAACCTTTACAGAAACACCGGCCTCAGCAAACGTAGTCTGGATCAGGCTACACATGGCATAAAAAGGCTGCTTCGAATTAATTTAAGAACTTAGTAACATTTAGATCTTTTCTACAGGAAGATAATTTATTCAGAGAGAGTTGTTCATTCTTACTACACCCTAATTAAAAATCTAAATCTGAAACAGTCAGGACAGTTCTACTATAATAAGGCAATCCTTAGTGGTGTAGAAAGCAAGCATCTTGGAGCTATTCTAACATATAGTAGAAGCAAGCAAAAAGGGTGATTCTTACAACTAAAAAGCTCATTAAAGACAGCACCAGTTGCCAAACACAGACAAAAATTTAGTGTGTCTGTTTCAATGTCTTTCCATTTCCTTCAATTTATTACAGTCAAAACCTAGCTCACCCATTTAATGAGTCAGCAAACAGATTTACTCTTGGCCTCTTCACTTTGGGAGGCACCTCCAACTGTACCAAAGCCAGTTCACATGCTGCTTGAAATAGGAGTTAACAATGCAAAAACTTACTGATTTGGCACACAATGTTTTGTATTGTTTGACTAAAGCACAAACAGATGTCCAATTCTCTGTATCCAAGTACCTCACAGCTGAGATCTAGGTTTAAGAAGAAAATTTCACTAGTTTTCTGGTTGAAGGGAAAGCTGACATTCAGGTAAACATCTAAATTTTAATTATCTTTTCTGTTCAGCTCCAGGGAGGTTACATTTTACAGTCTGGTTTAGCTATTAGTCAGACATTGCAGAGCAAAATGCCAAAATTGTACTAGATTAGGACAACAATCTCATATATAGACATACCTCACCCATATCTTCTTCCTCCTCCTCCTCCGATGTAACTTCTTCTGTTGTTCCATTCTGCAATACAACAATGAAGGTTCTGCATAAATTCTGCACATGCTTCTTGCTTTCAAAATCAGCAAGTCTACTCTCAAAGAGAAGCAGTAAATGCAAAAGTTACATGTTAAACTTCAGTCTTTTGCAGATAATGGTAAGATGCATAAAGATGCTTTCCTGGAGTATGACAGTGAAGAGATTTCTGCATGAAGCAAAAATAAATAGAATGTCTCAATTAATTCCAATTAAGTTGTAAGTAGAAACTTTGGATTCAGATAAGGAACATCCTACCCTGAGACAGTGACTAATAAAACAAACACATCAAGTGGGTTACAACCCACAATCCCTTAACCGTGCAATCAGATCATGGCTCTAACTAGAATCCATCTACATGCTACACCTCTAGAAAGAAAAAACTCAATGAACTTTAGACCTCTAGAACTTAAAAGATTCTTTTTCTCACTACCTAGAACTTCCATGCAGACACTACTATTATCATGTAGCCATTGCTATTAGACTATTTGAGGAAATATCAAAACAATACATTGAGCTCATTTTTATGACTTTCAGGATACCACTCCAAGCTCAGGAAGTCTGAGCTGCAGAAATACTCAGGAGCATTCTGATATGCTTATCCTCTGCTCACTTTTCCTTTGGCAAAGAAGGAATGACACTACCCTAGACAATATATGGGACCAGATGAATCTTTGGTCAGAGTTACTAAGGCCCCTCTTATTTAACTTGAAACTGCCTGACTATTCTGCCTAAGAAACCTTCCAAGAGTTTGTTTTTGAGTTTCACAGCACATGTGAGACCCTTCACAAAGCTACACCCTTACAGCACAGCCCATTGCCTTACAGCTGCACTGCTGAGTGCGTGGTACAGACAAAAGATCTATAGGATTACAATCTGGCATGTGACAAGAATTTAAGCAAGTTATTTGTCATTACTATAGTACTGTCACCACAGGAAAGCCATCTGTTACTCTTCAGGAGTATTTCAGCAATCACATTATCTTAATGTGTACAAGCGAAAGAAGATCCCATAATCTTATTAAAAATACAATAAAGAACAAGAAGAATAAAGTTACTGTTGGTTACCAGCTCTGTTTTCAGCACAATACAAAACATTTTGGTTACGAAGAACACCTCACAGGCCTTCACAATGCTTAATTTTTAAAGTGCACAAGAAGTAAACAAGGCATCACCCTACCCAAACATATGGCCTTGATACCCCATGTCTCTGCAAGGGATTGAAGAAGGAAAACATTAACAGTTCATCCAAGTGCACACTGTGAAACACATACTCTTCAACAAAGAGCCAAATATTTCAGAAAAAGTTTAGGAAGCACTCCAAGTGCAGAGAGATTGGCTTGAACAGTATTTAGGAGGGAATTAAACTTGACAGCACTGGTATCACAAACACACCTTTCAGTGATACAGAAACTTCAAAGGGAATTGTGTAATATTATCACACCATTATTAAATGGATTTTACAAACAAAATTCATATTGAATAATATACCATAATGCAAAATACCATAACACACCATAATGCGAAAGTGTGCCATATCTCAGTTCTGGTTTACACAAGACTTAAATCATTCCCATTATCTTGCTTCTTGGAGTTAAAAAAACAACTCCTTTATTGGCCTAAGAAGGTGTCCACAGCTTTTTAATTTACCTGTCCAGCTGGCAATGGCTGATCTAACATTTCAACATCCGGATGCTGAGGAAGATTATATAATCTGCAGAGGTCACATATTAATCGCTTCAGCTGCTGAAGAAGCTATAAAAACCAAGAAAACATGGATATGTTTACTTAAACCAAAGCACAGAGAAATATGTTTTGAATTTTCTTCATACAATGATACTGAACTTATAATCAGTGTACAGCATTTAAATCTGCTCAGGCTGGAATAAAATTTCCTCCACAATCTTTGTAGTGAAGTCCCCACAATAGAAACTCAAGGACACGGCAAGTTTAACAATGACTCTCATTCACCTTCCTATGTCTAAGGAGGCAACATGCAGAAAAATAATTTGCCCTAACAGCATCATCTATTCCAAACATAGGTATCTGAGCTACACATGACTATGGAATAAGCAAATGGTCACATTCCATGAGACAAAATGGTCCATTCCCATTTCCCAGCTTAAATTACCGTATCTTCAAAAAACCAAAGAGGAATAGTCTGGTTTTCCATATCCTGAATTCTTTTACAGGGCACACCAGCGAGGCAATAGAAGCAAGACAAACCGTGTCCAAGTCCAAGGAGCCAGGCAGGCTCTGAGCTGGAGCCCAGGCACTCTGCTTGCCGTATCTTGCATCAGGGTGAGACACAATGTTACTATTTCTAACTTTTGTTTCCAACATGCAGCATTCCATGGACTGTGCTCTGTTAGCTGCAAACTATGCAACACCTCACACTCACTAATGCAAGCCAGAAAAAAAAAATCACTTCTGCAGAAACAAACATTAAGTCTGCTTTTTGATCATCACATTAATTAAATTGACTTCTACAGCTGTTCACTTTCTCTAGGCAGTCTCAGATTCACACTTAAGGACAGACATGAAAGATTATACTACTGCATTTTCTAAAACTTTCCAAGGTCTTTGCACAGCTATGTCAGGAAAACAAAAGAAGGACTGCAAAATCTATTTGTAAAAGGGTCAACACCTCATTATTTGCAAAATTATACCCTAGATGAAGCTTGCAGAAATTATACATCCATTTATGGATTTTCTTCCAGATACGAAGGACAATTTGTCTTGCCATTTGTTGACGGCAGCGTGCAAGACAGTCATTTCTGCACACACACACACACCAAAATACTTGTCTAAAACCTTGCTATTGGCCAGGTTAAAGCTCTCACTTTACCCACTGGAAGTGAAAACTTCAGTCTCTCCAGGATTAAGAGCTCATTTCCAAGCCCAAATCACTAGCAGTGATAGACAAATGTTGCCCTTATGCTATGTGAAAGCTTCAGCACTTCTCCCTTCTACAGCTGAATTCCATATTGTGTCTCATAGGAATGTTATATATCCATCTGAGGCCATGAACTGAGATACCAGCCTGCATTACAACACAATCATACCATATCTGCTGTTTCTGCATCATTCGTGATAGTCAACCCAAACCAAAAATAGAGCAGATAATCAGCCTAACTCAAAAATAAACAGCTATCACCAAAAGCACTGGGGCACCACATTTCTTAGGAGTAAAGAAATAAGACATGATAGGTTTTGGCAAAAACCCTTCTGTTCAGTAACAATCACGTTTCTCATCAGCATTAAGACTCCACACTTGTTAGAAGCTTCCCCGGTATACAGAACATCAGGAAATCTTTTAGCAGACAGGAATCAGGTTAATCAATCAAAAAGTTAGTTGCCACATAGAATCACAGGTCTTAGAACTATTGTTTTCATTATATCAAGATGCTAAAAGTTGCACTGCCACACATTTTGTTGAGAAACTTTTTCTCTGTACACAAACACTGCCTCATGGGGAGCTGGAGCATAAACCATACAATTACAGTAGCTGTAATTTTTCTCACAGAGCCAATAATTTGTTTACATCTTCTGTGAATCATACAAAAACAAATCTAAGCAGTGAGGGAAGACTGCCTTGCCACCATTGGCATTGGGCTGGTCAATCAGCACTGGCTTTGGAAAAGCAGATAAACACAGTAGTAGATGTGCCTTGACAGAAAGACAGTAAGAGCTGGAGAGTTAAGAACTGCTTCCTGCCCTGCTTCTTTCACTCCTCCTCCTCCCCACAAAACATCCTGCTAGCTGAACTGAAATTCAGAAGGGATTTTTGCAGCCAGGACCTAACACACTGTAAGCTTCCCTTACTTCCAAACACAGCACCACAAGCAAGGAACAGGAGCATCCTCAAAACAACAAGGTGCTGGCATAGCCTGGGCTGAGTTACAACTGTGCCTCACAAGGGCCTCCAGCAGCTTTTCACCTCCTCATTTCCACTGCACCACAGATCACACTACTATGTGGCAGCTTATCAGCTTTGTGGCAGATCAATTCTTGGTGTGCTTCAGCACACAAGCACCATTTCATCATTAAGGGAGAGGCAGAGACCTGCTGAGAGCAGGGATCTTCTTCCTTGGCAGGATTCTACATTGCAGGGTTAGCTTAATGCAACTCATACTGCAGTTCATTTTTATACATCAGCTGCTTTATTTGAAGTGTCTACAATTTGAAAAAGGTGGTAGCAGAGCAAGAAGCTGATCCTGTCTGCATAAACCCTTCCACCCCTCTTCCTTACTGCTACATTTTTCCTCCACAGGAATTAATTTAATACCATTGATCTTTCTGCCATGGATCACCATCACTGTTATCCCTTATCTCTGCTCATCTGTATGAAAAATCACAGGATAATTTGAGCTGAAAGGCACGTCTGGAAGACATCTGATCCAGCCCCGTGCTCTAAGCAGGGCCTGGCATGGTTTGGTATGTGTTGGTACATATATGAACAGAATATCAAAAGGGAGAACAGATTTCTGTCATGTATTAATATTTTAAATGTACTTCCAGGATAACTTCACAGGCTTGACTAATGTAAAATGAATGCTTAACAAACACTTGGAGGCTTCTGAAGAAAAGTGAGCTATCAGTACACCAGTCATTTCCCTGGAATACACACTGCCTAAAGCACAAAGTAAACAGCAACCAGAACTCATAACCCACAGGGTAAAGGAGCAATGTGAATAGCCTGCAGAAGGGAAACCCTCAAGTGACAAAACACATTTATAGATTTGTTATATTTATTACAATTAATATCAAAATGACAAAAATTACACCAATACACATCCTCTATAATTTTTAATGCTTCAGGAGTTCTGAGAAGTTGGTGGTTCTTTTGGACACCATAATGCTGGTTTAGAACACAAACACCTCTTGGAATTTTGTTTCCTATGTTAATGTCCTGCACATCCAAAACCAGTTTAGAACAATTTTTTCTGAAACCCAGTCTACCCTAGAAGGCTTTTTTAATGTATGAAGAGATCTTTCTAATGCTGTATGAAAGCACAAACAGTTTTAGGATACCTTTGATAATATTAATATCCTGCTGGGTTCACTATGCAATGCCCTGTTTCCTGACTACCAAGAAAAACGAATTTACAGTTTAAACACAGAAAGACTTAATTTTCTATGCATCTCTACCTACACCCGCAATATTTATATAAAAATAAATGCATCAATAAATCTTAGCCTACCAGAGAAAATCCTGAAGAAAGATACAAATGGAAACAGAGGGAAGCAATAATTGTCACTTGGAGTGTGGCCACTAGTTGGCTACCAGGTAACAGTGACAGTACCTCTCCTGGCCTCCCCCACACTCAGCAGCCGCGGGCAATTTCAGAGTAAAGCAAAACAGATTTCTGCATTTTGTCTCTGCGACTCCCAGTACAGAAATAGCCACTGCCACACGGGGAATTTGCAAGAGACAACATTCTTCCCTGAAATGCCTCCATGTGGGACTTAATCTGACATATTAACAGAGAAGCAGTGTACTTCAAGACAGCAACTTATCCAAGCTGTAAACATACTGTAAACTGTCACTTGAGGCCAGGCATTGCTTATTTACTTTTGACATCTTCCATGCAAGTTTAAGGCCTAGAGTGGGAGAATTAAAGCTGCCTCTCTGAATTTAAGCCCATTTCCCCATTCTCTTTAAAAAGCAAACAGCCAAATAGTGTAGAGCTATTCTTGACATCTCATGAAATAAAGTTTGAGGCTTCAGACTTGCATCATGTAGCTTCCATAATATTAAACCAAACAAGAGAATCACAGTAAGATTTCTCTTTTGCATAGCACAGCCACTAGAAGGCAGATGGCAGTTTCATACTCATGAAGTCTAAAGTTAGGCTGATTTTCAGAAGGAAATTCAGGAGACACTAGGGGCTGAAATAACTCTATAGCCTCTTCATCTGCTGACTGAAACTTATCCAACATTGACAATCAAGCAGCTAAGCTGTCCAAACCTGATGATATCCATGCTGATCATATTCTTAATTCAGCATTTTTAGTGTTTTGCCATATTTTCATTAAAAAAGCAGCATGCTGGTGCAAGGTAACTAACACAGTTTCAAACCCACAGAAGATTTTCCAGGAAACACGTGTATAATTTCAACATCATAAACCAGTTTTCATTTTACCATGTCAAATGACAAGGCTTCCACATGTCAAACATATGCCTGAAGAGCATGCTTTCCCAACAGCTGACATCTGTCCCATGTTACAAAGCAGGTAGAAAGGGCAGTGGAATACCAAAGGCTAAACCAGGGTACATGTGCTAACACTGCTTTTAGCACAGCTGAGCTCCTGAAGGAGTCCAATGCCTTTTTCCATTCAAAATTTGACAACTCCAGTAATTTTGAATTTAGACCAGCGTGGCACTAATGATCCTTCACCTGCAGTAAATTAAAGCTAGTTTTTGAAACATTCTAGATGATTCCAAATTAAACAAAGTGAATTTTAATGAGACTGTGATAAATTAGAAGCCTTTGAACTTTTACACATAGTCCCCTATCCCTTCCTACTCTGCAAAAAGTCTCTGTGCAAGCTGCTCCATGCTATTGAAAGGGAAGGAGCTCCATGGGGAAGAGTTGTAAGGAGAAAAAAAACAATTAAAAAGCCGCAAGCCATGTCTTTGGAGCAAAAAAAGAAGTCAGATTTTGTAGTGCAAGTATCTGTCTCCTCAGCCACTCCTATCTGCCTTCACCTTGGCATAGCACAATGCAGGGTGGATTCCTGAGAAACCAACGGCCATCACAGGTGTCTATTACATCAACCCATCAGCTTTTACGTGGGCAAGTACAATCTTGATAGCAGAAACTGTTTTCTTACCAGCTACATAAGCAGTCTGTGTGCATACGCAATTCAGCACAGCAAGTCCCATGCATGTTTACAACAAAGCTTTCCAGCCTCTTGCAGGCAGTTGCACACAGGAAATATCTTGTTCAGAACCTTCAGGCTGAATATCAGCCACACCAGCTTCACACTGCACAATCTTTCAAAATGTGTCTTTAAGCAAAAAACTCATTTGGCCAGATTTTCCACTACTGCCCCTTTCTGCCCCTTTCTGTGTCTTTCTAGGCAAAACTTAAAGATTTATAATACTCTCCTGAATGTAGTTCAGTCTAAATTTTACGTTGAAGTAGAAAATAGAGATGTACATCTTGTGCAATCAAATCCAACAAAATGCATGAAAACATTAATGTTTCTCTGCAATTGTTTTTAATTATGGCAAGGCCCACAAAGACTCTCACTTGTTTCCTAATTATTTCTGCTAGCAGTCAAATGCATCCTAAACTATCTTAAGAAAAAGACAACTGTACATTCTTATTTAAGGCTGGGTATCCTAGATGAACATTATCCCAGTAAACATAACAAGTAGTAGGTTTTCCTAAGAAAGAGCATTCCCAATTTTTCCCAAACCAGACAAATACTAAGCACATAACCCATGCAATAAGCAGTACTCGGCAGACTGATTTGTCCATTTCACGTCCACCAAAATAAATACAAAATGTTAAAATCATCTATTAATAAAGATCACCTGAGTTCATTATGCTGCAATACTCCTTTCTGTGGCACAAACACAAGGACAGTTTCCTACACAGAACAGGAAATCAAGTTTTATATTCGTGTGCCTTTCCCCTGAGCTCCCATCGCTACATGAAAAGGGTATTTAATTAGATATAATGCTTGAGAGTTTTCAATAAAAATATAAAATAACCATCAGAATCTGTACACAAAGATTTCCTTTAAGTAGCAATTGTCCAAAGTCACAACACTGCTTAAATGTATCAGTACCTAAGGAACATTCTGATGAAACAGAAGCTATCAGGTCAAACTTCCTTTGAAAGAAGGAAAGAATTCAAGAAACCAAGAATTCTTGGTATTACGGTCATGTTTTGGAGAACATACATTCTAAAGAGTACAAAGTTTTGCCTCTGCAACTGATTTCTGTGCAAAGAAAACTCTACAACAGCTGTTTTATTCAGCAGTTTTAACATTTTCATCCACTTCACTGTTTAATTGTTTTCAGAAAATGTCACACTGTAATTACTGGGGCTGAAACATTACTTATATGCTTACTCTCTAAGAGAGGTTATCTTTTCCTTCTTGCCTCAAATATTTTGGATTACTTTTGGCTCATAAGTTTTTTTTTTAAATAGAAAGTTGTTTTTATAAAATCTCCCCAAAAACTCTAAGACTGAACTAGTTGACCTGCTTGTTGATGTGACAAAGCCAAGTAAACACACGAGCCCAAGTAAATGCCCAAAATAACTAAGATCCCAATATTAATAATATAATAATTAATAATAAACAAAATACCAATATTAGTATTATTATAATTAATAATAACCAAAATACTCACCAGAGTATTGCTCTTCTTAATATCTTCTAAACGCTCTAAGACTGAAGTCAGGTTTGGGTCATCTGATTCTACAAACCATATTGGTGATGAAGAGGGGTAAGATTCCTGTTTAAAAAAAATAAAAACACAAGATCCAACAAATAAAAAAAAATCCCAAAGCTTTTAAAAATCATTTACTCCCAAAATTTCACAACACAGTATTAATATCACCTTTTATCTAACTCCATGTCAGGTAACTCAGAAGCTTTTAACACCACATTTTTAGGCGATGCAAAAGCAATTGAAAGAAATCCAACCAACTGGTTCTTTGAGTATTCCAAACTATATTTGTCTTTCTCAGATGATGGATATACATAAGAAACAGTGCTGAAATGTTTAAAACCTTGGGGGCAGATGGAGCAGGAGAGAGAAATTTAAAAATGCGGTATGGGTGATAATTAGCAAAAAATGGAATCACAAGTAGTACATGTCAACAAATAACTAATGCTGATTTTTCATAAAAACACAGCTTCTTGCAAAGAAAAGTTGTGAAAGCAATAAAACTTGGAGGCTTTAGATTTCCTTCTCAAACAGGATTATTTAAACTCTTCTAGCACTGACCCACAGACAAAAGCAATACAGCTCAAATGTCCTACCTTGGAGGACAGTTTAACTGGCAGATCACTGTGCCAAAATCTGCCATTTTATCTTTGTACTGCCAAGGCTCATAGAGAACGTTCCACTGTTGGAAGATTTCTCATGCAATACACTGCATCCAAGAAAGCTCATGGCATAACTCCATTCCATCTACAGAGTCCCACAGCTAGCAGGCAAGTGCCAGGATACAGCCAGGTGACACAAAACAAGCTCACAGGATTACATTTTCCACAACACGCCACGGTTTGGGGACATGGAACCCATAGAAGAGATGTGGCCCACAACTGCTCACGGATACCACTAAGGTGCCACAGCATGCAACCCTTTCAAAGGTGCTTGGTAGACCCCTGCTACAGAAAGCTAAACAGAAATCCCTTGGCTCTTGCTCAGGTATTTCAAAAACCAATTCCAATTTTCTCCTCACACAGGTGTGGTGACATTGTGAGGATGGAAGAAACCATGCAGCTTCCAACTCAACAGTAAGTGTCCCTTCATATCATTGATTTAAGTTATTTTAGTTATTTACGGCATTCTCCACTTCTCACCCTTTCAATTAAATTTTAGTAGTTGAGGACAAATTGCTGAACCTCAGTTTTATCACGCAGATATTATCTTTGTATCCCTGGGTCTTAAAAATAATGAGGGAATTTTCATTTGTTTCCCTCACTGCAGTTAAAAAGGGAAAAAATCCATCTTTCTCATTCCAGAGACAATAAATTACACTCCATTCCTCAACAGTTAACAGGCAAGGTTTGAAAATCGGAGAAAAATACAAGCATGTCAGAACCGGCTTTTAATAAAGTGTATTTCCTAACTGACCTTCTGCCTGAAGTGCTGAACCTCATAAGCGAAGCCATATGACTAAAGGACATCAGCTTTGGCAAAACAGACTGACACCATACTCCAGAGAAGTTCTAGATACAGAGGTCTAAAATTCCCACCTTTGGGAAACTGAAGCCTTTGCATAAACCTATTTTTTAATGAGTTCAATCCCCTCAAGTTTATGTATAATTTTTTTCTAAATCACAGCTAAAAACTCCTTAAAGGAATAGATGATATTCCCAGTATCTTTATAAGAAGATACTGGGAATTCACATCTTTCATCTTCACTTCACACAGTACACACCACACCATACCTCGCTTGCTCTTTGTATTTCTTCATGAGAATGTTGGTATAACCTGAAGTCATGGTATTAGTGTTTACCCTACTGCCTTTCTCTTAACTTCATGAGCTGAACAGAGAAGTTTGGGTCTCAAGAACAGCTGGGTTAAACGAGTATTCAGGCAGTGGGACCACTGTTAGCAGAGATTCCCTTGTGTTCCCCCACAAAGCAGAGACCTTGGAATATCTGTTATTGATTAACTAAGGCGTAACATCTCAAATATCTGTCAAGAAAGTTCAGTGCTCAGCTTGCCAAGATTTATGGCTAAGGCAGGCTTACAGATGTGATTTATCACCTTCTTCCTTTACACAACACAGTACTTGAGTGTATTTTCTCTTCAGTTTCACTTAACAGATTAACCACTATCTCTGGGAGAAAGAAGGCTGAATTCCCTGTTGCCACTGGGCTTCTAAACTGTTATTTTTAGGAGCTAAACTTCATTAGAAGTATTTCTGGTTTTGTATTTCTGATAACATCTCACTCATCTTTAATAACATGCAACCTACTTGTAAAGTCTTCTGCACTGGTGCAACCTTCTCACCTCAAGCCCTTCCCACTGCACACTGACCTGGATGTGAGCAGGGGGAGCAACACAAGGGAATCTCTGCTAACTGTGGCCCCACTGCCTGAATACTCATTTGACCCAGCTGTTCTTGAGACCCAAACTTCTCTGTCCAGCTCATGAAGTTAAGAGAAACACAGTAGGGTAAACACTAATACCATGACTTTAGATTATACCAACATTCTCATCAAGAAACAAAGAACAAGCAAAATCCTTTCCAAGATTCACCACGCCACATTTCTTAAAATCCTCAGACTCAACAGAATAAAAATATTCTCCAGATACAGTCACATTTTGACTGTGCACACATGCACCATTCTACTAATAGATATTTTTAGCCTTTTTTTAAATCAAGCATTTTTAGAATTGTTAGTCCAGACCTGTACAAGTCTATTAATTGCAAAAATTTATAGAAGACAAACACCTGCTAGTGGAACTCAACTCTTCCCCATTTATATTCCTTTTTTCTGACAATTTTATTTCTCCCTTCTCCACCTGAAGAATTTAAGGAACAACCCCACAGTAGGACATTTCTTATTGCAACCAGCATCTATTCCAGTCTGGGGGCCTATATAATTATCTCCTCCAAAATACTTGCAGCATGTCTGTCATCAGCCAGGGACATAACTGACAATGCAGCTCTGAAGATCAAGCAATCCCACTAGGAGTTTAAATACATTGCAATGGCTACTTGAACATGTTGTTACCTACTGCTCTGAGTGAAACTCATGGTTTACACTCACTCCATTTTGTGCCCTGCAAATAAGCCCTCCTGTATGTGATAAAATCTACAAGGACTCAATACTGCCTGGATTATTAGTGTATAGCACATATGAATGACTATCTCCTAAAAGTTATTAACTAGTAAATTTTTAGTCTGATCTAGCTTTTGAAGCATGAATGGAAAGAGTGCACTTCTCAGAAAGGCACTTCTTTAAACACTGCATGCATACTCAGCTGTATCAGAAAATACTTCAAGTTTGAGATTTTTGGAATATGACTATTTAACTGTACATTCCAACTTTTTCACAACAGATGCTTAATATTAAAATACAAATTCAATCAAACCTCCATTTTGTTGCAATGCTTAATTCTTCACTTACCAAAAAATACATTAATTTAATTTAAAAACATAAATGACATTAAGTTTCTCTAGAACTGTAAGTAATCCATATTTTTGGAACAGCTGATTTCCACGCGAACGTGAGTCATAATATTTTGAAATACAGAATTCACACATGAACTTCAAGCATTTTGAACTTGAGATATAAAAAGGCTCATGAGTTTGTAATAACCACAGCAGGCAACTTAAAGTTAAGCTTGTGGTTTGTAAGGCCAAACAACTAAACTTCACGAGCTAATTCTGTTGAATTAAGTCAGCTTTTTTTTCTGTATCTGCATGCTGTAAAAGGTCGATTTGAGCTGTTGTGTTGTATAAGAAACACAGGCTTCTCAAAGACATTTCATGAGAGGAACCCTGAAATAGCAGTTATTTTACTATTAATTGTCAGTGGCTAAAAAGCCCCATGACTGTGGGCCTTTCACTAGAGAGGCTACCATGCAGTGATTTTGTCTCTATGATCTCTCTCAGCTGCACAGCTCTCACCATATTCAGTATTGGAGATGTTTCATGTAACTGCTGTTTTTTTGCTGCTCTCCACAAGCAAAGGCAGCAGCTCATTCCCAGAGGCAGGGCTGTGGAGGCACAGCAGTGCCCACTCGCCAGCAGTGACAGGACAGCAGTGACATCACACCTCACCCGCATGGGGCAGGACAAAGGCAGGATGTTTATAGCAGCACAGATACAATTACAATTCATGGCATCAGCACTTCTAGAGACTCTTTGTATCAGCACCAGGACAGACTGGGAGCTTTGTCATTGCAAACACTTCTGTGACAGAATGCAGCAAAAGAATTTAGCCTGCTAATAAACACACAAAATACAAAGGGAATAAAGCCCTGCCATGGGAACAATTTCAAACAAAATCATTTAGGAAAACCACTGTGTTAGAAGAGCACACATGGGACCTCACTGTTCAGGTATTCCATTACATCCTCTGTAAGAGCTCTACTTACATTTAACAATTTTGCTAACCAAAGGAAAAAAAAAAAAAGGCAGCAAAATGTGACAAGATTCCGGGAACACACACGTTAAGACAGCTTTTCCTGGGCAGGATCTGTCACCTAAGTATATCCTATCTAAGCTTTCTCATCCTTAACAATAAGGCCATTTCCTTGCAATGTTATATAATCTTTATCCTGTTTTCTAAAGCTACAGTGACACAATTCTGACATTAGTAAGAGACTTTTAAAAGAGACATTTCTAAATTACTACAATACAGTTAGAATTGTGATGTTGCTAAATCAAAACAAAACATCTCGCTCTCACTCATAACATTAGAACCACCTGTACTGCAGAAGCATTTGCTACAATGCAGAAGAATAATCATCTCTCCTTGTACACAATTGCGCCATTTTATCACAGCTAAATGGTAGGAAAATACATTTAAACACATGGCTAGTGCATTATGATTTAAAATCACAATGACGTGGTGACAGTTCTTAATTTTCTTTAATTTCCTGATCACACTAGATGGAAAAAGTGTGGGGGTGGTTTCTTTTTAAAATCCTTAGCATACTGTCTGAACAAATTTCAACCATTTTTATTTCCTTTCTGTTTGTTAGTTTTTGCAAAATCCCCATCACAGACAGAACTTAGTTCTATTCTTTTTATACCGGATAGAACTAAAACTTAACTACTTTTCCTAATAGTTCTTCTAATATTCATTTTCTCAGACCCAAAATTTTTCTTCACCCTCCTTTACGTACAAAAAGCAGAACATGAAACCTCCAGGTCTTTTAACCAGCTTAGATACTCTGAGAAGGCTGGAAAGAGACGATTCTTGCTCAACCAAATCTCACTAATGAAGTAAATCCTAATGGAAGAAGACATCTCAGAGGTCTAATACAATCTTCTGAAGGTGAATACATTTGCATCTATAAACACATGCCAAATAATTGATTTCAAATCACAGACAGCTTTCCAACTTTGTCCATTTAATTAAACGGCAGAATCAGATCTTTTATTAAGATCATATATACAGTGTACATGAACATTCAATAAATACTGAAGAATAAACAACAATTAGCTACACTTAAGAAGTGAATGACTGACTAACAATTGCAAATAACGTGTACTAATTTTTCCACCTGTATCAAGCTGCCTTTAGAGGAAAAAACCCAGAGTTAATATTAACAAAAATATCAGGATTTAGGAAGATATCCTTAAAGCTAAAGTTTAGCTTGGTGACCATAAAAGACTAGTACTTACAGCTACTTAGAACAGTATTAGTTGTGATTACACAACTGACAAATTGTTTCCCATTATTAGAGGTCAAATTTTCCAAAGGCAGCTTAAGAAGCATTAAGCGTTTTCTACCACTAGCAGCTCAAGTGCCAGTGAAATCCACAGGCTTAAGAACCTTCAAAAGCCAGCAGATTGTCATCTGCCCTCTCAACCAATCCTTTACAATAAAGAAAGAAGAGAGCATGAAGAATCACTTTCATTGAAAGTAATCCAAATCAAACTATTTCCCAGAAACCTCCAGTTACTTAAATCCCCCAATTTTTATTTTCAAACATTCAGACACCACCATTTGCTGTGTTGTATAGATCAAGTCACTGAACACTGCAATACTCTAACATTTCCAATTTTAGATATGAAAAAACTGCTTTCTCTTAAAGAATCTAACCTGTCAGTGATCCAGAGTTCTAAAATACAAGAAAATTGTTTGTAATGCAAGGTTTAAAATGAAATTTAGTATTTGTGGTAGCAAGGAAACAAAGTGAATTTTAAACATCACCACCAAACAAGATGAAAACTTCAACTTGCTTTTCCTCTTGAATTTTAAAATCGAATATAACATGCCATTAACTTGCCCTGAGGCAAGCCTGTATAGCTTTACTTTTCTTCTATCCTCCCTAAAGCCTGACAGACTCAGTTCAGTGAGAACACTTGTTAAGAGTCCTGTGCTTGGTAAGGCACCAAGTTCAGCTATCTGAAATACACATCTCTCTCTACAACATACAAAATTACTGCAATTCTACTCTCAAATTTAATGGCTGTATTGACAGCTACAGCCTATACACGACAATCCCAGGTGAAGCATCATCCTTTGGTAGGATCCCTGGGATTGCTAGAGCTTAATCATCTTGCACCTTTACAGGAAGAAGGTGAAAGAATCCCCTAATCCTGTTCTATGCCAGTTCTGCTAATATGCTCAGTGCCGCAGAAGCCAACACCTTCAGGAGCACATTAAATCAACACAACAGGGTCACAGTTGGCCTCTCACACACACTCTCCAGGGAAGGAGGCAAGTGTAGCAGAGTATCTTGTTTTAGAATTGTTCATGCTATTAAACACAGTCATGCTAGAGAAGGGAGGGTCAAAGGTATGTGCCTCATGGAGCAGAAAGACCATAGCAAACCACAACTCTATAGATGCCAGTAAAATTCACTCTGCAACCACAAATTGTCCCAAACAAAAATACAGTTCTCTGTACAAACAAGTTCTACCGACTGCAGAAGGCTACTACAAAAGTAGCCAGGAGGAAATGTTTGTTGTGAGTATACAGAACAGTTCTGGGGATCCCTTTTGCCTTCACAAGACCCTTTGGAGAGCAAAGCCACTGCCTTGCTGTCACATCAGGTATCACAGGCACATGTGTGGTGCTCTCACACAGCACGATCTCCAGCTGCCTTCTGCACAAGTGCACAGGGACCACAGCACAGCTCTAAATCAACTGAAAGCTTAGCTCATGGAACACTTTGCAATATACAGATTCAGCAGCATCTGTAAGTGCCAATCTTCATTGACAGTGACCACAGAACTAAGGAATTTCAACAGGGGCAGTATTTCAATGGCAATTCACTTGTGTACAAATTATTCCAAAATGCAAGCAGTTTGTGATCTGAGCCTTCATCTGCACTAATTAATTAGTTCAACCCAAGCCCATAGAATTATCTTGAAATTATTATGGAATCTTTAACTTCTCAATTTTTTTATTCACCCAAGACAGAAAAAAAATTGAGAAAAAAAAATCCTGAAAACTTAAGCAACTGCTGGTTTCAAACAGCAGTTTGAGAGGCCAGTAACTTCAAAGTTTGTGGAATAATGTAAGAGACTTCAGTGTTTTACTTGCATATCTCTCTGTCCAGATACACACATATCTCACTGCTCAAAACATCACTACCTGATAAGAAGCCAAAACATCTACAACTGAAGTAGCAAAGGCACAGAATATCACCTCAAATGGTCACAAACATGAATGCAAAAGTGGCATTATAATTCTTACATTTCTTGTGGTCAAGTTTTTACGGCCAGTGGTTCTTCAAATTACTTAGTCTGTGTAAAATGTCCTGAGTGCCAATTCCCATATATGAAATTGCACATAACCCTGGGAAAAACAGGTTTATCAGATTCTCTTATCAGTTGCCACAACCTCATTCTCTTCATAACAAGCAAAAGGCAGGAGGCTACTTGTCCAGTGGAACAAAACTACACAGACTTAAAACATTAATTTAGAGCATAAAAGAAAAAAATGCACTTTACTGGTAAAACACAGTTACTGTTCATCACTGTGAAGCAGCATTTTACTCTCCACATTATCATGATGCAGTATGTAATCTCTCCACTCAAGGAAATTCAATGAAAAAAACAAACACTCAACACTTTTGTCCACACCCAAACTAAAAACCCACCAAATTTTACTGAACTGCTGCTCAAACTCAACACTACAGGACTGCATTAACAGCATAGCAATTCAGTTGTTTTGCAGCAGCGTGTAGCCTCTGAAAATGTACACTATTGTGGAGGGCCAACCTAAGGCTAAGGAACATTGCTTTGCCAATGTTAACAGCAACAGATAAAGTTAAGCATTCCCTACACTCAAAACTGAGCAAAGCACACAGCACTGCTGAAGACCAAGCTACTTGCTTATTGGAAACAGGCTGTACACCTGAGACTATGTCCAGGTTTTTATTACAGAACCTCACAGCAGCAGGATCAAGCTACCCTGCTCCTCATATACAAAAACCCACTGTGTGCTTGTAGCCTCAGCTTGCCAGTTGTCAGAGGCTGATTGTTTGGGAGCCCTCAGACACAAGGGGTTCTCTTTAATGCACACATTACACATGCACTCAAGCCGGCATTGCTTTACCTAAGAGCAGCTACACACATGGGCTCAAGAGAAAGGTATTTTGCAAATCTGATTCTGCAATGCTCTCTTTACTACCAGCACAGAATCTGATGTGTCCAAATTCCTTCAGGAAGTCTGGAGTCTTGAAACAAATTATCAGCTCATTGTAATTATCAGGAGTTATTAATTACCTACTTGTGACACTACACAGGCCAGTTATCGTCAACAAGAGTGTCACAAAGCCAGAGTAACAAGAAATGGCTTCTAGTATGGCTAGAACAGAAGAACTGTTTATAACTAAGTTGTGACAAATCCCTCTCTCATCAACATAACTCCTTGCAGAGAAAGTTTCCTTGCAGACCTCCTCTCACCTTTATCACTTACAGTTAGTCCACAGTATGCAAAGTCTGATATCATCTCTGTTGTCACCCAGAAGATCCAGGCTTCCCCTTCTTCCTCAAACTTCAGGAATTTACATCTTTCAAGTGTTCAAACACTCAGCATCCCCTTCTATCTGTGCCCTTTCCCCTCTCTGAGAGCAATCTTCCTCTTTTCCACCTTTTCCCTTGGCAAACTTGCTGTACTCCAGACACACCTGCAGGCAGAAGAATTTTCCATTCTCACCCATGGCTGAGAGGTCCTGCTGCTCCTTACACCTGAGGGCATTCCAGCCACCACTCACCAGGCTCCCAAGCTCTCCCCTCACAGCAACATGTACACAGCTACCCTGATGCTGCGTAGCCACAGGTCTTCAGATTAGAGCCATTTGGATGGAACTTTGTCCCCCATATGCAAAATTTCAGTACCACAGAATTTAACCAGTGTTTACCATTAATAAGTTAAATACCACAACTCTTACCACAGTTATTTCCTACTTCAAAAATTCAAGGAAGCCAGTGGTATCTTGAACACCACTGCTCAGGAACGCTTTGATTTTTTCTAATGCCACTATACAAGTTCTAAGAGAGCTTATACTCCTGCCTTCCTGAATACACACTGAAGAACCTATTGCACGATATACAAAAGCACTGAATTCTTTTGCTCCAAGCGGGCAAAAGATTATGAAGTCTGAGAGAAGGAGCATACAGTTCATACCAAATCTTCAGAAATCATGTCTTAGCTGCTCTGCAGTATTTAGTACACCAAGACGTCTCGTAAGCAAGAGATAAAGAAAAAAATCCCCACATGTAAGGTCATTATTTTCATACCATGCTGAGAGATTACAGCTGGACGCAAGACATATAGTAACTGCTATGCTTGATTCCACCAGAGAGCAACTAAGAACTATTCACTTCAAGTGTACTGCATACAGGCAGACTGAAGATCTAAATGCTAGATAGTGTCTCCTTACTACAGTCTGTCATTTAATTTTCCAGTTGTCCTCTAGGAGCTGGCAAAAGGTCATTTTTGCTTCTCCTATGTAGTTTGTAGCTGAAGAAACACAGTAGAACACATACTAAATCATCAACTGTCATGTCTCTTAAAACTAGATTATTACCATTTAAAGGAAAAAAAAACCCCTAATCCGCCAGCCAGGAATCCAGGCATTTACAACCTTTCAAAACTACATAAAGGCAAACAACCTGACAGTACTGAACAGCAGTCCACACTGAGGTGTAACTAAAACAGTAGTAATTTGTTAATCAACTTCTACAAACATTTGTTCCTATCAAGAAATTTCACCTCCTTTTTGTATTTCTTAATAATAATACTATTTAGAGAACTGTCTCCATCTCTGCATCTCGCAGTCTCCAGGAAAGAGTCAGATTTTTCAAGTAAACAAACTCCTTGCAGTTTAGTCAGGTCCAGCTGTCACTGTAACAACGCAGGCACTAGTGGAGGGCCAGGGGCCTGGTGCCACCCCAGCCCCTGCACCCAGGAGAGATGAGTCCCCCAAGTGCTACCCAAGGCTCTGCCAGCAGCTCTGTCAGCACTGCTGGATCCAGCAGCTCCCACTCAGTGCTGTGCCTCTGCTGAGACAGGACAGCTGTTTTTGCAGGTAAACCAGACTGGGAAATAGTCCAGATCAACAAGAACTCAGTAAGAATTTTTACATGCCAGCCAGGTGCTTAATGCAGCAAACTCAATTTCAGCCACTTCACAAGGCACATAGCCTGTGTTGGTCTGCAAGAAACAGCACTATTACAGAGTGCTTAGGACACCATCACACGTTGTTCTTACTAACAATAGCAATTTTCAATACATGTTGAGGGTATCAACAAGGCATCAATACACAAATCCTCCTGAACAGGTCACAGGAGGAAAGATGTTGAGTAAAAAGAATGCAGTTCTTTCTACAAAACTTCTTTAATTATCAAAGCGCACAGAGAGCTCTTTGGGAGCTATCTTGTCCTCCCTATATCACCATATACTAAAATCCCAAATCTAAGTTTTTCACCCTGTGAGATCACACAATACTATCCAAACTACACACATAATGTTTCTGTGCTATCACTCAATTTTTGAAGCTTTTTTCCAAGGTCTCAGGTCAAACAAGGTGTTTACTTGAGGGCTGGCACTCTTAAATTCAGAAAGCTCAAAGTTTTCAGCCTCTTGAATTCCAATATTATCAACTCACATAAGCCACCCATTAGAAACAAGCACATTTACTGTATATTGAGACCTCAACATATACCAGCATTTCTATTTGAAGCCCTCCACTGTGGCTTTCTAGGATATTTTAGGAGCACTTCATACCTTGTAGGGAGGACAGAATCATTTTTAAAGCCCTGAACTACTGGTACTAGCCCTTCACACATCATGCAACCAGACTGTGGTGTCAGAAAGGTCTTGCCTTCCAGACACAAAAGATTCCTCCTACTCCTTTTTGCGACATTCTTTTTCTAATTACAGTTTTGACTTAAAAAGAGAACCCTCACTACTCTTTGAGTAAGTTTTTTGTTAGCTTAATTTTGGTTTGCTAAATATAACAATACTAAACCTGGTCAATTTCTATTGCACATTAAGTTTGATAATCGCTGCATGAGTGCCTTTTTTAAAATCATCAAGTATATCTAAACCTAGCTAAAAAATACATATTATCAAGATAAAGCTATGTATGCCTTTATACAGTCCTGGCATCCATATGCTGCGAGACAAAGGTCTCGGCCTCACTACAGAATGTCTAATGATGGACAAAAAAGAAAAAAAAAATCAGTGGCTGGAACAGAATGCCTCATTCATTATGTGGTTAGTTCAGTGTACAAATAAATAACCTTTTAAAAAGGTTACCAGCTGTCTAGGCATTAGCCAGGAGCGAGTTCAATATACAAATCCTATGCCTTTGAAGAACTGTCTCAAGTTCCAATACACTCACTCTCTGTATATACCCAACTTGCCAAAAGCTTCATAGGTAATATCTTTTCATCCATCGTGGTTTTAGGGGAAAACAAAGTCTTCTCCCATCAACTGCAGTTATCTGTAGGCAGCAACCTTTTCAAGTCTTTCACAGTAGCTTCTAACTCCCACTTAGCAGCAGCGTATTTTTCAGCAGAAGCAGAAGATGCTTTTTTCCAACAGAGAAGCAGGAGTTTACTGAATCAGCCACATCACCTGAACTGAATTGCTAAAGTACGAAGGATATCACTGCACATCACAGCCCTGTATCTGTTTAGGGCAAACCTGCTCCCACTCAGAATTGGCACAAACCCCCATTCTACCTGCAAGGGTCACTTGAGGATACAGAATTTCAAAAGGAATTTTGCATATGAGTGGAGAGATACTAATATCCAGTTTCTCTTTGAGGAAATGACATAAAAGATACAAAATGTTTTACAGCAATCCAAACTAGTCCTTTTCCTTCAAATAACAAGGAGGAGATGTCGGTGTAGAATAATTCTAACACACCCTTTGCAATACTATGACCTAAGTCTGGTAAGGTACCAAACAGAAACCAGAGATTGTACTGAAGGACACTTACCTGAAGTCATAATCAATAAACACACTCCTCTAAGTAAGGCCATAGGCTTGATAGGATTTCAAAACAAAAAAAGTTTATTGAACTTGATCAGCTGGAATAGTGCTGTTAACTAAAAAGAAAACCAGAAATAAAACCCCAAATAGAGACACTGCTGTTGGCATAACAAAATGGGAATGTGAAGGTACACAGCCTGAACAAGTTCAGTAACTAAGACAGTTATCAGGAATAAGCAGCAGTGCTTCAGACAGAGGTGACTCCACCCTGAAGTGTCTCTTTTAAACTAATCTGATTAACCATGTAAGCTCTAATATAGGTCACTACCAGAAATAGTGAAGGACAGACTTGGTCAAAGTTTGGCAACCACTTTATAAACAGAAGAGCTACCAAGTAAAACATATCTTGCTTTGACTTCAAGTGGTGTTCAGAGTCACAGGTACAGTATTCCCTGAGATGCTATAGCCAACACTGAACTTTGATAGTTCTACAAACTTATACTACAGAGACAATCAGCAAATCATCTCAGTGAGAAATGCCAGTGACAGACTTCTCAAATTGTGAATTTTAGTCTAGAAAGCTTGTGGAGACCTACACAGTTCTTAAGCATATATGCTCCCTCACCTCTCCAGAGGAATATTTCCTCTTCCCTCTAGGCTGGAGAGAAAATAAGATTTGTTGGGAATATCACAAAAAACTTATTTATCAGATCTCCTTTTAGCTACTGAAAGCTTCCTTCTCTACCAGATTATTTCTCCATCCCGTAACCTCAGCATCTCTACACACTGCTAGACAGCTGTCATTTTACGTAAAATATTGAGGTATGCTAACAGAACCACAAAGAAAAGAAGGGGTGATTGAGCTCTGTGCTTACTCTTCCCCCTTAACAGGATTCTTGAACATCCAGACACAACCCACTGCATCCTTTTGCTGAGTAAAGGAAATACCCTGGCTGGATCAGCATTGTAGGGGTTCAACTGGCTAGAAGATGCAAACAGCTAAAATTGCATATTGGCTTTGCAAATCCAGAATGCTAAGACAGCAGCTTCTGATGCAGAGAGCCTCCCCAAAAACAACATACTGACCCAACAACTTTATAGCCTTACCAGTCTTTGCATGCTACTACTGCTATTCGAAGTTCTACCTCCCCCAGTACCTGCAGAGTCACTGAAGCACAGTAAACACGACTTAGGCTCTTCTACTTTACAGTAGCCACAAAAAAACCCCCAAAAATATCTGGAGACAATCAGGAATTAGGGACAAGAGACTCCATTCAGTGGGAAGGGGGAGAAAAAAAAAAAAAATCACTTGTGTGACACTTAAGCATTCTAAAATGTGTGTCAAAGAACTAGGACAGAAGCCCAGAGATGAGCTTTCTCTTCTTGGCTCTATCACCTGCTGCCCATTTGTTTCAAGGGAGCCACCTCTGTATCTCACGTTGCCCTATCCCATTTATATTTAAGAGATGGGGAAAATAGCCAACCACCTCGAAGAGCAAAAAATTAGTCAACATTGGAAAGCACCAAGCTGCTCACAGACAACTGTAAACAGAGCTCTCAAGAAACTCAGACACAACCTTTCATCAAAGCAGAAGTCTCAGCTCTGAGGTTTCAAACAGCGCTTTTCCTGTTCTTCTGCAAGCTCATATGCCACAAATCTAATGGCATGTGAAAGATCTGCTGACCTTTGGGGTAAGTGACTGTAACAGCAGATTGCAGACACTGTTTCCTCATTAACACAAATATGACAACAGTGACCTAAGTGGTTTCTTTCCTGCTCAGACATACAACCAAAGGCCTATAGCTATTCACAATAAGAATTACTATCCAAAGTAGTTAGAATGAAAGTAGTCTCAGAAGCAGATAAACACCACAGCACAAGTCCTGGGCACAACCCATTAAATTCAACTGGCAACTAAGGGTGCACAATCATCAGATCTTTCATTTTATAGTTTAGAGTGAGACTTATGAAATAGATCATGTTGTGTAGAAACTAAAAGCCAAATTTCTCTGCAACGGAACACTCTCTACTGAATAAAAAATATTTATAGGAAGTCACACAATCCATCATCTGATGGGTCATGAAACAACATAAATGTATCTTGTTTATTTACCATAAAACCCCAAAATCTCATGTGTTACAAGTATCCAATAAGACAAAGACTCGTCCCATGACAACAGAAGCGACTTCTCGTAACAGTTAACTGTGAAATCTGAATGATCCACTTAATAATTCACCTTTAATTTAATAAAATTACTTTAAAGTCAGTGAGAATCTGGTCTTTATTATTATCAGACTTGCCTGGTTTGCATATAGGATTTTCATCCTTCAGTACTGAAATATTCACACATGAATGTTTTGACCACCATGGTGTTTGAAACTTTAATACTAAGACCAAAAAAAGCAGTAGAATTTATCTTCCTTAAACACAAACGTGCTATTTTCACCCGAAGTTTTTCAATACGTCACTGTTCAGTTGAATCTTGATAAGGCATTTAAATTCACTTACAACTGCTACCAACCCAACAAAAATGAACCTCCAGCACTTTCCTGTAGATGAGTCATAGATGCCAATATATTCAGATCCTTCGGCAAGTTTAGGCCCTAAACTTCTAAAGAACCAGAGGATTGTTACCATGTCACACAACACTGAATGTTTTATTCAGCTTCTTTTCCACTCATTTAAAAAAAATATTTAGCCAAACGAATTTAAGGGGAAAAATCCCACAAAAACGAGAACCTTCAAAGCCCTCGGCAGGCAGCAGACCCTCAGTTCGGACACAGCTGCTCGTAGCCCCTGACAAGTTTAAACGCATCATTACGATAAAAAGGCCCTTCGGCAGCAGACCAGGGGCTCCGTGTTACCCCTTCACTACGGCGACACTGAAGTTTCCCGTCACTGCGGCCCCTCGGGGGAGGCCGGGCCCGCCCCAGGCCGCGGCCGTGTGGCGCACTCGGTAAAGCGCCTGCCCGCCGCCTGCTCCAGGCACAACATTACCCGCGAGCCGCCGCCGTGCCGGGCAGCGGGGCCCCTTTGCTGTCCCCGCCAGCGCCCCAGAGTTCTGTGCCCGCTGCCCCGGGCCCGGCCACCCGGCCACCCTTTGTTCCGGCTCGCGGCTCCTGGCCCCGAAGCGACGGCCCCGGCCCGCGTCTTTCCCCCGTGCCCACGTCCCCCGGAGGAGACCCCGCCGCGCAGGAGGAGAGGCCGGGGCCGCCCGGCCCCTGTAACTTTTGTTATGGTAGCAGCGGGGAGGGCGCCCGGAGCCCCAGGGGAGCGGCCCCCCCTGCTGAGTCACCCCGGCGGGGCTGCGCCCCCTCCCAGCGCCCCGCGGGACAATGGCGAGGGCGGGCCGTGCCCGGCCCTGCGCGGCCCTCCCCGCCCCGCGCGGCCCCCGCACCGTGATGTTGCAGTGGATGGTGAGCGGCGGCGGCGGCTGCGGGCTGGAGCCCGGCGGCGGAGGCAGGAGCACAAACTGGCAGTGGAGCTCGTCCAGCTTCCAGGAGACGATGCGGAAGCGCTCGTGGTCTTTGTCGAAGATGGACTCGAGGAACTTCAGCTCGGCCTTGAGCCCTGACACCGACATCCTGGCCTCATCTCTGGGCCCGGGCCTGCGCTGCCGCCGCCTCCCTCCGACTCAGCCGGCCCAACCCTGGCCCCGGCCGCGCCTGCGGGGCGGAAGATGGCGGGGCCGGGGCAGCCCCAGCCGGCGGGGCACAGTGGAGCTCTCTTTGTACCGGCCTCCTGCGCCCGCTCGCTCGCTTAAAAAGGCAACAGCGCAGTCCTCTCCCCTTCCCTTCCTCCCCGGCGGGCCGGGCCAGCCGCGCCAACCGCCCCGCCCTCGCCCTGCCCTCCTCCCGATAGCCCGGCCCCGCGCCCGGGACACGCGCACCGGGGCCGGCCCGCGCCTAGCTCCTCCCCCGGGGCCGCCTCCCGCCCCCGCCGGGCACGGCCGGGGTGACCCGCGGCACGTGCTGGCGCTGCCCGCTCGCCCCAACCGTGCCTGGCCACTGCCTTCTGCAGCCCAGCTCGCAACCCTCTGGTTCCGCTGTCGAACCGCAGAAACCGCTCATCCGTGCTGCTCCTCCTCGCCCACCGCTCAGCTCTGCGGAAGGGCACGCGGTATTGCTTCCTCACCGCCCTTCTCTTTTGCTGAGAAAAAACTGCAGTTTTGGATTTGCACTTGGAATCTCAGACTCCTGTCAGTCCTTCACTACTCCCTGAGGGTCAGTTTACTTAAGCCAGGAATTCCTGTTCTGACATTTCTGGCGGATCCATACTCATAAAATGTGGTGTCAGTCACTGCAGGCTGGAAATCAGCAACACAGAAGTCAAGAAAAAAATGTCATTACTCCATTTACGCTCCCCTGTTTGTACAACATTTTATCCCCAGAAAAAGCACGATGCACGAAAGCATGAGTAGTGAAGTGAACACTCACTACATTCAGAGATCAAGAGGTGCTGCCCCTTCCTGACACCAGAAATACCATCTCTGCACCTTTATTTGTCCGTTCCCATCTTGGTTTTGCATATAGTCAGTTCTTTGGGAACATGGAGCAGCTCTCACATGACATGAAGTGTATACAAGCAATGTTGTTGCACCGTGTCCTTCATGTTTCCCAACTAGCTATTAATTAATGCAGTACACACATAAACCTGGAACAGGGAATTGCCTGTTATTTAAAATGATAATTTACATAAATCTTTAATTCCAGACAAACTGGCAGCACTTCACAAACCACAAGCTAAATCTTGTCAAGTGGTGAGAACTCTAATCTTGATCCAGAAAAACAGTAACACACATGCGCAACTCCAAGCATATGGAAGTCCTACTGATTTGTGGGCTTCAAATTCCTATCCTTCCAGCAAAGAGAGCTGCAAAGAACATGCTTTGCTACAAAAGAACTCAGGAAGGATTGATACTGGTTAAATACTCTGAATGAAAGATACCAGAAAGTCCACAGGATTTTTTAGCTTTCATTTGAAAGACTCTTCACAGTGTGTTACACAGTGTGTGCAACTCAGCTCTCCTAGACAAGCTGAACTGTTGCTTAGACAGCTACCAAAGTGAAGCCAGAGTGGATATAACTGTTGTGTGTCAATGAATCAACAGGCAGGGCAAAGAGCTTTGAGAGATAAGGGATGATTTAAGTATAAGGGCAAACTAGCTGTAAATAAGCAGCAGAAAATGACTATACCTATTAGAAAGGGAGGACCTGGAAGAGCCTCCCTATGGGAACCCCAGAGACAAAACCAAACAAAGCAGACTTTGTCAGGTGCTGCATGGTGTGATGCATGAAACAGCAGAAGAATGAATTTGGTGACTCAGCCCAATTTCCCTCATACGATAGGATTTTGGCCTGGAATGCCTCGCTGCAGCAGTTAGGTGAGTAGGCTTAGCAAGTTCAAACAGCATCTACCCTACTAGAACTGCCTCTGTCATTACCTCTGCTCTTCCACCCTCCTTGTCTTCTCATCCAGCTTCTCTCTCCTCTGCCTCTCCGCTGACTGTGACACCACACTTTTTTTGGCAGCTGCACAGCTGAGATGTGTGGATGTGCTGGCTGGGAGGACACCTTGTCTGCAGTAGCTGGTGGAAGACATGGGAAGGTCTCTCAGGCACCCACTAATCCAAACACCACACTGTCTACTGAGCACCTGGCAGGCCAAACAAGTTGTTTAATTGGCCAAGTGTGTTCTGCAAACCTGGTCTAGAACTTTATCCAGCTCCTTCAGTCTGCCTTTTTGTTGCAGGCTTCAAGAAGTAACATTCAGCTGCACAGCCACCACCCCTCTGAATTCTCCTGCCCTTCACAGTATTTAGTAGGCATTGTGCAAGCTGTGAATTAGTTTATGTGATAAGACCTTGAGAACACATTGGATCTGTCTCCTTTTCTGGAATTCGGAGGCTGCTTCAGAGGTGTAAAGAGCTGTTTGACATGTCTGACTCATTCCTGTTTCTTTCTCCAGGACTTGCCATGGGACATTGACATGAATCTCATGTTGGTCATAAGATGATTCAGGAAAGCCCAGAGTTTCTGAAAGACCAAAATTATTGTACACAGGGCAGGACCTGACACCTTTGGTTAACAAAGATAATGAATCTTGAGCCTCTCAGGAGCACTCTAATAGATTCCAGTAGTTACAGTTGCTCTTAAATTCCTTGATCTATATTGCCTATAAGCACCATTTTTTTCTAACTTGCATGCACATCTTCAACATCATGATTACCTCTCTCTATCATACAGCTAGATTACCTCTCCCAGGGGCTGAACTTTGGCCAAATCCCTGTTTTCAAGATAACATACCTTCATAACCTTCTTTGTTTCTTTCCCCCCCTTTTTATTTAAATATAGGAAATTTTGTAAGTCTTCAACTGAAACTCTCAGAAAAAACCCAGCAGATTCCTCATTGCATTCTTGGGTAGAACAAGGAGACAAACAGTTTAGACCAAAGCTGTCTTTTCCCTTAGCATTTACTTCCAGCCCTGTTTCCTACAGATCAGACAGGCATGTCCCTGGCAAGACAGAAGGCCAGCAGCAAGGGACAAAGGGAACTGAAGGAAAGATGAGCTCAGGATGAGCCAGTAAGAAGGAAATGAAGTAAAATATGGGAAGAATGGGCTTTGATGACAGCAATAGTTGTCTGGGGCCTAAAGAAAGGATATTTCAGAGCACAGATGGATTTCAGTTTGTATTAGTCCTTTTCTTCCTGTGAATGCCTTTTCCAGGTCTGCTGTATTTCCAACTTTATGAAGCTCCTGTACATTCAGTTGAGTGTGCCTAGCAGAGGACTGAGTGTAGTTTATAGTTTTGGTTTTGACCTCACTTCTCTCATTTACAGCCTGGCACTTAGAAAGGGTCTTTCTGTTTAATTCTTTTTGTTTAATTCTGATGTCACTTTCCCAAAAGAAATGTTAGGCACCAAAAAGGAACTGTCATTTCAGAAATAGGGAAGGCCTAGGTTTTTTGTAACCCTGAACCTCAGCAGACAGAGAAAGTAAAGGATAAAGTTACTGAGATGGGAGGAAGCATAATTGATTTTACAGATGGATGATGTCGTTTGACAATAGCTGATCCCCAGGTAGACTCTTGAACTTTTTCACAGATAGCAGCAGAACCTGAGACTAGAAAAGATAAATAATACCTGACACCCATAAAGAGAAGGACAAGAGAGGGACCCTACCTGAAATATTGGACAAAGGCAGAAAGAGTCAAGAGGATCCTGCTTTGCCAAGATACAAGTCAAGATGTCCTGCTTGCCAAAGCCAGGCTTTCATGTCATTCTGAGCTCACAACACCAGTGTCATTGCTTCAATAATGAAGTCACCTTCAGTGCCTTAAGAAAAAAACATACATCAGTGCATGAAAGCAATGAAATGGCTGGTTTCAAGAAGCATCATGTGCAGTGGGTGAGGGATTGATTCGTCCCTCAGACACCAATTTCACTTTTAAAGGCTTTAACAGTTAAGGAATGGCACAAAACCAATCTGTCCTAGTGCAGCTTGGGACAGAGAGGGATACTGTTGCCCAGATGTTCAGTAACAGGTGTCAAGGTGATGTCTGCAGGCATTCATGTACCATGGCCATGAATTTAACATCAAAAAAACCCAAGTTGCATGATTTTACCCAGGATGGTCAGAGTAGTTTTCAACTCCAATCTTCCAAATCCATCCTTGTGGCTGTCAGCAATTAAGCCAATTAGGTCCCTTCTTTGGAGTGCTTTGGCTACAAACACACTGAGGAGTGTTTGTAGTCCTGTACAGGAAACCTGTTGGTGGAGATAGTGTTACTGTTTGTGGATTTGTAGTTCTGGCTGTACTTACACCTATGGCTGAACAGTGAATATTTCTGAACTGTCAAAAGCTAGATGGTGTCTGCTGCAAAACATAAGGTCAATATGTTTTTGTTCTATATGAAAGTTGTGGGAGTTAATTAGAAGAAAGGTGCCCCAGGAAAACCAAGTCATGCTAATCACAGTCTTGCAATGCTGCAGATAGGAATTAAAATCCACTATAGAAACACATCAGAAACCAAACTCCTTGTGCATACAGTGAGGGAACACATCTAGTTCTCTCCTTAATGGCTCACACAGCTCCTGAAAACAGATAAAAAACCACATCTCTGAAAGCAATAAGGAGCCATACAGCCATATCTGAGGCATTCCATTTGATAAAATAAATGAACAAGCTGGAGAAAAAAGGAAAATGTGATATCATTTTTCCAAATCCAGCTGGGTGAGGGAAGAGGTAGTTGCACAGAACTATTCAGAGTAGAGCAACACACCTTCCCTGCACTCCCTAGGACTTGCACTCTTTCCTTGAGATCCACAAACTCATAAGCCTTACAGAGCTCAGCAAGCTTATCTTCCCTTGCCATCACAAATGCTTAAAAGGGATGTCAGGAGCAGAGGTCAGATGCCAGGCTCAGTCCTGCTAAATACATTTCTGCCTGGAGTGGGAGACAGGGGAATGGGCAAATCCCTAGCTCAAGTTCTCCCAGTGCTGAGATGCAATTAGCCACAGCTGAATGCTCAGCCCCTCCATCCCCCTTTTGATTTCTGATTTTGATAGGCAGTGCAATAGTTAACTGTTGAGGGTTAGACTTGTTTCTTTTTTCACCTATAGAATATTTTCCCAAGAGTTGCAAGGCAACTAATTGCTGGGTACTTATCAGTGCTCAGGTGAAACAAAGCATGGAGGCTGGGTGGAGGCTGGCACTTGGCTACACCCTTTGTCTCCAGGAGTTTCCCCCCGAGGCGGGGCTGGGGGGCAGCTGCACTTTTGGTGTGGTCTGCGTAGGGACAGGACAAAGCTGCCGTTGCTGCGTGAGTTTTTCACTGGCACCACCAGGATCTGATCCTGAAGAGAGCTACCATCATCTGCTCGTGTGTTCAGGAAATCCTGATTTCTCCTTTTGCTGCCCTGCTGGAGCTGTCTCAGCCCTGTCCCACTGCCTCGGCGCTGTTTTAGAGCTGCTCTGCACCGCAGGCCCGCACTGCCCTCCCTGCCAGACATCCCTGCCCTCCAGTGACCACTGACAGAGCTCCGAACTTCATCCGATCCACCAGCCCGGGATCCCACACCGTTCCAGCTTGGATACCTTTTTTTTTTTTGGAGTCCCCAGAGACCAGACTGCCCCGAGTTTTGTGAAACCAAGCTCCATCAAGGTCCCTGGTTCTGTTTTCGCTATTAATCGCTGTAGTTGTTGTTGTTTGTTTGCCTTGTTATACCTATTAGTAAAGAACTGTTATTCCTATCCCCATATCTTTGCCTGAGAGCCGTTTTAATTTTCTAAATTATAATAATTTGAGGGAAGGGGATTTGAATTATCCATTCCAAGAGAGGCCCTGCCTCTCTTTAGCAGATACCTGTCTTCTTTCAAAACCAAGACATTAACTTTGTCTATATTTTAAAAATCAGCACAGGGCATCTGAGTTGGTGGACACTAAGGTGAACTGGGCAGGTCAGTGTTATTGTTTCAGATTCTGCAACCACATCATTTAGCATGGAAAAGATAGCAAATGCATCTCAGCAAGCCTACCATCCACAGCTTCTCATTTACTTTTATCTCTTCTTGTAGATAAGTTTAGATTTTGAAGGACAGAGTGGTGCCTGGGACAGTACTGTCCCTGTTCAAACCCTCCACAGACTCAAGTGCTGCACAAACACTGACCTTACTAGTGTCACACCAAACCAGGCCCAGGATGCAGCCTCATTTGATATGTAGGGATGGTCAGACTAGGAAGCTAAACCAGTGGTTTTCAACCATTTGCTGATTTGGAAATCACAAGTGTCCTCAGGTCACAAGTCAATATCTACCAAGCCCCAGTACGAGGTATTTTTTTACTGCATCCCCTAAATTTTAAATATCAAATGCACAAAATTGAGTTTGGTAGATACAACACTGTTTAAAAAAAAAAAAAAGGGTAGTGAAGTACATCTGGAAAACTAACCCACATACCTTTATTGGTGAAGGAAGGAGAGAAAAGATATGGGTTTTTTTCCATTGTAAAGCTGACTTGAAGTCATCTTTCCTCAGAATGACTGAGAAAAAGTCACAGAAAACAGCAGTCTCAGAATCAAATGCAGGGCCAAACCTCAGAAAAAGAATGATCATAGCAATTTCTGTAAATCTGACTCTTTTCCTGCTAGAAACGAATTCTAAGCACAAAAAACTGCTGCAGCAGATGAAGGATAGCAGACTCAAGCTGTTATATGTGCCCTGGAGTTTATAAGGAAGGGAACTTTCATATAGACTTACAACATCAGTGAGTTAAAGGAAAGTAACAGAACCAACATACTTGGCTTTGAACAAACATTTGGAAAACTGAATCACAGAATTCTGAATAAAACTAATTCACATCCTTTTTGACATAACAGCACCCGCATAATTTGAGAACTGGCTTAAGAATTGTGAATAAGGAATAAAAATAGTAAATTACTGAGCAGGAAAAGGTACTTAATGTGTTTAAAATGGAGCATGGTAGTGCTGTGTTAGAGTTCAGATCAAGACTTTCACTGTGATTAGAAGAGACTGTAATTGATGAAATTATCAGATGACATAGGGAGACATTTTGAATAGCAATGAGGACAAGAAAATAATTCCAAGAAGTCCTGAAAAATCAATTAAAAATCAAAACTTTGATCTCTAAAGCCAAAAACCTAGTGATTCCTGCTCTCCTATAGATAGTATTTTTACATCACCATCACACTGGATCTCACTTGGGCTCATTCTATAACCCCGTCTGCCCCCTTCCCAGTTCCTTCCCATGCCTCACACTTCTTACTTTCCACAGCATTTTCCATATTTCCACCCACAGTCACCACCTGTTTTGGCTGGGAGAGGCAGAGCAGATGCTGTCACTGGTTCCAGATTCTACTCTGCTTGGTACATTTGTGCTGGTTTCAAACAGATTTGGGAGAAACCCTCCCACAGGGTCCCCCTCCCCTCCTCCAGCCAGTTCGGGAAGAAAGACTTCCTGAGAGAGAAGTGGAAAAGACCTGTTTATTACAGGCAAAGCACTCCCCAGCACAATACCCAATGACAAGAGCTTCGTGCTGCTTACGGAGGGATAACAAACTTGGAAAAGAGCAGGTCTCCTCTTGAAGATGGTCACTGTGTTACGTTGCCCATCTCCGCTGGTGCTGGGAGGAAAGGAGTTGTTATGCAGGGTTGGTCTTGGTGGGGTGGGTCCCCTATGGAGGCCCCCGGTGTTTTCCCCAGGTCCCCTGTCCAGAGAGATCAGAATAGTTCCGAGGAGAGGGAGAAAAAAGGAAAAAAAAGACGGGGAAAAAACCTCCAGCTATTCTACAGATCTAACTATGCTAGCTCTAAACTAACTACTAACTACTAACTCTCCCGGAGAAACAACAGCTTCTTTTGTCTTGCGGATTCCGCCTCCCCCGCTTCAGTCTCAAGGTCCATCCAAGGAGCAGAGTTTTCCTGGGGAAAACCAAACTGCGCTCCCCCCCCGCCCTTTACACCCAACAGACGATTGAGGGATAAACACATCACCCTAGGACATTCCACCCCTTATCCCCATATTGTCGACTTACAGCCACAACCAACATATATTCCACATGAAACTTCCATTTGTTCTCCCCACAAAAAAAAAAAAAAAATACAAGCAATACCCTCTCACTTCCACATTTCCTCCTATTTCATTCTGCGTGGTTTAATGTACAGACAATGGCAATAGCATCCAGCAGACAGTGATGTTTACAATTGATTCTCAGCCAACAATCAGATGTCCCAGAGGTACACATTGTGTTGTCCCATCTTTCTGCATTATCCACCATGTGCAACCTGGTCCCTGAGCAAAGACAACCCCATGAATGGGTTTGTCTGTGCTCAAGGCAGACTTGATCCACACTGTCTTCCCTAACAGGCTTCTGACATGCACCACTGGGACTTTATCTCCATCTATTATATGCAGAGGCTCAGCCTGGGTGGGGCCTGCTCGGTTGGTGGAGCCTTTTGGCTTTTTGGCCACCAAAAGCAGGTGGCCTTTGCCAAATGCTGCTCCCAGTTCTTGAAAGATCCCCCACCCAATGCCTTCAACTGGGTTTTTAACAGTGCATTGTGCCTCTCCACTTTGCCTGCAGCAGGTGCATGGTAGGGGACGTGATACACCCACTCAATGACATGTTCCCTAGCCCAGGTGTTGATAAGGCTGTTCTTGAAATGAGTCCCTCTATCTGACTCAATTCTCTCAGGGGTACCATGTCTCCATAGGACTTGCTTCTCTAGGCCCAAGATTGTGTTTCGGGCAGTAGCATGGGGCACAGGGTAGGTCTCCAGCCACTCCGTGGTGGCTTCCACCATTGTGAGCACATAGCGCTTACCGTGACGTGTCTGGGGTAGGGTAATATAATCAACCTGCCAGGCCTCTCCATACTTATATTTAGACCACCATCCACCATACCATAGGGGCTTCACCCGCTTGGCCTGCTTGATGGCAGCACATCTCACAGTCATGGATAACCTGAGAAATACTGTCTAAGGTTAGATCCACCCCTCGGTCTCGGGCCCACTTATAGGTGGCATCTCTACCCTGATGGCCTGAGGCATCATGGGCCCATCAAGCTAAAAACAATTCTCCCTTGTGTTCCCAATCTAAATCAATCTTTGACACCTCTATTTTTGCTGCCCGATCTACTTGCTCATTGTTTTGATGCTCTTCATTATCTCTACTCTTGGGAATGTGGGCATCTACGTGGCGGACTTTCACTTTCCCTACCCTGGTAGCAATGTCTTTCCACTCCTCAGCAGCCCAGATAGGTTTCCCTCCACGCTGCCAATTAGCCTCTTTCCACCTCTTCAGCCATCACCACAGAGCATTGGCTACCATCCATGAATCAGTACAGAGGTAGAGCCTCGGCCACCCCTCTCTCTCAGCAATATCCAAGGCCAATTGAACAGCCTTGAGTTCTGCAAGTTGACTTGATCCACCCTCTCCTTCGGTGGCCTCAGCAACCTGTCGTGTGGGGCTCCATACGGATGCTTTCCACTTCCGGTTCATCCCTACAATGCGACAGGAACCGTCAGTGAAAAGGGCATAATGCGTCTCCTCTGCTGGCAATTGGTTGTATGGTGGAGCCTCTTCAGCCCGTGTCACTTGCTCTTGTTCTTCATCTGTGAGACCAAAATTTTCACCCTCAGGCCAATTGGTACTTATTTCTAAAATCCCAGGGCAATTCAGTTTACCCATACGAGTGTGCTGCGTAATAAGAGCAATCCACTTGTTCCATGTGGCATCAGTGGCATGATGGGTGGAGGGGACCTTTCCTTTAAACATCCACCCTAGCACAGGCAGTCGGGGTGCCAGGAGGAGTTGCACCTCTGTACCAATCACCTCCAAGGCGGCTTGAACTCCTTCACAGGCTGCTAAGATTTCCTTCTCAGTTGGGGTGTAATTGGCTTCAGACCCTCTGTAGCCTCGACTCCAAAATCCTAGTGGCCGACCTCGAGTCTCACCCGGCACCTTCTGCCAAAGGCTCCAGGACAGGCCATTGTTCCCGGCTGCTGAGTAGAGCATGTTCTTCACATCTGGTCCCATCCTGACTGGGCCAAGGGCCACCACATGAGTGATCTCCTGCTTGATCTGGGCAAAGGCTTGCTGCTGTTCAGGGCCCCAGTGAAAATCATTCTTTTTGCAGGTGACCAGGTAAAGAGGGCTCACAATCTGACTATACTTGGGAATATGCATCCTCCAGAAACCTATAGCACCTAGGAAAGCTTGTGTCTCCTTCTTATTGATTGGTGGAGACATCGCTGTAATCTTGTTGATGACATCAGTAGGAATCTGCCACCGTCCATCTTGCCATTTTACTCCCAGGAACTGGATCTCACGAGCTGGTCCCTTAACTTTACTCTTCTTGATAGCAAAACCGGCTTCCAGGAGGATCTGGATAATTTCCTTTCCCTTCTCAAACACTTCTGCTGCTGTGTTCCCCCACACAATGATGTCATCAATATACTGTAGATGTTCTGGAGCCTCACCCTTTTCTAGTGCAGTCTGGATCTGGACTGTGCTTCCACCCCTGGGGCAGTCGGTTCCAGGTGTACTGCACTCCCCTCCACGTAAAGGCAAACTGAGGCCTGCATTCTGCTGCCAAAGGAATGGAGAAAAATGCATTGCCAATGCCAATTGTGGCATACCATTTTGCTGCCTTGGACTCCAGCTCATACTGGAGTTCCAGCATGTCTGGCACTGCAGCGCTCAGTGGTGGTGTCACCTCATTCAATGCACGGTAGTCCACAGTCAGTCTCCATTCTCCTTCAGATTTACGCACAGGCCAGATGGGGCTGTTAAAGGGTGAGTGGGTTTTACTGACCACCCCTTGGCTCTCCAGCTCTCGAATCATCTTATGGATGGGAATCACAGCATCTCGAGTTGTTCTATACTGTTGGTGGTGCACTGTAGAAGTGGCAATTGGTACCCATTGCTCTTGTACTTTCAAGAGTCCTACTGCAGATGGATTCTCGGACAGTCCAGGCAAGGTGTTCAATTGCTGGATGCCCTCTGTCACTACAGCCGCTATCGCGAATGCCCACCTGAGTCCTTTTGAGTCTTTGAAATACCCACTTCGGAGGTAATCTATGCCCAAAATGCATGGGGCCTCTGGGCCAGTCACAATAGGGTGTTTCTTCCACTCATTTCCAGTCAGGCTCACATCTGCTTCCACCAAAGTAAAATCTTGTGATCCCCCTGTCACGCCAGCAATAGAGACGGATTCTGCCCCTACATGTCTTGATGGCATTAATGTGCACTGCGCACCAGTATCGACCAAGGCCTCATAGTCTTGTGGTTCAGATGTGCCAGGCCAAGGAATCCACACAGTCCAAAAAATGCGGTTCTCCCTAGCCTCTACCTGGCTAGAGGCAGGGCCCCTCTAAGCCCGGTTATCTTTCTTTTCTTGAGCATATGTCTCAGAGGTTCCTTCAAGGGGGTCGGACATGTCATCATCACACCTGGCAGTTTGACTACGGGCAACTGGAGCCGCTTCCCTTTTGGCGGAACTCCCTCTCTGAGTCTTGCCTTCCTTCAATTCACGCACCCGTTGTGCCAGGGCAGCTGTAGGTTTTCCATCCCATCTGTTCATATTTTCTCTGCAATCCTGCAGGAAGAACCACAGCTCAGCATGTGGAGTGTACCCTCTCTCCCTACCCAGGGAGCGTCTATGTTGGGTACCAGAACCTCTGATCTGTACTGCTGAGATTTGGAGAAGGTCCTCTCTAATCTCCTCCCTGAGTTTCTTATGGTTCTCATCTATCTTATCCTCCAGTTTCTGTAGGCGTGTCTCCACAGCCGTGATTCTGGCGTGTGTTGGGCCATGCACAGCATCTGCATATGCTCGGAGCTTCTTTGCCATATCAAGCACAGTCTCCTCCATGTCCTCCCGCTTCATTACTGCTAAAGCAGATGGCCCAAGTCATATAAGTTTTCGCCACATCACAGATGTACATGATACCAAGTCTGGGTTTCTAGTGTTTATGTCATCTGAGAAGACCATCTCTGCCACTGCCATTTCTCTCAAGCGTTGAATCCCTTGTTCTATGGTCTTCCATGGGGTTTGCTGCATATAGAGATCATCTGCACACAAATATCTTTCTGCCACACTTCCTAGGACCCGTACCCAGAGACTGCAACGACTAGCCTGTCTCATCATCTCTTGGTTGATGACTGGATCATGTGACAGGGATCCCAGATGTCTTGCTTCAGTGCCATCCAGAATTGTAGCTTCGCCTGCAGCATCCCAAAGACGGACTAACCAACTAATTATAGATTCATCAGGTTGTCGCCAGTAATCCTTTCTTAGGCCCCAAAGGTCCTTCAAGGAAAAGGAATCAATATTGGCTTCTGATCCCGTGCTAGAAGCTTTGGCTTCTGATTTTGGTGAAGGTCCTTCCCTTGGGTCATCATCGTCCACTGGTCGATCGGTTTTGTGGGTGTGTTTCTTTGCTGGAGCAACTGCCAGGGGCTTAGGCTTACTGTCTGGTTTAGCTGCTGACTCAGGCTCAGGCTCTAGTTTAGCTGCTGGCTTCATAACTGGGGTGTTGGCTGCAGCCTGAGTGACTGGGGTAGCTGTTGATTTGTATCCCTTCCCCTCTGCCTCTGTCTGCTGCCCTACAGTATCTAGCAGCGTGCGATAAGCATATGCCAGGGCCCAGCTTACTGCAACGATCTTTTCCCCCTTAGAGCCATCCTGGTATCTCTTTTTCAGGTATTTCCCCAGCTCCACTGGATTCTGAATTTGTTCCCGTGGAAAATCCCAGACTACAGGGTCAGAGAATTCCCTGAGGAGTTGGCCCATATTCTCCCATTCTCCACACCACTCAGGATTTCCTCTGCCTGGGTCAGGAGTTTCATCAGCCCCTCTAGAAATCTCAGCCCATATTCTAGAGAAGCTGCAGACTGTATAGAGGAGGCTTACCAGATTAAATACCAGAAAGATGGTCTCTTTAACACTCAGGGGAAACTGAACATTTTCCCACAATAATTTAACCAATTCAGAGGAGAAGAAGGAAACGAAAGACTGCAATGCTTCATCCTCTGCTCCTCCTCCCACAAACAAGGTGAATAACCACAACCATGACCCATACATGCCAGGAAAAGATCTCAGACACTTTATAAACTTCCTACAAGTCATTATCATTAAACCAAGACCAATAGCTACTCTAATCCGTGTCCCTCTGCTGTAAAAACTGCATATTAATGACAATACTGGGGCTATCTCCGGATATGCAAATAAACCTAAGGACCACAAAGGTATTAAGACTTCAAAGAAGCCTAAGGGTCCAAAACACATCAAGGTCCCCACCCCGAGGGACATGAATTCAAGTAGCATAGTCACTGAATGCAAAATACCAATCAGTACAGGGTTTTTTCCACTCTCTCTCGCCCCATGTCTGGGCACCAAGAAGTCTGTGCTGGTTTCAAACTGATTTGGGAGAAACCCTCCCACGGGGTCCCCCTCCCCTCCCCCAACCGGTTTGGGAAGAAAGACTTCCTGAGAGAGAGGTGGAAAAGACCTGTTTATTACACAGGCAAAGCACTCCCCAGCACAATACCCAATGACAAGAGCTTCGTGCTGCTTAAGGAGGGATAACAAACTTGGAAAAGAGCAGGTCTCCTCTTGAAGATGGTCACTGTGTTACGTTGCCCATCTCCGCTGGTGCTGGAAGGAAAGGAGTTGTTATGCAGGGCTGGTCTTGGTGGGGTGGGTCCCCTGTGGAGGCCCCCAGTGCTTTCCCCAGGTCCCCAGTCCAGAGAGATCAGAATAGTTCTGAGGAGAGGGAGAAAAAAGGAAAAAAAAGATGGGAAAAAACCTCCAGCTATTCTACAGATCTAACTATGCTAGCTCTAAGCTCTAAACTAACTACTGTTAGTTTAGAGTTTCTGTTAGTTACTGTTAGTTACTGTTACTGTTAGTTAGTTACTGTTTCTCTCCCGGAGAAACAATAGCTTCTTTTGTCTTGCGGATTCCGCCTCCCCCGCTTCAGTCTCAAGGTCCATCCAAGGAGCAGAGTTTTCCTGGGGAAAACCAAACTGCGCTCCCCCCCGCCCTTTACACCCAACAGACGATTGAGGGATAAACACATCACCCTAGGACAACATTCTATCATGTTCTTCATCGAGAACACTTCCACTGTGATCTTGGCAGAAAATTATCAAAAATCACAGCAGAGTGTTGGACTTGGAGAACAGATTTCTGATATGAGACTTAATAGCATTAAACACCAGAGCTAGATTCTCTAATGCAGCCAATGTCCATTAGGATACTCTTTTACACATCCCAGTCCTAGCCCTGGCTTGCACTCGCTTTAGCTCCAGGCACAACTGAGCAACCTTAGAACAACATCTGTGTGACACCTGCAAGAATGTGGTACGGCAATGTACTCATCAAGGTGATTTTCTTTTCTAGACAAGAGTATTAACTTGTCCACTATCTGCCTGAGATAAATCTGGAAAATTTATCTGGGTTGAAGAACCAGTCTCACGTAAACAGTTTTAACTAGGGAATAGTCAAATAGGGATACACTGTCTTCCCACTGGGACAGGGGGAGAGGAACAGGGTTGGAGGGCAGGAGCTAAAGGACCTTTATCATCCCCTCCCTTCATTAGTACATGGTTTATCATGTAACCAATAGTACAGTGAGTTGTAGCACAGGCCTGCATTTATGTTCTGGCTTCCCAAATCCACAGGCTAAGAGTACTAGGTAAGAGATTATTTAGTACTGATGCAGCAAAGAAGCAAGGAAAGTTAAATTAAGCCAGGAAGAAGAAAACATAACCTGAATGTTGGCCCAAAGCTTCCTGCCACTCTGACATAAGAGACCATAGAAGGATTGTTTCCTCGAGGAAGCAATGCCATAGGGCAGAGGATCTGCCAAGAGTGGCTACCAAACCGGGTCAAGGGTGGTCCAAGGTGAGCACGGCGGGGAAGGCCAAGGGAAAAGGCTGCAGTTTTACAGGGGCAAGATGGGCTGGAGAAGGCAGAGTGCGGGGCAGCGCTGGGGATTCAGGACTGTCCTGCGAACTGTCCCTGCCGCGTGTCCCGCGTATCCTGGGTGTGCCCGAAGAGCTGCCCGGTCCCATGTCCTGGGTGTGCTCAGGGAGCTGCCCCGTTCCTATGTCTGGATGTGTCCGGGCGTGCCAGGAGCTGCCCCACGTCCCGGTGTTGCCAACGTCCAGTATCCCTCTGTCCTGATGTCCCGCTGTCCCCATGTCCCTCTGCCCCTCTGTCCCAGTGTCCCTCTGTCCCCATATCCCTCTGGCCCTCTGTCCTGGTGTCTTTGTGTCCCCGTGTCCTTCTGTCCCTCTGTCCCCATATCCCGGTGTCCCTCTGTCCCTGTGTCCCCATATCCCTCTGTCCGCTGTCCTGTGTCCCCATATCTCTCTGTCCCGCTGTCTCGGTGTCCCGCTGTTCCCCTGTCCCGCTGTCCCTCTGTCCTGCTGTCCCCATGTCCCTCTGTCCCCGTGTCCCGCTGTCCCCGTGTCCCACTGTCCCTATGTCCCCACGGCCCGCTGTGCCCGTGTCCCTCTGTCCCGCTGTCCCCATATCCTCTGTCCCAAGTTCCGCTGTCCCGGGCGCTCCCCTCAGCAGCCGCGCTGCTCTCGCACCGCGCCCCATGGCGGGCCCGTTTCCCCCGCGGCGGCCCCTCACGGGCACGCGGGGCACTCTCGGACACGGCTGGGGATCTCCGTGCTCGGGAGGAAGGAAAAGAGCCCCTGCAACGCCGACAGCCACGAAGATAAAAGAAAGAGATCGAAAAAAAGAGGGCATTGGCGCTCTTCATGTTCTGAAATTGGATTTCAAGCATTCAGGACAGTCCAGCATTTTGTCCATCACCTCCGATGCACTCTGGGGAACACTCAGGAGCACTACGAATTCTTAGACTTAAAGGAGCTGTGTGAAAACCGCACTTAAGCCCTGTAAGTATAAAAAAGTCACTTACTGTCCCCTTTCCTTATCTGGTTCTCAGCTTAAATTAATTACATTTATACAGTATTATTAAAAACTAATCTGAGGGACTATCCCTTTGTGTATCTGCTCGTCAATATGGTTGACCATAAATTCTTACTCTTTTTTTTTTTTGTGTAAATCATGCTATTTCATGAAATGTTTTTACGGATGAGATTCTTTTTGTCCAGGTACTCTGAAATCAGCAAAATCAACAGCACACTCATCAATTTATCTTTGCAGCCATACAAATGTTGATACCTTCTTCTCCAGGCAAGGAGAGAAATCAGGAATATTTTAAAGCCCTTTTTCCATTCACAAAATTTAAACTTTTTACAAAAAGGGCTTTTAGAAACACGCAGTCATTTACCAGTTGGTGGAGCTCAGTAAATAGCAGGAAGATTTGTCCACAAACATCTGAATTGGAAGAGAGTTGTGACTCAGCCAGCTTTATTAACTTTTTGCTTTAATTTCCACAAAAGCTGATGCCTTTGGGATATTGCTGCTTTTTGTTTTCTGCTGACAGAAAGCATTACAAATGCACTGAATTTACTGTGGAGTTGCTGCCACCTCGACCAACTGAAGTTCTACAGATCAGGTTTCCTTGGCACAAATGCAAATGTATAACTTTATATAGAACAGCTGTAACAGATGTGGGTAGACCCAGATATCAACTGCTGAAATTGGTCAAAACATTACCCCATGTCTATCATGAGACCAAATATGAATTATAAACCAGGCATATATAGGCTAAACCACCTAATTCTGATAAAGAACCCACTGAGCACCAGTGGAAAACTGCCCATTGAGTCCAGCAAGTCTGGAGTGAGGCCCTGTCTGCAGAAGAATATTTAGTCATTGAAAAGGTACCCTGAGTATTTAATTTGTAGTATGATCTGGGGGGAAATACTGTAGTTAATGTAAATGAGTGAAATATCATGTATCATCTTTCAAATGCATTTGCAACAGAATTGAATATTCAACATGGACACCTACACAAAGACCCAGCTAAAAGATATTTTAAACCCTCTAGAACTTCAAACTTTTCTTGTTGTTTTCTTGGAGACACAAGGGATACTTTCATACTTTCCTCAGCACTCTGAATGCTAAAATATACCTTAAAATTAAAACAGAAAGTGTTAAATATTTAAACCAGAAATTGAGTTTTCAAAAAAAAAAAAAAAACCCCAACAAAATGCCTCATAAACAGCTACAATAAATAGGTTATTTAATTTGGGAACATGAATATATCTATTAGAAATTATGATTGAACTTCTGTATGTTCTAGACTAATTGAAAAAAATATTCTCTTTATACAATCAGTAGAATTAAGAGTTCTTCAGTGTCCAAAGTACTGGAAGAAATTGTGAAAAGCATTATTCTAATGCTTTTTCAGGCTCCAAAAGCTGAGACAGTGATGTGATCTAATCAAGCATTCAATTGCCAACACATCTTCTTAAAAAGTTCTGTTTGGACTCTCTTTAGACCATTCCTGTGCTAGTAATTTTCTGATTGTGAAACATGCACACTGTTTGGGCTTAACAAAAGAAATCAGGAGGTTTTACTGGGCCACATCATTCTCACACAGGAAAAAAATAGTGTAGGCTTTGTTCTAGGCACACAAGCAGTGCCACAGAAATAGTTGGAATTTAGGCACATACTTCATATTAAAAGCAAATGCTCAATTGTTTTGCAGGATCAAGAGCTGCAAGTCTTAGTGATGCCATGGTTTCTATGACAACTAAGTGTGATATTACACAAAGGATTATGATTTAAAGGAACACACATCTGGCCTTTTCCACTGATGTTCCTTGTTTATCCTGTACATACCTTGTATACAAATCTGCTCATCTTTGTGGAATCACTGAGCCCACAACCAGGAAGGGAAGGCCTCAGCAGACCAGGCAGAAAGGATTGAAGTGCACTCTATTCCTGCAGATTTCAAGGAGAAAAATAAATTCAGACTTGGGACTACACTTTCCTTTCAGGCACAGCTGTAGTCCAGGAGCTTGCTGATAGCTGAGGGATACGGCAGCAGCAATGCAAGAAATGAAGGGCCTGGTAGAAAGCAGCAGGTGGTATGCACCCACACTCCCTCCCTTCAGAGCTCTCACAGCCCTGACATGGTTTCCTGCATCCCAGCCTGTCCTGGGGTTGGCTGCACATCCTGTTGAAAGCTTGAGCTGCGGGATTGTTAACCAAACTCTGGTCCAAGCAGGTCACAGACCCACAGCTTCCTTCCTCCACCCCAGTAGTGATCGCTGCTGGCTCGCTGCTCCTCTCAGCCCTGAACTGTGCAGAAACTCCACTTCCCCCCTGCTTTCTGATTAACTTATTCTCCATTTGGCTCAGGATGGAACATATCTGATCTCTTGGAGATAGACTCCAGCTATCTCCATGGTCCTCAGTGATCTCTGCAACATAACCAGAAAGGTATTTTCATCCCTTGGGAGCAGGTGCCAAAAGTAATTCCATATGACTTAGTGCTAAAAGCTAGCCCAGACTAGTTAGTTTGGAACAGGGTAGGAAATACCTGAGAAAAACTGAACTCTCTCCCTGTACTTCTTGTAAGAACAGCAGCCTGCTCTTTAATTGAGAGTGCCTAAACCCAGCCCTGCAGACCCCCAGCAGCCAGAAGGCTGCAGCATATTCTCAGCTGCTCATGTCCTGTTGCCCAATTCATCTCGGCAGTTCAGCCATTTTGGGTAGGAATATCTTCTCCTCTGTCTCACTGTCTCATTTTCAGAGAGCAGCCTAGCTCAGGGCTGCTGTGCATTTAGGACACACTGATTCACCCTCTGCTTTTACAGGCAAATGACTGCCAGTGTTGCAAATTTGTTCAATGGCCCTTTTAAGTACATGGCTGGCTTTGTAGCAAACAGCTCCCTTTAGATTAGGATAAATGCTTTACCAGAGAGATTAGTGCCACTGCACTTGTGAAGTCATGATATTCCCTACAAATAAAATCAGTGAGTATAAATAGCCAGAACATCTTCCATCCTATGAGATTATGAGCTTCTTCCTCGCAAAGCAGATGATAGATAATGGACAGATAATTTTGTGATAGCCAGATAGCTTCAACATAAGATTGAGCCCGTCATCATTAGTCCAATTAAAGCTCCTTTTTTATACCAGTAAAATAATTGACGTGCTGACAAACTGGTTCAGTTCATTGTTACTGCAATATTCACAGCTGTTCTGAACACATCCGTGTAATCAATATGGCCCACTAAAATGTTTCTAAATGAGTTAACTCTTCCAGGAATCAGCTGGATTTCTGAGACACTATCATGCTTTTTGTTCTTTTATTTACAGAGGCATTAAGTCAAATCACAAGCTGATCACACCCACTGAAGCAGAGCATAATATGAATGTCGCATGCTATTATTGTAATAGAAGTTGAGCAAGAGAACCTGGCTTGAGGCTACTTTTCCCATATTAAAAAAATACCTAACCTAACCTGCATCATTCTGACAGAACTAGGTTAGGGAGTGACTGTGTGTGCATTTACATTGGCAGAGCAGGGCATACAGTGAGGGACGGCAGAACGGCAGCCAAAGACAGGGAGCTCTAACTCCAACTCAGCAGCAGCCAGAACACCATCTCCCAGAACAGCCTCAGCAACGTGACCAAAAGGGCCCATTTCACACCATGCCAAGCTGCAACCAGCACTGAAGACAAACTGGGGCTCCAGTCTTCCTGTTCCTCACCGGTGCCATTGCCCCCAGTCCCTGTGCAAACAGCTGTGCAGCTCTCAGGGCAGAAGCTCAGGGCAGCTGAGAGCAGAATTCTTGTGTAAAGGTGTGGCTGTAGGTACAGAAATCAGGTTCCTTGCTCTCCTGCTCTCTGGGATAGATTAGAAGCATTCTCAGGAGCCACAGAAAATCTCTCTAAATTCCTAACTTTACTGCAGGTCCAGAAGAAACAAACCTTTCAGGTCAGCCTCTCCCTGAGAGAGGCTTCAGGGGAGGGGCTGTGGGGAAGACAAGCCTGCCCACATTTATATGGGGGCTTGGAGTGTTTGTCCTTGGTTGCAATTAAAAACCCCAACTAAAACTGCCAAAGCCTTTTAGAAGTTTTGTTAACCTACTACGAGGCAAATGCTTGAACTTCAGACTTACTTATGAACAGATCTCTTTTTTGAATCACATCTACTTCAAGCACTTGCCACATTTGGGAGATAAAGGTTTTAAGCAGCTGCAGATACCCATGCAGAAGCAATTACTTCTTACTGATGCCTGCAGAATTCCATGAGAACTTCCCAGTGTGAAATGCAACTGCACAGTCTCCTCTCAAGGTTCACTGTAGGCAGCGTCATACCAAGCACTAACGCTGGGTGCCGCACATGCTCTAGAGGAGTTACAAAGAGGTATGTTTTCACACTTAGAAATAGTCATCACATGCATACAGCCCATTATGGGGGCTAGGCAGTGACCTAAACAGAGCTTTTCAGCTGTTTGTTGCTATCTTCTGCTGATGTTGCCACTAGAAATGCAAAAAGACAACTCTGCATTTCCCCTGCTGAAACACAAATCTTTAATGAGTTTATTTTGAATTGTGTCTCAAAGACCAGGCAGAGATAGATAGTAGGCTGCACAGCTTTGAACAACTTGTCAAAATCCTTTTAGGAAACAAAATAGCATACATTTTTGAGGGGTTCCCATCTGTCTTAATTTCTTGCTTTTAATTTTTTGATTTTTGCAGCTTACACAGCTCAGACGGGATTAAGCTGAGAATATATAACCTGAAGCTGGGTTCCTGAAGTTTTCTTCATACAAGGATGGCACCTGCATAAGAAACTTCTTAAGCTGCTGAGCTGCAGCTCAGGCCTGAGGTCTCCTCTCTGACCTAGGTCTTCTTCAGATAAGAAGGGTCACCCAGCCCCAGATCCCAGTGCCCCGAGACAGGGTGCTTCTCAATGTGCCAGGTACAGCTGCAGAGGAGCAGCTGTGACAGGGGTGCAACACTGAGCTCTCCAGACTGGCTCTGTCTCTATCCACCTTAGCCCTCCACCATTTCTCTGGTCTTGGTATCAAGTTTTGTTAGTTGGTTTGGTTTAAAATACCTTTGGAGGTTGTTTACAAAGGCTTTGGCTCATGAGAAGCACGAGACCCACTTGGAAAGGGTGGTGTGCCCAGAGGCAATGAATTCTACATTGCTTCAGTGGTAGAACTCCACCTTAGAGTTCCCATCCAGGGAAGGGAGCCAAAGAGAGCTGCCTCTTCCAAAGGAGTCTACATCACCCCCTGATGTTTTGAAATTTCCAGTGGACTACATGAGTCGCAGTGAAGTGAGAAGCAGCATTTACACTTAACCTTTCATCAAGAAGTACAGCATCATCTGTATTGAGATACTATCTTGTTTCAAAAATCCCACATCTGTTAGAATCCTTTAGGTTCCTATTTCAACATATTGTGACTAAAAATAATTGCTTGTTTCTGGTGTTTCTTTGTGTGCCTAGCAGCATTTTGCAGAGTTTCACTGTTTCCCCAAGGCTGTCAGTCAGTTTTCCCTGTTGTTTGTGTGGGCTTCTCACACTCAACATGGAAGAGGAAAACACTAAAAAAACCAGGGAAAATATGATTATAATCCACTTAAAAGAGCCAGCAGGAGGATGTGTAGGACCAAGAACTCCTTTGACTTTTTGAAAAAAGTGAATGCATTTCAAATTTACTATGCCTAGTTAGCTGTATAAAATATAGTCTCTTTCTGTAACAAAAGAGAACAAGTTATCAGCCAGTCACTGTCTCTGGCAATTTCAAAATCAGCTGAAGAAACACAATTTCATTTCTTTTGATTAAATTATATATGGCTATGTAGGTTAAATAAGCATAAAAAGTCAGTGATCAACTTCTGCCTACTACTTGCATTTTTAGAAACACAAGCTGGGTAACATCTTTTTAGGATGGGAAAAAAATATAGTTATCAAGGCAGGAAAGCCAGAAATTTTGGATTCCCTCCCCCCCAGTAATCGATAATTAGCTCTATTATTTACAGATCTTTAGTTTTACTTCTGTTGGTTTAACCAGTTGTGGGCTTCAGTCCCCAAAGGTAAGATCTGCACCCCTCCAAGGAGGATACTTCTTTCAGCTTTTCTGCCCCAGCAGCTCAAGCTGCTTCTCTATACACTGATCTGATCCAAGGCTACACCTGAGAGCTGAGGCACAGGAAGCTCCATGGCCCTCAATGTGAGCAGCTACGGAGAAATTACTTTGCTGAACTCCTCAATGCTAATATTTGTCATCTTTTACACAAGAGCTGCTTTAAGAAAAACCATCCAGGACATGTAGAGCTCCTATCTATATGGGGATGGAGCTTATAGTATTTTTGGTGACTTTTATGTCTATGAGCAGACTTGGTGTTTAATACTAGCAGCTTTCTTCACACACCTACTCAGCCAAGTGCCATCCACATCAAGTACGTGTCGTTCTTCACAAGCCAAGGGAAAGCAGCAGGAACAAGTGGGAAAGAGCACGGTAATGCCTCCACCAAAGAAGGACATTTATCATACTGAATCACTTTCTGTGTGCAGCAGGACGTGTAGTGAATGCCGAAGAGCTGACCAGGAGATGGCGAGAGAGGGACACTTTTGGAAGCACATCAGGGGACGTGACCTGCTGCCCGCACCCCCTCGGCCGGAGCTGCCCTCGGAAGCAGAGGAGGGGCCAGACCCATTCCACAGGACACAGAGATGGAGAACGATCGAGCTGGTTAATTAAAGGGATAGTTCTGCTCTCCAAATCCCGTTTGCTCTGGAAATCTGAAATTTTCTGAAAATCTGTAAAACTTGAGTACATAAAGGAAATAATATCTGCAAATCTTTTGAGGCAGAAGGGGAGAAAATAATTCTTAATATTCTTAAGACATCATGGCTGTTTCTCAGGAGAGTACACAGACACCACACTCTTCGGCAGGTATCTCCACACAAGAAGCCAGAAACACTCAGGTAAAACTGAAGCATTCTTACAATATCACTGCAGCTACTATGGGTCAGTATTCATCTGGAGGTTATCAGAACCTTGGACATTCAAAGATAATTCCTTATATGTTGCCATGATTATTTTCTTCTCCTACCGAGCTGATCTGCAAGTTCAGAAAATACTTCTTGAATTAAACTAAACTATTAAGTTCAAGCAAAGAATTCTATTTCTAGACAACTGTTCCTATTAATTTAAGTCACACTAATTTTACTATTCAACATCTTGGGAAAACCACATGGTATTTCCAGTATGAGATTAAGTGTTTCTGATAATTTTAGTCTTCCTGAGAATCTATAACCTATTTTGTATTCTGAAAAAGCACCTAGAAATCTATTTTTCTGAGGTTCATAAAGCCTTCACTGGCTTGCCAGTATTTGCTTTGCCTCAGACTGAAGTCAACCAGGGAATTAATTCTGTATGATAGTCAGACAGAGTTGTGATGGAGCTTTACCATCTGAGTGCAGCACAGGATGGTTTGCTGAATAGTTTTCAGTGCAGGTACACTGACAGTGGTTACAATTCAGTGTAAAAGGAAAGTATGCTCACATTTATGTTCCAAAGTGAGTCTATTACATTATATTAAACTGCCACATTTTCACAGGGGAAAAACTCAGTTTGGAGAAACAATGTTGCTCAATAGTTATCCATTACTTCCTTCCCCTTTTAATTTCCATTAATTTCACTTTTCCCAACCCATTTTCAACTAGGAACACTGGAAACTGTTCAAATCTGTCCTGATCAACCCTATGCTATTTTCTTTTGTATGCTAATATCTTAAAAGCTCAAAATAAGAAGGATTCCATAGGAATAATTCACATTATGTGTTAAACTGGAATCTTCAACATCACCTATTTCAGTTACTCACCCAGTGTCCAGTGGCTTTGCACTCCATCTGGCCATCTACAGAGATCCAGATGGCCTCAGTGTTAGTCCTAGACCCTTGCACTCTCACTCAGTTATGCACATTAACTCAGGGAGCCACAGAGGTGAAAAGGTCCCCAGCTCCATGAAGGAACAAGTCCAACAGCCCTGGAAGCTTCCTGCTTTGCACTGGCTGCACTGGATCATTCTTAGCCCATCTGACCCTTTGGGATGGTTCTTCCTGATGGCAGGTTCGGCAAAGTCCTACTCTAAGTAACTTTGCCAGGGTAGCTTTGGGTCTCTTGGAGAACAGACAGAGTCACTCATCTTCAGACATTATATGAGAAGTAAGGCAGTGTTACAGACTGTGTTTTCCTCTGTATATCTGATGCTCCCTTTGGTACCTGGGATCCATCTGTCACACTCAGAATGGAGCCAACTGCTTGGCAGTCTGCTAAAATGCTCTTGACTTTTGTTTGCTATTAACTTTTTGCACTACTGATTTAGCTGCTGATTGACTGTGGTTTCTTTTGCAGAACATGGTAAGAAATATTTAGAAAACATCCTATCAACGACATAACTACGTACTATTTCAAATGGGTTTTGTCAATACTACCTTATGTAAACAGTCTGCAAATATCCCCAGCTTCCTCTGTGGTGAAACTCTCGTAAGACACATCTATTTGTAGAAACAGACCCCCAAAGTGACAGAGATGGACACAGGAGACTCATGCTAAAGACTTTTCAGTCACACATTAGCAAACAGTGAAAAAATAACCTCTCTGAACACACAACTTAGGTAACCAGTGGCAGAGAAAGAGCACAGGGTCAGCTGTGAGCTGGAGAGAAGGAACTAAGTCCAAGATGAAAGAGTAAAAATAGCCTCCAGGTAGGTTCTCTGGGGAAGTTCAAAACTCCATCCATATCAGCAGGCACCTAAGCACCTTTAAAAAAGGCTCAGAGTCTTTCAGCAGTTCACCTCAATCAACCTGTGGTTCCCCTTGGCTAGTTCTTAGTCACTGGGTTTTGCACACACAGCCCTTCCCATGGTTCTAATGTTGCTGCTCTGTGGTTTACATAACACTTCATCACCACCAGCCATCCTGTACCATCCTCTCCTGGCACTCTGCCCACCTGACCTTGGAAATGTTTTAAGGCAGGAGTGGGAGACAATCCTGCACTACCTCAGCTGTGGTGTTTTCATTGTCTACAGAGCAAAGGCAGCAGGTGTAGCGGCGTGTTTTCTATCTTTTTATTTATGGTTAATATTAATTTGTTCTGTAATGGTTTTTCCCAAGTTCCCCCTGTACTTCTCCCCATTTGGTATATCTCCCACCTTGGAAATCCCCTACCTTTGTCCTCCCAAGGTCTGTCCCTCTCCGGGAAGCCTCTCCCCTCTTTCCAGAGACTTCAGAGAGACTCAGTCCCAGATTGGAACAGGCTGGGAAATCCCCCACCCCTCCTTTCCTATTCATTGTCTGTGTGCCATCCCCACTCCCCTGATTGGTTTTCCCTCTTGTGTCCGCCCCCTTCTCCTGGTCCCTTATAAGCCATAACCCCGCCCCTCGCAGGGAGACTCTGTGGCTCGCCTGCATGCAGAGCAGGTAACAATAAAGCATCCTGCCACAAAGTCTCCTTCTTCTTACCTCATCATCGCCTCACTCACCAGCGCTCCGTCGCTGTACGGCCCTACCCACCGGGGGAGAGCTGCCAGTCCGCCTGCAACTCTCTAACTGAGGCTGGGGCGGTTCCCTGCCAGGGCTGCCGGGTCAGCTGGGAAGCCGTTCCCCAGTGAGCCAGGGAACACGCGTCAAGCAGGGACAGGGTTTTGTGGGGTGCAAGGCTCACTGAGGCAGGTGGCATCCTCAGGGAGACAGCTTCTGCCCTTTGACAGTTCCTCTCCTCTAAGTCATACAGAGAAATAGTTGGCTGGGAGGCAGCTATGAATATGTGCCCAGGGGAGCAAACACTGAGGCATGCTGAATAGCAGCTGCTCATAAGAAGTTCAGTATACAGAAGGTTTCCTCCAGGAGAGAAAGCATAATGAGAACTAATACAAAATACTGATGCTGCAGTGAAAATTTCCTAGTATAGCTGATAATTTCTTCAGCTTATTTGAGTATGAAAATCTTCAATTTCCTAATAAACACAAGGTGATTTCAAGTCCACCTATTCCCTGTACAGCACCTCTTTGCCACAAGAGTGCATCCTTGTAGCTTGCACCAGGCACAACCCCCTCTTGCTGCAGCATCAAGGTACCTTAAATCCTGGGTTGCCTTGTACCAGCAGCCCTGAGTACAGCTTCCAATAAGCAGCTGTTTGCAAATGCTTAGTTTGATACAAGATCTGGTTTATAGCATAGCAAATCAACGGGATGGTAAGAAAATGCCTTGTAACTAGATTTAAGATAGGTATTGTATATTGGCACACTAACAAAACACTGCTAGAAAAAACAGTATCCAAAGGAATATTGCAATATCTAAAGCAATATCTCTGTCCAACTTTCTTAAGATTTCCTTGTCATATTATCCTTTTCTTTAACATGCTAACAACAAAGGAATAATTACTCTAGTAATTATTAATAATTGTGAGTAATAAACTCACAATTCCTTACCAGGTACTGGCTATGTCTTTGTCAGCATTGCAAAAAAGTGGTTTTGTAAATTAAACTTCTCATCAGATGATCTCCAGGCATGTCTCTAGGAATAGGAACCAAGGTGAATAGAAATAACATAGTATCTGAAGTGTACTCTTGATATTACACAAAGTCTTACACACCCAAGACTATGAGGCTTGTATGTAAACCTGGCAAAGGGAAGGCTCATGAAAACAGAAGTCTCCTCAAGTTTCCCTTACTAAAAGAAACTGTTCCATCTTTTTGTGGATTTTGACTTTCCCACCTGGGCTGTGCTTGCCCTGCACAGATGCGTACAGAGTTGGAAACCTAAAGAGAATATTGAGTTGATTTCGTCAAAGAACATTCTTGTTGAGACCCTATGAATTAGCAGGAGCAGCATGGCTGATCCCTAGACAGGCTATTTCATTTCACAGACATCTTTCTGGAACTTCACTGCTGTCTTCCCAGAAACCACTCCCTCTGGGAATGATCTTATACTTTAGAGAAGTAGATGCATCACTTCTGATATTTCCACAATTTCTCCATGACGACTGCACTGTAAAAAAGCCACTATAAATAATCCCTAGCAATCCCATTTCAGACATAAAGACTACAGATTATACACTTATTGCTGATAATTTTTTCCTGGGCTGATAAACAGTTGCATTGTTTTGATTTACAGCCACACTGCACAGCTGGACTCTTTCTAAGGTCTCACTACTTGATACTTTGGGAGACTGACTGGTCTAGAAGCTATGCCAAAGCCACGGGGACCCAGACAGCTGGTTCACTGCCCCACTTTTGTCACATGCCCTGCACATGGGACCTCACAATTGCCACATGAGGTCAAGCAAGTCACAGAGCCTGCTGGTGCCTACCTTTCATTTCCACCTGTCATCTGTCTCATCTCTTTAGACTGGGAGCTCTCGAGAACAAGGGTTTCTTCTTACAATAAACTCATTCAAGATCACAGGTGTGGTTTCTAGACACAGCTGCAGCACAATGGGAAGCACAAAAGCAGAACTGACCTATTGTCTGAGACTGTCCACAGCATGAGGCTGGTGAGGCCCAAGAAGTGCTGTCAGAAGGATGTGTTAAGGGCAGAATTCATGTTCAATAAGATTGCTCATCTGAACGTGTAAAAGCAAATGAGTGTGCACATTAAAATCATTAAATTCACTTAAGAGGCGCAGAACTGTGATATACACAGTTGTGGATAATGAACAGACAGTGTAGTCACTGAAACGATCTAACTAATAAATACTGGTGGCTATGCTAAGATTCTCAATGACCTAAAAGGATTTTTGTTTTCAGCTTCTTAAAAAGGAAGGAAGAAAATGCTTTTGCAGAAAAAAGGACGACTAAACAGGGAGCTCAATGCCCCTGGTTAAACAGTCACATATCAGAGAAAAATACTTATAGTAATAAGTGGTGGTTATAAATATGGAACAGTCTTGGATGTGAAAAGAGAGGTAGGATATTGGTGTGAAGTGGTGCCACTCCTACTGGCAAGAAGACAACAGTTCCTGGATAAAAAAGCAAAATAGGGCAACAAAGAGCAGCACTTTAAAAACACAACAAAAATCCCAAATTTCTTGTAGGTTGTAGAGGCCACTACTAGAAAATACGAACAAGAATCTGATCCCAAAACAGATATAAATATGCCCCAAGTCTCACACAAGCAGCTGATTAGTGACAGCTCATGGCAGGCAGGGACTTGTCACCAGAAAAGGAAGTTAGACCTGAATAGAAGCCTGGCCCTGGGCTGGAGAAGACAGTTTGGCAGCAGGCCTTAAGCTGGCCAGGAAAGGCCAAGGTGCAATAGTTATATTGAATTTTTGAACTGAACATCTCAGTTCAAAAACTCTGAAATTGTGAATTTTCCCTCATCAGCTGATAGGTTCTCCATCAGTAAAGCAGCTAAAACAGACAGGGGAGGATAAGGAGGTACTCTGAGTGGTCTTATTAGCAAAAGGGGGATTTCTTGCATTTCAGCAGTTAAGAATCAGCTGCTATAGCTGTACATGCCAGTTACTGGGTTTGGACTTTCAGGAATTAGGAATTATTATTCTTTACTTTTATCTCACATCACTAATGAATCAGTTAATCCAGAGCAACTGCTGGTTGTATGCCTGAATGAGCACTCTCAAATGGAAAGTTTGTAACACTGAAGTTGATCCCTTTGGAAGAAAACTTCCCTCCTAGAAGTAAATGTGAAGCAGCACAGTTATGATCTCCCAGCACGCCACCAGGCACTGCTTACCATCTCTTTTCAAGAATTTCAGGCAATAGGTCAGCTTCTGCTTTCAGGCATATGATTAGCTGGGGATCAAATTAATCACAGGTGAAAACATAACTATGACAACCAGGTCAATGGGTATACTCATATCTGTCTTTGGAAGTCCAAACATAGGTAAAATTGTTTTCAAATTACGGCCTTATTTTTCCCATACTTCTAATAAGCTGAAGTATAGTCTGCTAAGCTATTTTCCATGATTTACAGTGGGATTTCCATGATTTACCTGTGGGAGAAAATGCCATCCAAGCAGAGAGACAGGTTTCATTTTTCTACCCTCTTCTGGGCTCCAAAGACATCTGAGAGAAAAAGTCAATTCCACTCATTTTCTGCAATATTGCTCATTTGTGATCAAAGACAGACACCCAGCAACAGACAAGCCAAGGACATTGGTGCATGAAAGAGGACCACTGTGACCTGTTCTTTGGTCTGGGCATCCTGCAACACCATTTTGTTACTACAACAAAATTTGGTTTTATAACCACTGCTAAGAAGTTCTGAGCTTCCCCTAAACCTGCACAGTGGAACTGGCACAAACTTTGACAGTGACATTACCTTTGGAAATATCAGTTGGAAATGGCTCCTGGTTTTCCACGTGTCAGAGCTGGGGCAAGAAGCCAAAGACCTCACATTTGACTATTCTGGGCCTGGTCAAATGGACAAATGATGGGACACAGTATCAGGTTTTTGCTGGTGCCACTTCCAATGTACACGGAGCAGTTGGTATCTGGCTCAGTGATTCTGGGCTTTCCCTTGGCAGAATGGCTCTGTCCCAGAACTTTGCTGGGCTTTTGTGTGCAGGAAAGCCCTTAGTGCCTGTCAGCAGAAGCTGCAAGACAGGTCTGGAGAGCTTTGTGTCAGCTGCCACCTTCCTGCTTCCCTGGTTTTAGGAAAGCCAAGGAAAACAGTAACTTGTGGGTCAAGATCCTCCATTGCCAAACAATACAGTAGGACACTTAGTCCTCCTTGTTCAGGCTCCCTCTATCGGTAATTACTGGTATTTTTTATATCCAGGTGGATAAAGGAATGACCTAGCAGCAGCCAGGGCTCAGAGCTGTTGTTTACTTGCAATACAGGTTTAAGAGGCCCAGTCCTCCAACCCCTGCAGCAGGTGCTTAAAACAGACAGTGAGTGATGAGTCATCCCGCTAACAGCACAGAAGAATTGTATTCATTATTTACCAGTCCCTGGGGTTCTGTGCTGCTTGGAGATGGCCTCCATCTCCTCTCAATCATTTAACACATTCCAGTTCAGTGCAGTTAATACAGGTCAGTGCACGGATCTTGTCTGGAAGAATCTCTCACTTACTGCTCTTTTTCTGCAATCTCTTCCCCAGTGTTCCTTCACCAGCCCTATAACCTCTTGGCAATGGTTCAGCTATTTTTCCCTTTAAAAATTCATCTGGTGTTCATGAAAGGTGCCGACCTGCCAGCACTCAAAACTGCAGCCTGATGTTGCTCCACAGAGCAGGCACTGCTGGTACAGGGAGACTGTGTTGTGTGGCACTGACTGATAATGCATCTCAGCCCTTTTATGAGGCACACAGTCTTCGGAGATCAATTAGGTACATTTACAAACAAATTCATTTCTCACCTTCTAGCTGAGAATATGCAAGGTCCAGCCATGAAGGGTTGGACTAAATATCCCTCTGGCCCCACTATCCTGGATCTCCTGGTGTCCAAGCTGGATGCTCAGGGAAGAAGGCTAGAGGGAAAGCACTAGCCCCAAATACACTTCTACAGACTGCAGCTCAGAGACTTCCTGGATTTGAGGTATTTAGTGGTGCCTAGAGAGTATGAATGTCTTTTCCACAAACTTGTTCATGGAAGTCTTTGGCATCTGCAATCCTACAGCAATAATCCCATAGTTCATCTACCTGTTGCAATAACCCTCATATTCTTTTCCTTGTAGTGGACCTCCCACATGAGGTTCACATAACCAGAGAAAATAGTGATAATTGTTGCCTCATCTGCCAGTGACCTACCCCAAGATACAGGATGAAATACAGCATATCTCTGGAACTCTGCTTTACCCAGGTCAGAACAGGAGTTAAAACAAGCAGGTTTTCTAGGACATCTCTGGATGAAGAGGTTTGTAATGTGCATTTTTGTCATGAGGTGACCGCTTGTTATGGCCTAACGGACAGGCAACAAGGTCAAACCACCAGGTCAATAAATGGTAGGTTTTGCAATGTAGCTAATCTGGAGCAAATACTAAACACACACTTAGAAGTAAGCCTGGAGCTTCTTTCTGATCCTTGCTCTTGATCCAAGGGTAACAGCTAAAGCAACAGTGCTCTTAAACCACCATCCTCCCTCAGGGAAATAGCTAAAAACCCTCTTGTGTCCCCGTTCAGCATTTCTGGAAGGCAGGTATACACTTGAATAGTTGCAGCCGCAACTTAGAAAGTTGTGCAAGTTGGAAAGGATTTAGAAATATTCAAAATTAAAGACATCTGGAGAAAAATATCTATTACATGTTTGCCAAACATAAACGAGGTTTCCTGGGAAATGTTTTGAATTTTCATTACAAACCACAGTTGCTTAAGGCAAAATTGTAAATACAAGATTTCAGAGTGTTTACCCTCTCCATTTTTGACAGAAATATGACTGCATAGAAATCTTAACAGAAAGATTGTTTCTTTAAGTTTACTAAATCTTTGGTAAAACTAATCTTTTCTAAACCAATTCAACCAACCTTTCTTAAGAACCTCTAACAAATGAAATGCCAAGAGGTGATGAGAGAGAAACAAAAATTAAGTTTTTGCCATTTAGAAGACTTGGTGAGTTAAAAAGAAGATAGAAAATGAATTATGGAAGAGAGAAAGAAATTGGAAGATTTTTTTAAAGGTAGAATTCTATAGGAAATCTAGTGTCATTCACTGGGTTTCAAAGGGACAGCTCTGTGCCTGAGCACCTTGCCATCGATTTATAGGAACAAGGAAAGTAGCTGTTGCTCCTTCTCCTGGTGCAATTCCAAATTGTTCAAGTTCACTGAGAAGTTTATTGGTTGGGTCTTACTCAGGCAGAGCAGAGCAAACTGACAGGATATTTATTCTCCAGGTCTTTGGACAAGGCCAAAGTGATTTAGTCTGCCTGAGAACCAGGGAATACACGTTTTGTAGATTATGACTTCAGACAAACATGGATTATAAAAGACAAACATGGATTACTCCCATGGAATACTCAGTATTTCACAACCATAGCTACTTCCTTAACTCATTTCTGCAACAAAACACAGCAATGCACTTCAGACAATACCATGGGTTGCTGTTTGCCTGGACTAAGTCCATTAACTCCAGTTTAAGCACTAGCAAGTATTACTACTTGTGCTCATTTTCTATCCAAATATTTTAAAGAATTCTTGGGATGCGGGTCTGTATCTTCTGGAATCCATCATAAAAAGACAGTATTTTTCTGATAGCTTTGGCAGTATTTCTCCACACTACCAATTGTGACAGGAACTTTCAGTTGTTTCCCGACTTTTTCACAACTCATTTATGTGCAGCTATTCTTAAGTCAATGCATTCTTCATGATTACACGGGAGACAGACTGGCAAATACCCTGTATGAAGTAATCAGTTGCAGTAGCCATGCTCTTAATGTAACATGACAGCTCTTCACTCAGCAACTTTGCAAAAGAAGCTCTGCTATTTAGAACTGTTAATTTTATTTTTATTTTGAGCTTACACAGTAAGAGATTATGCCTAACTTGTCCTCAGGTTAAATGAACACAAAGTCCGTGTGCAGTTGGAGTATACGAACCCTTGTGCAGCTCCATTTTCTTCTGGGTGAACTGGGAATTACACCTACTTAGCCAATGGAACCCAGCTTGAGCAAGGTAAAATCTCTCATGATTTTACCCAACTTTAAGTTATAAATATTCAGAGTATAGACTCACAGAGTCAGGGGATAGTTTGAGTTGTAAGAGACCTTACAGGTCACCTAGATCCAACATCCTGCCATGGGCAGGGACACCTTCCACTAGACCAGGTTGCTCCAAGCCCCATCCAAGCTGGCCTGGATCCAAGCATCCCTGGAACATGTCAGGGATGGGGTATATACAGCTTTTTAAATTTAAACCCTGAACATGAAAAGCTTTACTGTATTGGATCCAAAAATCTAGCACCTTGCTCGACATGCAAAAATTTCAATTATGACCCTATGATGTAGAAAATAGTAATGTATTTATATTTTGTGCAACAAAATGGTGGGGGGAGATTTAACAGAATAAGCAAGAGCAAAAACCAAAGTAATTGAAAGAGAGAAATGAATCTCATTGCATCAAATACTTGTGATAAATGTAACATTTGAATGCAAAAAGAAAACACCCTGCCACACATGGCTCAAACTGAGCTGCATCTGCAATGTGGTGAATGAGCACCATGTCAAATCCAGCAAGAGTCATGCAGGACTTTCATTCCACATCATTTCTTCAGGGAACAGCAGTGACAATACTCGTCATCTTTATGCTTATTCACAGCTGTTTATGTGCACCTGCCTGCTCTCACAGGACTGCCACAAACCACTATACTCTTCCTTTTTTGAGATGGAAGAGCACACAGAAGTTTCTGAGCTGGGCATCGCAGCCTCCCTCACTGCTGGGCCAGTGCTGCTTCCATGGACACAGGTCATGGTGGAGGGCAGGTTTCCCAGCTCACTTCCCATGGCACTGCAGAACCTCATTCAAGCCTCCAAGTACCTGAGGAGCTCCATGCTGCCAGACCACAGTCCTACCATGACCCACAGGAGAGAACTGAAAGCCAACCTTGGGATAAACCTGTAGGATTAGACCCTTTTGGCATCCAGGACACACCCTCCCCAAATCTGGGAGAGAACTGGACTGGATCAGGAAGCTTTGGCTGTACCCACAATTTACGCACACTGAAACTTTCCTTCTCAGTGGTTTCTGCTCCCTCTGATCCCTTAGAAGCTGCTCCCAAAAACTGCCCCATTCAGTGCTGTTTCTGCTGGCTACTCCCTTTTTTCCCTACCATTCAACATTTACATGTGTTAATGTTCCCCTGAGGTGAGTTCCCCTGAGGTGAGCCCCCTCTCTTTCCATGTCTGCCTCAGGCATCTCCATGCTCTCCTGCAGGCCCATGGAACAGGCTGCAGTACAAACACAGCTGCATCTGTAATATCCAATGGATATAATGCACAGACACTCCCTAAGCTTCTCTAGCACTGTGCAAGAAGTGAACTTGGCAAACTTTTTAAAATAGCAGTCCATGTTTTGGACTTGAGTTCATCATTACAACAGCATGGGAGTATTTGTTTGACTGACAGCTGGACTGAAATTCATGCAGCTCCATTTTTAGGGTGCAGGAGTGTTAAGAAAACCATGAATACTAATACACTTTATAGAATCTGAGTGCATGAACCAACACAATTTTATGACTCATCTGTGACACTATTTAAGCATTTTAAAGAGTGAGAAGTTGAACAATGCACAGATGGTCTACTTCACATTGAAAAGAAATTCGTATTTTTGTACTTCATGACAGTAGTTTGAATCCAGTGAAGCATTGTAACAGATAAGCTAGAACTGCTGACATTTGCAGGCAGTGAAATGGCTCAGTATCGAGTGCTGCAGGCATAAACCCCAGCTGACAAAACAGTTCCTCTCAAGTTTTATTGGGAGGTTAATACAGGGTGGATTGTGATGATTATGCTTTTCAGGTTCAGCCCTTTGTAGAAAGGTCAAGCCACAAGCACAAATATCCAATAGATTACAGCATTGCCAGAAGTCGGTGCAATTTAGCTGCAACTGTAATTTCAATTGTTGCATCTACAAGTAGAACTAGAGGTCACAGGTAAAACAGCTTCTCCTGGGTTCTTGCTGAACACATTGTATTTGTTCTTTCATAAGTCAAGCTTAAAACAAGCACAGCATGCAGCCAGGAAGGCACGCTACACAGGTGGATGGGGTTTGGATTTTTTGGTGGGGTTTTTGCTTGTTTGCTTGCTTGCTTGTTTGTTTGTTTTTTTTAATAAAATGCACCTCAGAAATATTTGCTACAAGTATTATTCAAGCCTCTATCTGTCTAAAGGATTGAGGAGAATGTTTGTTTGCCATAAGTGGAAGAGGATCTCATGATAGCCAAAAGAAAGAAGAAAAGTTTTCTAACTCTCTTAAAGAAAAAATCTTGTTCCAATTCCCAGGTACATATATTTTCCTAATTGTCACTCTTTTTTTAACTCTTCCAGTCAGAAACTTAAAGTCATTTATTCTAATGAATGTTATATATATTATACATGTAATTACCACATGGAGGTAAAGATATGTTGCCCCAATGGGTTCTATTGATTCTAATTCTGGAGAAAAAGCAATGTGAGGCCTGAGAAACTTGGAGCTTCAATTCTGAATCCTTTGATTATGATGATTTGATTATGATGGATTCTGGAATGTTGTATAATTTTTTTTTCTGATAGATCTCTCCCTTTTAGTCAGTTCTGAAATCCATAAATGCATTATAAACTACACTGCTCCCCCAGCAAGGCAGGCAATTTATCTATTACACTCACTCAAATCATAATTTCTATTGCAAAAGTAGTTGCTCAGACTGGGAATCTGGGAGAGGAAGATTAAACATCTGCTCTTAAAACACAAAGATCTTGAGCCCAAACTTATCATGATTGAAAATGAAATTCTAATTATTGCTTGCTTTTACAATAATTTCTGTCTTGTGCCTGAGAAATTTCCTGACAGATTTTGACCAAACTGAAATGTTTCTAGTCAGGTGCAGCTGTAATACTTTGCAATGAGAAAGTTTTCATCAAAACATTCCCAGCCAGCTCTACTTTTAATACAATTTGTTCATTTAGTGATCAAGATTTTCTGGTAGCTCTAGAAATAAAGACACTGAAAAGCCCAGCCTCACTCATTATTGTGTTATTGCTTGTTCTTTCTACCTGCAGCCACAGTTTTGTAGCTGTGTCCAGAGAGTGCTCTGGAACTTGAGGAGCTACCATCCTGAGTGATGTGCATTTAACAAGCAAGGTTTAGGATATTTACTAGCCAGGTTTTAGCCCACTTTGGGCATTGGGCCAGTATCATTGGAGACAGAAGGAAGTTCTAGCAACTCTTACAAGTTTTAAGCTCACAATAAATAGAAAGATTTGAGCCAAGATAAAAATATCACCTTTGTGGTCCTTGGCATAGGGAGAAGCCAAAGAAACAAAATTCCTGGAAATCCTTGTAACTGTGGGAAAGTCAAATGACATTGGAACTAAAGAAAGCACAATTTTTTTTCCACCTGAATAGCCTTACAAAGACAGAGAGCATTGGCAGCTACTATTCTCAGCCACTGCTGATAAGTAGAAGCAGAAGAGAGGGAACTCCCCCCAAACTTTACAATTAGAACTGGATTTCCAAGGAGAACCAATGCACAACTTTCACACAGAAATGGCTACAGGGAATTTCTGTTGAAATTCATGGTAAGGAATCACTTAATGTCATTTTAACGCATTGAAGTCACATGACTCATTAATCACATTAAATGTGATATGAGTGAGAGTTCCTTACAGAAATGATGATTTAGAGGAAGCATAAACTAGACTAGAGGATTACCTACCTCACAGTAAATAGAAGTAGCTGGCCCCTATATATGCCAGAAAAAACATCATCCTTAGCTACACTGTAGCTACAGGCACATCCAACATAGATACTCTAAAACCTGTATGCTACGACACTTGCATAAGTCATTCCTTGTGGTCTCTAACCATCTCTAGCTATTTTTCTAACAACTCTGTCTCTAGTTACCTCCAACCCATCAGCCTTGTACTTGCCCTAAAAAAACCATCTAGGGCCAAGTCTGGATGATTGGTCAGTATCAGAAACAGACCTTCCCCATGGGAAAATCTCTTTCATCAAATTTTAATGCTTTTTCCAACCCTGCAGCTTTAGCCACAAAGCACAGATGACAAAATGATTCTCCATTATCATTAAGTGTACAATTTTGAGAGTTCAAAAGTGCTCATAATACCATTTGGATTTCCATTTAGGACGAGACCACTGCTCCATAAATTACACTGCTTATCAAATACACAGCTTTTGTAAAGTGACACTAAATCTCATTTCCTAATACTGTCTCAGTGATCTCGTGTCATAAGTACAAGCACACAGAGAAAAACACAGAAGGAACTTTTCAAACTCTTCTTGATGATTCCATTATGCTGTTCCTTCTACAAAAATTACTATAAATTTGAGAAAGAGACAATTTACATCCTGGATGTCCATTAGCAAAGTCATTACAATCCTGTTATTATACAAGATTACAATGTAAAAACAACTTTTGTGCAATGCACTGGAGATCCACTGATGATCTTTCAGAATGAAATTATAACAAGCTTCCTCTGAAGATGAAATCACAAAGAAAATTGAACAGTTTTAATACAGCTTCTACAGCTTTTAAAAGGAACCAAAGAAATTAAAGACTGTAATTTAAATGAATGCTGTATTATAAATATATTATAAATAAAATAAATATAATATAAAATATTATAAATATATTATAAATAAAGCCCAGCAGCATGTAAACCACATACTTTTGCATCTGGTTGCTTTCTGGCCTCTGCAAGTGTGACCATTTCAGTGTCTGTTCTGCAGTGGATGAATATACCTGAGCACAGCAGATCTCTGTTGTGTGAGGTGGACACATGGCTGGACATGAACTACCTGAGTCACAACACTGCAGTCCACATGGACAGAAATGCTGCAAAGCCCAGTGAGCAGAGCTGGTGCTGGGCAGTGCAAAGCACCTGTTCGAAAGGATGCTCTGGAAGACAACATTTACAACTGCTCATGAGTCACTTAAAGCTTTAGACCCCAATTTAACACAACTTCTAAACAGATGTTTTCTTCTAAGCATGCATTCAAACGTCAGTACTTTTCCAAAAGTGGATGGACATTTGTGCAAGGTCCTAACATAGGTGGAATAAATGCTGTATTTACATATTGCTTCAGTCTGAGCAAGCAAATAATGTCTGGCTGATTTAATCAAGGAAAGATTGTTATTGATGTAATTTCTATATTAATATTAAGAATTAAGAAAATATATTTCTTCGTCATTTTAAAATAAGCCAATCAATAGTCCTTCCATTTCCTCTCTGTCTCGCTGAGAGGAATTATTTTTTCCCCAATATTCATCCTAGTTTTCCATTAGCTTGACATTCACCCTCTGACTAATCCTTGAAATCCACTCTCCTCTTCAGTGCTAGAATACTCTAAAATGATTTTATAATAAAACACTCTCTATATCTGTTGTTTATATATATTTCAAAGATAAAGCCACAGCTGAGGGAAGGGTTAGATGGACAGAGATCAAAACAAACCTAATTCTTATACCTCTTTCTGGTCTCAGACCAGCTTTCAATTAATGTATCACGACCCTCCACTGGGTCAAAATAGAGCAGATTTGGGACAGCTATTCTTTGAAATGCTATAAAGGGACAGAGGTGCTAGCACAAAGCAGTGTCTGTAAAAGCCACATTCACTTCACTGATTACAGAGAGAGAAGATTTGCGTGAAATGATAAATGCCTAGATAACAATCTTCCATCCAACCATAAAATGTAGCTTATGCCCAGATGCAGCACTATCAATAAAGAACATCAGCAAAGGTCTGAAAGGGCAGCATCGTGAATGTTGCTAAGAAAATGCTTTGGGCATTTTCAGATAAAACATCTGCAGCTTGGACATCTGCATCAACTTGAATGATTATTCCAGAACTAAGGTTTGCTCTTCCAAACTCTTTCTGGGAGAAGTTTCTATATGAATGCAATATATATGCTAAGACATAACCCAAGAAGGTGTGGTTGACAAGGTTACTCAAGCACAGTCCTTGTCACAAATCCTGCAAGTCATCACATTCAGTGCTCTCTTCTATAGCTTCAGATAGCTTCAGACATCAGCTCTGAGCTTTCTGAGCAGTCACTATTTCATTAAAAAAAGAAAAAATGTTGAATGTAAAGTTTAAAATTGCAAATCATGTCCCAGCTGAATATTGTACTGAAAAGGTCAGCTGGAATGCTCAAACCCAACCCCAAATCATCATGAACAAATGCCAAAAATCACAAATGTGTCCCATTCAGCTGCCAACAGTTTCAGCTGGCACTGCACATCTTGGTCACTATACAAAAATCTGTGGTATGGGAAGTGCTGACAGTGCAGCACAGCCAAAATAATATCAGTATCACAGGTCTGGCAATCTGCAGAGTAAGTGCTACATCTGTTCAAAACCTCATGCTCAACCTCAGATCCCAATCATTAGAACCTAGGCTGGAAGAAGATTAGGAAAAATATTTGTCACTACAGAAATTCCTTCAGATGATTTGGTCCTATGGGGAGCATCATGGACCTGTCAATTTCCTATAAAGCACCCTGCACTCAGGAACACTGCCCAGATTAGACTCTCTCTTTTTTACAATAAAACTCTCTCTTTTTTACAATGTTTGTAAAAAAGAGAGAGTTATTGCAGGGTAATAGCTGCTGTATCCTTGTCATCTGCTCAGATTTAAGGTCCCAGTCCTGCAGGATTTACTCCCATGTTTTTCCTTATCTCTTATCAGTCCAGGCAAGTTCAATGGACCTGTTTGCATCTGAACACACAGGAATCATTACAGGACTAAGAAAGGACAAGTTAATGTACTGTTATCGATAGCCCATGGGTTTTTTTAAACTGATCCTGGCCCAAAGACAGAGAAAGTGGAAGAGGTTTGAATAATGTTTTCAGTGTCACACATCTGTCACTGCTCAGTGCATAACAAAAAGTCATGCTGGGAATTCATGGAGATCGAGACATATGGTTTGGCAGCACCATCATGAATTCCTGTTACCACATTAAACTAATTGACTTTGAAGAAGGAAAAGTAATTAGGAGACAGAGAATTCTCATGGTAGAAAAACACATTGCATCAATGAACATTGCTATTTATTGCTCATATTCCTGCCTGTCTATTTTTAATACACAAGTGCTTTATTGCACACTAGCTGGAAGTGCTACATAAAAATGTAAGAATGAAAAACCACTTTTTAAACTTCTATCAGATTATTCATAATAGAAGTAGAGAAGGTGACAGCAACACAGATCAGACAAAGAAGATGGCAGCAATACAGATCAGAAATGAACGGAAAATTGCAGGATATGATGAGGAGCAAAACCAGGACAAAGTAATTTACCAGCTAAGGAGACCTAGGTTATGGCAGCTGCCTCTGGATGTTTCAGAGATTGTGCAAAAGAGACAAGCAAAACCTGGACTCGAGACCAAGCCTGCACATGAGAAAGGAGTGCAGTGTCTCTGCCTCCCTGCTGACAGGACAGGTACAGAAAGGAGCAGATAAGTATCTTTACAGTCTGAAGGGGTTCTGGTCATGTCCTGTTCTCAGAATCCTGGAGCAAACCTGATGACCCTACTGAGCTACTTTCAATGCCACTGAGCCCTCTCCCCTCAGGTGGTGGCAGACAGGAACAGCTTCAGTGAAGTCAATGAAAACACTGCAGTATGGCAGAGTGGTGAGTTCAGAGCAGAACAAATGGACGGTCAGGAATGGAAACTTGGGAGAGAAGTATAACTGAAGCTTGGTCCAAGTCAAAGAGAAACTGCAGCCTTCACTTCAGGCACCACATGGCCCTGAACTTGCCTGGGAACACATGCACAGGCAGTCAGAGGAGCTGAGAACAAGAATCACTCCCCTAGCCTGCAGGTAGAGGCCCTTCCCAGGTAAGCAGAACTGGCAGTGTCCCCTTTCCTCACTGCCAGCACAGCCCCAGGGCTCCACACCACAGTTTAGTTCACATACCGAAGGTGTCCCAGGAAACTCCTCTCCCCCATACAGGACTCCCTGCTCTTGTTCTAACAATCTTAAAATACCTTGACCCTATTCTTAACTCACAGAAAGGACAGTTTAAGTGTTTTGAAGCCTCCCATTTTGAAGTGAGAAAGGGAGGGAAAGAGGGACAAGGAGGAAAGAGTTGTAGGAGTCACTGGGGCCTGGAGAAGCTTATCAGGACACACTCAGCTGATGTGGCCACAGATTACCCATCCAGAAATGCTGCTAGTGCTGTTTTCCCTGATGGTTATGACCAAAGGGAGATTTTGATAGAACTCTTTATTCCCTGTGGAAGAAAGAGATTACACAGACCATTCTTACCCTGTGTGCACAGGGAGGCCAACAGCAGCATTTTTCTTGACTTTGATAGAAGTGATATCATCAGTCACTGCAATTCAGATAAAGAAAAAGTGGGGGACCAGGTGGGAGGGAGAACATGTACACATAAATAATTTCCACTCAAGCACAAGACTTAACTATGTCCCTTTTAGTACCTAGTATAGAGTTTATGGAGTAAAATAGGAAAGACCAGATTAGATGAAACTGATAGACTAGTAAAATATGTAATAATTACTAGAATTAACAAAAGCACTTAGCTTTTGTTAGCTTAGCACTTAGTGCCCAGCACTAGCTGGGCAGGCAAAAATGGAATTTGGGATTTTCTTTGTGTAACTGAAGGAAATTTTTAAGTAAAGTCTCATTCCAGGCATGCAAGCCCCATCATTTTCTGCTTACATTATGTCTGCAGCAAAAATAGCAAACCAGAAAAATATTTTTGCAATATAAAAGCTCCCTAAAAGAAGGCGCTGCTAATCTGAGCTACTGTGGGAACAAAAACCAGATGTAGAAGTACTGGACATGGAAACAATAACAGTTAAAGGAATAACCTCAATGAAGTGATAGACTCTTCCCTGTCCTGCCCCAGTGACACAAGAACAGCAGAAACTGTATTTCCCAAGAGTCAGGGATCCAGCTGCTTGCTACTCTGAAGTTTTTGAGAAGCAGTATCTCCTCGGATGATTTTATTTTTGAATGACTACAACTGCTCTGTTACTCTTTCCCCTGTTCCAGGAGCAGCTGGGTGCCAGTTAACTGCAGCTGCTCCTCAAGGCTTGCTGAACTAAAAGAAACTACAGGCAGTGTCTGAGTCTTGCTCACAAAGACGACTTGAGCACAGTTCCACTGAACTTACAGGACCTGCATGGTGTGATCCAAGATCAGGAATGCAATTGGGGAAATTGTTCCTGCAGCAGATGTGGCAACACTCAGGATTCTGGGGAGAACAGGAGTCCCACTGCAGACAAGCAGCTGGGGAAGTTCCCCAGCAAAACTGCAGCCTGCAGGCAGCCACGGTGCCTTGAGCTTCACAATGTTTGTAAAAAAGAGAGAGTTATTGCAGGGTAAATCCACGAGGCCTCATTTTCAGCTCACCTGTTCTCCTTCCATTTGAGTGACGTTCTGGATTTAAAATAGGGGCAGGAAGAACAAAATCTGCCTGAGAACATCTATTTCCACTAGATGAGCCAATAGGAATGACTCCAGTCACTTCTGACCCATCTGGGACCTTCAGTGCTTTTTGGTCTCCAACAGTTTCTTTTCCAAATGTGCTTGGAGAGCTTCCTAGGACCTGTCATCTACTGAGCTAAATCCTTCCAGCACTCCCTGAGGCTCAGTTAAACTGGGTACAGAAGTGGACACGGATTTTTAGATGGCTCATAAACTCTTTAGATCTTTAGTACTATTATTCCTAGTGGATGGTTTTATAACATGATTCAGGACCTCATGAGGAATTGCTCAAACCATACAAGATATTATTAGCATGTGTCACATCTGGAAAACTCCTTTTACTGTGCTATTTTCTAAATGTGTAAAATCTTCACTGTTGCTCTATTTTCAGGAGAGCAGAGTTTTTGAGGGCTCTTGGAAAATCTCAGTATTTGACAGAAAACAGATTTCTTCATGATATTTTTTCCACCAAAGAAGTGAAGTACACAAATTCCCTTCCCAACATAACTCTTCTTTCATTTCAGAAAAATATCAAGATTCTTTTAAAAAACCCCACACAGGTATACAGACAAAGAGCAAGTCAAACTACAAGTCATCACCATAAATCAGACACCAAGAAATCACTTTGTCAGCTTTAAAAGCAATAAATTTATCTTGGTAGAAATAACCTTCATTGCCAAGGTGAACTGTTTTTCTACTAATCTTTGGAGATATTTAATAAACAGTATGTACCCTTTTAAAATCCTCTTACACTATTAACATACATTTCATAAGGCCAACGAGGGAAAAAGAAAATCATAAAATGTCATTAGAATATTTCCAGAAGCTCTGCAGATAAAAAATTTGCAAGACTTGCATATCCAGACATAATACAATCAGCAGCAGCGAAGTTAGAGCACTGTACTCAGATCTGCAGCTGCTTTCCACTCCAAAAGGAAATGGAAGGCAAACACAGTTATCACTTCCTTCTGTTTACTGAAAAAAAAAGTAAACTCCAATGGTTTCTGGATTATAAGAGTCCAAGGAAGTTACCCCAACACCAAATAAAACCCCATCCATTTTCTAGACACAGAAATGGTTCAGAAATCAAAATGTGATCAATTTCAAGACTGGTGCAGTGGTTAGACACACTGGTTAAATACCTGCTTTTCTGTTAGGGTTTTCTTTATGTGTCTCTGAAAGAAGGTTCCTCAGACAGATTCCCTTGGCAATGAAATTAGTCCCTAAAGACAGTATAAATTGAATGGAAATGAAACATGGAGCAGTGGAAGGAAACACTGTCCAACTGCCAATTGGGTTTGCAGTGCTCAAGTTGCAGCTGCTGTTTGGGAGTATCCACAGAGCAGCTCCAGCCCTGCCTGTAGCTGAGCATGTGGATGAGGGGCTGTGCCAAGCTCTGGTATCACTAGCTCTGCTCTGTGCCAGCTGCTGTGACGTCTTTGCCGCACTGCAGACACAGCTGGGGCTGATGGGGCTGTGTGCTGCACAACATGGTACCTACACTCCCGACTTAGAACTGGTCCACAGGAGAAATGAGAATTTCAGACTATATCTGAATCTCTCATGCAATTTCCATGCTTAGCTTGGACTAGCAGCTATTACTTTGAGTATATAACTTACTTCAATTTGGAACAATTACTCATTTTTTCCTTCCAAAGTTAGGTTTGCCCACGTGAATTTTCCTTCCTCTCAAATGCAGTTGTGAAAAATCAGTGTGTAAAGGGAATGCATCACCCCACATAACCTGCAGAGCTGTGGTAGCCCTTTTTTCTTTGAAGTGTGCCTCTGAAACCTGTTCAGCTCAACGCACATATCTGCAGACAGCAAACACACAATATATGCCTCCCTGGAGATTTAGCTTTCCTTTCCTCTTTATTGTTGACTTAACAAGACTAAAAGCTTACTCCTTTGATCTGTGTAAAAGGAAACCATATAAATTTTGTCCTGAAACTATATAAACTTCTACATGCAGCCTCTTGGCCTAGCAGAAATATTAATGAAGCTCCATTTCAGCATCTGTGTTTGATTCTTTCATTTTGTTACAGCTGACATATTTTTTCTAAACTCATCCTGTTCTGCCTATTCATGAATAAAAAGAATAAGATTCCTAAGAGAGCTGTGCGTGGTAAAAGATGGCAGTTTGCTGACTTATTACTACTCCAACAGATGAGATTATTTGTTTATATTTAGCTCAGTGCATTTAGAAAACAAATCCAAGAGGAAAAGAAAGGCTCTGGGGATCTATGCAAGTGCCTGACTGGCTGCACTACCCCTAAACAAGAACTTTCAAAATGGAGTGTGAGCCTTTTTCTCACAGAGAAGCTTTGGCATTTTAGCTAAGTTGTTTATATACAGGCAACAGTCCCCAGTGTGTATGCACAGGATTAAATCAGAAAAGCTTATTCCTGCACAGGAACCCAGTCTGATAAAAGGCAATCTGATTCTAATTTTACTAACTATGAACGACACAATTATCAATTTGTCATACAAATGTATATGTAAAAATATAAACCAACATTTTTTTTTTGCCTACAGACTTTGTTCCTGTTATGGAAATCTATGCATGCAGAGAGTCTAAAAGTGCTGTTCTGAGAGGAATGATCTATTCAGTCCCCAAATTATCCCCTACTACTATCAGTCTTAGAAGTTCTCCTTATCTACATATTCAAATTGCACCTGTCATCCTCATGACCACTTTTCTTCTTACATTGAGGATACATAATTTCAGAAGCTTGCACTCCCTCTGGGATTGACATATGGAGTTACACATAGACGGATCTGGAAACAGTTCTGTTCCTGTGGCTGTGGGAAATCTCACACATACTGCTGCCTTCGGAATTGCACAAGTTACAGCATAGGGATCACACATAACTGTTTTCATTAAATCAGAAGGAAAGAATTAGAGCAGCCTTACTGACATAAAAGCTGATGGCAACATGTCCTCCAGGTGCAGAAAGGAAAGTAATGCTAACTTGAGAGAACACTTCACTTGACAGTAAAGGCTGGGAAAGAAATAATCAATCTTCTTTCCCCTCCATCAAAAATTCAGCTGCTGAGTGTTTTTGTGAGGAAAAGAAGGCAGTGGCAAACCTTCCCCAGTTTATCCCCAAGAGGACAACAAGATGCTGCTTTCCTTGCCCAAATTTCTCCCTTTGAACCTCCCGACAGAGCCCCATCCCTCTTGGACTGTGAGCAATTTTGTCATTCAGCTGTACTCTTTGGCCTTAATGCCAGTGTTACAAAAAGGACACAAACACCCAAGTGTTTGCCACAGGGAAGTTTGATGTGGACTGTATACCACACCCAAATTTTTGTCAAGCAATACTGAGCCCCACAATCACTTCAAACAAGATTATAACCCAAGCAAAGAAAACCAAACCAACATTAGTTCAGCAGATGACAACCAGATTCTGAAGAACTTCTTGCCTTGTGAGAGAACTACAGTATACAGAGTAAGAAAAAGAAAGCAGAAATGTTTGAATAGTTTGAGTACCTAAAATGTTAGGAAGAACCTTATGGAAGATAAATATAACAGGAGGCACTATCACTCTTGTCAAACCTTCAGGAGCAGTTATTTTGTAGTTTCTTCACTTTACAACCACTTCATGTATCCCCTCCTTGGAGACCACCTCCCCACTTCTCACCTTCTTCAGGCTCCTAACAGAATGAAGCACGTGGAGAGCACCAGTAACCATACAGTACCCAGGCCTGCTTTTACAGGAACGGAAAAGAAGAAATGGGACACTGAGAGAAGGAGGAGCTGAAGGGAAGTTCAGGAATTAAGCTTCTTTTCAATCCCAGGTAGAAGATATGTAAGCCATCTCTGCTTCTCAGTCTTCCTCAGTGTCCAGTAAAAAAACCACATTAATGCAAACTACTATTGTCAGTCAGAAGGGAAAAGCAATGGGAAACATAGCTGCCCTTTACACAGCTTTTAAGTTAGTTAATCTAAAGGCAAAAAGAACACAGCATGGAAGAGTGCTTTAGACTGGTGCATAGACTAAATTGTGGCCTATATCCCAGTAAATCCTTATCTTTCATTGTGCTTCTATGTTGTCAGTGTAAGCCAATGACTTGGGCTGCATCAGAGGAGCAGCCATGTTCAGTTTGCCTTCCAGTCCTGTCTGCATGTTGCAGGACTCCCCAGAGATGTTCCGCTGCTTGCAGAGCAGACTAAGCACACAGTGTGAGCATGGTCCCTTGTCCTGCTTGCCCAGCAGGCAGGCATTCAGCCCAGGGTGCCCTGAGAGAGGCCCTGGGGCTCACATGGGGCAGCACAGAGCCTTGTGTGCAGCGAGGGAGGAATTGCTGCCAGGGCTGGGCTCAAGCACAGCCACCCTTGCTCTGCATCTTGGATGTACCCTGCTGACAGCCCTGAGCCACCACTCTCATTGCAACTTCATTTAATTTATACCACCTTCATTAGACTCTGCTGTAGAGCCATCAATCAAAATGACAATATTAAGGCAGTCAAATGCAATTTTGGATAACTCAGAGGAGGTGAACTCACTCACTGTATGAATATTGACAAATTGGCTATCACCTCCTTCCCTCCTTTTGAATTTTTTTTAAGTCACCACGTGAGCTGTTTCTTGCATTCCTAGTAATCCTATTAACCTCCAAAGTGAAGCAGCATGGGAGCCAAGTCAATCAGCCAGTCATTGAGAAATAATGGCTAGTGGAAAGGCTGCCTGTGATAGATTGAGCTTTCATACAAAGAAAATTGGAAATGCAAGTGAGAGAGTCAATGGAGTAAGCCACAGTAGCCTGGGGCCCTGCCAACAACTGAGTGAAAAATATCTACAAAACACACTGTACAGCTCATTGCAATAACCTGACACTCAGATCATGTGCCAAGCAGATTGCTCAGGCCACAGAAAAATAAGGTCTGATGTCAACACGTTGTTACCAACCTCAGATGTATTTGCTAACTCATTAGTGGAATGAAGCTGGGGGAAGAAGAAGATGATGAGGCACTGTGTTTTGGAGAAGATCCAAACCATCTCCAAGCCTTTTATGTATGGGTGAGGAGGCTTGTGAAAGGCCACAGAACACAGAGTCCTTCGCCACAACTCACTCTGTGTCTGCTCACCTCTGTGTCAGTTAATAGAAACTGATGGCAGCTTTTCTAGCAGGACACACCAGGGATAAATGCAGTTTCCCTTCTTTTGGCAGCAAACCAGCATTTCATCATCCAAGATCTGAGCTGGAACTTCAAGGCCTCGGTCAAACTGAAGGGCTAAGGCAGTTTCACTGCAACTCTCTAGTCCTCTGCATTTGAAGCAAAAATCTTCTAGTTTTGGCTGCTAGATGCATTCTGCTTCTATAAAAGTTTTTCCAATAGAAAAGCAAAAATCTTGAAATCTGACAGGTGGTTCTGGAAGATAATCCCCCTTCCAATAGGAGTAATGGGAACAAACCTAACCAGTTCAGATGCCCAAACCTGTAGAGGAACGCTTGAAAGCCAGGATTTGGTTGTCTGCAACAACAGAGGATAAGGTGTATTGGTTTCCTAGGGTCAGATGCAGGTAGACCACAGTCAGACAAGATCTTTTATTGTCACACCAAGGCAAAGAGAAACACTACTGACTTCATCCTGAGCCTTCAACACTGTTCTTTTATAATTTGTGGTGTTTGATGCTGTGCAATTAAGCAGTGCACATAGTACCAAGAGCACAAGGATCAACTTTATCCCTCTCACAAATAAGATATTCTTGGTCCTATAATGAAGAGAAACAGATAAAGATGGCTTGAGATACTCTTTAGTCCTATGTACCACCTGCATTGCCCAAATGCCACACAAACTACTCACTTGTATCAAAACACATCTGGGGAAAATTTTTTCACTGACATGGTCCAATATGTTTAGATTCTGTAAACCAAGCGTACAGGAGAGTCTGCTCACTCAGTTACTTCTGAAGAGATACACTTGTATCCAAGGAAAAGTTTTCACCACTAAATAAGCTACCCAATAATAAACAGGTTTGGTTGGTTATTTGTCCTGCACGTTCCAAGTGGTTTCAAGCAAGAGATGTAAATAATCCACTTCTGGAGTCTAATTTCTGTAGGAGTGAATCAAATTACCTTTTGGAAGAAGTGATTTCTGGCTAGCACTCTACTTAATTCATTCTGTCAGCGTGTACTTTAGTGCTCTTGTGTGGGAGACTGACTTTGTCCGAGACTGATGCTCTCTACTCTATAAATTGAATTCACTGATGCATAATTGAGCTTTTGACTATATCAAGCATTTGCTTCACCAGACCCTCTTCTTGCTTACTTTTGCTATATTTGCTCTGTGAAAAATATGTTGTTTTCATTCTGGGGAATGAAAAATTGATATCTGTGCTGAGCATGCTTGGAGCCCGGCAGAAGTAGGTAACATTCAATACATGTCAAGTAACACCTTTGATTTCTATTTTGCTACTTCTTTTGTTTTTTACAACATGTTTTTAAGCAAATCTTGTTGGAAGCAAAAAACCAGTTAGTGGTTTGTGTTGAAACAGTAATTATTCTGGTTTTGGAAAGACAAGAACCAGGCTGACTCCACAGCATCCTGTGAAGCTGTGTGTATCTTACAAAGCTTACAGGGCTGCTCTTGGGGAAGTAACCCACAGTCTGAAGCCTTTTGGCAGAGCCCACCCAGCATTCTGTGGTGCCCATTGATTGTCCAGCAACTATAGCACATATCCTGTCACACACCTCAGATACTTCATCTGCATAATGAGGGAACACATTTTTCCTTGATGAGTAAGTGTCCCACAGGGAGGCCAGTTTCCTTGTCCCCTCTGTCAGTGCTAATTAATAGCATATCACAATTGGTTTTTACTCATTCAGAAAGAAGCACAGAACAGTAGGATTGCCATTCTAAGTGCCATTTGTCTCTCTGTTACTGAACTCCCAGGCTTTACGCCAAAGAGATTTGAAAGATGTTAGGAAGCAGCTGCTCAGAGCTAATGTCTGACAGGCACAAGTGTCTAAGCACAGCAGCCTGAGCCAGGTGTAAGCAGCTCCAGCACAGAGCCCTACCCCACGGGCTGTGCTTGTCCCACAGCTGCCCTGGTAGCATTGCTTGCACTCGGTTGTAATCCCAATTTCTGCTGCATCTGAACTGTCAGAAAGCTTGCCTGCTTTTCTGTGTATGGTGAAATGTGGGAAGGCACCAAAGTGCAACTAGTACCATGCAAAACAGATCAGATAATAAGAAAGGAGGAAGCAAAAATCAAGTTTTAGCCAACACACTTATTTGGAAAAGCATATTTGTGGCCAAACATCACCAGACCTTTTGACAGAGGGGTCTGTGTGTGGGCCAAGAGGACAGAACAGCTTGAAGTAATGGTACAGGAAAGTCAGACCATTACTGCAGTGATTGCTTGTAACATTCCTTAAATGCTTTTTGCCTGCAACAGAGAAGCTTATTCCACAAGCATAACATAATTACACCTCATTTGGATATAATGGAAATTCTGCTAAAACCTTTGAGGGTCTTGTTAATCTTTCCTGGCTTAATATACAACAACTTTGTAATTCTGGAGAATTTCAAACCTAGTGTTTGAAAGAGAGGACAATGCCGAGGTTTCCAACTCTGATGCAGTTTACCAGCTTGATTAAAAACTGTACTTGCCCCAGACTTCCTGTAGGATCTGGCCAAGCTGCTCCCTGCCCATTCTGCAGAGAGAGAAGGATACTCTTCCTTCACCAATTGGTGTCCCCATGCGGGACAGTACAAATGGATGCTCACTGGAGTGGGGTTGATGTTCCAGAGTATACAGCAGCACTCGGTGCAACAGGGCTCTGAATTTAAACCATTTAAAACCTAACAGTGTGTCATAGTGTATATAAAAACAATCACCTCTGGATGGAGGATTTTCTGTTTGACAAATCTCTGCTTATCAGCAGCACTCATCCCCACCAGAAGACATGATCTAGAACTTTTGCACAGGAAATAAAAGGAGTCATAACAAAGAAAATCGGGCAATAAGTAGAAATAACTTCTTCAAGTAAAACAACTTGTAGCTAAATTTTTGGAAATAACTGTGCTGGGAATTCTATGTTGCACATACAGAAGTTTGCCATTATTGTACATTTTTAGGTTTCATTTGTTGCGTTTTGTCAAGTATGTATCTGTGGTTTTTTTACAACACTGATGTCACTGGCACATGTAAGCTATCTCATGATTGTCATTCATAACAAAAGAGGGACAGGTTGTTACAAGTTCAACTTTTTCTGGAAGCCCTTGGGTTTCTCTGCACCAGTTAGGCAGATTGCTTTTGACATGTGGGTTGCACTTGCAGATGCCAGTCACAAAACAGCAGAGAGCTTCAGAGCAGCCTCTGTCATCCCTCCAGCTCTAGAGGTCACTGCACAACCAGGATTACACTCAATACTGGATACAGAGCCTCTGACTCACCCACAGCTGAACAGACCCTATGGTGTCATAGGGCAAGGTCCACATCCTTAAGTTTTTCAGATTCTTCCTACATGTATAACTAATATCATATTCTGCACCTTGGTTTATAGTAGTCCTCAAATAAAGCATTTTCAGAAGACATTCAAATGAAGGCTGCTATGAAAAATAGTAAGAGTACTACCTGAAAATACAAAGGTCCACATTTTCTAGATTTTTGGAATGTATTAGGGGTTTTTTGTTTATTTGTTTTGGTTTTGGTTTGGTTTGGTTTTGTTTTTTACTGAAGTTAATGCAGAGAAGCTGCATTAACTTCATTAAAGCTAACAGTGTTGAAGCTGCAGAAGGTATAAACTGTCCTGTCTGGAATATCTGTAGATCAGTATGCACTGGAGCAGGACCCTAGGATGTGATTTCCAAGTCCTGGAGCACAAAGGAGTAAATTATTTGCAAACATATTGTGTAAAATTTGGCTGAATTACACTGCAGAAAATCTGTTCCCAAGCTCTTAAAAGCCCAGTAAAGGTCTTTACAATTGATTTAATGCCATCCTTTGCTTATTTTGTTTTCACCCTACAGAACTGCACAGGATTCAATACAGCAGCAGTTGGTGGGTGAAATCAGATGAGATCTTTCCTAGGAAGGCTGAAACATAATCAGCTCCATTCCCCATATTCAAAAGCAGTGGTGAATATGATACCCCACCTTAATGTCTATGTACACATAGGAGAGGAAACATCCACGTGAGTCTCAGAAGCGGTTGGAAAGACCCAGAGAAAAAAACCCCAAGTTTCCAGTGTCCTCAAGTATCTTTCCACTGTGTCTGCTAGGATGAAGATGGACAGTCCTGATGCATTATTTACAGGGCTGTTGAGAATGCCCCAGAGCCAAAGGAAGCACATTGTAGGGAAGAGAACTGCTGCTGTGGAGACAGGGCAGCCATGGCTTCCCATGGCACCACAGCACTGCAGGTACAGCTGAATCTTTTGGGGGGGTAACAGAATTATTCTTTCTGGAAGGAATCCAATACTCACAAAGCAAGATATTTCTCAAAGGCACAAAGAAGCATAAGAGCTCAGCTCCCTCCTTTATTAATGCTAACTTTCCATTATTTACTTTATTTCATGGGCCTGCCTATAGGTCATATATTAATTATGACTCTCTTTCTTCTGAAAAACAAGCCTCTTCTCTGACCAGACTTTCCTCTCCAGCTTTCTTCCAAAGTTGTCCTCTTATCATTCACTTCCATCCATGCTCCATGCACCAGCTCTCACCTCTACTCAAATCCAGCATTACTCTCTCGTTTCAAATCCACCATGCCAAATACATAACAGGAAAATGCTTTCAGATCAGCCCCAAGTTAAAAAAGCACACTAATATCATATCTGTAAGTTGTCCTTTCCAGTGTTGCAATTTATTAGTATCTAGTTGCTTGGCAAGAATCAGATGCTACAATGTTTTTTGCTGTTACTGCAACTACAAACAACAGCTGAAAGTATCAACAAAGGCCGTACTGCTCACAGAGGTGGCACTTAGATTTTAAACTCAAGACAACAGGAAGCATCCACCTCCCTCTGGCACAGCATCAAGAAATCTGCAGGCACTTGACAAATAAATGCAATAACAACAGCAGCAGCAACTTAATCAATAGGGACCTGCCTGGGCTTTTGTGCCTCTTTCTGCCTTCCCTGTCTTGGTTCTTGGGCTGATAACCCCCAAGAATGTTAAAAGTCCTTGTCCCAAGCCCCGGTGCCAGAAGAGAGAGTTGGGATGTGTTGGTTCAGGTTCTCAAGGTTGTTTATTGCTTCTTATCTAGTATATTTTGTTCTCACCCGGCTTGGGTGCTTGCTACAGTGCTGTTCGTGGCCGACTGCCCCTGACCAGGGCGGTCTTAACTCTTTATACTACGTACTACATGTTCCATATTTACAGATAAATACCAATACCTATGTTAGACAGTGCACTTCTATGCTAAACCAAAAGTGCCACCACCACAGCAGAAGATGGAGGACAAGAAGAAGAAGCATAAGGACAGGGACATGCCCAGATTCCTCCATCTTGCCTTCTTGAACCCCCATTAAACCCCAAAATTCTGCATCTACACCCAGTGATAAATTAATACTATTCTAATCAAACTCTCATGGCTTGTCTCTGGACCCCTTGCCAGGCTCTCAGATCACCCAGGGCAGCCAGAGGGATGTCCTGGGTTCCGACATCCCTGTGCCTGAGAACCTGGTGGGAGGTAAGCCCTGAGGCAGCATCACAAACTGTGAGCAAAAGGCTGAGTACTCTAAGGGTAAAGCTGAGGGAAGGGCACTTTGTACATATGTGAGTATGGGCCTAGCACAGACATGTTCGATTCTCAGCCAGGGCATCCAAAAGCTGCTGCAACAATCAGCAGTGAAGAGAACTCTCTTTTGAGTGCTCAAATGTTTTCAGCCTTGGGCTATTGAGAGAAGATTAATTTCTCCTTCTGTATTTCCCTACTTAATTTCTTATTTTCAGGTGACTGCTTTGAGACATGTTGCCTTGGTAAATATAAAAATATAAAATATTTCAGTAGGACATTGCAATGAATGAATGACAGAACAGTAAGTTAAGGCTAGTATAGTTTCCTCTCAACCACGGCCCCAGAAAGACAGCTGGAACAAATCACAGCACTGTAAATTACTGTGGACTGACTGCACACTGAAAGTTATAAATTATAGACTAGTATTTTAGCACCAGTAGCCAATCTGGATTTATTTACTACTCAATTATTTGTGGTCTTTCCTGTACAGGTCTGTGATAAGTCGATGTAGAGTTGCAGAGTATTTTGACACTAGAAATCTTATCAAGCCTATATATTTGGGTTCTGAGAGTTTTTTAATTGGTATTTTGACAATAAAGAAATATAAGAAATATTTGAACCAGTAAATGGGAATTTTGTTTTTAAAGACAGGCCCTCTCTTTATTAAGTGACCAAATGTGATCAAAAGGGCTGGCAGATGAGATTCAAAGCCTCCCAAGCATAATCAAGACCTCACTTCTACCAATTGTTTAAAAAAACCTCAAACAAACAAATACACAGGAAGACAAACACATTAAGTGCTAGCTCTACTGGCTAGCATTGTCTTAAAAGCATAAGGATCTTAGCCTTACTGGCTTAAAAGCATAAGGATCTTAGCCTTACTGACATTGCACTCCTCAAGATCACTCCAGGGGTTTACTCTCAAGTTACTGTTATAAATGGTCAGAGGCCAATTCAAAATAAAATAACAAAATTTATTTAACACAATTTCAACACCGAAATAAAGCCACAATAAAAAGAAACAACATTGATCGAATGCTGGGTGGACAGAGAGGCGGTACAAAAGTACCCTCCGAATTCTGCCACACTGCTATGTTTCAGCCCGTGGGTTTTATACAGTTTTTTTACCCTAAGGCTAAGCCTGTTGAAAGTCTAAATATGCTTTGTTTCTAAAAGAGTCCTGTCTGCATGAAGAGGTTCTTTGATGGTTTTTTCTGAAGTTCATCTTGGGAGGGGTGATCTTGATCGTCCAGGATCTCCACCAAGATCGGTATCTGATGTTGAAGAGCTGTGAAGTGACCAAGATCGGTATCTGATGTTGAAGAGCTGTGAAGTGACCAAGATCGGTATCGGATGTTGAAGAGCTGTGAAGTGAGGGTCCACCCTTAATGGCCGGACCATCTTCTTGCTCTGCCTTGTTGTTACAGTTGTAGATGTGTTTGGGAACTTTGGAATCTTGGAGGCATTCTCGGGTAGCTTTTTATTAGTAGCTTAAATCCACACGAATTTATCTATTATACTTATTACATTACCTACATGAACAAACATAGCACATGATGAAAAGTCTGCAGCTCAGGAGCAGGTGCAACTCCAGCTCTGAAGGGGTCATGCCAAAGCTGAATGGGCATATGAAAGCCTGCAGCTTCAGTGAAACGAAGCTTTAATGTTGCAGTTTGCTCTTAGCAAGTCATTCTGGTGAAGATGGCCAAAGCTTTTTGAATGTTAGGGCGTTTCTGCATATTGATTAGCAGCCAGGAGCTATAAGCATGGAAATGCCATTTGAAACTCTCATAGCATAATTTCCACATATTTGTTGCAAAAACCTAATCAGGATTGCAGTGCTTGAGATACTAAATCAAAGACAAGTCATAAACTTCTTCAATGAGTTATTTTGCAGGAGCTGGGCAAACATAAGTGTTAAAATAAGAGTGCAGTCCAGTGTAGGTTCTCACATCTACAGAATGAACACAAGTCCATTTATATTCAGAGAAGATGTATTGCACTCTGGAGTTTATCTGTTATGTGACATATCAAAATGCTGCCTAATGAGGACTGGCCTAGTTTTAAGAATGGAGAGACCACCCTCTTTTTGCTTCTCTTTTCACTGCTCACTAGCAAGTCCCTTCCCCTCTGACAGCCCCTGACCAAACCAGTACAACACATGGCTGATAGTGGCGCTTTTTTTCACTATCCCTTTAGGATCTCATTGGGTAACAGTAACCCTAAATTCCCCAGGGGAAAACAAACACCACCACTCCCCTACACCTGAAGCTCAGGGGCCTCTTGACACTTCTCCTCATAGCAGGGGCCAGTGGAGTGTTCAGATCTTCTGGCTGGGGAACCTGTTTGAACAGTAGTTACTTCAGCAGCATTAATACACCAGAAGGAGGGGATAACACTGCAAAGCAAATTGAAATATTTCCCTGATTGCATTGAAAATTCAGCTCCAATTAAAAATCATTGACACAGGGAAAAAAAAAAAAGAGATCTGCTTGTCTCAAATGGCTCCTAAACTAGATGTCTGAGAGAAGCCTCTTGTCCAGGCAGATTTAATGAAATATTTCAGAAGCAGTGATAAAGACCACACAGCAAAAGCACTTCATCAAAGGGAGTCTGACTCACAGTGCATCTACAACCTAACCAGAAAAGACATAGCCAAGGTCAAAGTGAAAATGAAAGCTGATAGGGTGGAGGCAGTGTGCCCAAAATCATGCTGCAGACCCGAGCCAATTCTACAACTGGTGTCCTGACACTGTTCAAGCTGTCCTGAAGGGCGACTGCTCACTGCGTAATCTTCCTTCAGCTGGTCACGTGTGGATTACACTAAACACCTTACGTGTAATTTCTGAATTAAAATCTTTTTTTTTTTTTTTTTTGTCATATAACCAATGTCTTCCATATATACCTGGAAAACTTACCTGGAAATATACCTGGAAAACTTGCTCCTGCAAAAAAATCACCACTGCAAATATATTACACATCTTTCTATACTCAATAAGCTCTAAGTTTTTACCTGTCTATTTATTTTCTCTACTATTGTTGACTTTTTTTTACAACACAGATACAGTATAAAGAAAAAAAAGTAAAAGCTAAAATCCTTTAGTCATAAAATGGTAAAGTTATCAGGATTAGGGAGCTGCTGAATTATCTGAAATTACTTAAGTTTGTATATGCTAAGAAACTGCAACTGAATCAGACTAACAAACAAGTAGTTGCATGGAAAGCTACTGGGTAAACAGCCAGTACTCAGACCAGTAATCCAAAAAGGAACATTAGTGCATTTCTCACTGCCTCTTATTACACATGTAAAAACCAGGGGTGGCCTGCTCTTTTCACATCTGGCAAAAAGGAAAATTAACAGTCATTGTAGTATGAATACAGTGAGTGAGTGAGACAGCTCTTTCATATTTATGGGCAAAATTAAAAACAGTAAAAAATTCATTTCAATCCTGTGGGCATCAGCTCTATAAAGCACAGCTCTAGATACCAGGGTGAGCACTTTGTAAAGGATTATGTGACTTAAATGTTCTTGAGCTACAGTCAGCTGAAAACCCTCAACTCTTTTCCACAGAAATGAAGAAATAAATTTTTAATCTTAACTAAGATACACAAGGAAAGTCCATATGCAAGGAACCTCTGATTTTCCTACTGAAACTCCCTGGCCTGCCATCTAAAATGACACACAATTGGTAGTGGATTAAGCTGCCATTCTTGAGACATTTTCTTTCCCTGCTGCTTGCCCTGCCCATGTGGACTGACATTGTCCACAGAGACCAGCATACAAACCCACTCCCAAACCACTGCCTTCCTCAGTCTTGCATTTCAAGGCAAATCATGTTCAGTTTTCACTCACTCATATTTCAGGGTAAAGATTGCTGCCTGTCTGGTGCTGATTTGTGGCCCATTGAGCTCGCCGGCACAGGGAGGGAGAATCAGTGCAAAGGGTCACAACTGGTTTATCCCTTTCAGCTTAATGCACTGCCAAATGTATGTCAGTCCTGAGAGTGAGTGGACATGAAGCTTAATCCTGAAAATGAGCTATGGCCAGTGCCATGTCACAGTGATAATTTAATCCTGTTCTTATTTACACTGACTACTAAATCATGGCTTTCTCCAGTCAAGCAAGCTTAGTTGCTTGCAGTCCTACACATGCAGGAGCAGTTCAGGTGAGGGTGGATAAGCGGCGATGAGTTTCCCTTGGTTCACTGTCACCCTGCCATCACTGCTGAAAGCACGATCTACAAACCAGACTAAGAAAAATAGACCTGTCTCCTGGGGGGTCAAAAGACCTCTGGATAGACAGTGCCTGTGGTTTGAATGCATCATGCCTGAGGGGCAAAATCAAGTTCCACTTCTTAAGGTAAAGCATTCAATGTTAAAAAAACCCCAAACCATAAAAGGAGCTGGCTAGTATCTTCCTCTCTTCTCTCCTTGTTTTATGCTCTTAGGTGGGCTAACCAGAAAGGGAAGTAGGTCAGCATCAGAAAGGAGATAATCAAGTCATCCTGCATTATTTTGGGTATGATATTGACCATACACAAATATAACTGGCAGCTAATAGTGAATTAGTGCTGCCAAGTTGTCTTCTTTCTATTTTTCTCAAATAATTTTCTCTGGGGATGTGCTAGAAAGGAAACATTCCAAACCCCTTTAATAGGAGTTTATTTAATATAGCCACTGCCTTTCAAATGAAATAATCAAAAAGGACAAAGCAGAGACAGTGACTTAGGTAATTAACCTCATAGGCTAGAAAATGGATTTGTTCTCACATCAAGTGAAAAAGAACTTGATGGTCTCAAGAAATCCTTCCTGGGTTTGTTCAGGTCACAACCTCACTTACAATCCAAAAAGAAAGCCCAGAGCTACTATATATTCAAATTTCAGCTTCAGACAACTCACACAGGGGCACAAACTTATGTCATGTACGGATGACCTAGCCCTGCTCCACAGCTCCGGGCAGCCCCACAGTGGGCACAGCCCCTCAAACACAGCTACCCAGGGAAGAATAAAGCAGGTTTTTACCAACAGCAGCTGTTAAACTTCAGAGGCTTCACTCGTGGCAAAGCTAAGTACTTTGTGTCAAACAAATTTGGGAGTGTTTGGGGTACAATGTCTGGAGTGCATTCGGGTGAAACAAATGGTTTATGAATGGCTGCTCCCAGGATATGTATTCTGAGCATCCCACAGTACCTACAGGTGGCTATAAACCATGAGGGGCACCCTTCCATCCAATTTTCTTGATTTTATATCAGTTATTTCCTCCTGTAAGAGCCTTTAGTTCTCTTTAAAAACATTCATCCTCCAAAGAGCTTACCTTTTTCATCCAACCCCTGTACTTGCTGAAACCATTTCAAGGTGATAGTCCATGAGGAAATAGGAATTATTAATGCTTTATTACTCACATTTTATTGCATCTTTACAGAGAGACTTCACTTTCCTTATGATTTAAACAAGCCTTTTCTGTTCTTTACCATTCATAAAGAACTAAAAACTATTTTCAAGTTTACCCTGTGAGGTTCATTTGTGATTGCTCTCCCAGAATGGTTTGATTTTTTTTGATCAATTTTACCAGTACAAATACTTATAGAGCAACTATATTATCAGTGTTACCAAAACCCCTCCTACTGGCACAATCAGTAGGGTTTACAATACTTAGATTACTTCAACATATTGAATTATAGTTATCTAAAGTTATGGGTGTAAAAAGTGTTATAAATATATGGTTTAATTCGAGTTTTCTTATTAAGAAACATGTTATTTTTGTATGAAATGAAGTGTATCCAGAGATACCCCCTTGTACAGAAATCAATGCGTGGGTGGGCAGGCAGCTGGCATGCCAACCTTCTCCCTTGATAGAACAATAAGGACTGCATCTCCACATCAATGTGGGGTGGACCGCTACCAGGGAAAAGCTGATAACACCGAAGGACAGGAATCAACACCCAGATAACAATCACAAGCGTCCATCAGAGTCCATTCATCCCACTCAATCGACAGAAAATCCAATCACTCCACCTTCCTGGAATTCTGAGAAACCAGAAACCAAGACATGTTTGCACGGTGAGAACTTCAGGAAAAATTCATGGACAGATTCAGAGATGAGACCAGATTTACCAGAATTCTATTCTACATACACACCAGGTGCACAGAAAGCCCATCTGCATATTCAAAGAAAGAACTGGACAATAACCTAGCCTCAAGGCACAAAATCCCTATAAAACTGGCCCTCAAGAGGCAGCTGGTGTGAACCAGGGCAGGGGTTACAGTCCGGTGAGACTGTGTCCTAATTTTTGGTTCACCCAGAGCTGATACCTGGGGTCAGAGCTGTCAGATTGATTGTGGCTGTTTCTCGATTTCTCACTTTGTCATTTTTTCTAATAAATTTCTTAATTGAAAATATTGGAGAAATTGTAATTTATAACAAAAAGCAATACTGCAACTTAATTTCTGTCCTTAAATATCCAAAATAAGTGTGTTTTCAGTATTGTTTTCTAATTTCCAGAGGAAATATGCATTCATCTCTAAATGCAAGAACTGCATTAACTAACAAGAAGAGAAATTGAGAGTTTGAGTAGCTTGTGTGGTCCCTGTGCACACCTGTGAAGTTTGATACTGGACACAGGATGTTACTCTCCTCATTGTCCACAAGCATCATTGTAATTTTAAAGGCCTAGACTTCAGCATTTTTCATTTTATTTAGACATTTAAATCTGAAAAATAAAAGGTTAGCAATGCTATACCATCATTAGCAGAATAATAACAGCATGAAAATCTGTATTTGTATTCAAAACATACACACATTCAAAGTGTCTGTCTCAAAGATAAATTGCCTCACAGTAACACAATTAAGTGACTTGAATAAGAAACTTGCTTGATTGGTTTAGTAAATATAGAAAGTTATTTCAGGTAATTAAATCTAAATGTGACTGCAAGGAGTTACAGAAAAATCTCACAATGCTGAAGGAGCATTCAAATTCAATATTCTTAAAACACTGTAATGCACACAAGGGTAAAACAGGGTGTTTCTTTTATTCTTCTCTAAGTACTCTGTGTATTACCAAACTATCAGCAGAGATCAGCAATTTGGATGTCAGGACCTTTGTTTGCTCACGCACGATTTTTCTTATCCATGTTTTAATTACCAGTCACCTTTCTCTACACACATTTTTGATGGGATTATGTTTAAAAAAGATACAACTTATTATTTATTTACTTATTTTCAACCCCCTGCATACAATTGAGCTGTGATGGCAGAAATTACTGAGTAATTATCATTGTTGCTTGCAGAAGACATGAGCCAGCACTTCCCCTGCACCTGAGTGTCCCGGGAAACCCTCACTGGGATGTGCCCCGGCCTCTCTGCCCTCCCCCTGCTCCAGCCTCTCCCTGCCCCACAGCTGGACAGCACATTGAATGCTCTGCTTGCCAAACATGTCTGCAGGACAAAGATGGGCTGCAGTGTGACTAATGCTAGTTCAGAGAGAACACCTTCCAATCACAATAGAAAGGTGTCAGAAGAACTAATAAATAATGAAACCTGACTTTGCTTTTCAGTATCTGCAAGTCTGGGATGTAGGAAGTTGTCTGTAAGCCCAAAGTTTAAAAAACTTGATGATTCAAGGAGAATAATCAATTACTGTATAAAGAGTAATAAATTCAATTCAGAATGAAGCAAATCAGTTTCCCTGCATGGGTTAAGCAGCAGAGTAAGCAGTTTTTGCTGAGCATCCTTCCCAGCTGCTGCATCCTTGCAACACAGTCTCAGTGTGGCTACAGGGATGCGACAGGACTGAGCTGGCAGGAGGAGGCAGCAAAACACTCACATCATCCCCCTGGGAACTCATACATGGCCAAGGAAAGCCCAAGGCAGTGCCTCGACCCACCAGGAGGTAACACTGCTGAAGAGGATTTCAGACACAGAAGGCCAATATGGACACGCAGGTGCACCTGCAATTATCCAGAAATGCAGCACCTCGGTTTATGGGTACTGTTGAGAAATCACTATTCCTGCACAAGAGGAAACAACTGAAGGCAAGTACAATCTTTATGGTGATTTCTGTGGTGTTTAGATCAGGTTTTAAACGTAGTCAACAACTGCTCATGGCTTCCACACATGGAAAGCCCATAGCAGGTCCCTCCTGTGCAGAGTGACTCTTCTTCTGCTGTGTGTGCCCTGCTCTGCCTTGGGAACTGACAGAGAAAAACTTACAGTTCCCTAACTTCCTCTCTGCTCCTTCATCTCATACTAGACAAAACTAATGTGCTTACTCCTAACAGCCAGCTCTTGTCCTTCACAAATGAAGTTACTATTGGTATTTGCACATTTCAAAGAGTTTAGAGTGAGTCACTTGAGTTTCTTCATCAGTTTCTGTATTTATGAAGGGTGGTGTGGTAAGATCTATAGTGTACAGACAGTCCTTCCTGTTACGAGAGTACTGCTACAGATCACTATAAGTAAAAAAGTGCACGTCATTCATGAGATGACTTTTTGGTAACTATTTTATAGTGCTGGTTATAAATAGGCTCATTGATTTACCTACAGCCTAGTGCACACACCTCTGCAGGGCCAGTCACCATTCGTTTTTGCAACATTTTCCATTGTCTTCAAGTAGGAGTGTGGTCTAATACCTAAATGCATTTGTAGAGTGAGTAAATGTCTCTATTCCCATTTTCATTCAATGTCCAGCAAGTCTCAAACATCCTGAAATCAGCAGTGACTTCTTAAAAGAACCTACTGTTAGACCAGGGCAGGAGCCCAAAATCATGAAGATGTACTTTCAAAACCCTTTGCTATGCAGAAATGAACTTTCCAATCCAGACAGTGCAGAGTTCTGGCAAACAGGCAAAAGTCAGAGAGACAGCATTATCTGTTATCAATTCCTTTTCTTGGTGTCAGTTTTCCATCTCAGAATTTTTACATGGACAGCACTGAAGTTCTACCAGCAATTGCTGGGATAGGAAAGACTGAAAGAAAATGAATTAACAAAAAACCAAAAATAAGCCAACCCCCCCGCCCCCAACAATAAAAAAAGACATCAACGTGACATTTAATGTTTTCTTACTGGTCTCTGGGATAGCATGATCTATAACAGCACCCTCAGCAAAAGTGGAACAGAAAAGGCACATATATTTAAATATTAATAACTTTTACTGCTCTAAAGCATTAGAAACAGCTCTGCTCACTACACACTAGAGAGCTGATCCCAGGACTAGACGCATAACCCATCATTATCTTCCTAATGTAGGCAACATATTGATTTTTGTCCCTTTTACTCATGCATCAAGGCTCCCAGTGAATGCACATGCACATATGTGTCTATTTGAATGTGCAGAGTAAAGACCAGAGATGGATGATTTTCTTGGAGATTTTGATCCATGTCTCTGGACACAATAGCTTTTGCCTTAACATGTTATGTTTCTCTGCTGCTTCCTGTAGGAGCTGTTGTTTCTATGCTCACCCTGCAGCTGTGAGAGTCTGAGCTGTGTCTCAGCTGAGAGCAAGCGGTGAAGCGTGATACAAACCTGACCTTCCGTCCTCTTTGCAGGCAAATATGTTGCTTTTACACTGCTTCCAGCCTTGGCTGAACTGAAGTTGAAAGGACAGACTCATTCCTGATCCTGCAGCTAGTGCAGGATTTTGTACAGTGCACACAAGAGATCTCAGCTGAAGTCCCTGTCAGCAAATTGAACCATGTCAGAACTGTCTAGAAAAGTGGGAGAAATAGACAGGAGGGCTAAATAAACTCTCAGCAAAGTAAACCAACAAGCCTGTATCTTATTACTCACTAGCAGTATTTCTTTCTATTAAAAAAAAAATTAAAAGTGTGTAGCAATTGTTGTAGTTCTTCTGGTATTTTACTGATGTGGAAAAAGAGAATAGAAGAGACTTTGACTGACACTCCTTACTGACACTTCAGACTCCCTGTTAGCCAGTGACCAACCCTACATTTCAGAATAAACTCTTTTTTTGCAAAGGTAGAACTGGCCTCAAGCCTCTGTGCGCATCTGGATCTTTGATGTGTCCTTACTTCTTCTTGCAAAAGAACAAGATTTTTCCTAAGGGGGAGGCAGAAACCCCTTAATGAGTGTTCCAGAAGGCTATTTCTGGGAATGTCTGAGCATGTGTGTGAAAGACATGGCTGCAATTACAGGACACACAACATGTGAATGGGAATGCAGATTCCACCCTGTAGTATTTCTTCTCCAGCCAGGACTCAGGAAAGATATAAATAGTGCTTAGCATGCTGGCAAACTGAGCTGTGACAAAGTGCTGGGCTGACTGCTCAGTGTCACCCTGAAGGAATCAGCACTTTTTTTGGGATGCTACTTGAAATCTTAATAATTAGAATAGATTGAAAATATCAAGTGTGCCAAATACACCAATTCCATTTCAGAGCAAAATTGTAAATACACAAAAAACAGGGGCATAGCAGGAAAATTCCCTCTAAAAATAGTCTCTTTTCCTCTCACTTATCTAATCCAAAAGGATTTAGCCTAGTACTTAATGTACACACTGGTTAGAGAAAAAAATCTATTCAGCATTAAGTGCCTTCCATGGCATCTGCTGCACAAATCCAATGTCCCAACTTAACCACGCTGGTTTTGAGTGAGCTCACAGACAAAGGCAAGAGGAAGAAATAAATAAAGGCAGACTGGACAGAAAATCCATTTCCAGAAATTCAGTCTCATCTTTTCAAGGGGACTTAAAACAGAGATAATTCTGCTCCAAGTGTGGCATGGTGATGACTTTAAAAGGCTCTGTCAGTTGGCAGGAGAAACAGAGAAGAGTCTAACAGGGAGGCGTGCTTGGAGCATGTACAAGTGCAGAAAGGTTTCCCTGACTTTGTCCTGTTAGAACATGGAAAGTACTGAAGAAAAACCAAGCCACCCCTTCCCTAGAAGCTTGGCTGGACTAATTTTCAGCTATAGTTCATGCTTACCTAGCCCTGCCAAGAACTGCCAAGCCAAGGTGACTTCCCCAACCACCTCACTCTCCTGTGTACACAACAGGATCATGTATTTCCCTATAATCCCCAAGAATAACCTCACTGGCTGGTAAAAACCAAAGTATTTCTTTCATTATACATCTCCCTCAGACCCTAAAATAAAGACATTGTGTGATAACAAACCAAACAAGGGAGGCTGCAAAACATCATTCCAGAGACTTAGATAAAAAAAAAATTATAGTCTGGTCCAGACTTCCTATGAAGCTCTACCTCCAAAGGTAGTGCCTGGATGTCAGGCACTGAATGCTCCTGATCAGACTGAGGAGGTCTCAGCAGGAGCAGTCCCTGCTGTACCTACCTACACAAGCCTTCCAAGAAAGGAAAGGCTTTCTTAGAAGAAAGAAGAAAGGAGTGGAATCTAAAATGTCTTCTTTTCCTACTTCTGAAAATCAATAACTATTTGCCAAGATGTTTGCATCTAGGTACTACTCAGAGGTCATGATGTTCAGTGAGCTCTACTGCCTTATTAGGCTGGTAATATTCATAATATTATGAACTCATAAATATCTGAAGGGGACATGCAGTGAATGTCACTTTGAATTTCTGTAGAGGCCAGTTGATTATCATGGCCCAGAGTTAGATGCTTCTTGACCTACTAAGAGGCTGACTGCAGGAAGATTCAGGCTCAGAAACTTTTATGCATAGATGCATTTTTCATGCTCTGTATACTGTAACTTACTGGGTATTTTCACCTTACTAGAATTAATTATCTCTCATTTCTGTCAGTTTAGCTCATTCTCAGAGAGCAAAATTATTGGCCTTTACCAAAGCAGGCATCCAAAAATATAACTGAAAGGTATACTGTCCAGAATTCAGACTTTTTTTTCCATTATTTGCCTGTATTAGTAAATTTTTCTGTTAAAAAACTATCACACCTAGACAGAGAACAGATTCAAGAAAGGATGGCAAAACCTTCTGTCAATAAACCCAGTGGGACTGGGAGTTGGAACTTTTATTCTCCTCAAATACAAAACATCTTACTTTTTACCCCATTGGTTTGATAGTCAATCTGCTGCAAATAGATCTTTTTAGTCTTAAGAAAGTGTTGTTTGCATAAACCTAGCCTAAAGCAGACACCACTGGAGCAACTTTTAGAAACAATTCTAAAGCAATTGAATATCCTGGGTAAAGTGAAGCTTGACTGGCATATGACTCAAGCTGAATGTGTAAAATTCACATTAAGACAATATATAATCCATGTATCTGATACCTGTTAACGTAGGATTTAGCAGCCTCCAGCCTTGTAAATCACTTATCCTCTCAACATCCCAGGGAGGAAGCAGAGAGAAGGTAACGGACTTGTTCAAGCACACAGAAATTGTGGAGAATAAGGAATGGATCCAACCTAGACAAACCAGATACAGAGCTCTGTGTGCAGAGCCTGCTCTGCTTGTGCCGCAGAGCCAATCCACCTGCTGAACTCTCCATGCAGAAAGAAAAGTCATGAGGGGAGCCATCACACAAGAACCTACATCTTGAGCAAAAGCAAGATTTCTTTCCATGGCTCTCCTTCCTGACTGCTGGCTGCCTGCTCCAGTGATTTCAGCAAGGCTCAGGCTTACTCCAAATGCTCTTAGTGAAAGACCAAGTGTCCTAGGTTACAATGTAAGTTGTGCCTAAAGTATGTATTCTATCCCCATCTCCATCAGCTGTTGAAACCAGGTGGGGCAGTATTTCTCTTATCTTCTGTTAATGAGCCCAACAATGCCTTGCCATATGACTCATAGATAACTCCCTCCGGGAGCTATCTCTGTTTAATGGGCCATCAAGGACCCACTGCATGACTCATAGAATGAGATCATCCCATTGTGAGATGCTCTGCCCAGGGGGAGGAGCCAAGCATTCCCACCTGGATATAATCCGGGGTTTGGGACAGCACCGGCAGCTTTACCCACTGGACTCCCAGAGGGCAAGAGCTACCAGGCGTCTCTACAGGATCACTGCTTTGACAAGACCATTTCATCTGCTACTACCTGCTACTACCACCCTATCAGGGTGTCAGGTTGTATTCTGACTCTGTCAGTGGTTTTTACTTGTACTGTTGCTTTTATTTTATTTTACTTTCTTTTATTTCTTTTCTTTTCCTCTTATTAAATTGTGTTTCTGACTTGGAGTCTTTCACTGGTTTTGCTTTCAACCAGCACACCAAGCAACCATCTGAACCAACTCTATTCTCTGTTCTCTATTCAGTTATAAAGACTTTTTGTGCTTCTAGGACAAAACTGGATATAGAAAAAAATTAAGAACTGTCTCACATTTTGGTTGCTACTATCTTCCTGCTAATTAGATGACTTATTAAGTAAATTATCAGAAATAAAACCTAGCCAGTAATCATCCTTTAAAATGGTAGATTACTTTGATTTTTTAATTGCTGCAAGCTTGAAAAAAAAAAAATCTCCAAATTATGTGCACACTCATGAGCCAAACAGGAATGCATCCCCCAGGAACACATAACCCAAGGAGTCAATATTGTGTCCCCTGGGGACTACACAGGAACAACAATCTCTCTAGAAGAATACACAGCTGGCCTGGGCTCATCAGCTCAGGACCTGGGCTATTTATTGTTTGCCTGACAAAAGTAATCAGCTATTGCTATGCTGCAGTCAGCAGAAAATTCCCCCTGCGGGAACCTAGTGATGGACCCAAATGGTTCTCTAAGTGGTGAGAGAAGTAAAAACAAAACATGTGACTTCTCCTTTTTTAATTATTTAAACTAATACTACTTGCAATAAATACTGAACCAGTAACCAGGAATTCCAATATCTTATTGCCAGACTTGGAGCACACATTTTTCATCCCACCTGATTAAGGTGATGATGATTGTACACAGATTAGGATCTGGGGCTCAGAAATGGCATAACTGATCTCAGAGGGGGAAAAATCACTGATAGTAAAGCAAAAGTAAAATTCAGCATTCCTCATGTGGAAAGCTACCAGTTGCTGCACCTGCTGGTTTCTGAACCCAGCCTCCTTCCTCCTTTACAAGAGCACTTGTAAATCTACAGGTGAGTAATAAAGAGGAAAAGCTCCCACAGAACATTTCCCTGTAATTCTGTGCCAGCAGAACATGACAGACGATCACCCTTAGCTCCACTACGCCTCTTATCTACCCAGTGTGCACAAAACCAGCTCGACTGCTGCTCTTAGAGTCGTAACAGAAAGGAACCAGCTGATGCACAGAAAGCAGTGGGTGGTTTGGATCTCACAGTAATACAAAGTTCAACGAGATTAGACTGTACATGGCTTATCAGCATTTAGTTCTCCAGCTGCGTACTGGCAAACATAGCAAGAACCATCAGTGAAGTGGCTTCATGCATCTGCCAACTTGCTGGTCTCTTAGAGCTGTGATAAAATTGGAAGAAGAACCAGCTGCTGTGTCAAGCAAAAGACGAAGAGGTGGGTAAAGGCAAGGAAGGAGTAAGAGGGTGCAAAGAATCAAGTTAGAGAAGGAATAAATGTCTCTAGAAACTCAGCAGTAAAAGGGGTCTTGTGGATAGTTAATTCACAAAAGCATTTAATTAAAAAATTGTGAGAGGTTTAAAGGAGCAAAATCAGAGGGGTTGGGAAAATAAGATTCAATGTAACTACCATCCTAATATGAAAAAACAACCTATGAGTAGAAGCAAATAAAACAAGGAAAAGCCCATCTCCTTAACTTCTGTAGGTAGTGACCTTATGCTTTATATTCAAAGTCTAGTTTCCTGGTAAAACAAGGGTTCTTATTCACGTCACATTCCTGCCCAGTTGGCCCCAGTCACTTTGGAATTTCACAGCTGACTGAAGCTGTGCTCATAAAGAAGGGCAAGGCTTTGAACCACTTCAATACCTCTGCAGACAGGCAACCAGCAATAGAGAGAAATCCCAATACACTCATCTTGATTAATCAGGGGATCCGTACTAGAAACAGCCTTGCAAACCAGACTCCATTTTCAGCCAGTTCCGAAATTTCTGACGTACTCATGACTGCAAACAATTCTTGAATGACCGAAGCAACTAAAGAGAATAAGGCTGGGTATCAGAGTTTCTGGGGTTTCATGGTGGTTTCAGGCAGTAAAAGCTGCTTAAATTATGGCACAACATAATATTGTATGTAGTTGGGTGCTAACCCCCAATAAAATACTTAGCTTACTCTATATAAAAACCTCCACCTATCATGGGGGCCGAGAGCCTTAATTCTTTGCATGACCTCGGGCAAAGCAATGTGCAAGTCTTCAGATACTTTGAAGAGTTGACAGACTGTAGATAAAGGATTTTCCCATGGGTTCACACAGACACCCCCCCAGGCATTCTGGTAATTCAGTCAGTGCCTCTGGCTCTCACCTACACAAGTTCCCTTGTCTTGACAAGCTGGCTGCCTGCAGTATTGTGGAACCTGTCTCCTCAGACACCTGCCTGACTTGCGGCATTGCAGGGCTCTAAGCACAAGCTCCAAATCCTCTTGTTATAAATAAGTGATGTTAATACCCGTTTTTCAAGCAGCCTTAAATGTAGAATTAAAAAATTAAGTAAGTTAGACATATCCCTCGGTCTACCCCCCTTCTTCCTGCAAAATTATTCACAGTTGAATGAACAGGAGAAGGACCATTCTCAAAAACCAAAACACAAACGACAGCACTACAGTGACAATGAGGGGTGGACCAATGGACCAAGGACCAAACCATTAAAGCTAACGAGTCAGCCATCAGATCTAGATAACATCAGGAACAGCCATCAAGGATGCCCACACCTGAGTTTCGACCAAGAAAATTCAATCAGGACTGGACACTCACTCCAAAACCTATTTCAACATATCTTTTTTCCAGCCAAGAAGATTTAATCAAGACTGTATGCACATCCCGGAATTCATTCCAACGCACCCACAGAAATAAAGGAAATCCAATCTGCATTTCCAAGACTGAATTGGACAAAGGACTGGACTGCCTTAGGGCAGGAAAACTGTATAAAACACAGCTTTGGGAAGGCTCTGGCGTGAACCATGGGGGACTCGGTGCGATAGAGACCATGTCTGTGGTTCATCCAGTTCTGAAACCCGGGCTCAGAGCTGCTGTTTGATTGTGGGCATTGTCTCTTTTCGATCTCATTTTGTCATTTTCCAATAAACCTCTAAAACGGAATATTGGAGAACTGTCGTTTATAACACTCTGTACTTCTGTTTTAGATCCCCATCCAAACCATATGGCAGCCCTTGAAGGCAGCCCTTCAAGTGGATTTAAAAGCACTGCATCCTTTTCAGCACTTACCACACATTCATACAGATTCACTCCAGAATATCTCTAGTTTTGGAGTGTGGTTCCTAGTTAGTTCAATGCTGTCTTTTGTGAAGACTGCAATAGAAAGTGAAGTATCAGGCATAGCCTTTCCAGCTGGGAGTTGTTTATCCTCTGTACCACCTTCTATGAGATTCTGTCTCTTCTTATTGCAGCTGCCTAAAAACAGCCTGTACAAATAATATTAATAAAATACTAATCTACTTTAACTGAAGTATTTTCCAAGTGCACACAATAAGGTAATATGAAACACCCTGAAGATAATTTTTTTTAAAAGCAGTGAAGCCAACATAAACCTCAATAATTGCTTGGCAAAGCATAAGGAATAAAAAGACCTGTGGGATCTGCAGTTTCCTACAGGCTCACATCCATTCTACCCTCTGCTCAAACACAATACAAGGGCCAGGACAAATAGGTTGCAGTGACATTTCCAGTACAGCTGTGTTTTGGAGAGTATAACTGGAATATAAACAACATGGCTCTTGGTTTAAAACAAGCAGCACTTCACACTAATGGTGTGTGTCCTCAGTCTAGAGAAACAGAAACCAATTCTATTGCTGCAGCTTTGGAGGTGTCCCTGGGAAGGAAACACATGCAGACATGGGATGTGTAGTGGGAAGTAAGACATCAGGCAGGAGAGTCCTTTGAACACAAGCTGGCAGAGGCAGAACTTGGGAAAGCTGGGGGATGTGGTATTTCCTCCTGCCTACCACATAGCAGCTGACTTCAGTCAGAGAGGAATGCAGGGAGGGGGGAAAAAAAGCTAATACATGACATGCAAATATTCTGTGCTCTCTTATGACCACCCTTCTTTGAAACTGTTTTACCAAGAGACCAAGAGACCAAGGTCACAGAAAGTCTGGAACAATTCCTCTGATTGCTCTGTAGGCAGAGAGCTGTTCCATACAACATGAGTTTCCCAAAGCCACCTCTTGAGAGCCTTGTGCACTAATGAACAGCTCCTTCCTCTCTCTCTCCTCAGCTCTAGCTAACAAACCCCTACAGATCTGTGAAGCCAGGGGGTCCTTGGGAGGCCGAAGCTGAGCAACACACGATCCAACCAGTATGGTTAATCAATGTATTCTCCCTTTATTGCTACAAAATGGTGGGTTATATAGAGTCTCAGTTTATGTTAACAGGTGTTCTCTAATTGGTACTAGATTAGAAAAGAATGTAAACAATCTTAGTTTTAAGGTCGCCACGGTAAAATTGCTATAACTATACTAATTAATACTAAACACACCTTAATGGAATTTACTGCTGCGCCACAGGCTTGCTCACTACTACTCAGGCCCAAATCTGAGGCCTAACTCAAGCCCAAATCTGAGGCCTTACCCAGGATAGCTCATGCCTAATCCCAAAATGGATTGTGCCCTCTAAGAAATTTTGCAACAGATCTGCTTTGAAAGCAATGGCAAAATTCTCTTTGCTTGAAAATCCAATTTCATTCCCAGCACAGATATTTGTATCTTCATAATCCATAATATAATAATAATATTTCTGCTCTCCTGTGCCAATCACTCACTTTCTGCAGCCTCCCTGATCCCAGTGTTGGTAGCCCAAAGCCAAGAAGAGCCACCAGGCTCAGAGAATCACAAGACAGTTTGATTATAAGTGGTTCACAAATTTTGCAGATTAAAAAAGAGCTTTTTCTTGTGATAATTAGGCAAAACCCAAGGGATTCATCTGAAAGAGAAGTTTTTGAATCTCGGAATGATACACGCTATCACGGTTAGCTTCCCTTGATGTTGCTAAAGACACTATGAAAGGCCTGGGACCTCTTTATTAGCCGGCGATTCCCATATACTAGGGGATGATAAAAAAATCTTTAACAAACAGCAATTTAAAATTCTTTGTCCCAACACATTTAGCCTTTATAAACAAATCAAGAATTATAAGCTCTTTGAGCAGCTTGTCCCCCTTTCTCAGCCAGTGTAACTGAACCTTGAAGAAGCTGTTTTCCAACACCTTGATTTCCAACTCCTTTCATGTCACATTCTAGGAGTGCTTTACCTCTGTGTTTCAATGCCAGCAGCCTCAGGGACATCATCTTCTCAAAGTGCAGCGATAAAGGAACTCAGGTCTCTGGGAGGATTGGGAGGAGTGTCCTCCTTTGGACAAACCTCACAGCTTCAATGACAAAGGATTCACCTTTCTCTCAGGTGCTCAAGTTCAGCAGATGTCTTCAGATAAAAAGTAACTCTTCAGGTGAAAAGTAACTGACAGCTGTTACAAAACTTAATTGCTCTTAGAACTAACTGAAACCTCAACAAAATGGTATTTAGGCAGAAAAGAGTCATGCAAATTGTAAGAAGTCAGGACACATCTGTCAGACACAAGGTAGGGGCAGGCAGAAATACCCAACCTAGCTCAGAATTCCAAATGAATGCACATGCTTCAAACCATGCATCTTCCTGCTCCCAGTGGAAAGTGGCCACTTTCTTCTAAATTAAAAGAATTTTAGAAAGAGGAACGTGAGTATTTTTAAAACTCTGGGAAAGGAAATCAGTGGCAAGAGACTAGAAGCATTTCACCTCAGGGTATCTCCAGTTCAGGGCCAGCAATATTTACAACTTATTCAAAATCAGAGTATTTTGATTGGAATGATGGCAATACAAAATATTTATTAAAACATTTTCAGCAAGAAAAATCCTCACAAAATTAGTCCAGTGTTGATCTGACCTGATCTCTCTGGTTTTGTGCCAGTCCCACTAAATCAATTACTCCTACTGCCTCAAATGGGACTGTAACAAGAATATAACAGACATGGTTCTAGCCTCCTCAAAACAGGATGGCTTCTGTCCCCTTGCATGCTGGCATGCCTTAGACTGCCATAAATAAGGAGCAGATGGAATACAGATTGCACTGGGCTGAACTCAAAATACGTTTTTGGCTATGGAAGACAGAATGGTCTCTGAAGCCTCTCAATAACATATAAGAAATTGTAAGGTTCCAGTTGAATTCTAAAAATACACCATCTTTACTGACAAGCAAATGTATCCCATATTTATATTTAGCTCATGGCCACATTCAGAGTGACTGCTGTTGAGTTTTATGTGACAACAGGGCCACTATTGTTTTTGACCACGCACCGGGATAGACATGTAACAAACCCTATCTGACAGAGATTTTATGGACTTTTAGAGAGGAATCACACAGACATACATAAGTTAATTATACAGGATTATAAAAAAGAAAACCAGAACATGTAGTAAGCCAGATGCTTTGTTAATCACTTTTTATGACTACTTAGGAAACAAATAAATGACCCAGTGAGTCAGATCTATTACCTGCTGAATCAAATGTTTTACTAATCAATAAGATACCTCATCTCTTCAAACAGAACCATAGTTTCTTGAACTAGAGGCAATATATTGCCTTGTATGTCATATAACATGGTTTCTGTTATAAATGAACAGCCAATTATTTTATAGAGGAATTTATTGAAAAATCAAAATATAAAAGTCCAAGAAAAGCCACAAACAAAAATCAGTTCCGAGCCCAGGAACGGAGCTGGGTGAACCTCAGATCTGGCCTCTATCACACAGAATCCCCCACAGTTCACGAATGCAGTCTTTTCAGGGTCTGTTTTTATACAGTTCTTCAGCTGGACAGTGAGTAATTTTGCTTCTCTTTGCCTTTTCTTGTTTCTCCTGCATATTCATGTAGTTTCTTTTCTCTGCTACCAGTCCGTTGAACAGCTTTCCAGGAAGAGGTAGGTGCTTGATTCGATTTACTGGAACCAGGTATTGGTATGCACACCCTTGACAACGAAGATATGATACATATCAGGTGTTGATCACTGGGTCGTTGTCCAGCTCATCTCCATAGAAAGCCTATTCTATTTTCAGTGCCACCAGTCATTTTGTTGCAAACGAGTCTCTTGCCCGGTTACTGGAAAGGGGTGGCATAGTTTCTGCTTTCTCAATCATGAGTGATTTTATACCGTTTTATTACAATAAAACATGACTTATTCCAAGGAAACAAGAATTATTCCATGACATTATATTACCGTTTCCATCCACTGAGAAAAACCACAGAAGCAATGAGGTGCACATGGAAGGTAAAGATAAGGTCACAGATGCTGCTGGTTAGAGGTGCCCCGGTGAGCTCTGTGTGGCTCAGGGACAGCAGGGGCTGGAAATAGAGAGGAGGTGTGTCTGCCTAGGACGCTGCAGCTGCCTGCTTGGCACACTGGTGTGCTGAAGGCAGGGCCATCAGCACAGCCCTGGAAGGTTAAGAACTACAAATAACCAACAAATATCCATCCATCAGTCTGGGCTGTCACAGGAGTTTGCTACTGGGCAGAAGGACCCAGCTTTTTATTCAGCATCAGCACCCCACTACTACCAATCTCCTGAAATATCAATAATTTGTGTGGGCTTCCTTGCTTGGAAAAATAAATGTCTCCTGAGTTCTCATAAGCATAACTGCCACAAAGGATAATAAAGCCCAGAAGTGGCTACAAAACTGAGGCCCTCGTAATGATTTCCTTTCAGTCATAACTGATTAAATCCCAAAACGTTGCTAATGATAGTCTAATAATGATAGTAGAATCTGTCAGCATGTGAGATGCTATGAGACTTTGTGAATTAAACCCCGTTATTGCTCTAAATTATGGATAAATTTCTCCCTTTCCTTGGTGATATGCAACATATCTTTTCTTCAGGGCAGTTAGATGATGTCAGCACAAATTCCTGCTTTCCGCATAGCGCAGATGATAGAACCAGAGGCATTCAAGAAACTTACAAAAGCCAAATGTGAAGAGACAGAAGGAACTGCTTCCTTTGACTTGGAAATAACAAATTCTATTGTGGTATGATGGGTAAGGCAAAAGAAAAAACCTTTAATTTGGGACACTGATGGAGCTTCAAAAGCTTCATATACTGTTATAAATGTATGGTTAATTCGTGTTTTATTAAAGCAGCCTTATATGCATATGAAACAAACTGTATCTCCAAAATACCTCCCTGTACAAATCAGTTCATGGATGAATGAGCAGGAACGACGTCATCCTCCCTCCAAGCCGAAACAATAAGGTGATTTCACAGTACAATAGAGGGCATAGCGATACCCAGAAGGAGCCGTATGAAGTCAAGGACTGGGCCATCACGCCAGACAAGCATCATATCCGCACATCAGGGACATTCATCCCCCTACCCGGCAGAAGGAAAATGCAATTATGACATTTTTGCCTTCCGGGAACTCTGTTCATCATACACACCTGAAGAAAAGAAAACCTATCTACATATCCAAAAAGCTGGACTAAACAATGGACAGCCTCAGGGCACAAAATCTGTATAAAAACCAGCTTTGGGAAACTGCTGATGTGAACCGTGGAAGACATTGGTACTGGAGAGACCGTGTCTGTGGTTCATCTAGCTCTGATACCAGGGGTCGGAACTGCCTTTTGATTTTGGCTCTGTTCAATTTTTCACTTTGTCATTTTCCAATAAATTTCCTAACCGAAAGATTGGAGAATTGTCATTTATAACACATACTTAAAAATTTAAATTCAAGTTAGGTTTCTTGCTCCAAATTACCAAAAAACCCCATAAAATAGAAGTGCTTGTCTGTAGATACTCATGTCTCTCTGTTAAATGTATATTGATGTGTAATACTGAGAGACCAAGTTATTATCTAGCAAACTAAGGAGCTCTATTTTCAGCTTGGAAAAATAACAAATATGCAATTTGAGTGTTTTTCTAAATGGCTTCCTATTCTTTTAATTTTTCTTAGTATATCAAAGTTGAAGGAAGGGCAGAGGAAATGCTAGTGGTTACATGACTGTTCACAAGTTCTATACATGGCAAAGTTTGCAGGAAGTAATAGGATCTTGTACTAGATCAAGTGAGATGATCACAAAAAAATCCCAACAGATTGTCAAACATATGACTCTATAAATTTTTTTGTTACTTGAGCTAGAAATACTGAATTTTCAAATCCAAGACATGTGAATTGCTTCATTATCGTGCATAATTATCAGTGTCACCACTTTTGTCAGCATGGCCAGGCCACGGCAAGGAGTCTCCAAAAATTGTTAGGAACAGGCATAGCTGCTGCTTTCATGCACAGCCTAGTGTCCAGCTGGTCACATGGAGTTGAATCGATGCCCTCTCAAACCCAAATGAAGAGCACGAGTGGGGAGTCCAGGTTCGGTAGCAGCAGATCCATGAGATTGGCTATGGATGATTTGGTGACCAGGGCATTGGTATGAAAGCATTCCTTGCCAGGGCTACCTTCCTTGTGGCCAGGTCTGTGCTTGCCATCAACGTGACTGGCAGCACTCCCTGTTGCCACTCCCTGCTGCCACTCCCTGCTCCTGTCCTGGCTGTGGACAGAACTTTTATAAAAAAGATCCTGCTTGGACTTCCACTTCAGCTCTGGCATTATTACCTCCTGCATCCAACACGGAGTTCCATCTCCCAGCTATCTGCTCTGATATCAGACTTCTGAGTTCCAATTCTCCCAGTGCCTGCTGCTTCCCAAGCTGAGAAGGCACAAAAGCCCTAAATTTAAAGAATTAATTTTGCAGCTTCTCCCTAGGCAAAAATTAAGGCTGTATGTGCCTCTCCACCTGTGAGACCTTTTCCACCTGGGTTTTCAGTTCCATCCTTCTCTGCAGTGCAGCAGGAACAATCTGACTTGTACCCAAACACTTTTAAGTGACCTTGAGGAAAGTCATATTGAGAATTTTATGTACAGTGGCCTCCTGTATTTACAGAACCACATGCTCTGCTAATCTGTCCTGGCCCCATTTCTTTACATTTAACATGTTTAATTAATCAGTTTAGAGAGACCAAATTAACTCCATGACAAACAAGCCCACTATCCATTTCATTTACTTGTTAAGGAAAGCAAAAGCCTCTTTGGTAGTAGAAGTGTGAAAGCCGAAGTACTACACAGCTTCCCTGCGTTTTCATGATTTTTTTTCACTCCTTGCCATCCAAGCCCTTTACAAACATTAGTTAATTCTTTGACAATCCTTATCTTTGCTTTACACCTGGGGAAAATTAAGCACTGAGCAAGGAGGGTACTTATTTAAACACAGCCCCAGAGACACATGGTAGAGCTGAGAACAAAGACCATGTCTTTTGGCTCTCAGTCTTGTATCCTAAAGCCCTATTTTTTAGTGCACTTTTTCAATTTTCTCATTTTTGAAGTGTAGCAGTTCTAAATAAAAAACTCAATTAGTACAGTTGTCCTTCACTCTCCTCCTCCTTCTCCATTTGAAGGGATGTGCAGATACAGAAGTTACGATTCCCCCCACCACAGGTGCAAGGAGAAACCTTTGCACTCTGCCACAAACAGTTGAAAGTTTATTTTTTTTCTGGCACACAAGTGATCTCAGTAGCAGGAGATTAATCCACAAATGCCAATGTCTCATCCTAAAAGACCAGTGTACAGAAGAGCCATTACTATCCTGGCATGGGCCCCACATGAAAGCAAGGAAGGAGGTAGCAGTGGGCAGGTCTGTCTCACTGAAGAGCAATGGTTAGAATTCAAATAAAACTTTTCACAATTTTGCAGTGAATGTGCTCTGCACCACAGCACTGCTGGCTTTTCCAGATGACTGGGTGTGTACTTATCTATTGCTATTAACATCCTGCAGTACAGAGAGGCATCTTGAGAAGGAAAATCATTTTACTGCCAAAAAGTGATCCTTCTAAGAAAAGTCTGGCCAGTACAAAATTTGCCAAACTCATGTATAAAACTCATATCACTCTACAGTCCAAGCAGATCTGCAGGTCTGGCTCTGCAACATTAAATTCCACAACAGCTTGAAAATATAATGTTTGATCTATTCATAGCATCTACTTTTGGTAAACAGTAGAGCTTTTCTCAATAGCTTACCAATTACTGCAGAAAACACAGTAGTAAATGGTACTAAAATTTCATACTGCATAGTTGACTGTGCATTTGCCTTAGCACAGACTACTTACTCTTTACTCTTGGAATAATGATGTTTTATTTCACAGCAATTTTATACACATTATAATTTTTGATGCCTATGGTAAACAGTCTTTTGCTGTAAGTTTTTGCTATAGGGCTTTCCACATATTTCAGTAGAAAGGTGTAAATACTTAAAAAGCTGGAAATAAATCTTAAGTAACTGATTCTTAGGCTTTATTTGATAATAAAGAATGTGATGAGGATTAAGAGGGGCAATTCTACTGAATCTAGAAAATACTGTGAATACTAAAAACTTACAAATGGACCTTTACCAAGAGATGTAATACACTCTGTTGTTACATCAAAGCTGGAAATTGCACAGCAATTACACTGATTTGGCAGGCAAACAAGCACAGTTTCTTAGTTAGAATAATGTAGCAAGATAGATAAACTAGATAAGAAATTGTTTCCTACTCCTGGAATCTACATTTAGAATTTTTACTTCAGAAAGTAAGCACACAAAAATGCTTACGTTGCATATAGAACACACTGATAGGGCCAAAGATGTGCACACATTTAGCCCCTTTTTATTAACTTCATACAAAATACAGGCATTGCAAGAAAGGCTACAGCTTCCAATGTTTTCAAAGAATGCATTACTGTTTGCCAGTCATATATTGGGCACTCAACAGGTTTTCGTGCAATAAATCTCAAAGCAAGTAAAAGGAGGCAAAAGAAGACTAATAAAAATAAGAATATCAGCTCCAAAATAGCATAACCACCTCCAGCTGATGCATCTGCACTGCTTTAGAGAGCTCTCTGGACTTGTTATACTTGTGCACTTCAAAGTTTAAAGATGTTGAAGGTAACCAGTGAGTGTTAGAGGCTTTAATATTATTGCCTAAGTACTCTACAAACACAATACACCTGGCAAGCACATGGTGACAACTTCCAAAATTAACCAGAAAAGGAAAGCACTGTTCTTCCAGGAGTGACTTTGTCTGCCATCAGGCATATTCCAGAGCAGAAAGGTGCCTTTTAATTTATCCATAATAATTCGTATTTTAACCATGAAAGCTGGAATTGTATCCATTCCTACTGAGTTATTCCTGTTATTAACATCATCCCATTGCTACGAGTGGCAATTCTCTGGAATCTTTTGGGGGCTTGGACCAGATTCTGATGGGATAACATACAGTATCATCATTTAAAACCCGAAAGGAGTGTTATTTACCTGATAATTCGGTATCATCCACAGCCGTTTTGCACTGCCCTTTGCAAAAGCTTAATGGTGTTTTGCCTTGCCTGAAGACAGTTTCTTACAAATACCTGTACAAATTAGTTAGAACCCATCTAGGAAGGCAAATGCATCTTCAGAAATGTGTAGGAAACAGACTTTATGACACAATTACCCACATAGACACAGTCCATCACTGTAGAGTAAGCCTCTGTATGAAAATCAGTTCTCCAGTATAAAGCATCTACTAATCTCCAAAAAAAGCTTACTAAATTCCGAAGCTTTAAATTATGGTGGACTAAATGTTCCACATACCCTTGCCCTTCCCACTAATTTCTACTAACAGTTGTGAGGACATAGCTAAGCTCATCCAGCTGACAGTTACTGGAACTACAGTGCCATAGTTTTGGTTTGCCTTGCAGATTTTAAATCAGGCTACACTACAGCACTGTGAAATGAAGCTGCAGCAGTACAATTTAATCCAAAAACATTAGCACCAGAATGACTGAGGCATCCCACTTCTCAAATGAGACTGTAAGTGCACTTGTAAAGAAAAAAGTTCCAGGAATGCAAAACGTTAGCTACAGTACAGCTATTCTAATGAACTCATCCAGGTAGCGGTGAGCAGGGAAACCAGAATTTTACGTGCAGAGCTCTCTGGGTATTTGCAGAAGTTACCTTTCTAAACTAACTTTCTAAAAAGTTTGTTATATATGTTGTGGATTAATTCGTGTTTTATTAAAATAACTCTGAATTTTGCTGTAATAAATTGTATTTCATTGTAACCTACTGTATAAATTAACTCACAGTCAGGTGAGCAGAAGCTATGCCATCCTTTTCCTGTAACTTGAGAGAATTAGCAAAAGAATACAGGGAGGAGCAGGCCTTCAGCGGAGATGGGCAAAGCAACAACCTTGTGACTGACACCTGATAAGCCTCTTATCAGCTTGTCAAGGAGTCACATCCCAATGCCCAGCCCAAGAAAATCCAATCAATACTGTACCCCTTTCCTGGAACACTCTTCAACAACCTAACAATAAAGAGAAGGAGCTGTATGAATATGCAAGAAAAGCAGGACAAGACAAAGGGAAGCAACGAAACTTGCAGTTTCACCAGAGTACTGTATAAAAACCAGCATCGAGAGACTGCCTGCGTAACCATGGGGGACTCGGTGCGAAAGAGGCTGTGTCCATAGGTTCCGGGCTCGGAACTGACTTTGATTGTGGCTCTTCTTGGATTTTCATACTGCTATTTTCCAATAAATTTCCTTACCGAAAAATTGGAGAATGGTCATTTATAACAAGTTCAAATTCTCAACCAAACAGAAAGCAATGTAAGCCTTGCTGCTGATGACATGAGGCAGGACTTTGGCAGATATCAACTTCACAATTATAAGGGGCTAGGGGAAAAAAAATTGCCATTAGCAAAATTCCTGTAGCAATTTTCCAGAAAGTGACAGCTGTTCTGTTGGTGCAACATTAAGTCGGTTCTATGTTTTCTGAAACTTCATTTCAGCATCACAACTACTGGAAACTAACTGTGCCCTTCCACCCAGAAGCATTTACTTTTGCAGCAAACTCCCTGTACCTGTACTACCTGTACTTGTGTCATTAAGGAAGCCAGCTCTACCCTAGGTTGCTTCCACTTTGAAAGCTCCAGCATTTCTGACTGCTTCTTTCCTAATGCAAACAGCAGCTGGAAATCACCATGATAAATCTACAGAAGGGGACTGCCAGTTTCCCTGGACACTTGAACATCTTGCATTCCTCATGCATCTAAGAGCTCTAATACCCTACAGCATGCAAAGCATCACAGCACCAGGAACAACCCCCAGCCAGTTCAGTGCATGGCTCCCTGCCTGCCATTCCCATGCTTTCACAGTGCATTAACATGCAAATTCACAATATCACATATGCTAATATCTGCTAAAAAGGCTTTTCATTTCAGGACCTCAACTTAATGAACAAATGGAATCCTGCAACATCACTGTGGGGAAAACAATTGCAGAGTGCAAGATATGAAGGAAGACCTTGAGTGCTCTGTCAGAATGAGTGAATGCAAGTGGATGGCAAAGGAAGGAATATGAAAGCCAGCTGTGGTAATTCCTCCCTTCTACTTCACCTTCAGCAGGATAACCCGAGAAATCAGTGCATGGTCTGTGTTCCTTTGGCTCTGTGAGGGCCCACAGCTTTGGTGAAGCAATCACAGCCTTTTTTGTTATACCCTGAACTGCTACTCAGCTCTCAAGTGCCAAGCAGCATAATGGTACAAGCACAGAGACTTCAGGGGCCACACGTGTTCCTTCTACAACCACTGCAAAAGCACAGAGACTGGGTTGGCAGATGGAAGATTTGCCTTTGGGGAGAAATAGGTCAGATATCAGAAAGTAACAACTGAGAAACAGATGCAGTCTATCTTACCCATCATACTGGTATTTTGCTCAAACACACTCATTAATTGAAGGTTCAGCTGTGAAAGCAATTCCCTGTACATTACGAGAGACAATCTTGCCCAGCAGGCTCAGCAGTGTTGCAAGGTCTCTGATGTACAAGCCTCTGACAAGGTACATGACAAGCAAACTGTCGTGAGAAGCACAAAGTAGAAGGCTTGAGATAAAGACTTTACTTGGGACACACCTCCTATGTCTTTTGACTGTTGCAAGAGAACAATTTTCTAAGGTCTCTTTTTACATGCTGTTGATTAAACATGAGAAAAACAGAGAAATAGTGTTATATTTTCATGCAGTTAGTCTATTTACAGGTACTCACTAGGACTGCACTGGTTTTTTTTATGTCAAGTAGATTTCCCCATCGTGACTGTTCTGTTTGTCTCATTGAAACCATACACAATCCCCCTTGGGTCCCATACTACTTAGAATCATAGAGTAATTTCAGTTGGAAGGGACCTTTAAAGGTCATCTAGTCCAACTCCATCCTGCAATGAGCAGGGACATCTTCAACTAGACCAAGTTGCTCAGAGCCTCATCCAATCTGACTCTGCTTCCTTGGATAGGGGCTCTACCATCTACCACTTCTCTGGGCAACCAGTTCCAGTGTTTCAACATCCTCATTGTAAAAAGTTAATTCTTTATACCTAGACTGAATCTACTTCTTTTAGTTTAAAAACATCAACCCTTGTCCTATTAAAAAATCTGTCCTCATCTTTTTTATAAGCCTCTTTAAGTACTCAAAGACGCCCTTAAGGTCTCCCAGAGCCTTCTCTTCTCAGGCTAAACAGTCCCAATTTAAACCAATGGACAGTGAATAAGAGAGAAAAAGGAGTGATGAAGAAAACAGAAAAAAAAGACAGAAAATAACAGGCAATTTTATAAATGTGTGGTTAATTTGTGTTTTTATATGTGTATAAAATAAACTGTGTCTCCAAAATACTCCCCTGTACAAGATTAGCTCATGGATGAGTGAGCAAGAACGATGTTATCCTCCCTCCAAGCCGAAACAATAAGGTGATTCCACAATATAATACAGGGCGTAGCGATACCCAGAAGGAGCCTAAGCATCGTATCCGCACATCAGGGACATTCATCCCCCTACCCGGCAGAAGGAAAATGCAATTACGACATTTTTGCCTTCCAGGAACTCTGTTCATCATACACACCTGAAGAAAAGAAAACCTATCTAACCAAAAACTCGACTAAAACAATGGACAGCCTCAGGGCACAAAATCTGCATAAAATCCGGTTTTGGGAAACTGCTGATGTGAACCGGGGGTGGGGCATTAGTCCAGGAGAGGCTGTGTCTGTGGTTCACCCAGCTCCGACACCCGGGGTCGGAACTGTCCTTTGATTTTGGCTTTGCTCGATTTTTCACTTTGTCATTTTCCAATAAATTTTCTAACTGAAAGACTGGAGAATTGTCATTTATAACAGGCAAGAACTTGCACAGGTGACCCCTGATACCAGGCTCAATTTACTAATTAAGATCTGCAGCAAACCCAGCACATTAATGTTGGTATGATTAACAATAAGGCAACAGTGTTCTGAGAATTTTTTTTGAGTACACAGAAGTCATCAACCATCAATTCTGCTACATAGTCCACAGAACTTTTTATCATCTGAGACATCTGTGTAGCATAAATACAATAAATGCACCTCTAAACAAAATTGACTACATGTACATATAGAAAAGCTTAGAAGTTACAGGGAATCAAAGTTGGTTTGGTTTTTTTTCTATCCATGGACTTCAGCCTGTCCTACAGTGACAAGGTGCAAAGGGCACATAAGATCTTCTTGCTCCCTCATTTGACACGAATCTTCCCATAGCAAGTCCCAAAACAACACATGACACTACAGTCTGCTAAGGCCCTTCAGCTTTAAAAGACGAATTCCACAGAATTTCTCTAATGCTCCTCTGAAGTGTCTTTATCCCTACTGCTACTTCACCACAGATTGCTTTATCTTTCTTTTAAAAGACCTATCAGATGCTAATGACAACAAATTTTCTGTTCCTCTTCTGGTGCTCCCAAAGAGTTTTTGGAGCTCTAGTTTAAAGAGGTCAAAGCTGTGGGCCTTGGAGTGGAAAAGGGTTGGCAATAGGTAATAAACTTTCTCTATTGACACAGAAAATAACCCTCTGCTGGGGCTATAATTTATTGACACTAAGAGGTTTTATGGCACAAAGTTATTACTAGCTCTTCTCACACAGCTATTCCCACCCAGTGCACTTATTAATCAGAAAGGCTTTTAAATATTATTTAGTAGCAAGAATTAAGCAGTTGTGTTTTGCACATCATGTCCCTTAGCTTGCTATTTCATTTCCTCTTTTTCAGCATTATCACATTATGTTCACTCTTCTTATTTGCTTTTCCTCTTCACAAAGCTCTTTAAACAGCTGCAAAGGGGGAGGGACCACTACGCTCACGAAAATTCCACTTTGCAGAACGCTTCTGTCAGGTCCTACTGTCTGTCTCTTTCCAGACATTTCATACATCCAAGATTCAGGTTTGCTTTTACATCTCTTCCCTCTGCCAACAGAGCCTATTACCAGCTGTCTAAGTTGAAGAACAGTAATACACATCTTCTTACTGCCATGAGGAAAATGTACACCCTTGTTCTCTTTGTAGTGGGCTCCTTTTGTCTGAACGGTAAGTGACCTTTTCTTTCTCATATCGTTTCAGAACAGTGAGAGCTTTCGGGGGCACGCAGTAGGACAGTGACAGGAGCTCCGTAACCATTACCTCAGGAGGTTGCTGACTTTAGTAGAATGTATAAAATTGATTATTTTTGTGTTGTTTTGGGCTTGTTTGGTATCAGCACATGCACTACGATGGATATGAACAGACAGGTGGAATATAAAATTACATAACTGTAGGAAATGACAATGATAATGACTAAATAATATCTTTAGATGCACCCAGGATCACCTGTGATAGCAAAAGCAGATATTGTGTTGAAGGTGAAAAATTGAACCATGACATGATCCAGAAATATGACAGATCTCATTTCTCTAGCACTATTTTCTCAAGCTCCAATATTTTGCAAAGTTCGTAATTCCTGATTTTTTTAATTAGAATGGAAACAGTTTAAATTAAGTTGTTATATGTAACTATATGCTACAAAACCCCATATATTTATGCTTTTAATGCAAGAATGTTTCCCTCAGTCTGTCAGGATTTCTTGGATATGTTTTAGCCAACACAAACAGCCTGACAGCAGTATGAAATAGTACATTTAGCATGGGAGCTTCTTCCCATGGAGAGGTTCCCCTGAAGTGCTTTGGGAGAAACTGACTGAAACTGAACCTAGATCAGATCACATACTTCTCATTATTACCTATTCATTTTACACTTGTTTTGTTTCTTCCATCTCTGAAAAGCAACTTTAGAAAACATTTGCTTTGTAACAAAAGGAGAGTGAGGGCCCACTTCAGATTTTTAAATTATACACTTCTATACCCCTGAGTATTTCCTTTTTTATTTGCATTAATTGCAGTGTAAAAATTAAAAATCTTTAAAATACAGTAAATTCACTGCTACTCCCATTGGAGCAATAAGGATCCCAAATCAGTATATGTTCTTCTAAGAGGTTATGAAAATCTTTTTGCTTGATATCATGTTGAGAAGTAACTACATCATGAAGTAATTTCAGAGAAGATAATGGGACTGTTTCATTGCTGCTTCTTACTTGCTCTTTACTAATTAAAGATGAGAACTATGTCACTTCTCTGTGAGAGAGCAAAAGACTAAAACTGTTATACATGCTACAATGTTACTTCTGAACAAATACTATTTCCACATTTATTACGATAACTGAATTCAGAGAAATGCTAGAAATATGTCATGTTAAATTTTGAAATGTAGACAGTGATAACACTGAACTTGCCTGCATCTCTCAGCATTGCTCCTTTTTTTTTTTCCTGTGGAAATCACTCCAACAAATTTGTCATTACACTGAAATCAAACAGTATAACACAGGATGTCTAGTTATTTCATTTGATGTATTTAAATTAGACTATATAAAAAGGAAAGTCTCCACAGCAGAGTGAACGAAGTCTGTAGTTTAGTTTCTTCTGCTGTGAAATTGAAAGCATCTTGGTGCAATTTTTTTAAAAATGCTCATAGTCCCACAGAGAAAACAAACTTACTGAGGAATGTGTACTGCAAGTTATGTGGCAATTGCTCTCCTGGTCACAGAGCAGATGTGTAGTGTGTTCAGTGAACCTAAAATAATTTCCCCAGCTCAAGATCTACCCCAATGGGCTTTATTTATTACTGCTTTCAGTACACAAAGATACTCCACTCCCAAATTAGGACTGCCTGATAATTTCTGTTAAAAATCAATTGTCTAAAAGCATCGGTCTACTTTCTTCAACATCTCTGGTGATTACTGCTACTTGGAAAAAAAAAAAACAAAAACAGTTTGTGGGGGAAACTGCACTTCCATTTCTTCCAACCCTGAGAGGAAGAAGAGAAGTTTCAAAGGCTTGGCTACTGACACACCACGCACATATAGATGAAACTGGATGCCTGGTAATTTTCTTCTCATTAAATGCCATCTGGTTTACATGTAGATTGTTAATGGAAAGTAGACGATAAAAATTAGACAAGAAACACTAATTTTTTCCCCCCCAGTATTTACAGGGAGATTTGTTTTAACAAGGTTTAAGGCAGTGCAGGGCTGACACCTAGTGGTGTGTGATACAGGCTTCCGAGTGAGGCGACAGAATAGCCCCTTTAGTTCTGGTTACTTACAAAGGCTGGAATGGAATGGCAATTTTATAAAGGATTATCCCTAGTGAAGGAATGCCTTCACTAGGAACAGGTAGTAATTTCTCAAAGGGATTCATCGTTGAATAAATATTTTTTATAATTAACGTCATGGCTTGTCATTAATCCACATAAAGTTTATTAATAGTCAGTACTTGGAAATCTGAGCTGTTCTCATCAGACATGCAGACCCCACACTTTATTTGGATTTGCAGACCAGAGGACTGTGATTGCTAAATGCAGGTTTCCAAGTAAAAACTAATTACAAATCCAGAATTAGCTTTCTGCAAATATTCTACAGTTCCTACTTCTTACTCTCTGTTTAGCAAATACTCTCTGTGCTGGAATATTCACAGACAAAGGCAGCAATGCAGTGAAAACACAGCTAAACATTCGAACAAGAACACATCTCTTTGCTAACAGTATTCAGTGACCACTGAATGAAACAAACCAACCAACAATTTATTTATATTTGAATTATAGCCATCTGTTTACGTCACTTACATATGCAACAATGGGAATGTCTACTAAAAAAAATCTACTACAAACAAACCCAACATAAAACTCCACCAAACCACACAGTAAAATAACTTCAACAAGGATTCTCTCTTGAACTACCACAAGACTTCTAACCTATCTTTATAACCACAAGAAGATTGATTTCTACAACATGCTCCTCTTTTCTTCACAGCACTTTCAGCTTTTCCTTGATTGCTATACACAAAAAACCCACCCCAGAATCTGAAGCTTAGCAAGACCCAGCATAGCTCTAGCTTGATAAGCTTTTGATTAGGCACCTTGCATTGAGAACAAATGTCATATTAAAATATCACGTGGTATAGGGCTTTTATAATGACTTGCAGTGAGGTACAAAGCAAGCGTGAATCAAAAAACAAACTGACCCAACAAACACAGATACATTCATCCAAATTTGTTTTCCCAATGTCTTGGAAGGTATTTGAAAAGCCTGTTCTGAAGAACAATCTTATCATTAAGTATAAGTGAAAAATCTGGGCTACCGGGCCACAGCTCATGCTGGTTTTACATGAATTAAATCAAGCCTAGTGTTTACCTCAACCTTTCCACAGAGCTTGTTCTTAGATGTGAAATCTCTGTTTGATAATCTTCCCTTTTACCTGACTCCACTTTCTCACTGGATCACAAACAAGAAGGTCTTAGGGTATTTTTTTAACCTGAGTTGGATTCAGAAGAATTTCAAGTTTCAAGAGAGACTTGTTCAGCCTAGCAACCTGCAGCCCTGTTCACAAGGAAATGTGCCACCTTCCAGACATGCATGCTAACTTTGGCTGCTTATTTGACCCTGGCCTTTCAGTGTCTGCCTTTCCCCAGATTTCATGAATATGCTACAACATTAAAAAAAACCCAGAACAAATTAATGTACCACAAATTTAAAATACTTGCATGACCAGTGTTTTTTACTGTGTGGAATTGCTCTGTGAAATAATGAAGCAAGCATGCTGTAAGGACACTATCCTCATTTCTGCAATATCTAGAGGTGAATTAGGTAAGCTGACCATTTCTATGGAAGAGTCATTCTATCAATTGCATTGGAACCTGCTTTCACTAACACTAATTTCATCAGCATCACAACACAGAACTGCCCAACACACAGCACAACCTCTCTGACTCTATTCTGTTGGCAGGCTGTTATCAGGACCATGCTCATTAGTATTGCCAGGTGGTCAACAGTGGTTTGAAAAGTCCACAGGGATGACTTTAAAAAGCACACAAAGAACATGAGTACAGAATAAACGACCCTGGGCTTGTGCCAGAAGCTGCTCTGCTCCATGGGGAATGTTCAGGCTTGTTTGATAGAAACCTGTAGATACTATATTTTGTAGTCACTGGACTCCAACTTTGGCAAAGACTTACAGTGTTTGTGCTAGTCCACAAATCAGGTTTTACTTCCACTAAAATAAGTCTAACACACTGCCTTGGATTTTCAGATTTTGAAACAGAAACATCACTAGCTACCAGAGAGTCCTCAGTCATGAAAAAATCCTTTACGACTCCTACAGCTTATCCCCTGGTTTTCTCTACATAAATAAGAGTCTTGAAATTTGTATGTGTACCTGCAACTCTGCCTCCTACAGCACTAAAGAGAGAAGTCACAGCTGGACCCCTCCCTTTGGATCACAGAATAATTCTTCCCCTGCTATTAAGAGGGTGGTTTGCTCTCAGTTTCTGAGTGTAATCCCAAAAGTATTTACCAATTTGAGCTTCACATTTTATTGCAAAAAACCCTGAAAGGGTTCTGATTGATCTGCTTTGATCTGTGCTCTGTGAAGGATAGTCAACTTCAGCAGAACAGGTATCAGTGCAAGCACCATATCCTCCTGTCCACACACACCTGCAGTCTTTAGAAAATCAAAATCTGTTGTTATTTCTCAAAGATGATCTGGTGCACAGATATTCTGTGACCCCTACATTATGTCACTTTAGTCTCCCTTCCATAATCCTGTTTTGTGATGCTTTACAGGAAGCATGGCAGCAGATGCCGAAGAAAAACTAATGAACCACCTACTGAGTCCTGACAGATACAATAAGTTAATTCGACCAGCTGTCAACTCCTCCCAGTTGGTATCCATAGAACTGCAGGTTTCCCTGGCACAGCTCATCAGTGTTGTAAGTTCAAATTAGGTTCTGCCTTTACATTCAATACTACTGCACAGCACCCTAAGTAATAGTTATACTGGTCTTTCTACATCTCTGTTCTTTTCTCATTTGTGTAACACTATTAATAGGCAGAGCCCATACATGCAATTAACTGATTTTATATCTCACAATGGAGCTACAATGGGGAAATCAGTCTATGCCTAAGCATTGAAGGACTGGGGTCAGATCTTCATCCAATAGAATTCCATCTAGCTAAAATTCAAAATAATTCCACTGATTTCAGTACAGTTACTGTAAGTTACCCCAGGTCAGGACCTGTCCTGGACTGTGCACACAATCAATGTGCACACCATCCACCATTAGTGGAACGCTAATCCATCTTCTACTGAGGTGGTTCAATGGCCTGAAAACAAGGTTACTATTTATGTTTGTGTACAAAGCCACATCCAAACCACATGACATATCAGGCATATCAATAAAGAACAGTGGAATATTGTAAAGAAAAACACACATTAGTTCTGGCTGGAATAGCTTAACATAGTTAAAACAATCCTCATGAAAACAACTCCTCATATTCAATAAAAACTACTTCAGTGGGTCTAAAAGACACTTTCATCCACAAGGCTAGTATACATTTGACACTTATTCCAAGGTATAAACACATGATTACTAAGAGAGGTTAACATTAACTGCAGTGGGAATGAGAACCAGCATATAAATGGGAATAATTTCCTGAACTGGGGCTTTCAACTCTGCTGTTCTCTCCCTGGATGACAAAGAAGATACAGATGACTGCCCCCCTGTCAGAATTTGTGTTAAGGGCTAGTGACTGGACTGCTGCAAACGTTAGGAGACATAGAGCGTTTATGTTCTGAAATTCGAGAGGAAATGAGAAAGGCTCTGTTGGAACAAAAGGGAAACTGTACAAACAGCTAGGTTTCATACACGCATGCAGACTGGATATAATATATATGGATACACATAGATGTGTATACACACAGGATTCAATGCCATGTATACTAGATGATTCTAGTTAAGTGCTCTCTCTCTCCTGGGGAACTCCATCTGGACACAGGCATGCCTCTGTACACCCTGCACTACCACCACGAGAACAGTATCCCCTCAGAGTGCAGATTCTGGGCATGAAAAGAATGCCCAGAGGCCCTGGTGATCAACAACCTAAACAAGGTGGATGAATGAGCAAGGATCAAGGCTTGCACAGCTCAGTCCCTATCCCTCTATAGCCTCACTCTTGAGCAGAACAAAATTAGGCATCTTGTAGGCTCCAACAATCTCAAGCATCTTCAGGATCAGAGAATTACCTCATTTTCCTACAGAAATCCTCCTGATAGATCTTCAGGAGACCTATCCTGAAGATAGGGGATTCTCTTCTGAACCGCTGTGTAGAGACAGCAGCTCATGAAGCAGAGCTTGCCAGCTGAGAGATTAAATGGCAAACCTTACACCAACTTCACACAACCTCATGTAGGCCACCCCAATGGTCAAATGTCTCTCCTGTTTCAAATCAAAGGTGGAGAACTGGGGTGGGGTGGGGTAGGAAAGCAGCTTAGCAAGGTGGTGGTCATTGTTTCCAAATAGCTACACTCACTCCTGCCATAACTGTTCTTGTTAAAAGATATTTGGAATTCTACATTTATGGGGTTATTATTTATGTATGTGTACAAGACTGGCCATCATACCTCAGAGAAATGTCTGTCTTGAAATACACTAGGCAAAATCATGCTCAAAACCCCACCAAATAAATCTTATTACTGCAATGATGTGAAACATTTTAGAGGCCAGTTTTTGTCTCCATTTTTCCCTGCAGAATGAGCGGGAGCAGATCATGACTACGAACGTCTGGCTGAACCAGGTAACAAACCCACAGAGAAATCAGTCTTGCAAACCACAAATGTGACTGCTTTCACTGCATTACATGATTGTTTTGTTAGTGCTGGTCAGGACACTCCCATCACTACTGTACAATTCTTCTCTTAGGAGTGGATTGATTATCGGCTGGCTTGGAAGCCTTCTGACTATGAAGGAATAAATAAGCTGAGAATACCTGCAAAACACATCTGGTTGCCAGATATTGTGCTCTACAATAAGTAAGTAAAACTGGTGTAGTTTACGCAGACAATGAACAAAATTTTAACCAAGGAACAAACATCAGGAACAATTAAGTAGGTCTGGTAAAATTTTAAAACTGAATTTTGTCACTTTTAGAGAGTAGCAAGGGTATCTGAATGGACTACTGGGCTCAAAGATAATTTTAATAACATTAGCACTCTAGTTAAAGAAATTCCAGCAGAGCTGGAAGATGACTGCAGCGTGAGCAGTTACAGCAGAGGATCCATGACAAGGCTCACAACTGAGACAGATTTATATGAAAATAGACTGTATGGAAAGAATAAACTGTAGCTATAAGGGCAGTTGAAAGAAGACCTCTGCGAATCTATCAGACATCTTAGGGTCTGAGATACAGTTTTGTCTCCTTCTTCCCCCACTCCTTCTTCTACCACAGACCCCAGGACATACCATAACTCCAGGAGTTCATATTCATGTAGAAAACCAAATTATATTCCATTTTCATAAAGCATTGGAAAAAAAAAATCCATTCTATGAATACTTAATAAATCTGTCAACATTTGACCCTGTTGCTTTATAGTATTGAGAAAAATATCGTACTTCAGTTCCTCTTTCAAACAAACAGCTGACAATTTTGTTTTCCTTTGGTTTAAGTCTCTAGCAAAACCTTGAAGTGGACGATAAACTTTTTTAAAAACAATCAAAATTTATGTTTTTATGATACTTTGAAAACCAATGAATTCATGAACACATGATGATTTATGAACATATAAAGATGGGAAACCCAGGAAGTTTATATATAACCGAGTTAAGTCCTTGGAATCCTACTACTGGAAACCAGATTTGATGAACACTTAAAACCAATGCATTAGTCACAAAATAATTGAGCCAGTGGATTAGGATGTACTGTGCCTGCTCAAAGCTTGTTCTGGTAAATTGTGCCTCTGCCCTCTGTTTCTTTTTGCTACTGGCCACGTGATACCATTTAATAGTTTGTAAAAATAGAAAGAAATAGTTTCAAAAGGTTTCTTAAATGCACAGGAACAAGCTTCATCATACTGGATTTCTACATTAGTACAAAGCTTCAACCAAAGTTCAGCTAAAGTATAGCTCCATGTAACTTCCTGCTGCCGGAGCAGAGTTTCACAGGCATCAGTCAGTTCAACGTGCTCAGGAAAACACAAAGCATGTCCCCATGCCCACAGCTCTGTCTGTGGCCTGTGCAGAGGGCTCTGAGACTGCAGCCCAGCCTCTTCCCACAACTGAGACAGGGCAGTCAGCACCAGAATTCACATATTCCCAGCCCAGGAGCCTGCCCAGCACATGGCATGACACGATGGCAAAGCCAATCCAGGGAGTAGAGATATGTCAGAACTAAGATGCAATTCATTTCTCAAAAAAGAGCTATTTTATTGGCAATGAACTAATGACTCCTGTTAGTGGCTGAACCCACTCATTCCTGCATCTGGTTGTTTCACTGTCTGCATAATTTTGCTGCAAAGGTCTCAACTCAGTGCCAGGCACTCATTGCCTCACTCAGGTGAGCCCTTTCCAGAGCCAAACCTAACTGATTCAGACACATGTGCCAAACCTTAGATATTTGTAGCATTTCCCTGCTTAGGGAAAAAAAAAAAATCACCCTTAGCACTGAAATAACTCTATTTTCCATGATGCCTTGTCAACAAACACGAATACTACCTCAGGATGCCTAATGGCTTAAACAGCCCTACCTTGTTTGCCCAGACTGTTGGGCAGGAGAAGATACCACTGACTGATAACGATCTTCTCCCCGAGTTAAAGGGCCCATCACATCATAGAAAACTTCCCTGGTGGAAGTTCAGCAGTTGGAAGAGATGCAAAGCCAAGATTGTTTGTGGACACTAAGAATGCCGTAGCTTGTCTGTTCTGGTTTTGTAATAAGTAAACATTAACTGGAGTGATGCAATAAATTATAACTCATATAATTACATTTCCTCTGCCTACACTCTCCCTGCATGTCTAACTAATGCAGCTCATCCTAATTTCCTTGTCCAAGTAATTTAGGAGTGATGCTCTGTGTTCTCTGGCTATGTTCCAGATCAAAGGTACCTCTGTTTTCATATGGGATGATCTCATTTTTGCTCAGCCTTCAGAGAAGTAGGAAGCTTTAATTACTTGAGCAAACATTTACAAAATATATTGATTTCTTTAGATGAAATAGAGGTGTGTATCTGGTATTTAATAATAATTTTATAACTTTTTTTTCTGTAAGTATTGGACCAAAAACCAACCCTCTGATTGGGAGGAATGCATACATTGATCTCCCTATCAAGTTATAGCTCCCTACAGCATAGATTTCAGAATAAAAATATTACTAAACTTTGATTCTTGGAACAACTGGGGCCCACAAGACCAAGAATGTCAGACCTTTTCTGTTTTGAACTATGTTTTTCCTCCTAATATTTTATCATTTTCTCCCTCTTCTCTTCTCTTCTCTTCTCTTCTCTTCTCTTCTCTTCTCTTCTCTTCTCTTCTCTTCTCTTCTCTTCTCTTCTCTTCTCTTCTCTTCTCTTCTCTTCTCTTCTCTCCTCTCCTCTCCTCTCCTCTCCTCTCCTCTCCTCTCCTCTCCTCTCCTCTCCTCTCCTCTCCTCTCCTCTCCTCTCCTCTCCTCTCCTCTCCTCTCCTCTCCTCTCCTCTCCTCTCCTCTCCTCTCCTCTCCTCTCCTCTCCTCTCCTCTCCTCTCCTCTCCTCTCCTCTCCTCTCCTCTCCTCTCCTCTCCTCTCCTCTCCTCTCCTCTCCTCTCCTCTCCAGTGCGGACGGCACATACGAGGTCTCGCTGTACACAAATGCCATTGTAAAGAACAATGGAAGCATTCTTTGGTTGCCACCAGCCATTTACAAGAGTGCCTGCAAGATTGAGGTGAAGCATTTCCCATTTGACCAACAAAACTGCACCCTGAAGTTCCGGTCCTGGACATATGACCACACAGAAATAGATATGGTGCTTAAGACTTCCATGGCAAGCATGGACGACTTCACGCCAAGCGGAGAGTGGGACATTGTAGCACTCCCAGGAAGAAGGACTGTAAATCCTCTGGACCCCAGTTATGTTGATGTGACATATGACTTCATTATTAAAAGGAAACCACTTTTTTATACCATCAATCTTATCATTCCCTGTGTGCTAATTACATCTTTAGCCATCCTAGTATTCTACTTGCCTTCAGACTGTGGTGAAAAAATGACCTTATGCATATCTGTGTTGCTTGCCTTGACTGTCTTCTTACTGCTGATCTCCAAAATTGTCCCTCCAACATCTCTAGATGTTCCACTGATTGGGAAGTATCTCATGTTTACAATGGTGCTGGTGACCTTCTCAATAGTTACCAGTGTCTGTGTGCTCAATGTCCACCACAGATCTCCAAGTACTCACACTATGCCCCCCTGGGTAAAGCTGGTTTTTCTTGAAAGACTCCCGGCCTATCTGTTCATGAAGCGCCCAGAAAATAATTCTCCACGGCAAAAGCCATGTAACTGCAAAAAGACAAAAGCAGAGAATCCTTGTATGGAGTCGTCTGACTTCTACAAGAACTCTACCTATTTTTTGAACACAGCTTCTGCCAAAAGATATGATATGAAAGCCTCTGAGACATTTGACAATGTCAGCAGTCATCGAGATTTTAGGTTAAGAACAGGTGTGAAATTTTCTCCTGAAGTGCAAGAAGCAATTGATGGAGTCAGTTTTATAGCAGAGCATATGAAAAGCGATGACAACGACCAGAGTGTAAGTAAAAATGATAAATCCCTGTCCTTCCAAACTTCATCTTCTGTCATCCTCTGTAATATTCTGTTCCTCAGAAAGCATATTTGAACTCTCTAGCTATTGTCAAGATTTCAGAGAGATTCTAGATATAGCTCATAAGAGGAAATCATTTATGCCATTAATGAACAGCAATTTGGTAACTGCAAATACTCTCTTGATAAATAACATGGCTATTTCTACAAAAAGAGGTTGCCCATTAAGTCCTGAAACACTAAAAAAAGCTTTGTTGTCACATTCAAGTGGTGACTGGCAGGGCAAGAAAACAATACTCAGTTCCAGGTTAGAAATAGAATATTTTTCACCTTTGTGAATCAGTAAGACTGTGGTTTGACCCACGGCCAGGCCAAGTTAACCAGAAACAACGTACCTGCAGTTTATGCATTTATTTACCTAACTGAGCACAGCAGGAGGATTTAGCAAAATTGGTAGAAGGCCTTTGCAAACACCCTTTCTGGGCTAAGACACCTGTCTGTACATGGCAAACACCATGGATAGGATTAAAAACCTCAGCAGAGCTGACACTTCTTTCATTTGAGTTATTTTTATATACACCAGACTCATTACTGGTTAGGAGAAATACTTCATTTAAGCAGTGCTGCTGCTGCTCTATTCCCTCGCCCTACTCACAGGCCACTAGCTAGCACAATAGAGCTGATAGAAACACTCTGTGAGTAATGCTTGGAAAACAGGGTGGTCATAGTATTTTTTTAGACAAGCCCCCATAGTTGGGAAAAATCATCCTCCTACCTACCATTGTCCTCTCTCTAATCCAGACCCCAGTGAGACTCCAGGTTCTGTATCCCTGTTGTGCTTTCCCTCCCTCAGCCAAGCAAATTAAATAAAGATCTTGTAGAAGTCCCTAGAGAGGCATATTGCTGAGTAGTTCATGTTTTCTATTAACTGAAATTACTGTCAGTATAAATAAAGAAGTTCAGCTATCAACATTAGACATGAGCTTGTAAACACTGAAACTGACTGAACAGAAGCCGACTTCACAGTGCAGGAAAATGTTTTCTAATAGCTCAGAAACTCTTGCAAGGATGTGTTGCACACTAAAGGATCTACAAAGCTTTCATTTGATGGTAAGAACAACTTTCAAGAGCATTTTATATATTGAAAATCCACTTACTGCTTTACACATAGGGTCCTCTAATATTACATATAATTTTTCTAGATTCATAACTTTATTCTCTGCTTCCTTCCCTCATCACAATGGTCTGATAACAACTGTCCATGTACCTTTTTTTGGTCTGACTGCAGAAGCATTCAATTCCCATTATCAGCAGTTGGCATTAAAAGCGTGCACCAAAGGAAAAATAGGTAATATTCTAATATCAGACATGATTCAGCTGACAAGGATGATAAAGTCACTGATGTGAGGACATTCCATGTGTAACTAAAATCAACGAGAGAGGAAAAATTATTCCTGACATGCAAATGAAGATTGATATATTTCCCCTTTACAATAATAGCCCAATTAGTCACTTCAGTCTGAGACAGAATCTAAGGCTTTGACTTTCACAGACAACGCATGCAGGGCAAAAAGGGATTTTAATAAAAACAACAGTATTAATATGCATTAAACCCCATGAATAAGATGACTGCTGATAAGAAAAGAACTCTGAAGCTAACAGCAGTAAACACCACCTATTTTTGCCCACAAACAAAATTCAAGAAAAAAATTTCCTTAATTAGATTATAGTGTGGTTCCTTCAGGGCTGGCACCACATCAGGCAGCCACACTCAGTATCTGATGTGAAGAAAGCTAAGAAATATTAACTGTATTTTTCTCCACTGCTCAGACAGGTTGTAGGAGAAAAATCCCTTACCAAGCCTAAAGCCAGTTTATTCCCTGAACCTTGAGATCTGTTTCCTTTTATTTTGATAAACAAAAACTCAGCATTAACAAGAGGAAGACCAAAAGAATATGACAAATTGCTAATATCTCTAACTTACTTTTTCTTCCAGGTCATTGAAGATTGGAAGTATGTTGCCATGGTAGTGGACAGGCTGTTTCTCTGGATATTTGTCCTTGTTTGTGTTCTAGGGACTGCTGGATTATTTCTGCAACCACTTTTTCAAAACCACACTGCTGCCATAAACCCTTAGCTATTATTTAAAATTGTCAATACTTACAGAGACATTTGGTCTTATTCTGCTCTCAGTTCCCCTTTGTTAACTCCACAGAGGTGCCAAGTGAGTTGCACATCCCTTAGAGTAGGGAAAGGAAAGTAGAGCTTGACTTACTGGGATAGGAATAAAAGCAAAACAAACAGAAAACTATTTTTTTTCCAGTGAGTCTAGTACTTTCGGTGATATCTGGCCCTTTTTTCAATTATTTGAAGCTTGAACATTACAGTAAAAGACTTTTACTGTATCATCATCATCGTCGTCATCTTGCTATTATTATTACTATTATTATTATTTTAAATATATTACCTTAGGAAGGATATTTCCTTTCCTTAGAGTACTGCAATTTCCCTATTACAAAGAAGGTACTGCTGTAAAATTTATTTCCTTCAAATACATCAAAACTATTTGTGTTATAAAGAGCTTTACAAGTTGGTTTGATACTTAAATCTGAACTGAGAAACAGAAACACTTCTGAGGTAACCACTGAAAGGTTTCTCACCTTGCCATCTATGGTAGCTGATGGATCAACAAAGGCCAAATTAATGTATGATAAACAAACATGTATATAATACTCTGTTTGATGATGAAATATAAATAAAACATAAACTTTTCTGTTATATAGATTTAGTCCTCAAATTTCCTGCAAGTTTAATGGCTCGTGTATCTGGGGCACAAACACTTTAATGAGTCTAAGGCTAGGAGCACAGGAAAGCAACAGGAGAAGACAACGGTGAAAGGTAGCAAGAATGAAAGGACACCTGAAAACACATAGACCTGTGTGTTTTTCTGGGGAGATTTTAATGTGGATTTAAGTATAACTGTCAACAAATCAGCTGGGGAAGCACGTAGAGTCTTAAAGTCTTTGGCAAAGGACAGATCGAGGCCCTAGACCCCCACAGTTTGTTCCAGGTAACCCGCAAAATGAGAAGTGGGTTCCTGGCACTTTTCAAGTTAAACCAATCTCAGTTTTTCCTTGGGATGCTGTGAGGACACACAACAATTGCACCACCAGTTTTAAGTACAACTAATGCCTGGTGAACAAACTTGAAACTACTATTACTTGTGAAGGGGATTTGAGGCTTGCCTGTCCCAACAGGATTAGTTGACACCTAAACCTGTGTTCTTCAACAAGCCACAGGAGAAGACAGTTCCAGCTCTTACTTGCCCTCATCAAGACCAAGCTACATTTCCACCTAGATTGCCATTCTCAGGCAGCCCCAGATAAGTACATAGATTTAGCTGTGCCAAAACAGCTGCATCCACACCTTTGCAATTGTTCACAGCAGCTGCAGGACTACATTCAATCCCTCCCGGCCTGTGGCTGAAACCCCCTGCAGCACTGGCACACAACCCCATCCCTGAGGTCTGGGAGGGCTCCCCAGGGGCCTGAGCACTTCAGCAGGGCTGGATGCCCAGCAGTCTGAGAAGGAGATGGGAGAAAAGTATCACAAGTGGAGTGGTTGAGGCTGTCCTCAGCCCAACGTTAGAAGAAGGAAGGATTCCCACTCACCCTCCCTTCCATTCCCCTTCCTCTAAGCACTGTAACTGCATCCCTCACACAGACAGGGCAGGGAGGTGAGGGATAACTGTAGGACTGCCTGCCCTACTGATGCAGGTACACCCTGGAATCACCATACCCTCCTCTCACAGAGGGGCAGGCCTCTGGCCATCTTCCCAAACATTAACTATTCTGGACACTCCCATGGTGACCGGTGGATGGTGAAAAGTTTAAATTGGTTTAACGGGCTTTTCCCACCTTAAATGTTTTCTTATCCTTTTCAGACCTAGAGAGCAGAGCTACTTCTCTGCAGGCAACTGAAACAACAGCTGTGAGGTGAGATGGGGCATGGTCAGCCCCGGCAGCAGAGGGCTGCCTTCCCCAAGCAAGGAGATGCTACTGTATGTTAGGTTACATCCCAACCACAGGTGCACACACTGCCCCAGCTGCTGAAAAGCTTTTTCTGCTTACAGTGAAGGCGCAGGGAATCCAGAGCAGCTGCCAGCACTGTGCCGGCAGTGTAAAGGTGAAGGCCCTTTAAATATCAAAATAATCCTGAACAGGGAATCTGAAAGAGGCAGCGCAGACTTGCTGTGAGAGCTGCTGCACGCTCCTTCAGGGCAGGAGGGGGAGAGACTCACCCAGCCAAGCAGCCATGAATGCAGCAAGGTAGCTGCAGCCCCCCTGACTAACTGCAGAGCACAGACCCCCTTTCTATTGTTTTCACCCAGCATCAATAGCACTTTGGGCTCTGTCCCACTCTTACCCTCATTACTCTCCTACCATCTCCCTCTTATCCTCCCCCTCGCTGCATGAATGCAACTGAAATGAGGCCTCAGGCGCTCCCATCTCAGAACTGGCCTTTATGAGCAATAAAGACTGATAATGCTTGGCTCTGTAACTGCAGCCTTCAGCTGAATTATCCTCAGCATGGACAAAAGTTTTAGAAAAGATTTGGCAGCTCAGTTAGCAGCTATCACGGAGTCCAGGCAGATAAAGCCCTCAGACTTGACAAACCCAGAAAAAGATTTCAAGAGGCACATCACTGGCCCCAGGGAGATCCCTGCAGAACCAGAGCTCCTCATCCAGGAAATGCTGGGCACTGGTGCTTTCCATACACTGTGGCCACCTTACTCCTTTCTTAATCATGAGTGAAACAATATACTCTTTCCTAGTTATGTTCTTAGAAACCACCCCCATATCTTTAGCATTTCCAGATATAATCCATAGCAAACTTCAGAATGAAAAATTTCACCCAAAGTTCTAAAATTCTGAAAAATCTGTTCTAAAACTGCATTTTCCAATTGGCAAATGCTATTTTTGCCTAAGCCTCAGCAGCTCCACCTACATAATAGGTAGAACTGCTCCCGGTTTAACTTGTCAAAGAATTACAGGGTTTTTCACTTTGAGTTTTTGGCAAAATTTTAAAGCTAAAAGACTGGAGAAAAGGAAATATCAAAAGTGTCTTCTTGCAGGCAAATATGAATATGATAATGTCCCAGCTCATTGAGTAAAATAAACTTCAACATTTCTACTTTTCAGGGGTTTTACCATAATGCTTTCCATTAAAAAAAAAAAAAAAAAGTGGACATTCAAAATGTCATTTTACACTAAAATTGTTTTTCAGTGGTAGTATGCAACCAGTCTTTGCTTCCCTACCAGTGAGGAAAAACCTGTTTGGTTTTTCTCTATTCTCCATCATTGCAAAAGTCTAATCCTGAAGCAATCTTGCCTTCCATCTGAACGCATAGAAATTCCAACACCACCACTCACATGTACCACCTGCACTCAGATGAGTTTGCTGGGGGCTCTTTCTGCACCCCTGCAGCCACAGCAAACTGGGGACAACAGCAAGCAAACTGGGAACAATTGGGAGCATCAATACCCCAGACCACAGGTGGGAAAATAGTATTTTCTTCATCATCTGAGTTGATTAAGATTTGATCTTAACAAATCTTAACAAAGCAAAACCCCTCAAATAGCAGTGTGTTTATTAAAGAACAAAGGCTGCATAGTTTGTTACTGCAGATCTTCCTGGGTAGATCAGCTTCCCCCTACCCATACAAATTCTTCCTCTGTGTAGTTCTGCAATGCAGTCATGATGATGTGTTCTCATCAAATCACTCTCCCCAGCTATAAAAATAATTCTACCACAATTCCGAGCCGATTTCACTAGGAGATCCAGTATGGGATGTTAGAAACAAAATATCTGTGCCATACAAACACCACTGAAAATTTCAGTAACTGGGCAAATTAAGCCAAAATACCTATATCTATTGACACTATGGCTCTTTGCTTCCTCTGCAGATCAGTGTTTGCAAATTATTCAGGTTAAACATTGACTTTTGGGGAACACAGATTATGGTCTGGTCTTTGAAGCTTTAACTAATTTCTAGTTGGTATTAAAAAGAAAAAATGAAATTCTCAGTTATAATGCCGCTTATAGCAAGGAGACAGAGGGGGAAAATATTTAGGCTCAATGCCCTGGAAATGCAAAACCAAAACTATCCACAAAGGGTTAAGCTAAAATTCCAAGCAGCCAAGTTCTCTGGATAAAAAAGAAAATCAAATAGACAGTAAAGCCTATTTCCTCCACACTAATAGAATTACAGAAATTATAAGAGCATGTGTCTGGGGACAAAGTGAATGATGCTCTGAGAGATAGGACTAACAGGATAAACAAGATCAGTGCCAAGAACTGAACCCAGTCCGGTACTCTTTCTTCCACTGCTACCTCTTAACAGCACTAAATGGGGTCATTGCTTATCCTTCCCTAAGGGCAGGCAATGAAGCACCTATTGGTGCAGCTCCTGTCCCACAGGGCTTCCTTCTCATTGGTTCTAAAAATGAGGGTAGAATCCTATATTTTTCTCTCCCCATTTCCTCCTTTTATACAGATATGTGCAACAACCACTGCATGAGCCTTGCATCACCTGGTCATTCCAGATGGGAGAACAGTGCAAAAGGTGACATGTAAGATAGCAAGGAAGTGGATGGGCACCTGGGAAATGCCTCACTTTGCAAATCATGATTTTATGGCTGAACTTCAAACAACTCCTCTTTCTTTCTAGTGTTCCCACGAAACTTTCTAGTGTTCCCTAGTTCCTTCCCACGAAAACTAAAGTTTTGTGGGATCAAGTTGGGATCCTGGGCTCGTATTCCCCTTCTCAAATTTCACCTTTCTAATCTACAAAATAGGAATGGTCCAAAGGCAGTTATTCTCAAGGGTTTGGTCAAGTTTGATTTCCATTCAAAGCCCCAGATTCTTGCCAGATACCAGCTGCTATGTTTACCACTCTGGGCTCAAATCCCACCAACAACTGTACATGCCTTCAACTACTCCTTGGGAATAGCATATCCTTTTTATATGATCAAGCACCTAGCCCATGCTCTTGCAAGATGAGACACAAGCAGGAAAAAAAACCTCAACAGCCTAATTGGAAATCAGGTCCCATGATCTCAGTTCACTGCTAAATCAGGCATCCCTAATGTCGATATTCATTTCAGAACAATTCAATTACAAGACTTGTATTAATTAAACTTCCCCTAGCAGATTGGCATGAGCTTCTGATAGATAAGGATCCTGTATAGCAGCTGGCTGGAAAACTCTTCAGCGTTGTCAGATTACCAAGCTCATTTATGCACCATTTTAAGGACTCTTGCCCACTATCTGTGCCAGAAGATTGCTCTTTGCCTACAATAACATCTGGTTTTCCTGCACTTTATTTGCTGTTTCCAAAGCTCTGACTGCCTGGGTAGCTTGAAAGGGGGCAGCACTGCAAAGCTAACGGGAGCTCAGTGCGCAGAGCCGAGCTCAGGGTCCTGCCGGCTGCTGCTTGCAGGCATTTCAGGCATCGGAGGAGCCGAGCCCTCCCTGCTCCCTGGCAGCAGTTCTGGCAGCGAAGCTCATCCTCAACTGCCCCTGTCCACAGGCAGTAATTCATAACACCATGGAGAGCCTGAACACTGTCCTTCTAACTGCTGCTGTTAGCATTCTCTGTCAAGGTAAGTGATCCTTAATTTGTTATTCTTTGATGGTGAAGGGAGGGTTGAAAAGAGGAGCAGGAGATGATTTTAGTGCAAATTATTTTTAAGAAGTGCAGAAGCGCTCCCCAACCTAAGGGGCAAATGTACAGAATTGTGGTATAGCTCTTTCTGTTACATAGCTTGTTGTTCAGTGGCGGGGGCAGGGAGGGTTAAGTTTATCCTTGCAAAGTAGTGAGGTAGTCCTGATTAAAGATGCCAAACAGGACACATAAAGTAATTTTAACATGAAGGAAAAGCACTCCACAGATTATGGTGTGGTTTCATTTATTGCAAAGACAAGAAAGTGACATTAGAGAGCTTTAAGTACGTGCTGCAAACAGCACATATCTTCTCTCTGCAGATATGGAAAGCACAAAATATTTAAACAAAAAACACACGAATGCACTTCTCTAGAAACAGTGGATGCTAGATTTAATCAGAGTGCTGGTGGCATGTAAAAAGGCTGGCAGTTTGGGATTGACTATAATAGTTGTTATGATCTAGATTTAAAATTATTTACCTAATAATTTTAAATTAATAAAGACTGGGAAGTATTTATTCCAGGAAATCTCAATCTAAGAGACAGGAGATATTAAGAAATAATATGGGCTAGACTTGAAGTTAAAAAGTCTTCATTTGTTAGTTAGCAAGTTGGCTTGAATGATTTCACTAATCTGAAAACAAAATTGCACTCCAAGTAAACAAGAGAAAGCACAAGGAGTAAAAATCAAGCAGACAAATCCAAAACCAAACCAAAGACCTTTTAGCTGAATAGTTTCACAGGAGGGGAACCCTTGTCTTAGGGAGAGAGGTGAGGTCTCTCAGATTTGAAAGAAACACTTACTTTGTGTAGTCTGTCACCTGCAGATATTTTGGCCTCCCCCCTCTCTCTACTAAAACTGGCAGAAAATAAACATGTCGTTCCTTGCAAATGTCCATATTTCATATATATCCATATTTCTGTTTCAAAGGAACTGTAGAATATGTTCAACAGACTTCAGTTTGTGCCTTTGACAAATGTGCATAGTGCTATCCATTAATGACAAAACAGACCTTTTCTGGTGTTTCAGTTGGAATTCATGAGGATGTGTTGTCCTCATGAGAGAGTTTAAGAGATAGCCCTCTAAAAATAAAAAGCCACTGGCTTCTACTAGTGTCAGGATGGTTATTACCTAGATAAGTTTGATAGTAAAATGGCAGTGTAAAATACACTTCATCCTGAAACAGGTGAAGTACCTTATTGTTTAAGAATTTCAGTTTGCAGCTTTTTTGTTGGCCACAGGGTAAGATGAACTGCACTTATGAGTAGCAAAAGGACAATAGGAATCTATTATAAATAAAAACTACTTAGAACAATAAAGGGGTAATTAGCATATTTCTTTGAGTGTGCTAAAAAGTCTTTGAATGTAACAGTTAAGTAAATTTTAATCCTTTAAAAAAATATTTCAAGCAGCAGGCTGTTATCCTCACTGTAATCATGCAATCATGACTCAGACTAGAAAGCAGACTTGTCATTTCCTGGGACGACTCCTACTGCGAGGCGTTTTGACCCCTTATCAGAGGCCTGGTCTGTTGGACTACACTTTCCCTTTCCTCTGTTCCACAGCCCTGTGGCCTCACCAGTTTTGGGGGACCGGGACTGTGAGGGGAAAGGGCTTTTGCACTCCCAGCTCTTCAGCAGTTCCCCGAAACGAATTTTTTAACTCATTTGCAGACGTGTGTTAGAAAACCTCTGTTGGTAGCATTACCTTTCACAGCTGTCCTTCTCGCAGCCCAAGCGAACGCCCCGCACGGCACACTGCTCCACGCTTAGGTGAGGCTGGGGCTCTGCCCAGCGCCCAGGGATGCTGAGCACTCAGGGCAGCAGTACCGGGGCAGCCCTGCCTCGCACGGGGCTGGCCCGGCGCTCACCCCGTGCCTTCCGCAGGCTGCGGCGGCTCCGAGGCCGAGCATCGGCTGTACGCGGCCCTCTTCGAGAGCTACAACCAGTTCGTACGCCCCGTCAAGAACGTCTCGGACCCTGTCATCATCCAGTTCGAGGTGTCCATGTCGCAGCTGGTGAAGGTGGTGAGTACTGCCCCGCCGGGCTTCGCGGCAGGGTCGGCGCTTCTCCCGACACACCTCTCTTTTCCAGGACGAAGTCAACCAGATAATGGAAACCAACTTGTGGCTGAAGCACGTAAGTAGTGCTCAGTGACATCCAGAACGGCACCGGCTCACTTCCAATCCGGCGCGGAAGTGTTCCTCGCTCCGCCGGGGCGACGTGGGGCGGGAAGAGCTGTCCGCCTAGAGGCGTCTGCAGGCTCCAGGAGCACCGGGCTTGCGGGGCCGGCGCCAGGCTCGGGTACCTCCGGCCACAGACGCATCCCGGGACAGCATCCCTGGGCAGCATGCCGGGAGAGCAGCATCCCCGGAGAGCAGCCCCAGCTCCCCCGCTCCGCGCCGCCCGAGCCCTTCCCCGGGGCGCTGCTGCCCCCCAGCGGCCGCCCACCGCCCAGCAGGCGGGGACAGAACGGGAGCGGAGCAGTGGAGACGAGGACGGGAGGGAAGGGACGGGAGTGGAGGAAGGGACAGGACCGCAGCAGAGGAAGGCTGCTACACTTACTGCAGCCGCTAAATACAAGATTTTTGCTCTGGAGACCCAAACGTCTTTTGCGGACAGCAACGCAAGGGAAGCACCTTGGCTCGGAGGTCCCGAACAACGCCACTTGGTGCTGGTTAGCTCCCGTAAAGTGACAACAAACCAAAAATGTGTATTTCATGTTAAAAAGGCTTTTTAAAAATGAGTTACTCACTGTTGCAGTTAGTTTAGTAACCAACTTAGTTCCCATCTCCAGCTTGATATTCGAGCTCGTTAAAATGGGGTTTAACAAGCGCTAGTGACAAAGGCTATTACCTTAGCTGTAACAAGTTGGAGCTCTCTGACCCAAGGTCCCTCAATTGATGCTCACAACTTGCACCACAGCCTCCAGGAACTTTTTTCCACTGCCCCACAGACACCGTTTGTTTTTTAGAGATCAAAGTTATTATTACAATCCTACACTCTCTGAAAAAGTGTCTTATTCCTTCTTTCGGCTTGTTCCAGCTACAGAATAGGCATTCCTGTGGCAGAGTCACATATATTTAAGTCATAGATGGATACAACCAACAAGGTCTAGATATCTAGGCCCACCTACAATCTGCATATGAACAAACACTACGCATATGTGGTGGTGTTAAAGAAGCATCTAAACACTGTAGTATCCAAAATAAATCAGCCCAGGAAGTGATATGACAGCACTTGGTTCAGATCTAGTCCAGTGAATTTCAATTTCTTCACAAACCTAACATGGACTCATTTCTACCATAATTAGATCTGGAATGATTACAAGCTTCGGTGGAATCCAGCAGATTACGGAGGTGCTGAATTCATCCGAGTTCCATCTGGCCAGATCTGGAAGCCAGATATTGTTTTATATAACAAGTAAGGTTCTTGCATATTTAACTTCTTACTTCAGGGAGAGAGGGGTGATATTCTAAAAAAACCCAGCAGCAAGTTCACAGAATGTACTGAAAAGCTGCTTTTCAACCTGTGTCCTGCATCCCCCCACTGCTGTTCTCACCTTCATGCCAGCTACATCAGAATCACTGGGCAGGATCCAGCTCTAACCTGGCCTTGCAAGTGAGCAGGCCAAAGTGAACTTGACTTTTCCCCTTCACAAGCTCCTGCAAGTCACAACTTTAACGGAAAGAAATGCAAATTCTAGCTTTTTAGCTGTCAAATTCACAATTTAACACCTTTGACAAACAAAAGACACAGATAAAATTTACTTTAGATGTAAATTTCTGAGACTGTAAAGAGCCAAACCATAACTAAATGGATCTGTAAGAAGGCAATTCTCAATGAAATGGACTTACCTACATAGATCCAAAACTCAGGTTTATGGACCAACAGTGACGACACTCCTTTTCTAACAGGGGCCTTAAAAATTCAAATTACCCTTTAATTTTACTTTTTCATATACTTAGCTGGATCATGTAAGTTAGCAAAGTAGGACTTAAAAAGCCTCTTACCAAATACACTCCTTATGCGAAGATACACCCCAACCCTAATCCTCCTTCTGTGGTTACTACCTGCACTGTCCATGCACGAGGTGGAAATGCCAGTAATATTCTTATCATCCCTTGAGTTCTGATATGCTTGATCAATCTAGAATAGAATAATTCAGTTGGAAGGGGCATACAAGACTCATCTAGTCAGACTGCCATTCGCAATCTGTTATTTGCCATTTTGATTATTGATTGCACCAAGCCATGCTTATTAATAAGGGAGAATATTTACTTTCAGCTCCTCCCTGGTGAGTTTATAGAGCTGTTTGTTTCAGTTTAACTGCGCAAATTTATGATGGTCACTGACTCAATCTTGTATGAGCAATTCAGCTCCAAGTAAACAAGTAAACAATTGCTGACTTCCCCAAAACAGATTAAAGACTTAATATATACAATCTGAATGTATGAAACTACCTGGAGTAGATCATTCTAATTTTTGTTATTTTTACTTGCTTTACAGTGCAGTTGGAGATTTCCAGGTTGATGACAAGACAAAGGCCCTCTTAAAATACACGGGTGATGTGACCTGGATACCTCCAGCTATATTTAAAAGTTCATGCAAAATAGATGTAACCTACTTCCCATTTGATTATCAGAACTGCACCATGAAGTTTGGTTCCTGGTCTTATGACAAAGCCAAAATTGACTTAGTTCTAATTGGCTCTACAATGAATCTGAAAGATTATTGGGAGAGTGGAGAATGGGCTATAATTAAAGCTCCTGGGTATAAACATGACATCAAATACAACTGTTGTGAAGAGATATATCCAGACATCACATATTCTCTTTACATTAGACGTTTACCTTTATTTTACACTATCAATATGATTATTCCCTGTCTGCTGATTTCTTTTCTGACTGTATTAGTTTTCTATTTGCCCTCAGACTGTGGTGAGAAGGTGACACTCTGCATATCTGTGCTTCTCTCTTTAACAGTGTTCCTTCTTGTTATCACAGAAACCATACCTTCTACTTCACTGGTAATTCCCCTTATTGGGGAATACCTCCTTTTCACCATGATATTTGTAACTCTATCAATTGTCATTACAGTATTTGTACTAAATGTGCACTACAGAACACCCAAGACGCACACAATGCCCGTGTGGGTGAGAACCATTTTCTTGAACTTACTTCCCCGGATCATGTTCATGACAAGGCCTGCCAGTGATGAAGAGAATAATCAGAAGCCAAAACCATTATTCACTTCTGAGTTTTCAAACTTAAATTGCATCAATGGTTCTGAAACCAAATGCTGCAAAGATGGCTTTGTTTGTCAAGATATGGCATGCAGCTGCTGCCAGTATCAGCGTACAAAGTTCTCGGATTTCAGTGGCAATCTCACTAGAAGTTCAAGCTCTGAGTCTGTAGATCCTATGCTTTCGTTTTCAGTTCTGTCACCAGAAATGAGAGATGCTATTGAAAGTGTGAAATACATTGCAGAAAATATGAAAATGCAGAATGAAGCAAAAGAGGTAAGAACATATTTTACTGTTACTCAAACTGCAGATACCTTTTGCCATTACAGTGTTTGGTAAGAAAAACATCTCAAAAAACCAAAAAAGATAAAAGACACCATAATTTTATGCAAGTAAATTACACAAGCTGTATTACAAAGATGTGCAATTTTGAACTTATATAAATGAGAAGCAGCTCTGCTGCACAGTGATCTCTTTATTGACAATATATGCACTGAGTGAGGCATGTTAAGGTAACCACTGCTAGGGAAACATACCAAAGCACCCATCCCATGAGAGTGGAAGTTAGGATTTTCTAAGTTATAATTTTAATAGTGGAATTTGCTGACCGTATGGCCTTTAGAAAGTTACATTCTCCCTTCCCACAGCTTACCATCACAACAGAAATGTAAGAGTGAATGTCCCTCACAGAGATGATGGTGCTCATTATTGCTGCTGCTAAGTGCTGTAGCTAAATGATGCAACTACTGCAAGACAGGGAATGGCATCTTTCATAAAGCTGCATCTTAATACAATAAAGGAGAAAAAAAATGAAAAGGCTTTTTTCTACCATATTCCTCAAACATACTATGAGCAGTAGCCACATCATCACAATTTTTAAATCCCTGAACTATGGCATTTCATTCTAATTTCGCTTTGTTGATACTGAAATCAGAACTCTATTTAGATTTAATTGGTATAGAAAATACAGGATTGCTTTGGATTTCTAAGTTTCCCATAACAAAAAAGTTCTAAGCTAAAAAAAATTCGAAAACAACAAATGCATTATTCATTTCTTATCATTCTTGAAGAACAAAAACTGAATTGTAATCTCAATAGTAATAAAATGATCAGCAAGTTACTATTGATATATAACACAGAGAATACTTCATTGTTACTCTTGCTATAAAATTCACTGTAAAAAGAAGAAAATTAGAAAAAACAGGTGTTTTTTGAAACTTGGTTCCCTTTTTACATGGAAAGTACAGAGATGAATTTTACATCATGCATAAAACCAGTCAAATTTCAGTACTACATAATAAAGTACCAAATAATTACATACCAATTAATCTTGGCTTTTCACATACTACCTAAAGACCAGTAGGAGCAGTCTGTTTAAGTAACATTTTCTGGACAAACCTGTTCATCTAAGAATTTAAAGCTTTAGAGTTTCATTTTTGGAATAGAGAAGTTGTGTCTCCTCAAGTCCACTGTCTTGGTGAACAACCTTTTGGATTTGAAGCAGCAGCTTTTGGCTTTGCTCCAAAGAGCATATTCAAATAAAGCTTCTTCAAGATTAATTCATTTGTCAGTGGTAACAGATGTGTAAGTTGTGTACTCATAAGGATATCTACATACAGAAAAAACTGTGCTTCTTATACGAAATGTTATTATTGCTAAAGCAACTTATTCACCTAATAAACATGCCAACTTGCTATTCTTTTTTTTCTTTTCAGATTCAAGATGATTGGAAATATGTTGCCATGGTAATTGATCGTATTTTTCTATGGGTTTTCATCCTGGTATGTATTCTAGGAACAGCAGGATTGTTTTTACAACCTCTCATGGCTGGAGATGAAATGTAAAGATGAAATAAAATGTTGTGAAATCAAATAAAACTGTCAACCAACTCTGCATCCCCCTCCAAGCCCCTCATGTCTCTTCCATGTGTAGTAGAACAAGGATCTCTCTTGGCTTCAACTTCGCTTGACCAAGGCAGCTCTGTTCAAAACGCAGAAAAAAAAAGTCATTTGGAACCTTTATGACAGCTAATCTCAAAGTAATATGAGCTATGCTTTACAGCTACTTCCTGCAATAACTGGAGAAGATGGAGGCAGTATATTAAACTTTATAGGAATGATTTAAGAAGAGGTTAATAAAGAAATTTAAAATTATATGAATACTTGGAAAGTGAAGACGGGTTGAATGCTTTGGGCTACTGGGTTTGTTTCATAGTCTGGTGCCAAGCCTCTTCAAAACATGACAGGATCTTCTGCAAGGGGCTCATAGTGAGTTCCATGAATAGCCTCAGGAGCCTATGGAATGGTGGAAAGCACAAGTACCAAACAACTGGAATGCAAACATTGCCAACTGCTGTACAAAAAGCCACAGAGTGGCAAGAAAGGACTGAGGAGAGGTTTATTACAAAAGGAAAACAAATAGGTAAATAACAGATAATGGTAATAAAGCAGCCATAAAGTAAACTCTGTGTATCCCCACACTGCAATGTATGTGAAGGCTGTCAGGAAAAAAAGCTGCTCAAACCTAATAATGTTTAGAATTGTGTACAAGTAAAACACACAATAAGACAGTCTGCAAGTAATGCAAAGGATCATAATACTCTGACAGAATAGTTTGAATACAGAGGCATCCTGCGGTAGTGAAGTGTTTTATGCCAAGGGAAGGCAGGTAGACAAAAATAATCCTGTGAAGTGTGCTAAAATTGTTGCTTAGGCATATATATATTCCCTTTTTTTTCTAAATCAATTTAGATTGATTTAGAAATGCAGATTATTTAAGAGCATGAATAAAGAATGCAACAAAACATTGTAATCAGATCATATTTTGTAAAAATACGAACTGTTCTCTCTGTACCAAACTGAAAACTTTGTGGAAGTACAGTGTATCAAGTAATATAACATTTATGAAAATAAAGAGAATCAAACTCTTGAAAATTATGCTTTTTTTCATTTATTTTGAGCGAGTGACAGAAATCTATATAAGATAGCCTTGCCTAGAGTTCAATACAGTTCAACACAGTTCAAGTTACAGAAGTAAAAGTCCATGCTTCTGAGTATATTAATATTCTTCTGTTTCACACACCTGATAAGCAGAAGACCTCAAGGATTCCAGTGTCAGCTATGTTATCTGAGTCTATCATAATCCGACTAGAAGTCACTAAAAGAAGTTCATGCATCTTCAGAAACTATGAGTTACTATAATAAAGACAGTGACTCCACTGGGTAATGTGCTGCCCATCATGATATAACTGGGCAGCCTGGGGACACCATTTAACAAGGAGAAAGAGACAAAGTGGAGAGTTAAAAAAATAAGATATGTATCTAATCTATAGTTGTACTCACTTTGCTTCTTCTTCAGGTAAGAGTAAATTTCAGTAATTCAACCCTATGGAAGACTTTAAAAAGAAATGTATTTGAAGAGGAAACAAGCTATCTGAAGTATTTCTGCAACTTGCACACACAGGAAGTCATTGATGCATTGTTTAACCTCAGTAGTGGTGAGAAGTTAAAGCTCTTATATTAATGAGTTAAATCAGATAATCTTTGCAAATTCAACCTAAAGTTATGATGGGAATAGAGGAAACATGAATATCCAATGTCACATGTAATTGTGTAACTGAAGAAGAGTGACTCCCTAAATACTATTAAAAAAAAACAAAAAAGAAAAAAAAGGCCTGCCTGGTATCATTTCCCTACCCGGTGAGCCTTTAAAAGCTACACAAAACCAAGAATCTGCTGCAGATTAAAACATTTTATATTGAAAGAAATATTCAATTATATATAAGCTATGTTGTAAGTAATCACTATTATAATCAGTGCAGGGCTATTCTAAAGGAGATATGGGAGGGGGTGTGGGAGAAATATGTATCTGTTGTTCAAACTTATAATCACGATAAAAACTTAAAATTATTGGAGATACCACCGTTTACATTAAAACTTCTCACCTAAACATGTTATTATACATGTAGTAATTTAAGCAAACAAAAACTTCCTAGGATTTGCTCCAGCCTGGCACTCCTGTGTTAGGCCTACAGGATGCAATTATATTATGACCAACACTGAAAAAACTTTAGAGTAGGAAAACACCCAACTATTTTAGAGTCTTTTCCAGAAATAAAGCTATTAAGAAAGGAAGAAAGATGGCAGTGGAATCAGTGTAAAGCATATATTTTAATGGAATAACTGAAAAATTGCAAGTTCATTTTCAATGATCTTAGGAAAAAGGAAATATCGAAAACTCTAAGTTCTTGCTGCTTAGAGTTACATATTGTTTTATAAGTGAAAGAACTACTCCAAGGTAGCTCTCTGAAGTTCAGTTTAATAAATGTGAAAATCATTAATCATCTCCACTTGATTCCACAGTATAAAAATTTATAACCCATTTCCTTCAGAAAGACACTCCACAAATTCCTTCTGCCTGTGCTTAAAATCTTATCTCTGAGAAACACCCAAAGACAGGAAATAATGAACATGTCTGCAAACTCACATACTATATCAAATTCTTCATCAAGAGTAAAGAAATCTGAATATTCCAGCCCCTTGGAATACTTATGCACCTTGGGACCTCAGGTAACTGCCTTTGCCTTCCTTGCCAAAGCTGATGGAGTCATCAATATACACACATGCTTTAGGTATTTTAAGGCTTATTAAACGCTCATGTTGGTAATCACAGAATTAACAAGCTTTAAAATGCAGCAGCAAATTCCACTGAAAATTTATAAAGGCCAAACATGGCCAAATTACTGTTCTTAGTTGTATATTATATATACAGGAAGTTTAACTTGTATTTTTCTTATTATTTTAAATTACTCTGGCAAAATTTAAGACTTCTACAACACATTGAAGAGAACTGATAAAAATTCTCCTTTGTATACTAAATTGAAATAAGCAACTCTACTATGTAACTGCAAATATTTAATATTCAGTATAACAATTTATATAGTAATTTAATTACTGGAATACAGTTATCATCATCAAAAAAATTTAAATCCTTCTATATCACAGTAGGTGTCAGTGTATGTTTTTTTGATAAATCATACATGCCATGGCTTGAGAAGGTTTTTTTAATTCTGACTTGGCTTAGCAGTAACTTAGACTGACAAGCAAATTGACTTCTATGTGTCCTGGGAATTCCATGCTTTAAGAAAAATCTAATTTTCTAGTTTTGGAAATTTTTTCACTCTATCAGAAACATGCCTACAAAGAACATACATGGAAACAGAGCTACTGCAAAACTTAGAGCCAGATCAGTAGGACGTGGCTCCAAAGACATTTTATGCATTTGTACTGCCTATATGGGTAGGTACTATTATACTTGCCCATTTATGAATAACAGGAATAAATAACACAAGTGATCCAATTATTGAAACCAGAAGAAAAGCCCATAAGAACATTCGATCAAGCACCTGAGCAATGTATTTCCAGTCTTCAACAACCTAAAACACAAAGAGCACAAGAGTTGGTCAGTTGTGTGCAAGAACAGATAAAAACACAGTACCAAATCCTGCAATTCTTAGTTATTTCAAAGTACACTTTCCTCAACCATGCCAATATGATAACCCTCTTGAACAATATTTTATAATTATACTGTGAGTTAGAACAGAAGCAATGTTCTGTGAAGATTGATCAGGTATGTAGACTTTGATGCAAAAATTGACCCTGAGAAGCATCAAACATCCTCATTTACAGAGAGATGAGACTGGTCTGTCATTTTCTAACATACTGCAGGATTCATGGCACGTGACATCATAATGTGGAATTCCCAAGCAGGAGTTGAAAGCAAAAGTTGTAAAAAACCACCAAACAACCAAAACCACCAACCCACAACAAAAAACTAACCAGAAAACCAAAACCAAACCTCCCAAATAGTAATAATAAAATATTTTTAAAAAATTGTTAGTACAGAGGAGCTGTTGTGTTACAAACAATTGCTGAAAGTTGCAAAGTTACTGCTGCACAGAATTATACACTGGGAAGAATACTCACAGTAGTTTCAAGACTATTTTCCTTTCTGATAAAATTATTAATACCTATACACAGTTTTGCAAGTACTGCAGATATAATTGTGCAAGCAAATTAAAAGCCTGCCAAACCATTGTCTTGGATTTGAACTGGAGCTATCCACGTTTCCCAAGCCTAATGCTTCCTAAGATGTAAGGCTACAATAGCACTAACTGTCTCGTGTTTATTAATAAGTTTTGCAATTAAAGCTTGCATTTTCTGGGGCCCAGTAATAATAAAACAAGTGAATCCCCAGTCAGCTGTATATTAATTTCCAGGGTTTACAGTAGCAACAACATTACACTTAAAAAACAAAATACTTACATTCTTGTCACTCACAGTCAACCCTTAATTTATGGGAAATTATATATTTAATAGCAAACTATTCTATTTCTGTTGTTCATACAATGCAGGATTATTAGATGCTGCTTTAACAGTACAGCAGATACATTTATTAAAAATCTAGGCCACATCCCTTGTGACAAGGTCAGAATCAAGTCCTGAGAAGGCAAATTAGAGGAGGCACAATACTCCTAGTCTTGTATGGGAAACACACTCTCAGCAACCAGAGCCTTCTGAAGACAACAATTCCCATATAGACTGAAAGAACCTCAGGCTTTGCCATCAGAAACAGACAGTACACCACAAACTTCTGTATTTCTACAAACTTGAACAGACTGGAAATAGCATTTAAGTCTCTGATGTACCAATGGTGCTAGCTTAAAAAGCATGTAAAGAAAACAGATTTCTTATGCTCTTACATAAATGTTGTAAACATTCATTAAGGATAATTCAGAGTGCAAATGCACAGACTGAAAAAAAGCCTCTGACATCTTTTGACAAAACTTAGGGACAAATCACAGTAAGGGTAGAAGACAACACTGAGGAAGTCATTGAGTCCATGTTTCATCTGAGCACAAAATGACCAACATATGGCTATAGCCTGTATTTAAACTAATGTAAGTTAGAGCACTGAAATTGTTTTTATCTGGAATTGAAAGTTGCAAGGTAAGTCTTGACAGTATTTATTTGAAAAATATAAGGCAAATGCATTTTTCAAGACAGCCTTCAGGTACAACATTAAAACAAAAAAGAGCTCCTTCTCCTGTCATCTCAACAGTGCTGTAGGGAACAGTTACTGTACATTGTCTTATCACAGACAAGTGTCTCACAAGGACAAGAAGAAAGAAGAAAGCAAAAGACTTTTAAAGACCCCAAATACTGTACTGTATTAGCCGAATATTGTCATATTTGAACTTTTTTGCAGTGGAAACAACTATACAGCTTTCAGCAAAGTACAAAAGCTGGAAATCTGTAGTACATCTTTAATCTGCAATTGTATGGTAAAGCACTTAATTTTCTAATTTCCACTTGTACAAAATCAGTGTAGCAGGACTAACACACCCACCTCACGAACTTCATTCTCCTTCATAACATGTCTCGTAATATAGCGGATGGAATCCAGAGCTGCTTCCAAGGTGTTCCTGGATGAATCTGATCCATTCATATTTGCTGTTTCCTCCTTCTGAGCAAAGTACCTATCAACATGGCTTCTCATGCAAAGCAGCTTGGGCAACTTGTGCAGAAATATCTTGCGAACCCAGGGTGCCATGGCATTGTGTGTGGATGACGAGCGGTGGTGGATATTGATAGCAAAGACAGTGATCACAATGGACAAGGTCACAAATATCATAGTAAACACCAAGTACTCTCCTATGAGTGGGATAACTTTAGAAGATGATGGAATAATTTCTTCAATAACGAGAAGAAAAACAGTCAAAGATACCAGTACTGAAGTGCAGAGTGAAATTTTTTCACCTTCATTTGAAGGAAGATAGAAGACAAGGACAGTTAGAAATGAAAGCCCAATACAAGGAATAATGAGAAATAAAGTGTAAAAAAGTGGCAAACGTCTAATTATAAATGAATATGTAACAAAAGGATACCAGCAGCATCCATCAGTCCTGTTTCCTTTGCTCCCTGTTGCAGTCACTATTTCCCATTCTCCATTATCAAAAAAATCTCTTTTGTCAACATCATAATCTTCAAGAATTAGATCAACCTGTGAGCCATCATAAGTCCAGGAACCAAATTTCATTGAGCAATTTTGAAGGTCAAAGGGAAAGAATGTTACATCAATAGTACAAGAACTTTTGTAGTTTGCTGGGGGAGTCCAAGCAATAGTGCCATCATATTTTACCACAGTTTTTGTAGATGTTCCCTCAAAACGTCCATCTGCACTGAAAGAAGAGAGATAAATGCATGCAATTACAATGGGGTGTGGGGGTGTGTCGCCCTGAATTCTCAAAGCCTTCTGATGTTTACATTCTTGGAGTCAGAATTCCCACACTTTTTCTCAAAACACTATGTGTTTTTCACATTCCTTCTTGGAGGAGGAGAAAATTGACAGACTGTTCACCTGGCCAGTGTGATTCAGAGGAGGTATATTATCCTCCAATCCACTCTCACTTTAGAGAGTCTATAAATTGTAGAAACTGTAAATAAAGTTCCCTCCTTTTTGCCTTGGGCGACTGACCGTGTCCAGCGTGCTCCTTCCGTGTCTCAGCGTGACAGGGGTGTATTTAAAGAAGTTATGCCTTGTTATTGTCATTTCAAGCTGTCTATCCCTTGATAGCCAAAATTTTGTATTGTCTTCATAGTCAACTTTTTTCCTCAAATCTGAATCTCACACAGATAAACAGCTTTGGAAGACTGAAGAATATTTTCAAGTCCTCAAAAGATCAGGACTTTCTGTGGTCCCAATGACTTATGAAAGGATTGTAAAATCCTGATCTTTAACAGGATGACCCAGCTCTGGTTTTTCTACTAAAAAGACAGAATAAGTACTTTTAATTTTGGCCAAATCATAATTATTGAAGGAAAAGAGTTGCAGAACAGGTAAAATAATACTTGTGTCCAAACTTGAATTTACGATCACTGCAACTGCCTTTTATCCTGACTTGACAAGTCAGGAAATGTAAAAGCACTGCATGTGCATCTGAGTTGGGTTAATTCAAAAGTTATTGGTTTTGAGATCTGTTAATTTTCAAAAGAAAAAAACCAAAACCAACCCAACCACCCCCCTGCAGAAATGTACCTGACTTTAATTCCATGCTGAATATGACCTACAATAGCATAAATTAGTTGCTTCCCCTCCCATCACTCTACACTATTTATACCCAGCACTGTGCAAGACATTTTCCTCTAATTAAGAAAAATGTTTACAAAACAAAATGGAAATAACCTTTTCTAAGGGACTAGAAATTCCATTCAGAAGTAAAGAAAAACATCTGAGCATTTAACATGGCAATGAAGTCCATTTGCATTCAGAAGCAAGTTCTTCCACAAGTTCTTAGCCCACTAAATATACATATTCTGTCTATCCAATGAGCCTCCTAGAAGCAGTTTGGTCAGTGAAGTTATAAAGTAAATGTATTTTGTATGAAAAGATTCAAATCTTACTTGTCATACAGCACAATATCTGGAATCCAAATAGAATCTGATGGGACACGGATAGATGTTATTCCAGCATAGTCTTCAGGATTCCACCTTAATTTTACATCTATCCATTCCTGTGGACGTGTGAGATGTCAAAATCATTATTATTGGGAAGTGGATTTAAGCAGGGTGATACCAGATGAAAACAGATAAGACAATGAACAACAATCAAACTGATTTCTAAAATTTGCATAAAACAATGAATTTGCTTAACAGGCATGTAGTTACATCACTCAGTATTTGTTTTCTGTTATAAGAACTACTAGATAATGTTTCTGTACTGAACTTAAGATATGATGTGCCTTTTTCAGAGCATGTATTTATAAGTAAGAGCTATTATAATGTAATTTAATTGTATAAATTAATTTGAAAAAAGCTTGTTCTGGATAAATACAAATGACTGGAAGCTAATCAGAAGCAATTTAGACATTTTCATTATACACAAAAATCCATCATGCTCTAACTCTTAAAACTGGTTCAGTTTCAAGAAGATCTGAAGAAACTATTAAAGAGGGCACAAAGAATCATCAACCCACATGGCTATCTCATATTTGCTGACTAGTCTCAAAGTTTTCCTAAAAATAAAAACTTGGCCTAAAATTACAGTTACAGGAAAATAAGGGAATGGGAAGCAAAAGGAAAAAAATCAAATAAACAAACAGAAAGGCATTAGCCCAAACAAAAATAATTCCATAAGTATACCCAGCATCTGCAAAGACTCTTTCAGTTAAATCAAAACTTATTTGTGAGCAGCATTTCCCAAGTAAATAGTGGCAATTAAGTTTAGCACTGGACTCTTACAATGACAAAGCTTGAGGTATTTTCCTGCCCAAACCCAAATATTCCTAAGAGAAAAAAGTATTTCCTTCTAGCAAGCAAATTTAACTTTGAAACCGGAATTCTTCAGTAATGTGTATCCAACAATTTCAAATATCCCACAGGAAAACGACCTCAAAACTATTATACAGAAGAATAGATCAACCATACTTTTCTTAATAAAGCTTTTGAATGAAAATTTTTGTACTGAAGCAGCAATTTATGGTTGGATGTATACACCTTGGTATATTAAATGGCCATGCAATGCCATATCAGATTTCTTTTAATTTGGTGAATTTTTATTTATCTTATTCTTATGGTTTTTTTAAGAGGTTCGTCACAATTAATCCTTTAAAGCTTTTCCAGGGACATTCTATAAAGACACTATGTGAAATAAAATTTCATGCAAGAACTAAGTTTTTTGAATGTACAATTAACTAGACAAGTTTCTCCCAAACTTTGATTTGCAGTTATGAAGCTTCAGAATTTTTCATCAATATTTAACACATACCTGTTTTAACCATACATTTGTTGTCATCAGTTGATTTTTCTCATCCTGTAAAATAAAGCATACATCACAAAAAATAATCTATCCATAGGAAATAGCTGCTTTAGCTCACAGAGGTCTGTAACTTAAAATACAAAACACACTGCCCATCTACAGGGCATTTTTATGACACAGATAATAATTTAAGGTGCTTAATCTATTGAGAATAACAGGCACAATTATTTCACATTAAATTATGCTCCTTTTAAAGTTAGTGAAAAAACCTACAACTTATTTACTGTACATACCACATCTACTAGCTGAGAGATTGCAAGGCCAAACTTGATTTTTATTGTGTCATTCAAGCGTTCCACTGGACGAACCCATCTTTGATAGTCTTCGAATAAATGCTTAAACAAACGATCTTCACTTTTAGCAATAAAAGAAGGTTCAGACACAGCTATATTAAAAAAAAGAAAATAACATGGATTCAAATGAGCAGTATAGATCTCCATTCTTGTGTCCAAACAGTTACAGGTTTTTTATGCAGAGTTCAATTTCTCATCTCATCCCCTTGTCTCTAGAAGCATGGCCATGGTCATGGAAGTAGAATTTTACAAAGTTACCTAGTTTTATTAGCATCCTCATACCATTATCATGCTTCTAAAATTGATGACTCAAGAACATTAAAATAATCTCAGTAGGCAAAAAGCTCTTATTTATCCAGTGCCATGCAACTATGGAAGTCCTCTAAAACTGAAAGGTGATCTATGAGGGACTGAAGTTCTGTCAACCTAGATCCACATTACATATCTGTAGTACATTGCATAACTTGCAATCCAGTTTGAAACTTCAATCTCTTCATATTTAATGCATTTCTTCTAATGTTTGGGCACATTTACTATGTATAAATTTTGCTGCGCTTGTAGAGCACTTTCCCTCACACTGTTTTGTATCTTAGATGCATATGCCAAACTATTTAACAATAGACTCTCTACCCATTCTAATGGATGGACTGACTGGAATGCACCTTTCTAGCTCATTTTCATAGCTCTCAAGGGGTCATTTTGGGGAAGATGGAGAGAGAGGAGAGGAAAAAAGGGAAGATCAGAGTCTAGCTAAATAACTTGAGTAAGAACAGCTTTCAAAGGTGGTGTGAAAGACCTGAAGATGACCGCTGCCTCAAGAAGCACAAACTATACACATCACCTTCCATGGAAGGGTCTTCAATCCCCAGACATAAGTTAGGATGACCACCAGAAAACACTGACATACGTTCTAGATAAAGATTTTTACTACTTACCAATGAAATTTAAAAGGGAACTACTGCCAAATAAAGACCTAGCAACTATTATCATCAGTTCGAGGGACAGCATAAACAAAAGAAAGGAGCTCACTACCATCTCTTTTTAATGCAGACTTAAAATCTTATGCTATTACATAAATCTGTGGCACAACCTTTCTAGAAATCATGTGCTCACTAACAGCATCCATTTAAAAAAAGATATATCAGAAGCAGAAAATCACCAGAGAATGTCATAAACAGATGAAAGTTTAACAGTCATCAAAGGAGAGATTTAAAAGATTAACATTAGTTTGTTTGGAGAGGAGGTGAATTTAGTCAACATAACAGAAGTAGATCAACTAGGAAGGATACAAGCAGAAAAAACATTGGTGGTACTTAATCTTCCCACGTAAAAGAAGCTAAAGGAAACAAAGTATCAATTAAAGACAGCATAAATAATGTCTGCTTGAAGTTCATTACCATCAACACGCAGTAAATCAGTGATCCATGAAGAGGACTAGGACTTTAGAACCGGCTGGGATGACTACACTGTATGTCAGGCAGTGTCACACCTGCATAGGTTATCAGTTCTCATTCCCACAAAACTTGCAAAAGCTACCTCAGAGTTTGACCAACACTTCCTTGGTTTGGCATTTGTGGCAGAGGCTTGGCTATCACCACTTAAGCCATTAATTTGAACTGACCTAACCCAGTCCCACGTGACTGCAGCCACTGCAGCCTAGACATTTCAAGATTGTGGATTTGTGGGATGTGCAAAGAACTGATGGGCAACTTACACCGTACCACTTAAATAGCTCAGGTGGATACAGGAAAACTCACAGAACATAAGTATTGCTGCCAAAAAGGATCCAGCAACAGAATGTTGCACATGTACAAGTTATCTTGTAAATGTACAAATGTCAAAAAAACAGTTAACTGGTTCAGTATATCCTCATTAGCCAAGGACTTTTCTCATATTTATAACTATACACAGATTTGCCAAGCCCTACATTTTACAGACATCCAAATGAATGCTTCCTGAAGACACAACTTATTTTCTCTATTTCTCTATCCCTATTTCCTGACTTATGAACAGTTTTGTGTATATTTCAGCCTAATATTTAATAAATACTTGATTTTTATATTAGCATTAATTACATTTCCCTCCTCCAGTTACAACTCTCAACTGAATTTTTCATAAAATTTAAGACTGACTATGCAGCTGAATATTATCTTTCCATTAATTGACCTTGAAGCAATGCAGAGGCAAAATTACACTTTCACCATTTCTGTGTTCCTGTAAGATGACCTCCTGTGCAACAATACAGCATCTTCTGGGTACGTGTTGTTTCTATATTAAGTTTCTCTTAAAACACAGCATCTCCTCTGCTATGCTAAAAAGGGACATGTTCCTTTACGGCTTTTATATACTTAGAGATTATTTTTCAAACATTTTATACTCAGACCTATATATAGTCACTGATCTATTATAATGACCATTATTTACTAACAATATAGTTCAATTATTTCTTTTTTTTTCTGATCACAAACGTATCCACACTTTTCATTATTTCTAGTTTATTCTGTTTATTAATATGCTGGGGCAAACTGGTCTAGAAAAGACATCTAAACAAAGGAGAGCTCCATGAGGAGGCTGGGAATGGTAACAGTATATTAAGACTTGGCAAAACCAAAGTAAATAATCACCCCTGCCTTGTACATTTTATTTAATTGCGCTATTGAAATAATTTGTTACACAGACTGTATATGTTTTATATTTCTTTTCCATGTATCTATGCTTTTAAGATTACAACAAGGGGCTGTGATTCTTAGTTACTCCTTGTATTAACATCAATTTAAAAAATTGTGATGAACTGGTGACAAGTGAAAAAAATGTAAAGAGAAGAAAACAGGTAAAATAGTTTTAGTGGCTTAAGGCAGCGGAGTAGCTATGCTGGTTGGAGAAAAACAGAAAGAAGTTAAAACCTATGACTAGCAAGATTAGCAAACAAACAACTCAGAGTACAATCTCATACTAAATCAGACGGCAAGAGATTATGGCAACACTCACTCCTGCCACTAGCTCAATGTACTAAAAAATACTTAGAAGATCTGTAGCCTTTGAAGGGCAGTTCTAAGCTTGCCTGTATTTGTATGTCTTCATTTTTATTGAGGCCAGGTAACCTCTGCAGTTTAAATCAAAGGTAGCTCTCTGCACTGTTCAGTGGTAACTCCCAATGACAATGTTTACTTTATTATTTCCACCTTAAACTCTTCTCACTGCCTCTCAGTATGAGTCCATATTAAGCAACAAAAAAACCCAACAAACCAACCAGCCAAAAAAACCACCACGCCTGAATCACATAAGATGTTGGATGGCCTAAATTTTAATCCTGCACAAAGGAGACAAATGTTTATGCATAAAGCAGACTAATGATTCAAATTTTTTTAAACTCTGAAGTAGCTGGAGAACACTTTTGACAAAAGGCTAAGAAAAAATCCTAATGAAACATTTGACCTTGAAAACATTGTATTTAAAAATTCAGTTCTACCATTTCTTCCATAAGTATTTAACAAACTTTTTTATTAAAGTGCTTTGGAAGAACTATTTAGAAAATAAGAGAAAACATTACAAGGGCCTCAGATGCATGAATAGCATGATGAAACATGTACATGTCTATTTTTGTTAACATTCTCAAGTCAAAATTTCACATGGGTTGCTAATGGCTGACTTTTTAAATGTTGTAGATAAGAAACAAAAGATGGGTTTTACAAAAGCATAACAGTTTTGTAACTTACTGTAACATTATTGGGATTAAAGTTCCTAGTATCTTAATATGATTTAACAACATTATTCCTTTTATAAGAATTACCAGTGAAATGCTTAGTGTTACAGGCTTGATCCTAGAAGTATTTTCATAAATCTTTGTTTTTAAATAGAACATCACAGTCCATGTTTCTCTAAATAATAAGCTTTCTTTGAACTCTGTATTCCTCTGCACTTCCTTAGATAAAGAGTCTAAGACCCAGACTGGCAGTGCAGGTGTAATGCTGGTCCTTACACATTAAACAGTGCAGTTTAAAGCATTTTTTAATTTAAACAGTGTAACTCAAAGCATTTTCTAATTGATAGAATTGAGAGTTAATGATTTCAGGTTTTCTTCGCATCACTATTGGGTACAGTTCCAAAGGAGGCCCATGGGGAAAGGGTAACTTTTTAGAAGTGTAATGTTAACATGTATATTCAGAAGTAATATATATTACTAATGCATGTTTATAATCGTATACCATACCATTACAACAAAAAACCCACTACTAAGGACAATAAACACTGCAAAATATCCATATTTTGCAGTTAACATTATATTCTTTAACTCTGGGCTATTATAAACTATTATCCACAAATCTAACTGCTACATACTACAACTAATAATTTGCTTAGAAATCTGGAAGGTGAATGAATATATACAGTACATCTAGAGCCTTCAGTGCTCTAGTATGTTTATTAAGATGATCTCTGATCATTAGGTATAAAAGACAGGTAAGGTATTAAATTTAAGTTTTATTTCTATACTGATTCCTCTGACCCTTTGAAAAGGATCATGAGTCATACTTCCTGCATGGTCTTTAATTTTTTGGCCTACTTTTCCTTCTATGCATTAGCAATTGCCCAGAATCCAATCACAGCCAAGCATTTAATTAACAGCAAGCATTTAGAAAGATCACAATCATCTTAACTAGGATGTCTGTAAGTCAAAGAGAAATACTAACACTATTCCATTTACTGAATATAAGTCAAAAAAGCCAACTATTACATTCTGAACTTCCCAGAACTATCTTTTCCTCCCCTGTTTAAAAAATAAAGGCAAACCCCATCACCACACCTACAAGCATGGAAAATGTGGCTTTTAAGTTACTGGGAGGATTTGTACCTTCTCTCTTACCTAGCACATCAACATCCAACCAACCAGTAGCAAAATAAAATGACATATATTGGACATGAAACTGAGGAATTTTGAACTGCAACACTACTTAGTACTACCTGGTACTCTATATGCACAGAGGTACAAGAGCTGCTCACAGAAAGCAGGGAAGGTGTTTCTTACATTCAACTCAAATTTAAAATGTTAAAATTACAACTTCATAGTTGTAAAGGAGAATGAAACTATTCCCCCTAACAGCTTAGCAACAAGGTATAATTATGGCACATATTTCTGAATACATTTACAAGTTTGGTTAGTAGCCATAATAGACTGCCGTGTATTTTGTAAGCTAACCAAGAAACAGACGTGAACTGACAGTCTTTAGATTCAGAGCTAACTGGACCACAAACCATTCCTTTCTGAATACTCGTGCTATGGATTTTAGGGTAAGTTCACACCATGTGCCAAACAGCTTCCTCACCTCAGTGACACAACTGCCAGCAGCAGTGACAGCCACCTGCAGCTGTAACTGCAGGTCTGCATCATGCTACAGCACTTCCTCCCAAGTTCACTGACACACTAATGTGCTCCACACAGCTCCCACAGAGAGAACTGGGATCCTTCTTCCTGCCCAACAGCCAGACCACAGGAAAAGGCTGCTTCATGTCAGCCTGCCCTGGGGAAAAATCCTGTCACTCTGAAGGCAGGAGGACTTTCCTGTAACAGATCCAGGATTTTGCCCATCTCTCTTTGTACCACTTAAAATCATCGCATCATTTTCACTGATTGTTGACCTGTCAGTAAAGACTGAAGATGGACTGTGAAGTCAGCACTGAGGAATGCTGAAAGCAAGCAGCAAAAAGGCTGTATAGAAGTGCAGATAGCACAAGGAGTACCAAAAAGAGCAAGTATGTAAAATCTGGTAAGCATAACCTGGTAAGCAGAGGAATCTGAGAAGTATAAATTTAGAGGCTATGTGTCATGGAATTAAACACAAATCTGAAATGTATGTAAAAAAAAATCTTATGGAAATAAGAAACAGCCCAGGGCTTCTCACAAGCTGCCAGTGCAGCCCCGGATACTGCAGACGTTGGACACTTGGCCTTACCTTCTGCCTCGAGAGCATTTTGCCCACTCAGCTCCATTCCAGTCTTGGATACACTGGAACACAGAACCCTACAGCTCACAGAAATCAGCCACATTGCTCAAAACCAGATAAAGAGTAGGAGATTCCAAAACCTGTAGTATCACACAAACCCCAGGTTTTACCATTCTAAAAAGTGGGAAACTATGCAAGTACTTCCTTCCACAGTCCCTTCTACAAATCAACACAGACATTTCTCTGTGAATCAATGCTCATGTTTATCCCCCTAAGAATCTCTAAAGAAAGCATAAAATATTTTAAGAGAAAAATCACAAGAAACCCATACAAGCAGGAAGTTTTGTTTGCAGCTTCTTGTTGGGTAGGGAGAAGGATTTGATCTGTTAAACTGAGTGGAAAATGCTTGGGTGCATGAACTGTCAATGAAACATCATCACAGGTCTGTAGCATGGCACAGCAGGGCTAGAGGTTGTTGTTAACCTCAACTCCATTTGGGCATTCGAGTCTCACCTGTTAGTTTACAATTCTGACCAAGAACAAAATGTATATTTTGAATGTATTTTAAATCATCAAGTATTTTCTCCTGACAATTCAGGGTTATCCAAGATAAAATATTAGTTCACTATTAACTGAAAGAACACCAAATTAATCTGCAAGCACTCTTATACCAAATTTCATTTTATTTTAGAAAAAACAAGTTGTGAAAAGAAAGCTTTAGCCTCACTATATACAAACAGTTCTCAGTGAAGTCAAAATTGCTGGCTTGTGACAAAAGGTAAATCTTGGCCTACCCTGACTGCAGCTAATTCCATAAAGTCATACAAATCATATAACGTTGCAAAATGATTTTGCATCTTCTGTCATGAAGACCATGAAAAACACTACTTTTCCAAACGCTGAGACAAGGAATAATCTTTTAAATCACATTCAGCAATAACAGACTGAGTATTTGTAGGCTGAGTTAAAGCCTAGACATCGATAAAATCAACTTTCCATAAACTATCTTTACAACCACTTTTCAGTTTTCAGTTAATATAGAAAAGAAGTCAAATTTATCTTTCATTAATTTTCTTTCTGCCTGTAATTATTGCAGTTGTAGTTTCAAGGCACTCTGCAAAACTCTTGGCAAATTATGAAAGTGCAACATTTTAAAACAACTGTTTCTAAATAAATCTGTGGAATAGCAGTGATTTTGCTCCTTTAATCTTTGTGTAATTCTATAAACACTCCAGCTTCACATGCTATTTTACATCCTTCAACTCGGAAAGTTAAATCCTGATTGAATTATGAGACTACCTCTTTTGAAGTCAAAGTAAAGCACGACCAAACTAAAGAGAGTTCTGCTATAAATTCTTAAGAGGGTTGTTTTCATGTGCAGTCGCATCCATATGCAAAATTACAGTTATTAAAATATATTCTGCAAGTTTACCTCTGTACCAAATGGAGATGCAGAGCACACACCACAAACGTAAAACTGCACCTCCTCTCAAAAAGTGAGCAAAAACTGAAAGCTATGGCAGCTGAGATTTTTAAAGCGTTATATATATATACCCATTTAGAAAGTATATGTAATGTGATGAAATGTGAGGTAGTCAAGACTGATAATGCACCTGAAAAGCTGTAGTTTAGCAAAGACATCTTCCCCCTCTTCTGTGAGGGGGCAGCCCTGGTGAGCCTGTTTGACAACGGTCTCCGGAGGTCTCGTTCGTTTTCTTAAAGCTAGCGCAGCCCTGCCATCCTCCCTCAGCAGCCACCATCGGACCCAGCACGGGCCTTACCTTAACCTCGTCCGGGAAAAAGTTGATGGCGCGGAAAACGAAGCTGGCGCAGAGACGCCATCGCCGGTAGCGTTCCCCCCTCACGCAAATTCCCGCCTCATTTTTTCTCACGAACCGCTCCCGCTGCCCGGGCTCCCAGCCGGGCACAGCCGGGGAGGGCAGCGGCGCTCGCACACCCCCGGGCCGCGGTACCACCCATTCCATCCGCGGCGGCTCCGCACAGCGCCAGGTGGGCTCGGAACCACCGGTCGGCCGAGCCCTCCCCTCCTACACCCTCCGGGCTCCTCACCGGAGCGCCTTTCACGCTTCACACTTCTTCCCAGTGGCCCCGCCGACCCTCACTCCTCGGGGCCGCGCCGAACCGCCTTACCCGCGTGCGAGGCTCCGGGCTGGCCGAGCAGGGGCGCGCAGAGCCAGGTGAGGAGGAGCAGGGACGAGGGGCGGCCGCAGCGCAGCCGCGCTCCGCGCCCGGCCATGGCTGGGGCACGGCCCCCGCTGTCTCCGAGCCCCGCCGCACGGACGGGGCGCGGCGGCGGGAGCCGGGAGCCGCTAGGGCCGGGAGGAGTTGGCCCCGCCCCGCGGGGGCAGTGTGGGGCGCGAGGGGCGGGAACCTAGGACAGCTCGGGCCCGGCGCCCGCCGCGGGTCGGCCCTCGGGGGTCAGGGAGCCGCTCCCGGCGGGGTGCGGGAGCCGGTGCCGCCGAAGGAGCTCCCCGAAGGTACCGCAGAAAGAAGGCGGCAGCCCTGCAACCACAGCCTCGGCCCCTCGTGTCCGTCCCGCAGCCCGGGAGCGGCTCCTGCCGAGGTCGAGCAGGTGCGCGCCGAGCGGGGCCGGGGCCGCTGTCCCGCGCAGTGGCTGCTGCAGCGTCAGCGCTCAATAACTCCGCGCATCCACCCGGGCAACGCCTGCTGCTTCTGCACCGTGCTTTTGGGAGGGTGCAAGTGTAAATGACTTCTGGCGAAAAAAATCCCTTTTAATTTCCATTGCATTTGAAACACTCAGTAGGATTTTTTTTTTAAGTTTCTAAATCGATTTTTAAAAGTTTCTAATTGAGAATATTTTGGAACGTTTACTCTAAAATAGATAAACTGACACAAGCTAAAAAGACTTAGGATATTTCCACATCTTTAGGTATATTATAGATATACTACATGTATAATAAATACTCTGTACAAAACACCACTTTTTTCTGTATCAGATAAATAAAATCTGTTATAAAAGACAACTTTCAATATACAAACTGTGAAATTTTATCAGTGATTTTTCCTAAATCGTTCTAATGGAAATGTACAGTATACACATTACCACTAAAAATAGAAACAGCTGGCATTAATGCATTTTTACATCTAAGACAGTGCTTACTATTTTATAGAGAGAAAAGACTTGGAAAGAAGGGCTAAATGACTTTACAGTGATAATCAGCTTCTACATGAAAAGTGCTATATACAGGATTCCTCAGGAAAATGGTACTTATTTAACTCAAATACTTAGCAACTTTATACCTTTCTAAAATGAGCACTACCAAAACAGCAATTTCATTAAGCATGTTGTCAATTATCAAAATTCTTTTATACCAATTGTTTATTTTACAGAAAAACTGCATTTCTCTGTGTAAACAGTGAATCTTTTCAATAACCAAAACAGAATACTGGAGCATTTCATTCCCTTCCTTAATTTTTAAACTCCTGTTTTTCTGTATTATCTTTTCCTGCAGCCATATTTGGGCTATGCATGTCTGTGCAAGACATAATGCCATCTGTACAAGCACACAGAAAAGGCTGCTTACACAGGAGTTTCTTCCAGCACACTTCTAGTGACAGGCTGTATTGATTTGAATGCTCTGCAGTAAATACGATTGTTTTATATATTGAGAATCCATTTGTATATGGCATATCTTCCATGATCAAAATATTTGTGTAAAGGTTGCAGCATGGCTCTTATTTTGAAATGCTAAGTGTATATGCAGTGGTCAACTCAAGATTTTATAGTAAATGAAAAATATATTTTAGCCCAAAACAAGGCACAAGCCCCCCACTTTTTTTTTTTTTTTTGGTGACTCTGCAGCTCTGATATTTTCTGAATGCTTCAAGAATTATTAGGCAATATTTGTACCGAAACTCCAACTCAGTTTTTGATGGAAGCAGGTTCACTGCTGCACTCCACCTGCTGTTCCTAACGTGAAGTTATCAGGTAAAATCTGTATTTCCGTGCATTGCAGTAGATGCATTTTAGAGCCATAATATGTCGCTACCAATGTTGAACATAGCTGCCACTAGAACGTGCAGGACACAGGGAACTGGTTTTATTACATAACTGTGGATTTGTGTGCAACTGGGTCATAACTAGGCAAAACAGATGCTGTAGGATATAAAAGGATTAAACTGTCTGGGTTACATGCCTAACATTTTGCTTAATATTTTATGTAGCATCATCTGGCACATATTAATTATGTTGTATTATTACTGTTTTAGAAAACAGTAGTTACAAACAAGTAGCTGTTTTTTCCTGCAGCTTTGAACTTGGAGCAGAATGTTAATAGTATCAGCAGAATTTTAAGTTTACTATTTACCATTAAGTGAAAACCTGAACAATTTAATGAGTAATGCTGTCTTTCAAAGGACCCTTGTCAGCAGGAGGTGACATCTGAAGGTCCCCGCTAAAGAGAATCTTCAATAAATTGGCTGATGGCAGCTTTTATTGTGCACTGAAGAGCAGTTTAACTGGAAAGCCAAATGCCAAATTAAACCCAGATAAAAATAGCCAGCTGCTCAGTTCTATTTGTAAAATGAGAAATATTCTAAAAACTTGGTGAAGATGAATTTTCTCCACATCAAAGCTAGTGAAGGGTCCAGTAGACCTTCAGTTAGACCAGTTAGATCCAGTAACTTTAGAGGGTTTTCATATTGTAGTAGAAATAACTGCAATTAAAACTTGAAAATGAGGGTAATTGTTACTGCAGAACTGTAGTGGAAAATACTCTTTAAAGAAAATGAAAGAGATTTAAGTAAGTCTTAGAATCTTCTCCAGTTTGATACTACACAATGCATGTAGTTTAATACATACTACAATATGTACTCATATATGAAGTATTTGAGTGCACCAGCTTCTTGGACTTATATCTCTTGTATACTGAATTGCGTTATCTATGTATCACATACGTCTTGAGGCCTCTGAAACCACTGAACACCTTTCAATCATTATATTCATTTTCACAACAGAGGGGAGAAGTATTTTCTCCTAATTTTAAGGTTATGAACAGAAAGAATAAATAATTACCTTGGAAATACACAACAAACCAGAAGCAGCTGTCAAATTTAACGTCAGGAGTCTTTTGTTGTCTCTTAATTTGGTGCTTTTGTAACTGACAAGTAAAATATTTCGATGAAGAGGGAAGCATACCTAAAGGTCATAGAAGAAGCAATCTTGGAAGTTAATTTGACTTTATTTGAACAGAATACAGTCACCTAGAAAACAAGCTAACTATTTTTAAGCACTGACAGATGCAAGACACAGCACAGGTAATTATTGGAGAAGCGGTAGTTTCATTATCTCAAACTACTTAGAATAACAAACCACATTACAATTTCTTAGGACAATCTATTTGTGAATATTTGCATATTTTCCCTAACAAGTTCTATCATGCGCTCAAGTGAGATATAAGCTATCCAATTTTTAAGTTTACAAACATCATAATATGCAAACAATTTTAAGTAAATACTTTCACCTAACTTGAAAAATCTGGCACCTTCCACAGCACCACATGAAGTTCTTGTTTTAAAATAACGTTAAATCCACAGCAATATCTAAATATTCTAAATACTTATGTAATACACTGTAAACTCTATGTAAACACTACGTACACAAAAAAACCCCCAAAACATACAAAGAACAGGAAGATCATTTTGATTAGCAAAGATACCTCAATTGTATCGCCAGAATCATTTTTCTGTTTTTACGACTTATCCCCAAACCACTCCCAGAAAAGGCACAGTTGGTGGTGATTATTTTTTTAAATTTTTTTTAAACACACAAAGCCAGAATCAACACAACAGGCCAATGCAGTCAAACACTGCTCTTATTCCTAGGAAGAACAGGTAAGAAACTTGCATTAGTGTCCGGATGGCTCAGGAAGATTCTCATCATGAAAGATCTCCAGCGTCTGCTTACTGCCCTAGGCTCAAATGCAGAAAAGAATCACAAATTAAATTTTGGTTAGGAGAACTTGGCTGAACATCTTGGACATGACTGCCAGCTAGAGCTACTTGCCTATTCCAAGGCAGTACTGAGGCTCATCTCACAATCAGCTATTAATGGCACTCAGGAGAGATGATGTTTTTTTAAATTAAACTGGTAATTACTGTTCGAAGATTATACTCATAAAGTATTGGACAATACTTCTTCCACTTTGTGCAAACAAAACCTTTAAATAAATAGGTCTTCTAAAACTTACCACAATGCTTCAATACATTTATTAAAGTAATTCCAACTCTTTATTATTACAATATCTAAAAAGTTCTCCTTTACCAGCAAATGATGCCATGTTTGGCAAAGAAATGGTACTGGTAATTCTTTAAACCAAGATATGCATATATGAGTTATCCCCATTTTTTTAGAAAAAGATGCTTCTAAGAAAAATATTTTAGTAAGTGTATATTCTAAGATATCTGATAATACTTACACTATTACACTAAACAGACTGCCTTTTATGAACTATATACATTGATGAACACAAGCTCAGATGCTCTAACGGTTTCCTAGAAAAAAGAAAGCATTGCTGGAATCTATCACGTATTGTTGCAAGTACTCTTTGAGAAGTGAGAAAAAACTCCATTTTGGCATTGCTGCTTTTAGAGCACATTCCAAGTACTTCTATAACCATCATCAGTGATCCAGAAATCTGCAAAAGATGCTGATATATTGCATTCATAGTATCAAAAAATAGAAAGATTGAGCACTGAATTTCTACATAAAATGGAGCTTGAGGTATTTATACAATCCTTTATAATGGAGATTAAATATTACCCATTGCATGTTACCCCTGCAACTATTCAGGACCTGTTACATGAAATACCATTCCTATGTTGTTATTTGGAAGACCTACTGTGGCACAAGGTGTAAATAAAAGTCAGTTCAACTTTCATTACCTATAAAATTTGAGTATTAACAAAGTGCTAAGTTCAGTGCTAAAGACTAAAGCAATTCGTTTTCACCAAGACTTAGAGAATGACCAAGCAAGTCCAGCACAGAACCCACAGCCTCCCGCCTCTCTGTAGAGAGGCTGCCAGTGAGTGCAGGACAACTACACAAGCTGCAGCACAGACATCTTGAGTCAGATTCCTTCCCTCTGTTCTCAACAGTGACTCTTACAGCAGTGAGCTCAAAAATGGGTTTTGTCGAGAGGAAGGATCATTTCTGGCCATGTTGACAAAGTACATTTTAGTCAAAAATGTTTGAGATGGATTGAAAGCAGCAAAACACTGTATGGATTCACTCAGTTTCTTTAAATGGTCATATTAAATCCTGTATACATTAGATATCCTTTGGGGTAAGAAAACCAAACCAAACTAACCTACAAGATCAATACAATCCAGGGTGGGCACAAATGGGCTGGATCACCACTGTCATAGTCTGAAATTCAGCAAGGCCTCACTTTTAAGCATGGCATTCAGACTTTTCACTTTGCTTTTGATATCTGAATGGGCACACAGTAATTTTCAGTAACTTGTTTTCATTTCTTTTGTTCACTCCAGATCACTTTTTTTTCAGAAGTAGAAGAGATTTTTGCTAATCTGACAATCATACTTTTTTGCATTCAGTATAGGGGCAAGCTGGACAAAAATGACTATGATTCACACACTATTATGATTTCTTGGTGGTTAACTGGTTAGTTTTCCTGACTGCTGTGTCAAAGAAAAGAACCAAATTCACTGGGGGAAGTATCAGCAGTACTTAACTAAACATAAAATGTCTCTATTTCCTTTGAGGATAAAATGTGAAATAGTCAACATGGCCTAAAAATCATGCGCTGTTTTACTTACCTTTTTGTACTTTGGCAAGATAAAGCATTTTCATGTGGCCTTTGTAAAATGTCTTTCTAGTTTGTGTGAATATAACTAGTGTTGTATGATTAATTCCTTAGAAAACACATGCACTTGTGAAGGATATGATAATCTGAACACATTTGCTATAGGGCATTTTTAAAACACTACTGCTTGCAAGACCATCAGTTTGACAGAGCCTGCTATAGAACAAAATAGGCCAAAACTAAAACTTGGCATGCCAGCACACTTTAATTCTGTATTTGTGAAATGACTTTTTAAACTTAGGAGTTTTTTTCACTACCTTAAAAGGAAAACCCACACATACAGACAAAATTCTAACAATTCTAACACCATATTTGTTCTTTACCAACTAGCATATACCTTGTTTTAACGGTTTAAAGCAATTAAATTCCTCAAGATTGTGCATATCCAGGCATTACTGAGGAAATAAAGACACCCATCACTATTCTTCTTAAGTTTTATTCCATAATAAAAAATAGAAGATGAAAGAAAGAGTGTTCAAGAATTAAAGTAATTATTGGTCAATGTAAGGAGCAGTAAACTAATTATCTAGATGATGACTAAAGACCTGGTTCATCAAAAGTACTTCTGGGTCCTCCATGGCATTAGCTGTAGGTTTCTACAGCACAGAAATCCAGATTATCTTTTGCTGAATCAGGTCCTTTATTATCTAGAGAACACTTGATTTCATATTCTATTTATCCTTCTCTTTTTGTTCTTTCTCCTTCTTTTCACGTTCAGCTTTTGCTTCCTCCTCCTCATGTTGTTTTATCAATTGTTCCACCTCCTTTTGCTTCAGAACCCTTATTACTGTCTTTCCGTTCTCTCTTGTCAGTGTTGCAATTTCAACTGAAACACATGGAACAGACAGCAGTGTTTAGGCAGAGCAATCATCAGCAGAGCAAGGTTTGAGATTACAAGTGACAGTGAGGCAGAAGGCTCCAATGCTCCCTGTGCCACACAGCCTGACTGGAGGCAGCCACCCACAGTCCCCTCCTGCAGCCATGCACAGCAGCATGGTAGCTCCTCTCAGGGTTCTGCTCCCAGACACACAGGCATTTCAATCCCCAAACTGCAGCCTCACCTTTGAAGCTGGCCAACAGGGATCACATGGACTAAGCTATCTGAATGCCTCCTAGGCTTAGGCTGAGAACTCCTGCATCTTCTGTAAACATTTTTTTTTTTGTGACAACTAACGCTCCAGAGAGCCACATCTGGAATATGTGCACTCCCTGCTCCCTTTGTTGAAGCAGAGGGTGCCATCCCGTGTCAGCAAACACTCACCTTTCTCAGCAGAGAGCTTGCTGACATCCATGGTTTTGTTTAGAACCTTAATGGCCAATGCCAGAGCAGTCTTTAAAGTCATTTCCCCTTCTTTGTAGTCTTGCTTCAGCATTGACACAGCTGCCTGTAAATTTCACAGAAATTAAAATTGTGTCTTTGGGCAATCAACCACACAGTTGGGGTTTTGCCAGGTAATACCAACATGTGAGTTAACAGCAGCATTTCTACAATTACCTGTAAATCTCTCCCGCACTAATAATCAACAACTCAGCTTAATTAATACAGTACAATTTACACTTTTAAACTTGTATTTTTGAGAAGAAAAAACCAAGAACTTACAGCGCTATTATTCCCAATGCATGTGGCTTTCCACCCTCCGTAATTTCCACTAGGATCACTTTGATACAGCTGAAATCCATAATGCTTATCCCAGCCAATATAGAGCAATGAAACACCAAAAGGACGTTTTCCTGTTAAAAAGAAGGCTATTAGCAACCTAAATTTAGTTACAAGATTGGTCATGAGTGACAATTATTTTCTTTGATTTCGTTTTTCAATCTATTCCTGTGAACTAGGATTTAACAGACAGTTCTGCACTTCTGTTGCTTGAGATAAGCACACCAGTACTTCCTTCTAAGTCATGGGGTGGGAGGCAGCAGAGGTTTATTTCATTTAACCTTAAGAGCAGTTCATTTGTGTCTCCACAAATTGTAATTTATCATCTCAGGACTTAAAATTTAGTATTTCAAATATGTAGCTTAGCTGTTAAAGCATTTAACTTAGCAGCACCAAAAGCCAGGAAGTTTAAAAGGTAATTCTCTCCCACTACATCTATGTAAAACAACAGAATTATCAGTTCACATACTAAGAAACACTACTTACAGTATCATTTTCAAATGTGTTGCTTGAGCCACATAAACAGTATTTTTTTCTAGTGTTAGAATATTGATACCCCTATACAGCCTTGTTTTAGATTCATTGTGCCATTATGCTGGATGGACCCAAAATGTTGAAAGGTTGCTTAAACAATTCTCTGGTGGTCTTTTGAAAACATTCATTAAATACAAAAACACTCAAAAGCATTCTGTGCAATGGGCCAGCATCTGAGCTATCAATTTCCCAAGCCATAAGAAGTAGAAACCTCAGCAGCAAAAACCAGTAACCATGCCTACCCATTCCCCTCTTAAATTAGGCTTTTTTTTCCTAAGTATAACTTTTAAAGAGAATTCAGTAGAACTGTCCAGACTTAGATCCTTCATATATGTAAGAGAATTATTCTTGAGACATTTAGTAACCCAATGATTCATCACATTCCTTACCTCCAAACTGCGTATAAGCCTGCTTGATATCACACAGTGCTGTTACTAGTTGTTCACAAGGAATGGGCTCTTGATACTGTAACAAATACCTAATACCAAAGAGGAAAAAACCCAGTTTTCAAAACTTGTTTTGCCGACCATATCCTGCATAACATTTAAGAGGAAACAAGTTCCCAAGTTAGAGCCTCTGTGGCCTACCTATTCTATTTCAACCTACTTCTGATTACTAAATGCATGCTCATTCTGATCTAATGCGTAAAGAGAGCTGAATGTGATAGCACAGGCAAGTAAAATCATGTCAGCTGTCAGCAGACCTACCTCTGTGCAATCAGTCTCAGCTCATTTGTTAGAACATTGGCATCTGAAGTTATTCCTGCAACACTGCACGCCATATCCCTACAAGAGAAGCATACAAATTAACTGAATTCCTGTCAATCTCCAACCAACACTCACATCTTCACATAGGGCTTCAAGCAGAGCATCTACTGTTGGGCTTTATCTGATCAAAACTACACAGCTGCTGTACAAAATGGGTTCATCAGCTCCTGCCTATAGGGTGTACCAAAAATATCAGTAACCACTGCTAAGAGCAAAGGTGGACAGCAATAGTCAGCAAATCTGTATGTTAATTATACATATAGTTCTGAGAAGAGGGTCATGTCAAGGATGATTAAGCTCTGAGTGGTTTACAAGAACCACTAGGCATATACACATATACAGGTGCCTCTCAGGAGGCAGCCACCTGACACAGCACACCTCAACACTGAAGGAGCCACGCAGATGTGACAGGCTTTCAGTGGGAGCTGCTGGCTGACACATGGCATCTGTGTAACTGAAACTTAAGAAAAATAAGCACTTCAATCCTTGATTGTTTTGTTGAATCTTAATTTAGTATCTCTTTAGCTCAATCTGTTATGCTATTGACCTTTTGCTACAGAAAAAGAATTTGTGAAATTAGGGATTTTCCAAAAGATGGAAGGGCTGTTCTAGGTGACTACTCCTGTGTGCTGTTAACACTGCCTCCTTGGAAAACCAGTACTTCCTACCATTCCAGGTGCTTTCAAGATCAACATGGAATGGCAGACAGGATGGAAAACTATTAGTCTTCATGTGCAGCTTCTGTCAAGGATGAAGCTCTACCTCCCTTGCAACAAAAAAGCTTAATCCATAAAACTCTTGGCTCTGACATCACAGACTTAACTTCCAGGAGCTAGAATGAAAATGGTAATAGAAAGATCTCTGCTACAATTGTGGCAAAGAAGCCTAAGGCACATTTTACCCAGTTATCTCGTACTTTTCAAGCCACTGAAGGAAAACAGAGATGTGGAAGGGGAGCTGAAATAGCATGGTAATTTTTGTCTGCATTCTTTATGCTGCCCCCCCAATGGTATTATGTAAAACTGAGATTTCCCAGTTTTCTCAACTGCCACTATTCCATTACCTTGTATGGCACAGTACCAACAAACAGGCTATTCCACCTAGAAAATTCTCCTAGAGTTAAAAAAACCAAACCAGCAATATTTCTCCTTTAGAAGGGGAACTACTGTAGTGAACAATGACAGAATAGACATACCTGTCTGAAACACCAAACAAAAAGATTATTAACCCTTCAAATAAAATAAGACCAAGTTATGTACTAATCAGCGCTTTATTGTTAATAACATCATTGGACATTTAACCACTATTTCAACTTACTCATTAAGTTTATATATTTTCTCTGAGAAAAACACTTCATCAAGAAGCTTGTGAATGTTGCGCCGCTCTGCTGCCAGCAGAACTCCATCGTTTGCTAGAATTCCCAGGCAAGTGCCTGCATGCCCAATGGCCTCCATTGCATACTCAACCTGGTACAAGCGACCTGGGAAAGGATTGGAATTCCTATCATCAAAAATGACACTGGACGAAACCAACTACACAAGGTGACTTAAAAGTTACAAGAATCTGACAAGTGCTCATTGTCCCATCTACTTCTTCAGTGTCTTACCAGTCAATTGTAAATTAACTGGCTGAAAAGGAGGAAGGAGTCAGAAAAGGAAAATAAGGTAATACTGGACATGGCCGCTGGGGGAAAATCCCATTTATTAAAAATAAAAAAAAGAAGAAAAAATTTGAAGAACTCTCTGCTGCAGTAGAATAAGCCATGACAAATTTTCAATAAACAAAATATTTTATACTGGATTTCTTGGGTTCATCCCATCTAAGAAGTAAGAAAATGTGGTTTGTATGTATTTTTTTCAGCATGTGCAAGAATAACAAGGAGAGGCATGACTGCACTGGCAGGATGTTATCTATTCTCAGGGGATAGTGACAAAATCTAACCATACTCAAACAAGAGAAATGGTTATTTCAAAAACATAGCAGGCAATATTACTCACTAATGGGACTCAGTCTCATTATTCCTTCAATTAGAATGAATTTGAAAGTGTCCACCTTGGACCCTTGCTGTCCCTACAAAACTGAGTGTGGGTAAGTATGATTTCTGTAACTCATATTCAGACAGAAACATGCTACTAACAACCACTCTTTGTGCAAGTGTTTTGATAGTTTTGAGAAGATAGACAGCATAGTTAGAGTTTACTTGAAAGCGTCGGGTTAAAAAAATACCTTCCGGAGAAAATATAGTAGTTCTGGAGTCATATCTTCGAGACTGTAAAAGAATAGCTCAGTAAGTATCACCAGTCTCTTGTCACCATCGCCCTAAAGCCCCTGTATAACAGACCCAGCCACTCGGTGACCTCGGGTTGGTCACTGATGCCCGCAGCCCGGCCCTTGCTGTGTGACCGCCGTCCGCCGCCCCCGCCCTGGCCGTGACTCGGCAGGACCCGCAACTCAGCAAAGCTCTGGGGAAGGCGAGTCACTCACCATGGTGCCGGGGACGTGCCGCGGGCAGACGGCAGCGAGCCGGCAGGAGAGCACAGGGCACGAGAACCGGCACCGGGCCTACCAAAAGAGCACAGGGCACGTGAACCGGGAAACCCGAGAACCGGCATGGAGCGCACACCGGCACCGAACACATCCCGGCACGGCCCCAGGGGGCGCTGGCGCCTGCGCCCGCACTGCAGAGTCATCCTCAGCGCGGCACAACGCGCGGGCCGCGCCACCTCCCGCGCCGCGCAAAGACGCGTCCCGTGCCCCAGCGCCCACCTGCTGCCCGTCCTCACTCACGGCGGGGCGGAGGGAACCGCTGGGCCGGGCGGAGGGAGGCGAGACCCGGCCGGCGGGCAAGAACCGGGCGCTGCGGCCGCGCCCGAACCTTCACAGCCGCGTCGGAAATGGCCGCCGCACTTGCGCAGTGCGGCATGCTGGCCTGGGGCGGGGCCTGCGCCCTTTCCTGTCGCCGCGGGGAGGGGCTGGCGTGCGCGGCCCGCAGCGTCACGTGCGCGGCCCGCAGCGTCACGTGCGCATGTCTGCGCTCCGCCGAAAGGGGCTGGAAGCAACCCTGCCCACCGTGTGAGGGCAGGTAATGGTTACACCACACCTCTGCCGTGAGGGGGAGTAACTGCCTTGCTCCCGCCGTGTGAGCAGGTAAGGGTCACACCACACCCGCGATGTGAGGGCGGATAAGGGCCCGGCTCCGGCCATGAAAGTGCGTAACAGTCACATACACTCCCCCCTCTGTGTGGGCGGTAATGGCCACACCCCTGTGCCAGCCCTGAGGGCGGTAATGGTTTTCTCTACCGGGGAGAGGGGCCTGGTCCCCCCCCTGCCCGCGGACGCAGCGCGGCGGAGGCGTCTCAGCCGGTCCAGGCAGCGCCGCCTTTATTACTTTATTTAGTCCGGTGTCAACCTCAGTACCTCAGCAGCCACCGACCTACGGGGCAGGTGCGTGGTACGTGTACGCTTGGGCAGTCTCAAACCACGTCTTCTCTACAGCTTCCTGGCCCACCTCGAACATTGTCATTAAGTGTTTCCAGCCAGTTTTGGCTGTGATTGCGAGGTACTCCTTGTTCTCTGGGTACAGCATGGCCGTGTGGGCGGCAATGACGAGGGACTGTGCAAACCTCCCACTCACCAGGAGAAAGAGGGCACCTCTCTCCTCGGCGGTGAGAGGCAGGATGCTCTCAAACCCTGCGAGAACATGTCCCCCAACACTCAGCGGGTCTGGGCTCTCAATCATCATGTACATGATGGCTATTGCGACCTCAAACACGTAATACCCATAACTCATGTCGTTAAAGTCCAGGATACCAGACACTCTGTACTGGGGATTCTCCAGGGAAGCAGAAATGGACTCTACTAGAATGTTGTGATCATTAAGGTCTCCATGATTGATACCTAAACACAGAAGAAATAGAAACAGTATTTAATTAAACAGCTGAAACAGCTTTGGGAAGATGGATGTCAAACTAACACTCAGCTACAAAACCACACTAGTCCCCTGCAGCATCAAGTGCTGTCTTTCACAGCTTTACTGCTTCCCGTGAACCTCCACTGCCAGATGACCAAGAGCAGTGGAGAAGAGGGATCATTACAAGACCGCGCTCCAGGCTGCTGTGACCTGCAATACACTGCGTGTTTGGAAACACACAACAGTAGTTTCCCACTACAGAAGTGTCATATTATCATCAATATCAATGTCAATTGAATTTAAAAAATTGAATTAAGTACTTATTTGGGCCTTTATGAAAGGTAGTACTGTACTCTGTATATATTTAGTAAGCTGATATAGCAGCATGAAAGTCATAAACTTAACTGGGAGCAAACTCATCAGAAAGATAAAGAACTGACCCTGACTGGACAGAACATTCCTCTTGACTTACTCTGTGCTGTGCACATTCAGCACAGTATTTGTCCATGTCTAGGCTAGGGAAAAGAGATTTACTTCTTTTGCTATTTTTGTTTTCCTTCTCTACAGAGCCAAACTCCTGCAAGAAATTTCTGTGTCTCAGTTAAAAACAATTACAATGAAAATAAAATACTCACAGGCTCGGAAACTGCTTAGCTTCGGTATTACTTTGCCTTTAAACTGCTCAATAACTTGCTCCACCACTGTGCGGTATTTGTTCTGGCCCAAGCTATAAATGTACTGATCTAGAAGAGGAACATTTGCCAGGTTCCAAATGAACTGACCTCGGTGCAGACTTTTTACTGATGGATGCTGGAATTTCTTTGGAAAAAGCACACAATAATATAGGCATAAGAAAAATTGCTGACTTTATGATTAAAGGGCTTGATTCAAAACCCCTATTAATTTTAACAGGTTTCTAATAAGACTCACTGAAAAGCACCATGAGTTGGACTGTTGTTTTATATCAAGTAAAAGAATAACCTGAAGAATGATTAAGGCAAGCGTCTTAATATCTACATACAGCCTGAATGCTTTTTCCCTGTGTTTTAGGTACAAAGATTACCTTAAGTCATTTGTCACTTCAATAATGTAAAATTGCTATTGACTGTGCATAGGGTGATATTACGCAGCAACTTTGAGCCTCTGCCAAGGCCAGAGCCCCACTCTGGCAGAGCTCAGCCTGCGCAGCTGGTGCTACAGAAAGCTGTGGGAGCACTAGAGACACAAAACCTGCCAGTGTGCTGGGAGCAGGCACGCTCTGTGCTTTTAAAGGTGGGACCTTTGGGGGACAAGCCTTAGGAACAGCTGATGTGTGAAAAATCCTGAGCACAGTTGTTTATGGAGACACTGACCATGGCTTTATGCTTATGAAAATTTGACTTTGTACATCCAGGCCCCACTACTTTAAACATACAAGGTCCTTAACCCCTCTCTCACTAGCAAATGGAAGGGGTAGTTTGGAAAGTGACATTCAGAGAGGAAAAGCATATCTCCCAATGTACACCTAATGCTTATCTTGGACTCCTGAAATGCTTATTAAGGTGACCTCTGGGCCAGATTGGATCAGTGCATAGGGCAAATTAAAAACAAAAAAAATTTCCCACAAGAATAACTGGCTTCCTTTTAAGAAAAAACCAAAACAACAAAAACTATGCTTGTAATTAAGGCTCTTAAAGATCAATAAATGATAGTCAAAAGTAGATGGTGTATGAACATGTAAAGAACAAACCTTAAACCACCTTGGTGGATGATAATCACCATGTTAAGGGAATAAAGAGCATTTTCCATCAGAATTGCTTCTCACTAACTACTTTCTCCTTAGCAGGATCAGTCACAGGATATTTTGAGACTAGTTTATTTTAGTCACATTATAAGAGTGTGACCAGTGTGTCAGAAGGCAACAGTAAGTTATCTTTCACAATTGAAAAATGCTCGTGGAAATTAAGAATGTAATTAGTAAAACTGGCAATTCACATTTCATAACTGTCTGAAGCTAGCAGCCAGAACATGAGAAGGAAAGGTTAATGAAGGGTTAATAAATAATGTGAGGTCTTTCATGCATCAAATTTACTTACTGGCTGATTGATCAGCTTTATTATCCTGTCTAACTATAGAATAAGGACAGAACTTACTTTGCATTAAGACTATCTCAGGGGAAGTGGTGTAAATGAGAAGTGTCACAGATTTCTGTTGGCACAGCTTGTTGGTGTAGGGAGGGTACCAGTGTGGAATGGTCAGTGCTAATGACAAGAAGAAAGTCAGCAAGTCAAAAGAAATTCAAAATAGATCAGCCAGTTGTGCACTAGACAATAATTCTTTAAAATGAGCTTGGCATTCTTCTAATTTGAGCACCCTGGACTTCATTCTCATTTATTTGTCAGGTTTGAAACACTAACAGGTGAGCTTTGCATAAATAAAAAGAAGTCCTTATCTCCCTATTTGTGGTACAAAAATCCATTGCAGAAGGATTACAAGTACCATGCCACTTGTCATGTACTTGGGGAAAGGCTTTAGTAGCAGCCAGCTTGGAGGCTGGCACCTGAGCCATAGGTCAAACTGACATCTGCAGTCACCAACTTGCATTTTGCAGGTCAGAAAAGCAGGCAGCAAGCATGTTAGCAAATACCGAAGAGACATTGATTAGAACAGAAGTCTGAGGCTGAAGCATGAGAACTCACCTCTGAAAGCACTTTATCCACACTGGCAGCAAGTCTCCCAATCTCATACAAAATCTGAGCATTGGTAGTGATTTTTGCTACTGGTATCCCTGGCAGGTAAGTTAGCAGCCTGACCATGTACTTCTTGCTCCCAGGTCTAGTACCTAGGATAAGGAGAGACGTAGTCAGTCACTCTGCTATGTGCTACTGAGTATTAGTTAATGGAAGAGGCAAAAATGGTGTATCCCAGTGTAGAAATTGTCAGATAGCTCATAAAACAGATTTAATGCAAAGATTTGGTTTACCAAGTCTTGTATAATAATGTACAAACCTTAACACACTTAGAAAATCTCTGCTGGATTTTTAATCCTTGGACCCAACTCAGCACCAAGCAAGGTTGTTCCTCCATTGCCCGCACACACCCACATAAAGTTTTGCAGCAGAAGAGGTCTCAGGAATCCCAAATGTTGTATGGAAGTTACAGTGACAGTAAAAGCTAAATGCCAACACAATTATTCTTTCAAACACTGTTACAGTAATTTATTCTGGCTTCTGACATGGGCTAAAACTGTATTTTACACCACTCTCAGGGCAAATAATTTCAAGCACCCTGTAGTCAATGAGGTGTTTTAAACTTTAACTCCATCTCTGCATGGACACATGTCAGATAAATGTTTCCTCCAATCCCTTAAGCAGAAGTGTTTTCCTAAGTATTTTCCTAGTTAATTATTACTCTCTCTGAGTTGCTTTGCTTCTGGTATTTTAAGTTTGGACGATTATGGCTGGAATACAGATCACCTGATGCATATCCCCACTGTTCAAATACAAGGTTAGAGTTTCCCTTTAGCATACACATGGTATGCCATATAGCAAGCTACTGCTGAGCTAAGGGAGAGAGTGGGGCAGTAAAGGTGCCCACAGTACTCACCTCCGGACTCCAGAGACATTATTTTACCATCTTTTGTCAGACAAGGAGTAGCCGAAGGGAAGCCTTCAGCACTGAGAAACATCATGGCCTGGGTCAGCGCTTCAATGAGATCAGGCTTCTGGCTGTCTTCTGAATTGGTGATTTTGAGGACATACTCATCAGCACCTTTAGCTGAGACACGCACATGGAAGTTCTGATCATCATAGCTGGGGAGTGGCCTGACCCACAACACCTTCAATCCAAACACCCTGTCAACCAATTCAGCTGCCTCTCTCTCACCAAATGCAGGTTTGGTCAAGGTCTGGGGTTGACAGTCATTTCCAGAAGACATTGTCTCTAGGAGAAAAATAAAAGCTGGATGATCTGATCTGTATTCTGACACCAGAAGCAGTAATTACTGCAAGAAAATGCATTCAGCTACTGGAGAAGAGTTTCCTACATTTATTAAACAAGCAAAGAAAACCAATCCCCCATGCCAGCTTGGGTTTCTTACATCACAACTTATCAAATACTTAGGCTGCAGCCCCTCCAAAGAGATTGCTAGAGAGATGTACTCAACCTGTTCAGAATAGCAGGCACGAAGTGCTTATTAATCAAGTTTTTATTAGCTCATTTCTAGCAGCAGCCTAACCTGGTATTGTTGATAGGTAGGAATGACTCCCTCAGGAACACAGTTGCTGAATCCCTGATCAGGAGGTCTTCAATTCCTGCCTGCAAAAGACATGAAGTATTTTAGTAAATCATAATGTTAATGGAGATTAAATTTTTCCGATTGGTCGTGGCCTTCCAAATTCTGTGCTAAGAAAAGCAGCACAAACCCGCAGACGCTGGCTCGTCTCTCGCCTGCCCAGCTACAGGAATCTCGAGCCTCCCCAGACAAGCGCAGCGCCAACCTTTGCCCCGCCCGGGGTGGCCGAGGTGCGGCAGAAGCTGCCGTCAGCCGGGGCCCAGCCAGTGCAGCCCCGGCCTGCCTGGTTCGGAGCGCCCTGTATTCAGCGGAACGCGGAGCTGCGCCCGCCCCGAGAGCGGCCAGGCTGGCCCCGGGCCTCTGCGCTGTACCCGGGCCCGCCGCTCCTCCCGGCCGCGGGCAGCGACGCCGGAGCCTCCCCGCGGCGCATGAGCGCTGCCCCAGGCCGTGGGCTTTGTTTTCCAACACCACGAGACGGGAGGAAAGCTACGACTTCCTGTCACAAAGGCAGAACACTTTAAAAACACTTTAAAAAACCGTGCGCCGACAGCAGACGGGAGGGAAGACATCCGTTTTATTCTTTTGTTTAAACCTTTTATCACACCACATGAAAAGCTCTGCCAAATGCTTAGACTGAAGACCACATATAAATATATATAACAAACCTGAGGCATATTGCTCAGGATGTCCTTTAGACTGTCCCAGAGAAAATTTTTACTGGGACAATGGGTCCAGCCCTAGAAAATTTTACCCTTAATGAAAATAATGACAAATTTAAAGGTTAATATAGAAATATCTTCTGAAAGTCCTAATGAAAGAAAAGTAATCTGCCATAGTTGACGTACTGCTATGACAGAATTAGGAACCTGAAGAAAAAGGAATTTAGGAAAGGCATGCTGAGAAACTCCCAAAAACCCAACAACACCCTCTCCCCCCAAACCCAAACAACACCATCTAAAGTGTCTTGATTTTAAGTAAATCAGTTAAAAATCTTCTATCACAAAATTGCAGTATTGTTTGTAATATTGACATAAAATTGAAAACATTATCTTAATCAAATGCTTATTTTATTCAAACAGGGAATTTAGGAAAAGGAAACTATTTCCCCAAGAAACAATTTTCTTCTCTCTGATTTTAGAACAGATGTTAATAAAAGTAATTGACCAATTCTTCTCACTAGAAATCACAAAAATAAGGTTTTTTCAAAAAGAGCTCTGTAAAATATTTAGAGTTCCCTCTCCTGATTTCTGAGGTCCTGAACTTTAGCTCATTGGAATAAAATCGATACAGTGGGAAAGCTTTCTTGCTGTGGTTTAACATAGGTGATTACAGAAATGTGCTCCTGCTCTCTGCAAACAAGATGGCTATGCACTGCAGATCTGTACTCTTTACTCTTGCTTCAGTTGCCAGACTGGAGTGCCAAAACTGAAGACCTAAACTTCTGAGCTTCTGCCTGCCTGGTACTCTGGAGGAAGCTCACTGTGGTTGAGAGGCAAGGCAGAGTTTGAAGATTGTACTTTGGCCTGTCTTATTATCTGTAGAAAGATAGACTGGAATAATTTAGCATCCATGAGTTGAACTCCAGTCTAATGCCTGTGCTGAAAATGAGGGTTGAAGTAGATTAGTGCTGGACATCCCGAACCACTTATGAGGATCTTGTCAGAGTTGTAACCTTGGCCAACAGCTTGCTTTAATACAGGATTTAATCTAGATTCTAAATTAGATATTTTTTCAGACAGGAAAGAAAAAGTTATTATTTTATTAGCATTTGATATAACATCCAGAGCGTTGGAGCACAGCTAACCCAGAGAACATCCTTTCACACCACCTAAGCATGCTTTGTGCTTTGTGAGCCCAAACTCACTCTAACAAGTAAATGGAACATGCATCATTATATAATACATAATATTATCCCCTTTCTTTATTCACCCCACTCCTTCACACACAGTTCCATTTAAAGTGTATTCCATACTATCTATTCAAAATAGACAGTAACATACAAGAGCTGTGATACAATTTTCTTTATTAAAAATAATTTACAGCATTGGTAACATTGTATGCACAATTTTCATCAATTGACCTTAAGATATATCTATACAATACTTACTGAACTTAAAACTTACACTGTTCTGTTGGCTTTAAACAGCAGACAATGATTTGCAGTTGCTTAAATAGGATTAATATACATAGCTTCTTGTCCTTATACTTAGGTGTAAAATGTATAAACATCAACACTATCCCAAAGCTTTGTAGTTTGGGATGGGAAGAGGGAAGCAAGAAGAGAAAACATTTACAAAAATTTCAACAAGATTCTCCCCCCAAATGCAAATGGAAAGAGGTCTAGGTTAAATACATCTAACACACTGAATCACTTCTCAGACAGGTACATGTCCTCCTACACTTTAGGATGCTAAAGAGAGGTCTAATTGAATGTTTGGTGTGTGAGCACAGCAATCCTGCCTGTCCTGTGTTCTGCCCCTGCCAGAGGGCTCCTGCTACTCCTGCCCACCTAAGGCTCTCAGGGTCCCAGCAGTGTCCAAAGTTAAATGTCTTCATTGGCTGCTGGACTCTTGAGCTGCACTTTGCACAAGGGAGAGGGAACAGGGCTGTTGCCATGGGTCTGGAGCCAGGCGTTCCCTGCATGGGCTGTTCCTCACCACTGAGCAGATGGTACGTGGTCAGTGCTGTCCCACACAGCACACCCACCCCACAGGGCACGGATCCAAGGGTAGGAGTCAGCCTGCATATCTCAGAGATGCCACTGACTTCGGCTTGTTTAGAGCTGGACCTACTGCAGCTACAATAGGAGTCTCCAGCTGAGCAGCCCCTGTGCCTGAGCATAGCTCAGAACCTCTCTCTCATGAACTATAAGACACAGTAGTGCAGCAGAACTAAAGCAGCTGCTAAGGAAATGAAGCCCCCTGTGTCTCTAAAACGAGGTGACTTGCTTTACTGCTGACAACTTGCAGGTAAGTCACACGCCTTGAAATTGCACTTCATCTCATCCGTCTGCCTTGACATGGCTTGGATCCCTGTCTCCTAAAGCATGGAGAGAGGGCAGGGGGCTGTTTCCTTTAAGCATTAGTAGTTACACAAGTTGTAAATAGGCATGGAGTTAGTTGCAGTTGCATCATCTACATGAAGCATCATTATGTACCAGTACCAGCACATTATGTTCCCATTTTCTCCCAATAACATTTTCTCGAACTAAATCAAGAATATACCCTCGAGCTGGGATAAACAGTATTAGACGCTGTTGTACAAGAAGTAGGATCTGCCCAGTCACTCTGCATAGAATTAATGGAAGTGTACCACAGAACAGGAACTCGTTCAGCATTCAGTTGAATATAATATTCAAAACCGCATTGATTTATCCCCCTTAGAAGTGGTAGGAGTCACCAGAATGGTTTTCATCTCACCTAAAAGAAAATCACATCAAACTAGTGAAATATAAAAACAGATTATACAGAACTTCAAACTTTAGTGAACTTTGTCTAACAAAACAGAAAAATATGTATCAAATTTATGCCAATCAAACTAGTTTGGCCTTTGAACTGTCAAAAAATTAATACATTGTATTGATATAATTATGCAAGAAGTTTGGGGTATTTTTGGTTTTGGGGCTTTTTAAAAGGAATGTCAAACATACTAAAGATTTAAACAGTGCATCTGTTAGTTCACAAGTCAACTATCTCAGTATCTGGTTAAAAATTAAAAGCACATGTAAATAAAGCTATATAGTCCTCTTGAATGTTTTCATATTTAAGACAACATTTATGAACAACAGAAAACCTTAAAGCTTGACAATTTATAGGCAAGTATTGCAGTTCTGTTCTCCAGCAGAATTTAATCTCTACACAAACTGTAAGTGGAGTTATGAAGCTTTTAAAGACACAGAAGCACAGGAAGAGCCAGCTGGAGCTGCAGACTCACTCACACAGCTCAGACACCACCAAAGCTCTGTGAAGTGGGAACACAAGCCATGCTGCAGCAGCTCTGCATCTCCTGCCAATATGAGCTATGGAACAGGGGCTTTACCCTCAGTGTGCTGACAATTCCAGCCACAGCTACTGCAGTGCCATGAGAGACAGGTTTGTTTAGTGCTCTGGGCTCCTCCTCAGAAGGGATGCTCTGTAAGAGCCGCTAGCATGTGAGAAAGGACTCAAAGGCAGTGTGGCCACCTGGCTCTTGAACATCTAACACATATTAGACATAGGTTGTCTAATTTAAAGCAGAGAAATTTAAACAGCCCTAGCAAATGTTTTAAAAGGTTTTTAAAGGTTAAAACATTACGAGGAGGTACTTTCATCTAATGATATTGCAGAGAACACAATAAAAAGAGATGTCACAAATGACAAAGTGCGTCCCTTGAAGCAGATCTGACAAACTTCAATTGAAGGGCATGAAGAAACCTGTGTGACTGAAACAACTGGGAGATTTGTTTTTAAATGCAGAAATGTTTCCAATATTCCTAAGCACATGGTATTTCACATCTTTCATAGCTTGAGCAGTATAAATCTGGATCCAGATGAAATAAAATCCCATAAAAAGAAGGAAGTCATCATCTGTGATACAGGATATACCATGGGCCTCATGTGGACTGATTTTTGTTTCAGCCCATAACCTAAAGAAATTGAAAATTCAGTATCTTTTTTAAGCTCTGGATGAGAAAAAAAAATCTGTTTGGCTTTTAAGATTCCATGTCATCTGCTACTCTTATACCAACAAACAGCAGTACACAGATTTACAGGTGCAAAAACTGAGCTGAAACAACTGCTGAGTTGAGAAAATCATCTTACATAATAATCTTCAGCACAATCAGTTTCAATTTCGCATAGTTTATTTACAAAATGGTCTGACAAAACATTCCTTCCATACTTACAGCTCTCGTCACAATACACATGTTGATTTTAGCAATGTTTAATAGCACCATTAGAATATTATTTAAAATCAGAAAGGATCTCGTTGCAGTTACAATGATTCACAATCTTTTACATCCATGGACGAAGTAACTTTGAGCACACTAGGACTGTTTGCAGTTCCACAGTACAGATTCCTGGGTTCACACAAAGCATTTGCTGAGTTACCAGTTATGCAGGGTACCCAGAGAGTCAGTAGCTACTATAAGAATCTTCGAGCCACGAAGTTTAGACTTCCACCATTCTTGTATAAAGTTATCTCCATATTGTTTTCAAACAAGGCAATCACGCTGAATACTTTTCCAGTGCTTGTCTTCAAAAGAAAAGCAAAAAAGAGAAACGAATTAAGCTTTGCTTATTTCTCAGTCACCATTCTAACCCCAAATTTTGTTGAACATAAGCAAATTCAACCCTCTGATGTGCCTGTACAGCCCCAAGCCTGCTGGGGCCAGATGGAGGGAAGGCTTGTTGTAGTGCAGTTGAGATGCAGCTGGGAGCATGCCAGGGGCCTGTTGGTAACCAAAGAACACCACGTCCCTAAGATGCACAAATTGTGTTATGGGCTCGTTTACAGAGCATGGAGAGCTGAAGCCTCTCTCAAATCATCACACCTATGAGAGACAAACTCAATTTTACCATACGACTGAGCCCATGAGGGGCAAAATACCACCCAGAACGATCAAGAATATCAGGCTGCATACAAAGTTGTGTACAAAGAACATGTCTATATGTACTTCGGGAAACTCCAACAGCCATGACAAACTTCAGGCAGGACTGTAAGCTTACCTTCCAAGAGAATTAAGTTTTGTCTTTTCTTGCTTTGCTTCCTATCATCAGAATTAAGGTTTTTTCGCTGCATCAGAACATTCAACAAAGAAATTAAATATTTCAAAGATACCTTAATATCCAAAGTCATTCTGGGTGACAGGTCTGGAGGGAACAATATAGAAAATTGCTCTCTGCCAGTGAGTCCCAAAGTACTTGGATTTTCCCCAGGATGAAACTGAAGTGGAGCGATGCCAATTCCAATCAGCTGACTCCTATGAACCTTCTCATAGCTCTCAGCTAGGACAGCTTTAACACCCTGCAAAAATACAAGCAGAGTGAAACACAGAAGTAACCTTCAAACACAGATTATGTCCAACATCTTGCAATTCAAACTCAAGAGGAGAGAGAGTGCTTTGCAGAGTCCTTTAAGTACCTTGGTAACATCTTTTAGCTTCCCAGCTAGATGGAAGAAAACAAGCCAGAGCAGTGTGAAATGGATTTTGTTACAGACAGTGACCATGTTGGAGTTAACAGGACATGAATCAAAGGCTGACTCAGAATATATTCTCAATATTAGTGGAAATTAGTCTTTAACAATGAGATACTGAACACCCCATGGAGATCAAATAGAGGTCAGCATAGATAATTGCCTGATTTGACTCAAAGTCTGGTATCCAAAATAGTAAATTATGTAATGAGGAAATTCAGATCTATCCTGACTAGTGATTCTCTCCTAAGAAGATTCTAACAAAGAAATTATACAATGTGTTTTTAGGTATTTCCAGAAAAAACAAAACCACCCCCAAACCCAAACCAACCAGCAGTACCAGTAAAAAAGGTCCTTTTGCAGCCCAGTCTCTTGAGCTACCCAGTCCATACTTCTTTCCTGCCAGAATAATTACAGGAATGCCTTCCTTCTGGTACAGCTCTGCTGCTTCAAACACATCTAGCTGTGGAATGACAAAGTGACACATTTTGAGTGAGTTCTAAACTTGCACTCCCCATTCCAGAGTAGCTGTGCAAACAAATATATTCCTACTGTTTGTCCTGATGGGAAGTGAACTGTTTTAGGAGCTGGTTTTCCGATGAACTTATTCAGAAGCTTGATATTTGCAAAGGTACCTCTTGTCATCACAGCATCATTACCTCTTCGAGCCCCGTAAGAGTTGAATTCACGTGGTGTGAGTCTGGAATAAAAAGTAAATTGAAAGAAATCAGTTAAAAATTATTTGATTTAACAGGAAGTTATGATTTTTTTTTTTAATAATTATTGCAGCATATCTAAGTCTTCAGTGGAAGATGTAAAGAACCACACCTCCAACAAATGTAATTACTATAAATCATGAGCCACGTGTAAATCACTGCTAAGTTATTAATGAGAAAAGCAGCAATTTTAAATTAATTTTCTACAATTTTGTTATGAAGTGGTAGAGGCAGTGTGGTACTTACAGAAGAATTATGGGGAGACTGCTCCAGGAAACAACCCACCTAACTAATCCTCTTACCATTACCAGCATATTTATTAACATTGATTAATTATTTTGCTTTTCCACATGTAGTCTCCCCTTTCTGCAGACAGGCATTTCTAGAGGAAGGTGATAGTGCTGATCAATTATTCAGCATTTGCAGCAGTCCTGTGGCAAAGCAGCGCTCACCCTTTGCTGGTCAGGTACTTGGCAGCAGCACTGCTCCTCGCAATGCTCCCGGCGGGGGAAATGTGATCCGTGGTGACAGAGTCCCCCAGGAACAGTAACACGTGGGCGTTTTCAACTGCTTGTGGTGGAGCTGCTTCTTTGGCCTAACAGGGCAGGGTGGGTGGAACAACAACAGTAGGGAACAAAAGGAACATTAAACATTTTCTTCCAGGAGCTAGAGACATAACACGTATCTGCAGTGTAGGAAGGCCCCTGGATGGACAGGCTCCACTCATTCCAGACACACAAACAGTATTGAAAAGACTGAGAAATATTAGTGATAATTAAATTTGTTAGTTCAACATTGAAGCTTTGCTGTAATAGCTTTTTCTTTACCTCAATGCAATGCATATAATCTGGTGGATAGATCCATTGTACTTACAAGTTTATCAAAAAAGGAAGGACATCTAATATAAGTAGATTTTAAATCCCAGGGAAATAAAGGTGACTCTGGTGCTTCCAGTAAATTCCATCGTTTGTTTCCTTTCTACAATAAAGAAAATTAATCAAAAAGAACAGAAATTAGATTATGGTATTTTTACCCTCAAAAACTAAAGACATACTGGTAATTTTATTAATTACTATTATTTAGTAAATAATCTTCTATTACATAATACAAGTTATATCACTTAGGAATCGCTTTTAAATACCAGTACCCATCTCAGTTAAGCCCTTCATTACCACAACAGAAATAAATGGCAAACCAATCACATTCAACTGCAAGATATTATAAAGCTACAATGAAATGCAACCTTTAAATTACGTAGAACAGACCACTCTTACCTCCATCTTTTCTTTCAATTCCTTAAACATGGACGATATCACACACTCTTCTTCCACTGTGTGAAGTTCTTGTCGGGTAGGCCAAATATCTCGTAAGTAAATACTTTTGCCATTAGAGCCAGTGCCTGAGTAAGATTTTAAACATAACAGTAGTTTGGAAGAATAAAATATTAGACTTGATATTTATATTAGAATATAGATGTGTATATATTCAGGCCTGCAGAGATGGTACCAGATAGGCAAAGAATTTGATCAGTTAAGTGAATGCGTTGCTTTAATCATGAGCAAACCAAATCTGGCTGTGCTTTCTCTTCAAATATATTGGCTCTGGGTGCTGAAATCATGTGCAGAAATCTGTGCCCATGTGCACCAGCTGCAGAAACAGAAACTGTAGGAAAACACTCACCCAAAGGCTCCGTGTCAAAGTCTATCTGCACAGTGCCCGCGATGGCGTAGGCCACGACCAGCGGAGGGGATGCCAGGTAGTTGGCACGGACACAGTCACACAGGCAGCCCTCAAAGTTCTTTGTGCCAGACAATACCCCACAGGCAATGATATCACCCTGAAAGGCAGACCCAGACATACTGGTCCAGCAATTTGGGGTACTTCCAACAGCTTATGCTACTTCTGTTGACTAAGTCAGATGTACTTTTAGCATTCCATTTCAAGTATTTACTACAACTGAAAGGCATTTTGCTCTCTCTGTCTCACTACCCTTCTCATTTTCCTTTTTGACCCTCTGATGTGCTCTCCTGTCACTTCAACTCCTCTCCTGCCATTTATTTCTTTTTTTTTTCTTCTGCTTTAGAAGAGAAAAAAGCTGTAGCTGTTTAGACACTGCTGGTTAAAATTATTCAAGCCCGTAGCTCTTTAAAACTCTCCTCTTCACTTATGATACAAAATCTACATGTTGCATCCTCTGCAAGATTAGATCATATATATTTATCTTGTGATTTATAACTGTATTCTATAAATACTACTTATTACATTTATTTTACATAGGAATGAATTGGCATGGTCTCCCTTTTAACAAGCAAATATGCCAACATCATGCTAAGTCCAAACCAAAAATGAAGTGTATTTTGCATGGATAACTGTATTTCTTGAGTGCTTAACTGGGTGAGAAATACATTTCTGTGTTCAACAAGCCAGCCAGAGCTTTACCTGTTTGATTGCATTCCTGATTACTTCTGGCAAAGGGGCCATGTTCCCAACACAGGTGGAGCACCCATAACCAACAACCTCAAACCTACATGGCAAAAACCAATCAAATCACACATGGTCACGAGCAATTTGTTAACATAACTGCTTTTTCTTCTATTAACAATTCCCAAGAATTTTTTGTCCCTTGACAGTTAAGGCTTCTTAGAAAATGAACAGCAGACACTTCATGTCACTGATACAAACCACAGCTGGGCACTGTTACAGAATATTGAACATATTGTGTTACTGCTACAGGGCAACCAAAAACATACTAAACCAGCCTTGACAGCAGCAATGATAAGAAAAGACTAATAAAGATTGTCCTGACAAATTTGCAACTAGCTTCCACTTTTAAAATACATCATTAAGTACATCCTGTCCTGCAAGTCACTTAATTTGAAGTAATTTGTGACTGGAAAAACACCTCTGATGTATTAGAGCTACACATCATAAATTCTGAAGTGGGAATACAATGAAGCAGAATAATTTTAAGTCAGCAAGCAAATAAAATGGTCAGTTAGGAATTAGCCAACCTCAAACGAACAGCAATCCTATTTATCAGCCTGTACAACCCCACTAGGTACTACCGGCCCAAACTCACCCCTGGAGCCAGGCCTTACCCAAGCTTGCTGAGGTATGGCAATACTCCACTGGAACTGAGGTAATGTGTAACCATACCACTGCCAGGTGATAAACTTGTTCTGATGTAGGGCTTCACCACAAGGCCAGCCTCAACAGCTTTTTTGGCCAGGAGTCCTACCAAACAATAAGGAAAAAAGGACACACATTATGACTTGTATATTCCTTCACAGGAGATCTGTATGCTTCTACCTTAGTTAAATCAAGCATAAAAAAACCCCAGAGGATTAGACAACTTTCAGTTTATTAAACTATTCAGGCAATTACTGGCCTGAATAGTTTTTTAGTGCATAACAATACCATGCATGGTTTTATTCCCATTCCTGGAAGGTAGACACCCATTCTACTTTCTCTAAGACAAATCTCTTTGCCATATTCTACCTCACAGTGCCAATCCATTCAGTGTCCAGAGACAGGCCACACAGCCCTAAGGGGAAGCTCACCTTGGTCACAAAGGATCTTAAAAAGAGGAGAGCAATGTCTGACAGATGAGCTGTTCCAGTAAAACCATCTGCAGGTTGTGAAGGTGTGGCAGATACCCCATAAGCAGTGACAGAACAACTGCTCAGCAACACAGAGTTTCTGTCCCAGGTTTGGCATCACAGCTTATCATCCAGGACAGGCTGGAAGCTAAAGCTCACCTCCTGCATCAGCTGTGCCACTGTGTGCATCCACCTGACAGGAGCCCTGGAACTGCTTGCCTGCTGTCATACTACCAAATATAAAGATTTTATAATTACTCTCCTTAATATTGCCTTATGGGACAAACTTAGATTGTATTATAGAAAAGCAACTTTCCCTATATAACCTCCAGAACCAACAAGCTAAGGCTACAAGTCTGCAGTTTCAAACCTGTAAAGAGAACCTACAAAAGTGAAGGTGAGGGCTGTGAAGCATGGGAGCACCATTAAGATGCTAAGCTGTCTGGTCTCAACATACCTGCAGCAAGCATGACAGATGGATTGCAATTGTTTGTACAGCTGATGACTGCAGCAATGACAACGCAGCCGTGGGACAGTTTGTATTCATTTCCTTCATACTGAACAGGCACAACATCATTTTGCTTCTCAGCTGCAATCTGAAACCCTTTAACACCAGACTGGATGACAAAAATACATGTTAGCAGTTATTACAGTACAGAAAGGATGACATTACAGCAAGATGAAGTGAACACTGGTTTTGAAATAATACTCAGCTGTGCCACTAGGAACCCTTACATGATTTTAAAAGTAGCCCTCAGTTCATGTCTCTCTGTCTGTACACTGGTCTCAGCCAGAATTCTTCCTTCACAACTGCTTTAACTTTGCAACAGTTGTGAACCAACGTCAGTCTATGTGTGGCTGTTCCACAACTCACTTCCTTCTATACATGGAAGAACATCCCCTTAAGAATACATGTCTAATCTACACAATACTTTCTGAATTAGAAGCATGTCCAAGATTTTAACTGGAAGAGGATGGTAACTAAACCAGAGAAGGGCAATTAGCATTTTCCATATTCACCTAAGTGCTCTTCAGCACTCAAACATCCTCCAGAGCTCCCTTTCAACCTCACCCTTTGCCTTCTACCATCGGCTATGATCTCTTTCCAGCACAACTGAACCACAGGCCTCATTATAAGCTGTTCCTAATACTGCTGCCAGTCTTGAACTTTAATGAGAAATGAAAATGAAGGTACATTCCTATATTAGCTGCACTCTTCAGATACCCATGGATATCCCTAACCAAAACCAGTACCTTCAGAGTAAAAACATTCACTCTGTGAAGACAAGTTAGGCTATAAGCAAAAATCATTTGCTAATGTAAGAACTCACAACACTCAGCTACAAATCTTGGCTGTCTTTCTGCATTTCCTTAAAGGTATGATGAGTTTTCCTAGGGTAAATTCTGTTTTGGAAATTAAATAATACACAACTGTTTGAAAAAACCCTGAAAAAGTGAAAATGTTTGCTAAGCTCACACTATGGACTACCTAAAGTTCTTTCTCCCTAGCAATCTAAACTGTGGAATGAAGGACTTTGGGAAGCTCATGCTCCTTCCAAACACACCTGTGATTTACACTTGGGATGGCTGTCAAGCAAGACCAGAACACCCTAGACAAGCAGTTGTGTAACAATAAGGAGGGCTCAGCAGGCATGCAAGGAATAGGTAACATAACGTTTATTCATGTGAATGGTAGGAAATACCTTTTGAAGTGAGCATCAGCAATACAAACCTTTTCATTTAAGCAGGCTTGGAAGTCACTTTTCATGTTATTAACAGCCACTCTATCTTGGGATCTCTTAGGACCACTGACATATGGAATTATAGAACTTAGACTAACTTGCACTACCTAAGAAACCAAGAAACAGAAAGTGCAGGCATTACCAACCCCAGCCCAACAGTGCACGGAATATATTACCGAGAGACGCATGAACTCTTGTTCCCAATTTGAATGTTCTCAGACATTTAGAACTAGAGGATTCCATTTGCAATAGCACTCACTATAATAGGCTATTCCTCTTATTCCAAATGTTTCAACATTATCCCTAACTTTTCTACCATTCACAATCCTTGGGATGACTGGAATTCAGTATCCTGTATTGACATAATGTTACTGTGCTTCCCTTCTTATCTCCACCCCCTCTATGTTTTATAAACTCTGCTTTCTCAAAACTGTGAATTAATAAAAACAACTTTGCTAAAAGCAATGAAAGTTACAGTGGGAGACGAGACCGTGAAATCATCAGTAGTTATTTATGAGAATCAAACAAACAACTCCTTTCAAGCATACCTGGGAATACTCAGGCTCTCTGGAAGAACTTTCATAATTTCTAAATAACTTCACAGCTTTAAGATATGCTTCTGTGACTTCAAGCTTGGCCTTATCAAAACCTAAGGAAGGTCATTTCAAACATGAGAAAACTCACATTAAAGACATTAAAAAAAAAAACAACCCACACAACTTTCAGACACTCAAATTGTTTTAAATGTAACATTCCAAGTACTTTTTTTTCAAGTAAACCACTTCCATATCCCAACATCTATTCAGGAATGACACATAAATTAAAACATTTATAAATTATTACATATTTTTATAAATTAGCTTAACTTGTCTTCTTATATCAAGGAACAAAATAAGCTATTCCAGCTCTAGCAGTGGTGCATCTAACTAAACTGACAGTTGTGTCCCTGAAGTCCATAAGGCTTTTCTGTGTTAAGGCTTCCTTGTTTAGTACTGACCCTGTGCTTAGCTGACAATAGGCAGTACTACTGGCTACTCTTCCAAACCCATTAATCTGCTCTGCACTGATCAGGCAAAAATGTTTGCTATTGAAAGCATTTAACTCTTATTTGAAAGTGACAGATTTCAGTCCCAGAAAGTCTCACTCATGAATGAGCCTTTTTTGGCATCTGTTACCCTGTGGTTTTCTGTTTGCAGTAGCTTAATGAGGAATTAACATTCTCCTTGCTTAGCTTGAGATGCTAGTAAAAGCATGCACTTCAAAGGGAAACATAAACCACTGGGAAAAATCAGAGACATGTTCAGATTTGTTCTGTAGTTTCACTTGCTTCTAGTAATAATTTTAAATTTTGATTTTGTAGGGAATCTCCAGGTAGTTATGGGATTAATTTCAAATCAAGAAGACTTACACTCCATACATATTTCAAAATGAGTGAAAATTTCCTTAATATCTTTATAGGCTCATATAGGCTTCTAAAAACCAGCACTCTGGATGTTGAAAAGCAGTATCATGTTCGTAAATTAGGAATTAGACAAATGGACCAGACTGGACACAAACCTCAAGCACAAGTCTAGTTACATGTTAAATCCACATCAGAACTCTGCAGAAAAGCACCACGTAAGAATTAAGGAATTTTAAGCAAAAACTCAATAGTTCTTACATTGGGTTTTTCTGAAGAGCAAAAAACATATATGACCACAACTGAAAAACACAATTACAATGAATCCTTGCTTTAGTTTAATATTTACCTGCGTGCTTTAAGTGCTTCAATGTCACATTATCAACAGGGAAAAAACTCAGAATAGCACCATATTCAGGACACATATTTGCTATTGTGGTTCGGTCTGCTATGGACAGTTGGGAAACACCACTCCCAAAAAACTCAACAAATTTTCCAGCGACATCAGCTTGTCTAAGATGCTGTTGGAAAGAACACACAATGCCTGGGATATGAAGAGATACAGTGCAAGCTGTGTTTGTCACAATTCACAAGTCATGAGTATTTAAAACAAAAAGTTGAAACCCTAAGGCCTATGTTTGCAAAAAAACCACCATTTTTTTAGTTAAAGAGGGTATATAAGCAAACCACTGTAGACAGGAAAGAAAAAAACCCCACTACTTCAAAGGACTACCAGATGAAAATGGTTGGAGATTATATGTACCTTTCTGCATCGCCATGATTAAGGTATATTAAAAACACTCCCTGGATTTAATTCATCTCACACACACCACTGGTAGTACTTGCAACAATCTCTCTTTTGTTTGAAAAGGCATCGAACTCTTACCTTTGTAATGCTGAGAACGATATCTATGGACGTGGCAAAGGGGCTGACTGTGCCTGTCAGCTGACAGCCCACCACCTCAGGCAGGGTGAGGATGAGTGGCATTCCTAGCATCACCGCTTCTGTCTCAATGCCCCCGACACCTGCAGGGAAAGTGGGACACGGCTTTTCACACCTTCACCAGCCAACACTCAATGCGTTGGCATCAGGTTCAAAAACATAATACAACGCTTTATATTAAGCCCAAATACTCATGACAATAAACATATTGCTGCTTTTCTCTGACAAATGAAGAGCATCACTCTGTTTCCAACAAGGACACAGAAAGAAATGTAGAAGTTCCATTAAATATTTGCACATCAAAAATAAAATCAAGTAAGACTATTGCTCAAGTTAGACATCATAGTCAACTGGAAAATATTTTATATCTAAAACTAACCTTTTGTGAGAAAAGAAACCTTCACGCAAATTTCTGCTGTACTAACAGCACTTATTTGCCTATCAGCTGGTTTTTGGTTGTTTTCTCTTTAAATTATAGAGTGGTTACTCACGGGAAACAAATTTTATTCAAGATTACTTGTAGACAAAAAACATTCAGAACAGTAATTCAAGACAGTCTGTTATGCTTGAGATACAAACATCCAGTGGGAAGAAATATTTTTTAGTGAAGCTTTAGTTGCCTTTCCAAGAGCAATGAAATTCTGAGCATACTTACCCCAGCCCAAGATACCCAAGCCATTTACCATGGTTGTGTGTGAGTCTGTGCCAACCACGCTATCAGGATGCAGGAAATTTTTCACGTCAAAAACCACTCGGGACAAATATTCCAAGTTCACTTGGTGCGCCATTCCAGTCTCGGGTGGAATTATGGAAATATTCTCAAAAACTTTTGAACTCCACTGTAATTTTTCCAAAAGGAGAATAAAAGAACTGCATTTTTTTCAAGGCTATATAAAATTCTTAGAACATAACTAAAAAGACAAAACAAAGACACAATAAAAGAGTCCTTGCTATTTACCCAAGTGGCTTTTGTTCCTTTGTGAAACAGAGGTGTGTGATCTCCTTGGATACATTCTTAATCATCAACAAAAGCTTTCACTCAATTCCTTTGAAGGCTGAATCAGTAATTCATGCCTACCTTTCAAAAGCAGGGCTTCAGAAATCTCTTACCTTCCAGTTCACACAACTGATTACAAGCCTGGTATTCGGACAACAGAACCTAAGCACTTGTATCTATAGCAGAATTCATATTTATAGTGTAACTAAAATTAGGTTTGACACTGCAGGGTGAAACTGCTTGCAAACTCAGGATGGTACATTTAATAGAGCTGACATGGAAACTTGTAACAAGATTTGGCCTGGCCATTTCCTTCTTTAATAATGTAAAAGCTAATTTGCAACTTTCAGATAGAAACCTCTAGTCTACATCCATGAAATGAGTTTTAGATCATTGCAGTGAATTCCTAAGCCATGTCAAAATAGAGGGTAAGGATCAAATAGGAATGTGGCAGAGCCCTGCCCAGCAGCAGAGAAGCTGATGTTCACCACAGGACTTCTGCTGCCCAGTTTGAGAGCAGCCATGTCTGAACACTGGTCTCCACTCAACACTTCCAATTTCAGGAACTTTTGTTAACACAGATAAATGACCTTTTTGGTCAGAAACTCACTGTGACTAAGGCACTTGAGCTCATGAAAGGCATTAAAACCACTACTGCTTCATAAATCCCCACTGACGAGAACCAAATCAGAGTAAATTTTTCAAGTTAGAAACCAAATTTTCTGTTCTTGTTTAAATTCAGATTTGAAAACCTGACACTTCTAAATTATTACATTTAATTTATCATCTAAACCTGAATACTGGTAGACAAATGACTCTTAAAAAAGCACAAACTACAAAGCCTGCAGGTACACAGACATACCTTAAAAAATTGAAGCCTCTCTCTATTTCTGCCAAATTCCATCTCTTGATTTTTCAGTACTGTCTCAGGCCTAGGAAGAAAACAAGTTTACAAGTACTGTCATAATTTATTTCAAATCACAGAAGAACAAGTTGTAGTTTTAGTTTGTTTGATGAAAGACTTATTTAAGCCTGCAGGATTCTTTGAAGAGGTTTATTAGAACAAAGATAATTGCTTCCCTGCAGGAAGCTTTCTGTAAGCAGTGAAAACCAGCTGATTTCATATGTGCTGTGTCTGAGAACTTGTTTATTTTAGGTATGGTTTGCCTAAAGTGTGTGACCTCAAAAATACTTTAGGACATCTATTCCAAGCACATGCTACAATACACAGAAGCTTTTTTATACCCTATCAGTTGACTCACAGGCTGCACATCTCAAAACTCCATACACTGAGGAACCAAGATGTTCACTAATATAGTTCAATAGTAACTATCCTCCATTTTTGTATTTCCCTCCAAGCCACAAGTTTTTCTTCACAAGTACTCATCAGTAGTCTCATAAAATGAACTATCTTTTCTTAGTATGTGTTATTTATTAAGATACTGATACTTGTTGTAACAGAGTAATCCATAATTTAAGAGGAATAGCCTCTGCTTTGAGCAGCTGAACAAGGAAGGGAACACACTTGCTTTGTACCAGGAAGGAAGGTCTCAATTTTTAGAAGCGGGTTTTAAAGTCATGACCTTTCCCCTTATTCTTTGCAGCAGGTCAGCAACTCTCCTGCTTCATCAAGCCCTGAAGCACAGTCAGTGTTCACATTGCAGCTTCATAAATACCACTGCTGGTGTGCTGCTACAACACTAGTATTGCTGAAAACATCACTCCTGCATTCCTAATGAGCAGGAATATTTCCACATCCATAATCCTACCACAGCATTCCACAAAATATCACCGTGGGATACAGGTCTGATCAGCTCTTTAACTGTACACCTGTCCAGCACAGGCAGATAGGGATCTCAACAGTCCATCAGACAAAGAGGCAGCAGCTGAAGGAGGAGGATTACACATAATTGGCATAGATGGAACAGTGCACAACGACCTGTTAATAACAGAAATCTGGGAGAGGCACAGACATGAGGCTCCCCTGGGCTACTACACAGGCAGGATATTTACTGAATTTCAACTCAGTGACAGATGGACTGTGAGATCCTGTACAGGCTAGGGGATGATGTATAAGCTTAGTTCTTCAAGAGTCAGAGACCTCTAAAAGTTATTACAAAAATCTATGAGTTACTTTTAGAAATAAATTAATGCTTCATTGAATTATTCACTTAGGCTCACTTTGTAACAGACAGAATTACTCCTATCTTAGTTGTTGTAAAGAAATGAGAGAAGTACTAATATTTAATTTAAAAGTCACAGCCATGAGCCAATAGGTGGCCATCTGCAGTGTGTTGAGTAAAGTTTTTCTTGTAAAAAGAAAAATTTATTGTAGACTTAATTCTAATTTCCTACATCTGACCTACTTCTAGATACTGAAACAACTTTTCTATGGCATGGGTGAAAACTACAGAAGGATGTTTAAAAAAAAAATATCCCATTTCCCTGAGATGTCACAGGCAGTACCCCACAACACAAAGGTACAACACAATTCAGCAAAGGAGCTTTCATACTCAGGCACGGGCTGCAGGTGGAAGGGGCAGAGGATGGGGGTGTTCTCAATCTGTGCAGAGAAGGGTCCTGAGCTGCGGCCGGCTTCCCCCGCGCTGCACGAGCCCCGGCAGGCGCTGTGGCCCCGGCACGGGGGCGGCTTCCGCAGCGGCGGCTTCAGCGGGGACAGCCTGGCCAGCGGCTTCTGCTCGCCCCCTCCTGGGTTGGGAGCGTTCTGGATTGCACTGCAACATCAAACATAGCATTCATTGAGACACTGGGAAACTGCTTCTTCGTGCACACACACTGCCCCCACCCTGTGTTTTTTGCAACTCCTTCAACAGATTATAAAACAGTAGCTGAAAAAATAGAGTTATTTTATTACAACCCTGTTGCAAAGTAAACTACTACTGGATAAGGTTAGTTAAGTAATGTAGTGTGGAAAGAAGTCAACAGAACCGGATTGTCCCAAAGATTAAAACCAAACAACTCCTTTCGTTTGCTCACAACAGACCAGAAATCTTTATAAACAGCATTGCAAAGGCTGAACTCAGAGTTTTAAACTTGGAAGGTGGGTAGAGTCTCATCCAAATGGTAGACTGAACCTGTTTCTTTTTTTAAGACAGTGCTGTACATGTTCTGTTGAAACCACAGAGGAATGATTACACGCAAAGCTTTCGCAAGGAAATAAACATAACCTGATCATAATAGGCTTTTTATACAAATTCTTGAAGGCACAGATAAATTGTATACACTATTCAGGCCAGCCAGAAGTAAGACAGAAAAGCCAGGGGTTTTTTAAAAAATAAAGTCCGTATAGCACACTACCTTCTATTTGTGCAACATTTAGTTTCTGCAGGAGAGCAAAGAAAGCTTATTGTGAAAAACAAATGACCTTCACCTCTCTCCATAATTATTAAAGCACAAAATTGCAACTAAAGCCACTTCTTTCTTCTGTCTTAGTAACACAGCCAGATCCTTAGTTATCCAAGTGCATGGTACTGCCTGGCCTCGGAGGATACCTTGCCTAAATCCCACCAGGCTGTGACCCACAGATGGGAGCTCTCTATAAAAGCAGCACAAAATACCCTTAGCGAAGGGTTTCTTATCACAGGCCAGCAGCTGCTGAGCCCCCTCAGCTCTCCAAAGGGATGCTCCAGAGGCCGGATTTATCATTACAAAGCAGCATGTGCAGACCTCTTGCCAACATTTGGTCTGCCAGATAATTTTAGGCTGGCCTAATTGCAAAGGAATCAGCTGTCCCTCCAGACACAGGCATGGACAGAGTACAGAACTGACACAACACACGCAGCACAGCAGATCATCTGCAGCTTCTTGCTCTTCTAACACTCAGCCAACTGAAATCCTGTGAGTATTTGGAAGGTTGACAGAAATGACTCACACATCCATGTCCTTTGACCACAGGCTTTTTCCCCATGAACTTTTAAAATTTCCAAAGAGCCTGAGCAGTTTATGCAATTCTGCATGGGTTTTGGAAGGCTCCACGATCGAGAGGCAGGGCAGAAGGTGAAGGGAAGCTGCATTATTTAAGATTTACTTCAGCAAACACTAAACAAAAGCTCCAAGTTTTTCCTCTTGTGCAGTATTTATGTTTCTAGCAAAGGCAGCCCCAGGCTGTATTCATCACATCACTGCCTGTCAGATAAGGAAAATCACGCTGGTAGCTTTCCAGTCCTCTTACTTTTCCAGACTTCTCCAAGTACACTTCTCTCTCTGAAAATATCCGCAGCCTCATTTTATGTGGTGTTAAATCAAAGCCCGTAAAAAAACCCAGACCAGTCACAAGCCATGGGCTGCAATGACAGTCTTTCAAAATGCCCAGTAGAATTGCAGGCCCCTTCTCTGGAGCTGTGACAAGGCAGCCACATTTGGAAATAAAGTTCTGTTTAACTTGAACAATAAAATCAGAGCAAAGCAAAATAACAAAGGCCCTCTGCCTGATTCTCTTGAGACATGTTATTTTTTGGAAACCATGCCAGATCCCATTATTTCAGCAAAATCTTGCCCAGAATTTGGATTATCAGTCAGCTTCACCCATAAGGCCTCACAAACATTCTTTCTCCCCCTCAAGAATGCTTATCCATTTTTATCCAGCCCTTTTTCAGATACCACCAGGTCTTGTTTTAGGGATCCACACATGGTAAATTATTTGATGGGATAGTAACAAGACCTGAATGAATCCATACTTCAGTGTCAGACAAAAATGTATGGCTTGTAAAAAAAAAAAAAAAAGGTATGTTACCATTTGCTGAAATCAATCTGCAGAGAATGGTCAACAGTGAGATCAGTTGGGCAGGCAGGATTGACTTTCACCGGATCTCCTCCAGCATTTCTCACAGCTTCCCTCATGGCAGCAAAATCCACCATTGCTGGAATTCCACTGACAGACAAAAAACCAAAACAGTAAAACATCATGAGACATTAACTTACTGAAATGCGCAAATTTCTTTTTAATTTTATTCAAGTCTAGAAGAGGCTATATCCTATTTCAGAAAATACACCTGTTATTTGCTAAATTTTAAAGGACTTGAACCATTTTTAAAGTCACTGGAGTTGATACACCCTCTCATCGAGCAACAGCATGTCTGAAGGCACTGTACCAAACAAGAACATGGGCCCATCTCAAAGATAACCACACTTCTCATGTCTTGATTTGCTTCTCAAGTGTGATGGTATTTCAGCACAGAAGGGATCTTTAGATACTCCTTACCTTTTACAACAGAACCTTGCTACGCAAGCAAAACTCATGCTATACATTTAACACCTTAACATGTATCATTTGGCTAAGAGAGTAATTTCTGCAGCTCGTAGCATTTTCACAATATTTGTATTGCTGTACAAAACAGACAGAGCAATGTTTATAGAACACAGTACTATGTAAATTTATTGATTTTGCCTGCTAAGCAAACGTTATCTTATTTTTATTATCATCATAATTCCTTTTTTTAATTATCTCACTTCTTTTATAAATATACAGAGTCAGCAAGACAGCTTAAATTGAATATTTGCAAATTGCTGAAGGACTGCCCTTTTAGCTATGCCATAGTCAAATCACAAAAAGTTAACCTAAGAGCTGCTTTTTCAATATAAAAAAAGCCTCAATATATGTATTATTCATGGATTTGACTGGATTACTCATTGTGGAGTAAGCAATATTTAGTCTTCAATTATCTCAAGGAAGAACTGTCAGTGACAGTGTGAACTGTCAACCATCTGGCTACAGCCAAAACATCACCACTTCACTTGTATTCTGGCTCCTATCCTGTAAAGTGTTCCTTGCAGGCCAGCAGTTTCAGCCTTGCCAACTGCCCCAAAGCCAGAGTACCCTACAGAACGTCTCCTACCCTTGCATCATATGGAATTATCATGAGGAATCTACTGCACAGCAGAGGCAGTGCACAGGTTTCCACCTGGGTATCAAGAGGGGAGGTGTGATTTATTCTCACACTAAAGAATTGAACACAAACTCAGTGAGTTTGCACAGGTTCTTGTGAGTTTGCACAGGTTCTTTTGGGGGTTTTGCAACACACACACACACACTCTTACGTGAAGTCTTGAAGAACGACTCTGGCAGGACAGAAGGGCACTTCAACACGGTTCTGTTTCGTTTTCCAGTCCAAGATGTTCATAGCATCTGTTTCTTTCACTAAGAAGCCATCACAGTTACGGACACTGGACTCAAACAACACTCGGATGGAGTAAGGCAGAGTATCTGAGGTGAGGCAAGGGACAGACACCATGAGTGCAGCACTTGCAGCTTACACAGTTTTTTTAAATTACAATCTCACATTTCTAAGGAATTCCACTTTTCTAGGGTTTGGAAAGATGAGTGGTTCAGGAGCCTGCTTTTCCAGTTGCCTTCGGGTTTGATCTTCCCTACACAATACAGAACAGAGAGCTGTACAGTGTACACACTGATGTGTTATCGCATGGGATTTTAATGGAAGAGCACAATGGCTTGACCACACTGTTTAGACAGTGACGTTTAATAAGGTACCTTAATGCTGACAGGGGAGAGATGCAAGGAATGTAGACCTGGGATTATTGATCAGAACAGGTCAAAAACAAAATGGTTTTCAGTATTCCAGTAGTTGTTAACTGTAAATTTTGCCATTCCATTACTCAGAATACTAAGCCAAACCAACCAGTGCCAGAATATTATTTTCAATAAAGAGTGATACAAAGACCAGAAACTATTCTGCCATGCGCCCCTTTTAAAATTAACACACTTCATTAAATATAACTTGAGTTAGTTTGCTACTGATACGAATCACGGTACTGACAAGCAGCAGTTTCCTTCACAGAAAAAAAAAGGGAAATGGAAACGAGAATGAAATAAGAGGAAAGAGAAAAAAAAAACCCCGTGTCACTATTCACTGCAAACAAAACAAAATAACCACTAAAAAAGACCCATTAAAGATTGATTGACATTTCTCCCCCAAATCCCACTATTTTCAGCATCATTCAAGTAGGCAAACAGCTTCATAAGAACAGCGAGAAATCCTAAAAAAAGTTAGCTGGGGGAGGGTGAAACTATTAACTTCAGGCTTTAATTAAAAAATTAAAAAAAAAAAAAGGTTGGTGGTCTCAACCTAATCCAGTGGTTTGTTCACAAACGCTTAATACAGAAATTGCTGACTCTGTTCTCACTGTGTCTGAGATAATATCCACTGTTAGATAAATCACTACTTTGAGTTTAAGATTTGGGTAAATTTGAGTATAAAGATGTCACCCAAAAGGTCTTGTGAACCTTCATGCCACCACTCACTTGATTTAAAAGCCAGGTTCCCGGAGAAGAACTTGTTTGCTTTCTTGTGGGTTACAAATCTCCCTGCCCCAAGGGCTGCTCTGTGCCAGCCCTGGAGAAGCAGCTGCTTCCCTCCATGAGGCATCAGCAGCTCCTATCTGCAACATCGTGTGCAGTTTGGGCTTTCCAGTGTACAGGACAGCTCCAGAAATGAGATCACATCTGGCACAGGGCCCTCTAGGAGGCTCTGGGACTGCTGTGCCTGACACACAGGAGCTGCAGGGAGAGCTGGGCTGGCTCCCCCTGAGGGGAGATGGTGACCAGGCTGCAGTGCCCAGCACCTCCCGGGGACTGCAGCCTAGGGGAGGCCTGACTTAGCAGAAGTGTCCATGAAAGCACAGGAGAAGTCCCAGGGTGCAGGAAGGGACGCTGGGACTGGGCACAAGGAAAAAGCAGCTCACAGGGGTGCAGTTAAGCACAAGATCATGGGAGGGAGTGGAATCTCTGTCCTCCTAGACTGGCACAGCTTAACCATGGAAGATTCCCCACATCAGCTCCAGCCTCAGCAAGAGCCTGGTCTAGATCTCGACATGTTCTCTCTGTCCTAAACCCTTTTGAGCTCTTCTCATTTTCCCCATAAGTCTCAAAACACTAGAAAACTGGCAACTAAATCAATTAACATTTACATTAGCAATCTGATTAATATCAACTGGCAATTAATGTCAATTTACAGCCAGAAGCCCCAAGGCAGAGGGCAAACAGGTAAAACTCAAACTGTTCTAGCAACAAATGCAATGAGCAATTCCAGATGCTGGATTTGCTACCAGTGCTGTCCCACACTGTGTCTAGATGTTATTTAGTATTTTGCTACCTTTAAATTAACATGAGGCTTCCAGCTTCTGCACAGAAGTTTCTATTGGAAGACAATGACCCTATTAGTGCAGTCTGTTTAGACTCCTGAGAGTATTTTCAGGAATACTGCTGCAAGCTTTATGCCACATTTTAGCAGAAAGTTGTATATTGTTTTATTTCCACTCTTGTCATGAGGCTTTTCACAAAACTGCTGTGGAACTGTCTGGTTTTGTTACTAACACAGCACTGCTTCCCCCTGGACCAAGCCACCAGCAGAAGCAGTTTGCTTCATGTGTGCTTATCTGAAAGATTGACTTTGTTACTAAAAGCAGGGGAAATTTGCAAGAGCACACAGCTGTTGCACAAAATTTCAGCAGACACTGTGCCCCCCCTCTCTTCTCTTTAAAAAAGCATGCAGTTAATAACTGTGTTCAAATATGAGTTTAAAGTAAAATATCCACTTTTTTATTCAAGAAGCATATCACAAATTCTGTGAATACAGAAGCATTCAGACATTGCAAAACTGAAAAATTGCACAAATGACTTTACTAAGTAGCCCATGATCAAGTATTTCAGTATTTCAGTTTAACATAAAGACAAAGGGAGAGAATAACACCTGTATGTTTTTATTAAAGCATACCTACGAGACTAAAGCCTGTTCCAGCTGGCACTGAGCAAAGTTCCCTCCCCTGCGTGGACTCCCCTCCCACCACACATGAAACATTGTGAAAAGCACTTGGACACAGAGACCCAATGAAGGTCTTGTTGGCACAGATAGCCATTGCATACTAAAGACGAGCTGAGATTAAGCAACAGCATGAGCACCACAAAACCTCACCCTGCTGCAGGAGCCATGTTCTAGCAAACAGCCACCCACTATGTGAGGCTGCTGGGGAGGAGAAACTAGAACACCAGGAAGCTGTACAAAACTACAGTAAAAGCTGTATTTATTTTTGAAGCATTAAATAATGCCATTCACTAAATGTCACTTCATTTTTTTTTCCAAAAGTCTAATTCTTCTGATTTGGAATACTGTTGAAAACTGCAGAAACCATCTGTACTTTTTTCCTTACTAAAAAACCCCTACAAGTATTACCCCTGCCAACTCCATAAAGCACTGAGAAATTAGGATATGATCAGCTTCCAACCAGACCCATTAAGAATTCCCAACTGCATCTCCTGCCACCGCAGGGCACCAGTGGTGCAGTTTGCCCCGATAACCCCCAGAGAGCATCGTACCATACTTGGCGCCTCCGAGGTTCGACACATTGTAAAACTTTTTCTCTGGGTGGCTTTCCAAAGCTTCAATGGCGGGCTGGTAAGGGCTTCCTGCGGGACGAAACAAACCAAGTTACAGCCACAAAACAACGCGTCGTTTCAGCACTAACTGAGGACTCAAAAAAAGAGATTTTATTTCTGATTCTGTCAGAAATAACGTTCCTCTAGACTGTAAGTAGATGCAATACGGAAAGGTCTCAAAATGGACTGAGACACCTCGAATGCAGATATGTGACTAAGGTGAATTTTAAAAGCATCACTAATAGTAGGTATATGCAGGTCAGTGCAGGTCGCCAGCACAACCTGAACACACCTGACCTTTGTTGTCTCAGTTAGCCATCTACACACAGGATAAGACATCTCACCAGCGCAGATAAGAGACATGGGTTTTAATACAGCAGGAAACACAATGCATTGACTGCCAAGCCAACGTCAAGGGAATAAGACACAAAAATAAACCTCGTAGCAGCCATTAGGTGCTCGGAATAAATAACTCCCCGGAGGGAGCAGAGAGCGGGGCGGGGACGGGGCCGCTCTCCCCTCGGAGGGACCTCCGCGGCTCGGTACAGCGCCCAGTACGGGGGCGCAGAAGGCGAGGCGATGTCCTGGGCTGCGGTGTCCCGGGGGGCGGGCCGGCCCCGTCTCCGTAGTGACCGACCTGTCCTGGGAGGGTCCATCGCCGGCGACCATGTCAGCGTGCGGGAGCGGCCTGAGGGGCGCCGGCGGGCCGGCAGCTCTCGCGAGACTGCGCCCCTCGCCCCGCCCCCGCGCCGGACACCGCTCTCGCGAGACTGAGCCCCACGCCCCGCCCTCCGGCCGCAGGACGCGCCGCTCTCGCGAGACTGCTCACCCTGCCCGGGAGGAAAGGGCACGAAATCGCGCGAGGCTTCGCGGAGAGAGCGGAAGCCAGGAGCCGGCAACCTCTGCTCTCGCGATAGCAATGACGTACGAGCGGGCGGAGCTGCCGGTCAGGACGCACTGGGGGCGGGGCCACAACGGGGCGGGGCCACAAGAGGGCGGGGCCGTCCTGGGACGGGTCCACTCTGGGGGCGGGGCCGCCCTGGAGCGGGGCCGCGGGCCCGCGTGATGGCGCCGCCTGGTGGCTTGGCGCGGTCCCACGCGCGGGCGATGCTGAGGGGTGCAATGGGCCCTAAAGATCATATGCTCCCATTTTAAGCCCCATCCGACCTTACGTTGAACGCTTCCAGGGATGGGGCATACACAGCCTCGCTGGGCAGCCTGTTCCAGTGCCTCAGCACCCTCACAGTAAAGAAGTCTTCCTAATATCTCATCTAAATTTCCCCCTTTCAACTTGTACCCATTCCCCCTTGTCCTATCTCCATAGATCCTGCCCACCTTCCCTGTAAGACCCTTTCAGGTACTGAACGCGTTGTGAGCTCTCCACACAACCTTCTCTTTCCCAGGCTGAACGGCCCCAGCTGTCCCAGCCTGTCCTCATAGGGGAGGTGCTCCAGCACTTGTGGCTTCCTCAGGAGCTGCTCCAACAGTTCAGCGCTGTTCGCAGGCTGGCCCTAAGGACAGCCAGTGCTGTGGGCAGCACCCACCGAAGCCTGCAGGTGCACAGGCACAGCAGCAGCGCCGGGAACACAACGCAGTTCATGGTGGTCCCGCCTCCCATTGCTCTAATGGCGAAGAGTGGCCCTTAAGGAAATAAATATTTGCTAGCAAACCTGTCCCAGGGCAGGCCATTAGAAGTCCCCATGAGCTGTGTCCTAGTGCAGGGCATGAACATTACCGCAGCCCACACTGAGAGCAGAAAGGTGTGTGCTCAGTGTTCTGCCCAGCTGGGCCTGACCTGCCTCTTGCTCTTAGCCTCTAATGTTAGGGTTCTTCAGAAGGCTTTCTCCTTTTCGTATCTTTCTTCTTTCCTTCCTCCTATTTAGAAGGTGTTTTCTTTGCTGGGTGGTGGAATTTTTTTTTTGTCTTCATCTTTAGTGCAACAGTAGCAGTACATGGGGCCATGCTCACAGTGTCAAGCAATAGTCATTTCTCCAGGCTATAAGACATATATAATACCTGGGGTTTAGACAGTAATGCAGCCAGAACTCACCACCAGGCTCAGGCAGAAAAGATTACCAAAATGATGTCTTCATCTCAGTCTCTAATCAACCATTTTCCCTTTTGCCTGCATCTCTTATGACCTAAACTGCTATTGCCTTCCTGAACAGTGATAGAGGGACTTGATGCACTGATTGAAATAGTTATGCTCAAAACTGCATGAGCAACCCTAATTCTGGCCTCTTTTTCCCTGTTCCAGGTTGCAGTGATTTCTGGCTTATCTCTGGCATACTGCAGGAAGAGGGAACGAAACGAGTGGAAAGATGGTGGAGGATGTAGCCACAATATATCTAGAGGGGCTCCCTAAATTCTGCTGTGTAGAGCACATTCTGGGTGCCCAAGGCTGTCTGTCTTTGAAGAGATAATTCGTGTGACATCTCAGGTGTAGCTTTTATTCTTTATTGCTGGATCAGTGTAGTCCTTTCCCATGACAGAGCCCAGCCCAGTACCTCGCCCCATCACACATGGCTGCCTCTCATGCCAGCCACCCGCGAGCTCTACTGGAACTAGGCAGGAGTGTCTGGGGTCAGTGCTGGTAGCTGTGGTGACAAGCAAATGAAGTGTTGCCAGACAAATACTGGAGCTCTGTCTCTTGACAAATTCCCATAAGAAGTGTCTCCAGGGATGTGCTGCACCATCACTTACCAGTTGATTTCCTTTGCCAAAGACACTCCAGTCTCACAGGGCTCAGTCCTCAGGATGCCAGTGAATAAATGGGGATTGGTTATATCCCTCTGTTGGCTGTGTCAGTTACATCCAGGAAAAGGAACTTTAGGCAGCATGGAGTATTTCTTGCTCACATGCAAAATCCTTTACCCCAAATGTTTAGAGGTTTGTAACCTTCCTACATGCCAGATAGATTCTTGGAAAGAAAACTGCATATATATTTGGTTTTAATATGATGTTTGGCTTTCCATGAAAGAATTTCACAATTTATACTGAAAATTTTCTTTCTTTTTGCGTATTACCACCTGAGCTACTGCACTGTTCTACTTACTATTTTTATGTGATTATTTTAGAATTAAGTCCCTTAAGGAAATGTGTAACTGTCTAGGAAGAAAGATGGTTTTGCAGTTCCCAAAATGTATTTTCCATTTCCCAGCTGGCATCCAACATCCTGAAATAAGTCAAATTCAAGGGAGAGCTTATCCAGAAGAAGGCAAGAATGGGTATTGCTGGTTTGTAATTAGAGCTGACAGAAGCGGGCTAAGCAGAGTCTTAGTGAAGAAGAGAATGTGAGTAGAGGGAATTACATTGTGCTACTTGTGTGAAAAGCAGTTACTCCATAGAGAGAGTTTCAATATTGCTGTTCACCATATTTCAGCCCTGAAACAGAGAAAGCAGTTTTGCTGTGGAAAAAGCTGAGCTAAATATTGCTCTCAGCTCTATGTTCCACAGCACTGTCACACAGAAGGGACCACAGCAAGCCAGAGAGAACCTGGTGCAGTGCAAGACACTTTTCTAGTTGTGCCCTTCTTTTGTCTTCCTCTGTTTTCCCTATAAAGATAGATGAAAGGCAATAGCAGTGACAACCAGACAGCACCCATGCTATCCATTCCTCTGCAGGAGAAGCAGGTTGATCCAGGAGTTTGAAGTACAGTCCTCTGAATCAAATCGCTTCTAATCCTGGCTTCCATATGACTGCTGTACTTGAAGCTCAAATGCACTAAATCTTACACTGTTCTTGTAAGGCAGTGAGAGATCCTTCGAGGAAGGGAGTAAAACTGTTCATAACTACCTATAGATGGAAAAAACATAGCAACCTGGTTTTATTCCAACTGAATGAATACATGAGATTTAGAAAGAAAATTTTAGAAACCTCTTTAGAATATTTACTTAAGAAATTTAGATCAGTCCAATCAATTGAGTCTAAAATCCACAACTGAGTGTACAGAGCAGGTAAAACACACAGTAATCTATGCATAGTCAAATTTGGGACTTGTTGGGGCAGCTGATTAAAAATATCGCAAAGATATTTTGACATTGTCACATTTCAGTAGCAAACTGCAAAAAGGGTTTGTAAAATTCAGATTGGACAATTTGTAAGAAGAAAATCAAGTGGTCACATTCTCCTATGTCTTGTGCCACAGCAGCAAACCCACAGGAATTAGGTGAGCTGTAAACTGAGAACATGGCAGACTGGATACTTCAGTAAGAACATGACTGAATATTTAGTTTTGACACCATGTGGTCTGAGATACAATCTTTACTTCTGTAAATTTTTTTTTTTGTAATACAGTATCCCCAGTGCTACCATGTCATCTTCAAGAATATGAATGTAAGCTTTGCTTTTTATTGTATACTGTTTATAATCAATATACAAAATCCCTTATGTCAAAGTAAGTAGATTCATAACTGCCAGAGGAAAAAGCATTTCTTCCTGACACAAGGGTATGGCAATGAGTCTGTGCTGTGTGAACCCGTGTCACGAAAGACACTAAAAGTCAAGTTCCTTACCCATCCTAAGGCTCCACTAAGAAATAACACTCCCTAGATTTCTCATACCTGGAATATTTGTTACCTAAGACTGTTTTTTATTAATTGATTCACTGCTGGCAATTCAAGTTACTGTCATAATTTTTCTTCTAAAATGCTGGGACTCAGGAAATAAAAAAAATCAGTTTCAATCTCTTCTTACAAGAGCTGCTGTTTAAACAGAAGTACACAACTCTAACACCCCTCTAAAAGTCCCTGCCTAGCATTCAGCAGACTCTTAGTAAATCAGATGATAATGCTGTCTTGTGAATATCTAGAGATAGCACATGAACTGTTCTAAGGTTCAGGTTGGGTATATGAAGAGTCTCAAGTATCATGGAAGCTGTTTTTCAAAACTTATTTCTTGGGCTCAGTAAATTTTTATTCTCCAGCTGAATGAAAGGTGTTCAAGACGATTTTTGCTTGTGAGATAAGTGCCTGTATACAGGATCCTACAGAAACTGTGTTTGAGAGAACAGCCTTGCTATGAAGAGTTTATTAGCACCAAAATCAAAGTTCAGTAAACATGCTTACTTCCAATTACATCATCTAATAGAGGAATAGGATGTGAACTTTTGCTAATCTGAAACCAGGCACCTATTTTCAGGTTGTAGCACTCTTGGTCCTCCTGTATCACTAAGGAGCTTGAAAAATTGCCTTTTCTTGTTACTCAATAGAGTCTAAGTGAGTGCAAAGTCTCTTCCCAGAGATGTCAGGAAAAAGAAGGACTCTTTTGTGCTGATGGCAGACTAACTGAGTTGTGAGCCTGAGATCTTCATTTCAGGAAATGCAACAAGTAACTGGGGAACCTCAAGCTACACTGCCCAGCTCTTAGAGCAGTCTGTGAAGTATCAGGCTTAACAGCCCCAGAGATCACATCTGGTTTGGTTCAGGCTGTGGTTGTTACTGACATGCTTGTTTTAAATGGATGGCATATGTTGCCTTCTTTCCTCAATGCTGCTGGAAAGGGAGAGGGGAGGCACAGTTCAGCTTTCTTACCTCAGAATTTTTTGCAAGCTCAGGCACTTCTGGCCTCTGGGAACAAGTGTTTTCTTTCTCAGGAAGGTAGTGCTCACCTGCCATCTGCTCATATGTGCTCTGGAGAGCCAAATTGCTTTCTTTCCTCACTCACTGCAGGAGAAAGCTTCATTTGGCAAGCACCACTATGGACACTTCTCACACCTACAGGGAAGAAGGTGGCGGGGTGGAATGCTGGGCACCACTCTTGGGAGCATCCCAGCTGCAGAGAGCCCAGAGCTTCATCCCCTCAGAGAGTGATGGCAGCAGGGAACACACTGCACACATCCACAAGAAAATTTGGGGGATTTAGTGACAGTTGGCAAGAACAATCATTAAGTAACGTCCTTCAGCACTAGGCATTGCAATTCTCTAGTGCATAAGGGAAGTATGGATGGTGTTAAAACTCCTTTTAACTGCTGATTGCTATTAACTGCTTCTGATATGATGACAGCTCATACATACCTGACAGCCCTCAGTCACCCACGGAAACCTCCACAGCAGGACAAGCCACTTCCTGTGTTTGTTTTCTGGAGATCTGGGATGTCGCTTGCGCCAAGTTGTGCTTTGAGCTCAGTCATTGTGACCCAAAGGACAGAGAGGTGTTGGAGGTGTACTCAGGAATTCTTAATATATTGCATGTCTTGAGGCTTTTAGCAAGATGATTCCCAACTCCTAAAGCTAATGAGAACTTAAAACTATACCCCTTCTTCCTACAAACTGTTAACGGTGTGAACTAGGAACATTGTATCCTCTGTCTGAGAAAATGATCCTCAAGTCAGCACTGGGTAAGAGTCCCACAGACCTGTGTATGAGGGATACTGAGAGAGAAATCTGCTGTGGGTGCAGACAGCTCCAATCTTTCTGCCTTAATACTGTCAAACACATTTTTACTGGAGGTAGGAAGCCCCCAGCTGTACAGGAGAGGCCTTCAATTTACAACCTAATATAGGAGGGGTGCCTGAGCAAACCAATCTCCCCCACCCCTGGACCCTGGCTGAGAGAGGTGGTTTTCCTGCCACCCACCATTGCAGCTCTCTCCACAAAAAGGGGCTGTGCTTCCTTCCTGGGGTGCAGGCAAGGAGGCAGATGGAGTCTCTCTTCTGTCACCTCTTTGACTACTAGAATTAGATTTTCCCTTCACAGCTATTGTAGCTTGTGGGAGGCTGGATCAAGTGGCTCCTGCAGATGGCATCTGCATCCTAGAGATGGAGCAAAATCTAGGCTAGAGCACAGCAGTGCATTAGAGAGACATCAAAGGAGCTTAGACAACTCTGAACCCTGTCACTCTGAACTTCTCTCACTCTGTTGTTCAGCATCCCACTGGGATCACCCATCTGCAGCTCTTTAACGGAAGAGGAGGTGCTCCAGTCCTGCTGTCTTGGCTTCTTCTGCACAGACACTCTGAACTATTTTCTTTTAAATGTACACTCTCTGTTACTCACTTCCAAGTGCAATTGGAGTCTTCCAGCCCCTCTTCATCCCTGCATTCCTACCAGAGATTTCTGCACCCCTTTACTCACAGCAGAGGCAGAAACACTTGTTATTGCTGGTTTTACAGTCCTCACCATCTGAAAGTTTCACCTCCACATGGCCTGTCCAAGGAAATACCTGTCCTGTCTCTGCTAAGCAGCTCCCTGGCACACAGGGGGTTGGCTGGCTCCAGTAGACTTCACCTGTCAATGCAGGAAGAGCTAAGTAGAGCATCCAGTCCTGGTGCCCAAGCTCAGTGTAGACGGGAAAGTAGAGCAGGAGTAACCTGGCATCTCCCATACTCACAGCCCCACTTGTTCTTGTGGGCAATTCCATTTCCTTATTAGTAACCCCCACCATCCCACCCATCAATGTTGTGCTGAAGGTTGTTGCTGGGAAGTGCAGGAGATATAGGGATGGAGACTGTTAGGTCTAAAGCAAACACACAGAGAAGGATGAGGAAGAGAAGGAGGAGGAGGGAGTAGAAGAGCAAGTATTTGAGCTAAGCTGAGTGGGATGATGCAGCTTCCAGAACGAGGGACAGCAACAGCAGGAAGTGGCATTTACTGGAAACATTTTTAAAGTCAGTTGGGGGACAGCTGTGCTGATTTTAATCCAACTGGACTGAAGTGGCTCCAGAAGAGGCGAAAAGCCCTTTGATACCTACCGCCCAGGCAATAAAATGTTAATCATAGCTGAAAGTCTTTGCTCTCTTAGTAGTAGTATTTTTCTGTTTAGCAGAAATATACTGCTGCCTCCAGTTCCAGACCCCACTGTAATATGGACCATGCCCATGGAACAGAGACTGCTTCTGCTGCAGTGGCCTTAGCATCTGAGAGCTGGCAGGGAGCTCAGAGTGCCAGTGACAATTAGGAGCAGTGGCACAGCCCCTCTGCTCCTACAACACTGCTCTGTGTCAGAGACTGCTTGGCACAGGCAAGTTTTCAAAAGACTGGTGATATTGTGGCTCTGTGGGTTTTTGCAAATGTGTGAAAGCCTAAGAGAGCTAGTAAGGGCAAATTTTAAAAGGAGCAGGCTGAGGTTTCAAGGGCAAGTGTGAAATAGATTCTCAAAAGTATTTAAAATTATTAATCAGTAGAGGAGAGGCCTTGAAAGGGCCTTGTTTCTAACCCATCCTAGTGAAGTTAGCATTTGGTCTCCCTCCGGGAGGTCACAGACTCCCATGATATATGTACATTCTCCTTGGGTAACAGATTAAACCTTATTAATATAGGCTGCCAGCTGTTCTTTCAGCACTGATCTCTAAGTACAGCTATTCCAATGGTGCGTGTCCCTTACAGCTACAGCCTTGTTCTTACCAGACCTTAATGACAACTTTGTAATTTTTGTACATAGAACAGGCCTACCCTGCTGCTCAGGGCTCATGAGGGCTTAAGCAGTGCCTGCACTATTATCCAGGAACGCTATGAAGAGTTTGACAGAAATGAACCAGGTTTCCTACTTCCCCATATGGTCTACCCCATCCTTGAATTTTCTCCATTCCCTCTCTGGCTCAAAATATGCTTTTGTCTATTCAGTTTCATTTAAATTATGTCCCAAATTTTCTTAAAAATCAGAGGAAGTAACGCAAAAAGACACTCCAGCTTTGGTGTGTTATCAGATATATCACAAATATCATTAAGTGTGAACTGATAAGGTGACCAGTATTCTGTTTTAGAAGGGGTTTTTTTTGTTGTTGTTTAGATTTCTTTCTCTCAGATCTTTTAATCACTTTCAGGAATTAGAGAATCTCCAGGCTTCCAAAAATCTCTTACCAAAAGCAGGCATCTTCTGTATGATCTGACTGAAGCTCATGGCATCATCTAAACAGGAAGAGGAACTTGGAACAAACTTTTCCATGTCTCTTGTAATACTGTTGAGTGCCAAAATTACTGGGATGTTTTCTATAGGTGGTTGCTTTTTCAGTAGAAATCCTACTCTAAACCTACTGAGTTTTCATAGTTAATCTTCCATTCATTGCTGATAGAAGTCTGGGGCCAGACTGATGTTTCTTGACAAGAGGAAGTGTATTTCTGAAAACATTCTGACTGTTTTCCAGTTAATGTTGTTTGCTGAAACATCTCATTCTGCAGAGGGCACTAGACATGCTGCTCCTTCTATCTGGAAATAAAGGTAGAGAGGTCATAAGGTATTTCTGATATTCATCATGACTGTTCATACTTTCATGATCTCAGTGATGATTTCCTGCCTCAGACTCTTTTGTACACATCTCTTGGAGATTTCAAGTAACCCTTCATCCTTGCAGGTTTTGTTTATTTCTGCCTCTTACTGCATTAATAGGCTCCTTTATGCTATTGTCTTTGTTGCCATCAGAATCTAAAGCTGAGGTGAATTCTAGGCATAGCCCATTTCCATTCTTATCTTTATTTTGAAGGAATCATTTTTCTTCATTATCTGCATCTGCATCCTGAAGGATTTTGAAAAGGTACATATGGTATTTTCCATTTATGGGAGCTTGGGTTTTATGCAGGGCTTCCCCCTCTCCTCCCACCTGTTTAAAAAAGAAGTTTTCACTCGACTGCTGGCATGACAGTATAGAAAGTGTCTTGCAGACAGACTGTCTCTCAAAGAAGCAAGAATCCTCAAATTCAGCAGATCCATGTCTAAACCTCATTCTTTCCCTGCTGCATTATGAATCAGTGTACCCTACTGCAGTTTCTTTCCCTCTGCAGCTTTCAGCATACTTTTTAATTTCCTCTGTAGCTCTGCCTACAGCTGGCAAGTTAATCAGTTTGCATGAGCAGTGCACCTCAAAATATTTGTTTGTGTGGAATGAGTCTAGCTGCATTATCTGTTTCCCATCATCTGCTGGTCACCTTAATCTCTTTCAATGTTTGGTTCATGTACTGAGCTCAAAGAACAATTATTTTATTCCGGTAAAGGAAGTGAGGCACTAGCAAAAACATAACATGAGCTAGCTGTGAAAATGAGTGTTTGACACACTTCTAGCATAAAGACAAGCAGAGACTTTTAGCAATAGCACAGGTGAGAGAATTACGGGGTCATTGTGTGGACTTACAGAAATGTACAATTCAATTTCTTCCCACTATAGGGCCTACGCGGCTACAGACCTCTGTTACCACAGAGCATTTAATGTTGCAAACATCTGGATTAGACTTAGACAGCTGTTGAACATAGGTAATTTCAGCTTCACTCCTTTTGCTTTCAGTCAATCCCTCCCACAGCCTTTGTTGCTGTGACCTACATTAGGAGCAAATGTTTTCTGATGGCATTTCAAAGGAAATTAATCTTGCACTCCAACTGAATCATGGCTGGATTCATCTGTGTTCCATATTCTGTGCATATGTAATTTTATTTCTGCCTCCATCCCGGAGCAGCAAATCCTTAATGATCTGTCCTTACACACAGGCTCATCTGCGAGACACAACTGCCTGGAAGGAAGACTTCCAGAGCTTTTCTTTCTCCAAAAGCTAAGCTGCTGCTGGCTACAGGGACTAAAGACTTATTAATGCTATTCAATGTTTTTCAAAATTCTAATGTGCAAAGGAAGATAAAAGCTTTAATTAATAACTTTAAAAACATACCATAAGTCTTTAAGTGATGCTCCAGTAGTTACCCCATACCCTGGTTATACTGTGCTAACCAAATTCCCTATCCAATTTTACTGTCAATAATAGACCATGTGGAGAGCAGGATACCAGTGTTAGTGTTTTCCTCGGAGTGAGGTGTCCTTGCAGCCTCCAGAGCTCTGGTGATGAACAATGAGATAGAGTGAAAGAAAAATACAAGAAAGACAGTTACTCAGAGAGCTCTTTTAAGTTAAAGAATGTATCATTAGATGTCTCTGTGAAAATGGTAACATTGAAATGACCCTTTGAGAATGATGTATCAATATTAGTCTCCTTAATGTGTCATTTACTTACACCCTATGAGGCAACTTTTTCTTTGTTTATTTGTTTCTCCAAAGTACACTTCCCATTCCCCTCCTGTTAAAGGTGCTGATGCATCTACTGCTGCAAACCATAAAATTGTCCTTACTGTTGTCACACAGACAGTGCAATTGTCTTGTGCAGGCATTATTAAAGCCTTAGTATTAGAAGGAGACAGTCTGATTCAGGCCTTGTCACATTTACACAAGTACTCACTCCATAACAGGGACTGCTGCAGAGAAAGCACTACATTTATGGATTTGAACCATGCACTACCACACTCAGGTGTGGAAGGGTTTAGTTGGCATCCTTTTGAAGCATTCTCTCATAGACTAAGAGCAATAGAACAGAATAACACTGGTCTCTTTCCAGTCCCCTCCCAGGATATCACTGGGATTATCCCTGCACCCATAGGCTCTTTTACCCAAGTGAAATTCTTCATGCTGCCACCAAAGCTGTGACATGGATGCAGAGGGGAATGAAATCAGCTGCAGTAATTTCTGGCACTGAGGCCCAGGGCTGGTGGGCTTCCTTCCAGGGACATCTGGTCATTAACCCTCATGGAGTAAGGGCTTTTAGGTCCTTTCAGTCAGGACAATGGGTTATATGCTAGGAAATGCTAATTGTGTGGAGCAGAGACTTAATCACACCTTTTGGGACTTTAAAAGCTGGTAGCTATTGATTGAGGCAACGGTGATGAAGCAAGGTCACAGCTGCCTTCATCTTTCATATGGGGTCCATGGAGACCATATGTAGTAACACGCAGAGTCCCCTATTGATTCAAGTGGCTTGGCAATTTAAAAACCTTCTTTTCATCCTTTCAGTCATTTACCTTTCACCAGACGAAGCCAAGAGGCTCAGCCAACCTCAGCCAATGGCTGCCCAACCAAGGTGGATGCACTCAGCTGTAAGTGCAGATAAAACTGAGCACAGCTTCATTTCATGCAAGTGAGACACACACCCACCCAACAGATGGGGCAATGTTTCCCAGACACAGACTGAGGCCAAAAACCTGGTGAAGTGAAAATGGTGTGGCTCTGGAGAAAGGCCTTCCTGTGGGGATAGCTAAGAGGGGAGGCACTGAAGCAAGGCTGTGTGAATGATTTATCTTCTGTGCTGCTTAAATCCCCCTCCTGTCCCTCCAGCTCACCACTGAAATTTAAGAGATGACAACTTCTGTGTGGATCATTTGAACCCCATGGGGAAGAGGAGTGTGGACTATTGTCCCAGGGCATTTACAAAGGCTGAAGCTTGGGAGGGCCTCAAACCATCTTTGTTCAGCACACAGCACAGTAGAGTTGGGGGCAGTAGAGGGGCTCAGTCCTCCTGTGCACTCCAATAATACCAATGGTAACAACAATGGTAAAGACATGGTCTCAGCCCAGTCAGCTCTGGGGCTTAAAGCACACATGGACTTCCCATCAGGAAAGTGGATGTATTTTCACAAATCGCTTCATTGCCTAAATAAAATAAAAGGCCATTTCATTTTCTTAGCCACAATTTTATGTAACAATAGTCAAGAATGCCCAGTTTATCATGCACATGGATGACAAGACAGCTGAATAATGCATTCAAACTACAAAGATTCCCAGAAACAATAGAGGACTTTGCCATGTGTTGTGGAGAAAACACCTGTGGTGAAGGCTCATGCAGGCTGAATGCCTTCTGGCTATTCTTGCAACACTATGCATGAGAATACAGTAGTTATCATACCAATAAGAGACAAATTATGTCCTTAAAGTCATATATAAAAAAGGCAGTGTTGCTATTTTTATAGTTAGAAATGTAGCTGGCACTCTCAAAATGAACTTTGAAAAAAGTCCTTTATGCCTACATCAGTAGTTTCCCTGAGCAGCCTTTCACCAAGATCTCTGGGTGCTCAAGTGTGTATGTGTTTGGACAGCACATCCTAAGCAGCTTCAAGCAAGGAACCGTCTTGCTGTCAGGTGAGCAGCACTGAATGCAGCTTGCAGGACTGAAACCTCAGCTAGGTGGAGTGAAAAAGCTGTGTAAGACATCCTTAAATGTAAGGACACCCTTGTGTCTATTTTAAAGGGATAGAAGTATGTTCCACACAAACACCTTCTCTTTATGGCTGCAATTCCTGACCATTCACCTTCCAGTTATTCCCTCCATTTCTGAGCCTTATTCCCAGACTCAGCCAGAAAGGTATATCTTGACTCTGCTCAGGAAGGGGCAAAGGAGGAGCAAGAGCTGATTCCTTGACCAAAAGCAAGTTTTGGGCTGCTAAATGGCACTGGTTTTGTGTATTGCATCCCTGTTGCTCAATGAGCTCTTCTCACATTTTGTTGCCATGGATAACCCTCCAAAACCAGCTAGTTCCTTCCATCTTCTGTGCAGCAATACTAAACTCTGGACAGTGCAGAAACTCAGTTGACTCCAGTGGGAACATTTGTGCAAAATACAGAGAGAAAACTTTATTTTAAAAAACACCTTTACATATATGTGGGTAACTATGGTAGTAAAATCCTTTGCAAAGCAACAATGCAGTTTCATAGGAATAAGTTTAAAATTGCTGCCCAGAGTGCAGTATAACAGGGTGGTTACGTGCCTCCAGGACTGGTTAACTGAGAGGGAGATTCACACCATTCCCCGCTGGTGAGCACTGTGATGTTTATAAGTTCTCATCATTTCCTTGAGATCAATTTAATCTGTTTACCAGCTATGTTCTCTTTACCAGCTGGATGCTACTGGGCTGCCATCAGAGGCTTGTGCTCTGCCCAGGACAAAGAGTGATGGCCCCTGCCATCCCCATGGACTGCCTCTGCCTCCAGCCACCCAGCTGTGACAGCTGCTGCCTGCCAGAGGAATACTGGCACCGTGGCTCTCTTGAATCAGCTCCAGAAACTTAACGGTTATCTCCTGTCTTGCTTATAGAGAAATGTATTTTAAAATGTTATCCAAATATCTTCTTCTTCAAGATATCAACTTTTTCTCCTCAATTTTCCTCTGTATTTACTTTGTATTATTAGATGATGAAATTTGGCTAATGGGCACCCTAATTATTGCAGCATCCAAATGACAGGTTTCAGGCAAAATGATAATTACTTATTCAAAAGTATTCATAAAATTAACATATCTTGAATAAATTCAGGCTTAATTTAACAGGCCACTGCACTTATTACAAGCATTTAGCACATGCAATTGTTTAAACTTAGTAGAGAGCAACTTACTCTTTCAAAAAATATCTGGGCCAGAAGTAGATGTAACCATAATTTGCCCTAACAAGAGCAAATGTCAAGCTGTTTTAGGAGATATACAGCAATTTGTTCAAATGCGCGTAAGTCAAAAAGCCTACAAAGAAGCTTTTCCCAGGCTTTCAATTATGGCAAAGTATCCAAACCCCTTCTTAAATTTTGTTTCTCAGCCAAAATCAAGAAGGAAAAAAATGATAGAAAAAATTATAAATTCCCTTTCTCTCTTCTTCCTCCTCCCTACCCTGGAACAGATTCAGGGCTTTATGCTGAGATTCTTCTATGGTTTCAAGTATTATATTTGAGATTTTTTTAAACTTTGATATACAATGCAGAGTCTTCCCCACTGACATACTAACACTCTAAGAATTAGCTGTGGAGAGAGGGGAAAGAGCTATTTGTGTTCACATGAAAAATCTTGTGTGCCACAGTGTCAACTCCCCTGGCAAAATCAGAAAGCTTTGGGAAAATAATGGAATGGTTCATTTTATAGCACCATTCACCCTACCCGCAGGAGTGTCCAGTATTCCTTCTGTCCCCATCACCCATACATGTCTCATTGTATTTCAGCCTGGTTTCCCAAGACTGGAGGAAGGTCTTTCAGTCATGCCATCTCTCTGTCTTTCAATCAGGTAGAAGTAAATAACTTTTGAACAAAATGGGTCATTTTCCAATAAATTGAAAGAAAAGCAAGCAAGCACTGTGTCCATCTTTATAAAGGGCTACTAGAGCTGTGTGAAAACCACGTCCTGTGACATGATGGCTATTTCACACACAGACAAACAGCTACACTTCTCTTGCCTCCTTCTTTGCTTTCCTGAAAACACAGTTTTGTGTCCATACCACTTAGGACCCTGCTATGAGGTCAGGAGAAATATTGTAAGGTGTCCCCCATCCCAGGTACTAGAGTATATTCTTAGATATTATTCCAGCAGGATGAAATGTTGGTGGTAAATCACTGGAATAACTGATTTTTCAACTAATATTTTCCAACTAATATTTCTGTTACTTAAACAATAGCAAGGAAGAAAGCTCTGTCCCTGAAAATACAGCTCTCTGACCATTCCCATACCTGCCCTGTGACCTGTTTTGAAGATTTCCTTTGTTGCTGTAACGGAATCAACAACAGCAACATTTCTGTATAACCTGTGCTAATGGAAAGCATTACAGATCCTTACTGTTTATTCTTCCTGTTCATCAGGAAGTAGTATTGATATCCAGTTCATTAAAGGAATTATAGAGTAAATCACACTCGAAAGAACATGATGCCAGTCACATCCAGGTGCTTCCAATTTACTTCACTAAAATACTTCTGATTAAAACACATTGCCAGTGACGTGTCTTAAAAGGAACTTGGACTTCAAGCTCCATAATGACTGCAATATGTTCTCAGTCTCTAGCCTTGCCACATGCCTAAGCTCAGCGTTAACAGCTCCTGCAAAAAGAGTTATTAGGTGCTTACTTCAGAGACAAGCTTTCTCACTACAGTCATTGCTGATGTCCTGGCACACCCTATGGAGGATCATGCAAATTACTATCATTATTTAGATGTTCCAGACTCACAACACATCATTATGGCATAGTGTCGGTTCTATATAAACTTCCACAAATGGAACATTTTAAAAATCTCCCAACTGCAGCAAGAGGAATGGGAAGCAATAGCTTCAGCAATCATCAGCGTCTTAAAAGCAGCAGAATCTCAGCACTGACATGGATTATATATTAGTGCTCAAAAGATCTTCCGGAGTAACTTTGATATGCAGGCTCCTAGGAGCCTCAGGGAAGAGTCTTAGGCACGGAATTCTGGAGGAGAGAGGAGCTTTACACTGACCCACTATAGCTATTCCTATCTGCAATTCTGTAAGAACACTGCAACTCCAATTGCACCTTTATCTCCCAGCATCAGCAGCTACTCAGACACGAAAGCTTCAGCCCTTTGAAAACTTTGTGTGAACTCATTAGACTTATGATGAAGTCAGTCCTCCAGCTCCACATGAACATCCTGTGAAGATTAACGTTGAGATACATATCTGCAGAGCTTTTAAGAAATCTGTAGTTCTGACAGTCACCTAGGCGGTCACATCCTTTCTGCTTGAGCAGCTGAAGTGCCTCTTCTCTTGAGCAGCTGGTTTGTGCAGGAGAGGGCAGTATCTGGTAAAAGACTGTATTGTCTGCTGTAGTAACCATTTCAAGCCTCACCACCTTCTTCTCTGAACAGCAAATCTTACCCAAGCTTGTAAAAGAGTTTAGCTGCCATGTTCCTCTTTGTTCTGAGAACATGGCCAAAGAACTGTGTGCCTGCCACAGATCATGTCGGCAGAGCATCAGGTTGTTCCACTTCTGACATGGCAGTGCTCAGAGAGCATGTATTTTAAAAATATTCGAAGGCTCTGCATTCTGCAGCCATGTGGGATTTGGGGTTTCCTGTTAGCCGAAATGTTCTCTTTGCACTCAGTGTGCAAGAAGTGATAACTTGAGCTAAAGCATACTAGGTCTCCAGAGCATACAACATGCAATGGGACGGCTCTAATCCACACAAAAAGAGCTGGTGAGATAGATATCTGTGAAGTGAACTATTCAGTGCAGTATCAAATTTCTGGCTGAGAATTTTTTTCGTATTTTGAGTTTCCCACAGAGGATTGTTTTGAATCCAACTTCACTGTCTGATCTGTTTACTGGTTAGGATGTTTATTTTTCCTGAAGAAAAACAATAAATGTTTTATGAAAGCAGCCTAAGAATAAAGTATGGAAAATCAAAGGAAAATCCTAAAATGAACTCTTCTTGCCTTAGGGCAGAGAACATGGCTGCTGAATCCTAGTGTTCCACTCATGTGGGCAAGTCTTCTTGAGAAATGTTACCCATGTGCCAAGTTGCTGCAGATACCCATATAACCCTTTCTTTGTCTCGCTGTAGCAGTTGCTTATCAGCATGGCCCGTGCAGTGCTCAGTCCCAAGCCAGCAGGCACAGAGGCTGGCAGTCACTTGCCCAGTCACAGCCAATTGAGTTGTGATGCCCCCAGGCTTTGTCCCTGGTGTGCTCTTGCCCTTCCTAAAACAGGTACAGCTCCCCTGAAGATCGTGCTTTGTGCCGATGTCTTGGATACAGATATCTAAAATAGCTGTTTAGAACAGTTGTTAAAATAGAAAGTTATGTTTAGGCATAATGCTGAATGCTCACTTGTACTGTATCCATTCAGGGGCTGTTCAGACAATAGCAAGACAAAGCCTTTAAACTTCAAGGAGGAAGATTTCTCACCTTCTTAGCTGCCTGTATTCTGCTGCCTTTGTGAGGAGGAATGCTCTCAAGGTAAAACAGTAGTATCACTTACTCTTATAAGAAAGGCTCCCTCATGCATTCATTTCGAAAGTCCTTTGGCCATCAGCATTGAGCACTGCAGAGCTCAGGAGTCTGGCTTGTAGGGCACAGGGATGTGCAGGACAGCAGATGTGGGGTGGTGCTTATGCATCTAGTGGTCAATCAGCAGCCATCCAGACGGAGGTGGGCCATGTTTGTCACCAGTCAGTGCCTGGAACCTCAAAGGGTTTCCAGCCCAAGTGACAAAGTTTTGCTTAGAACACAGCAGAATGAGGGGAAGTTTCTGCTCACCCACTGATAATGTAACTGTGAGCCAGGCTCTGTGCCTGCCTGATTACCTAGAGCCACAGAGAGCATCTCTTTGACTTGAATCTTCAAGACAATATCTGTGAAATCCCTGAGGCCCTTTTCAGACATCCACATGCTATCAAATAATCAAACCACTTATGCAACCCTTAGATGCTCCATTGTCCTGGCACCTTTGCCTGTAAAAGTCCCTCCTTCCTGTGTGCAGAGAGCAGCTGCCTGAAGCTTTCAAGACACTAATCTGCTAAGCAACCATTTAACACTCAGACATCATGAGACAATTGTTGTGGCTGAAAGCTACAGTAAATCTACTCTGCTTCCATCATCTTATCTAGGGGTGTTTGTGTGTGTGAATTCATGACTTTTTACACAAAAAATGGATAAAACTGTCTCTGTTGGCTGCCATGACATTATTCAACTTCCATGTTCCCAAAGGAGCTTAATCTCAGCAATGAAAAAAAAGCAGGAGACAACTGCAAGGCTTTTGGCCAATAGATTTACTTCAAATCCTTGAGTGCCTAGATTTGAAAGCTTTTACATCCAAGAGGACTCACAAAATGCAATTTGGCCTTTGCACTTTCAACAATGAGCCATAAAACTAACACCCTGGACCAGTTCTAGTCTCTGTTCATAGGAATTTACCCATACACCAGTAAGTTTATTATATCTTCACAAAAGTCAATCAAGTGGTGAAGCTTCCACATTGAAATTATTAAAGAAAGGAACTTCTGTCATGCCAGATTGCAAATGAAGCTAAGGTGAACAAGTCTGGAAGAAAGTTCCCAGTTATTCAGGGTAGCTCAAATCTCCAGAGCCTGTTTTTAGTCATAACTCCTACAAGCTCATGTTTTACTGCTTGGAGAGTAGTTGCCAAATGGTCGGAAACCTGACTTGGTATTTTCCAGCTGATGGGAAAGTTTTCTGAAGGACATTTGCTTGAGCAGCACAACAGCTTAGCTTGAGCCATCCTAGAAATGAAACACAGAAATTGCTGCTTCCATTAAATGCACTCACTGGCTTTAGAGAGTGTGAGGCTCATGCTAATACCTTGTGGAAGCCTCACAAACTGTGCATCAGAGCTGTTTTAGACACAGGTGGAAAAAGTGATTGCTAAAAGTGCCATATTTTCTTGGGATGGCAAAACAGCCCTGCTACTCATTGGCTTTGTCTCTACTACCTGCCTCTTCAGCTTGTACCAGCCCTTACATCCACCACACACCTTCTTGGAGGTGGACGCAAAGTCTTTGTGGTGTTGGTAGGCTCCTGATGGGCTCTGGGATATGACTTGTGCCAGCATGTCTTGCAACACGGTGTTATTGACTGCTCAGCCTTGATGTGGCAAGGTAGTTTTGTCTGCATCCCTAAGCAGCTTTGAGCAAGCTCAAAGCCTGGCACTTTTTTGTGGAGTCCCTTTGGCATAGCTGATTGCACAAGCAGATCCAGATACTCCTGAAGTGGAGTTTATGACAAAACACCCAACTATTTTAATTTGAATCTTAAAAGAAGATAGAAAATAAAGACCGATCCCTGTCATCCTCCCTCTCGGTTTCATTCTTACTGGGGGGTAACTTCAGCTGTATCCAAACCTCAATGAACTAATTTCAGCCCCTGCCTCAGTGTGGGCCAGCATGCACTGATAATTGATACCAATTTATAAATTGATAAGTCACTTGATAAATCAATTGATAATTGATAAATCAATTTAATTGATACCATTAGAACCAAGGTCTCGGAAACAGGATTTAGCATAAGGTTAGAGCGTGGAAGAAAAGAACTCTCTTTTCAGCTGCAATATGGTATCTTGAGTGCTGATGGCAGAGAAAGCCAGCATGACCTGTCAGAGCAGAAGAGACAGAAAACACTGTATGTTTCTCTCCTCTTGTGCTTCTGTAGGCCACACTGCAATAAGTAGAACAGCTGGCTGATTTCTCCATGGCAGTTTGGCAATCCTATCAAAGAGGATTTCGCTGCATAGCTATGTGAGGGACGAAGAGACAGATTAATTTGTCAAGGATGTCCCAGGATGAGTAAGTTTTGGTCCTATTTTCCTGTTGTGAGTAGTGAAAAGAATCCAGTGAACAGGGCATATATTCTGCTAACACTGAACCTCTTAAAAATCTTACATTATTGTGTAACGTGAAGCAGAAAAATTGTTCTTACAAAGATAAAAATCTGGTCAGATAAAATTGGATATTGCAGTGGAATAAGTAATGCTCCTTGTCTCAATCTCCAGACACTTCCAAGGCTGAAGAACTGAAGACTATCTGATTCATTACTGGAATGTCTGTTCAGCTTGAATCTAATATTTGATAGTGCTGCTGCCAGAACTCTGAGCCAGAAAAAATACATTAAATTTGGTGTTTCTTTCATTCTTGAACTATGGCCCTGGTTTGTGAAATACTTAGTTGCTTAAAGAATAAAAGGTTGAATCAACAGAAGTGAGAGTTGTAACATGGAGGAGGAGTGAAGCCACTGGAAATTCTCTTTGAGACAGGTGAGAAGGTAGGAGAAAAGCAGCATTCATCAGCTTTATTTTTTTATGGCCAAAACAAGTAAAGTCTGTCAGAATTTTCTGGCTTTCTGATCAGGCCTTAGGTGCTTGGGTGTGATGACAATAACTATTAGTCATGATCACGATTGTTATTTGTCCTGTAGATAGAGCTGGGTTTTGTACTCGGATACTGCGTGTCTCAACGGGGAAGTTTGGGCACTCTTCAGAGATGCAGCAGGAAAGGGGAAAGATCTCACCTAGTCTTGTCTGGTTCAGTTGAATCACAGTCCCAACAGTCACAGCATACACAAATTATTCCTCAACAGGGAGGAAGACAGGACAAGAGAGAGAGAGGAGAAATAAAGAGAGAGGACAGAATGAAGGAAGGAAGCAGAGCTCTGGGTTCAAGAGAGCAACCTGCAGCTTTGACAAAGGCCTTGCCATCTGCTTGTTCTCCATCCCTTTGTGTTGCCCTAGGAGGTGTTGCCTGACAGCACAGCACCAGTCAAAAGCAGAGGAACTGCACGTTGACTTCAGCAGAGAGTAAAAAGTGTTTCGGTCTTAACCAAAGCATTGCTGGGTTTTCAAGTAAAAACACCCCCAAACAGCTGTGAGTTATGCCCAATAAGTTTAATAACTGAGGAAACCATAGCAACAACTATAAAATACAAAGCAGACATGAAAACTGATGGCATAAAAGTGGGAAAGAATAGTGTCTGAAATGAAAACTGAAAGCAAAACACACTTAACAGAGGATCTGGGTTCAGATATAACACGCACAGTCACATACAACACCGCATTAGTAACAGCACACACAGATACTCAATATACTGGAGATTTTCACAGTTCTCCACTTCATCCCAGATGACAAGTAAATTGATGTTTTTATTCTCTTACGTAAATTCTTGTGCACACAACATCATCAGCACCAAAGGTCTGGAAAAGAAATAAAAATCAATCAGAAGAGATAGAATCATCAAACATTTAACACCATTTTAAAGTGTTATTTTTACTAAAGTAATTCATTCTACAGCAGAAATACTTTTTCTTATGTCTTTTGACAGATGAGAGTAAAGAAATAAGTCATTTTGAAAGAGGAATGCAATGTAAATGATGTGCTTTTCAAGGCAGGATGGATTTTGTCAGAATGACAAATGATATAGAAATTCTCTTTTTCTGTAGTTTCTTGGCATGAATTGATAAATAAATATGAGAAAATAAAGTGAATTTGGAATGTACTGTTGTTATATTTAGAAACAGTTGCTGCACTTTGAACTGGAAATGCTGAGGGTGGAATTCAAATGGTATGTTTTGAATGTATTCTTTGATATTTGCAGATATAAATCCAAGCAGGTAAATGAAGTCAGTGAAGGAAAGATGAAGACCAGGAGGGTGTACACCTGTAAACATAATGCTGCTGCAAGCAGCTGACAGCCCGTGCTGGAATACCAAACCCTCTCTTCCAGGCTGGAGTGTTGGCAGTGTCAATGACAGCCTTCCTTCAGAACTCTGTGCCCTTGACCAGTGAGTTTGTTAATCATGATAAGGATCTGGAATGCCCTACAGATTATCAGGACATGTAGGCAGGACAGTGATTGTGGGGCTATCGGAGAAAGCCACCTGAATCCTGAAGTGTTTGTATGTAATTTCAGGTCTGGCAGGCTAAAATTTAAGCAATTAAGCATGAAGGAAACAATAGGGGCAAGAGTGAGGAAATAGAGATTGCAAAAACTTCACATTCAGCTATACTGACAGAAGGTTTTGAGCTCAGCACTAATGAGCTCTGAGGTGGGATGTCTGGCTGTGGTCCCTGCCAAGGTCTCACTGAAAAGCATGCAGTAGGAACTACTCCAGTGCCTTATGAAAATTCAGCTGGGCTCTTTGTTTTAATGCTTTCTACACCTGTTTTGGCCAATACTTTGAAAACACCTGGCTTTAAAACTGACTCTGGCTTATATTTTGTTCACTTTGTTGGGGACACAGGTCTATTAGTATTTTGAAGATACAGACTTGGATTTTTTGCATATCAATATCATATCAGTGCTTAATATATATTTTTAGATTATACATTAATATATCTGAAAATGAACATCAAAGGATGTGGATAGTTCTCTACTGTCCATGGCACCAGCTGCAAATACCCTTATTATGGCTTCCTTCAACATTTCCAAATTATTCACAAAGGCAAAATTATTTAAGCAGGAGTTTTGCCAGAGAAAGGAAGTGAGAGTCAAGAACATCCAGGGCTCCAGGTTTTCTGTGGAGACTGTAAGATCCCTGCAACAGTTCTTTCACGTTCAGGCACTGCTAAGCACAGGGAGGTTTGGGTCCCCTGCTGCTGCTTCAACACAAATCATAAACAGTAGTAACACAGCTCCTGTGTAGTGTTCTCCCAGAGCTGGCACAGCCCCAGCCTAACAGTTGGAGCTGTGCAGCCATGCAGCTGCATCATGAGATGGGAGTGGGTGCCACATCAGCCAGTTCTAATGAGAAAGGCTGCAGAAGCCATTTGCCAAAACTCATGTAACCTTCCTGACAAATTTATGTCCTTTCAGGCAAGTTAAGAGAGAAACTCCTTCCCCTAAAGCTGTGCAACAGTAGTTATTCTCAGAACAGACCAGCAATTCTATTGAGAAGGAACACTGCAGGGAAGAGTAGATTGAAATAGATGTGATTCATACTGCAAGGGAGCCACTATACACCTGAGCGTCTGAAATTGAAGTGTCCAGTTCCGTGCTCCTGGGCAGATCTTGCTCCTGAGACATCTGTGTAGTCTGACAGGCAGCTTCCTTGGAAGATTCACAGGAGGGAGTGTGGAAATAAAGATTAAGATTTGTGGAGGAAGAACAAAGACACAAGCCTTTCTGGGAAAGCTCAGTAGTATGGGTGGGTAGCAGCACCGCAGATTGACTGCTGTGCATTCAGAGAGTCAGAGCTCAGCATGTTTGTGACACAGGACACAGGCTCCTTATTTTGTATTTCCAACATCCAGCTCCAGCTAGACTTCTGGACTTCTGAAAATTTCAGGCAAAGGACTACATTCAAATTACTTTGGACAAAAATCAAGTGCAGAAAACATGGACACATTCAGTGAAACCAAATTTTAAGAAATCAGTTGCTACACAAGAACTCTGCAACACAGCAGTCTCACCATCTGGAAAACCACTATAATTTAACACAATAATGTCTTTAAATATAGATTGCAAAGAGATAGAAATAATGCAAAGCACAATTACAATTATTCTGGAGTACCATGTAACCACTGGGCACTTCTCAAATAAGCAAGACATCCTTTACTTGAACACCCTGCTTAGGTTATGTGGCCTCTGACCTCTTACAGGAAAAAGCTGCATTTTTTAGCACTTAAATTTCATACCTTATACACAGTGAGATGATTAACAACGCAATTGAAGCACATAAATAAAGGGCTTGATTGTCACAGTAATGTACAGGTTTAAATGTGGACTTACACAAAAGGTGTTTTCCTATCTTATTGTGACTTACTATCATTTGTTGATAAAACTCCACACAGTGTTAGTAAAGAAAGCAAGAATGAAGGAACATGTTTGAACTTGCTGCATTCATTTTCTTGTGGTAACTCACAGAAATGTCTAATGTACAGCTTGGCCCAAGATCAGGGGAGGATCCAAATCCAAAAAGTGTTATTCCTCTATACTTCCTACTTAAATCCTTGTATTCAGTGGTAAGATAAAGCAGTTTAGTGTCTATGGTTCTAATTCTAGACTCAAAAGAAATGATAGTTCTTGTTCCAATAAGCACACTTTAAATATTCCCATGACCCAAAGCAGTAAAACTTCCAAATGAAAAGAGAATGAGTAGTCCTGGCTGTTTGGTGGTGAAGTTCCATCAGAGCAACGAAAAAAAGTGCAATGTTACCAAATTGTAATTCAGATGTCATGAGAAGATGCAAGATTTTCAAATACCACCTTCTCATCAGCTTGGAAAGGTCCCACTTATCTCATAAAATGCTACAAGGTAAGGCTTCTATCTAAATCTAAAAATAGGATTTTAAATGTGCAACGACTGCAAATTACAGAATTGTTTTCTTCACTTAGCTTGTCATAATCTGTAGCTAAGAATCCAAAAGCACACTGCAAACAAAGCCCTGCACAGGGGGGATAATCCAATAAATTGACCTCTCTCAGTTCACTCAAAATCTGATGACCACTTACATCATGAGAGATTAAAAGAGAATTACAGGGCAGTAATATATTTCTGTAGGAGCAAATCTGCTTTTTGAAGGCCTTCTTTATAAACAGTTGCTGAGAAGCCTTTGTGGTAAGTGGAGCACACAGTATAATGATGACGACTGTCATTAAAAACACTCATCTGGGAAAGATCACTTCTTCCACCGTATGCAAAAATCCCTTTATCTGCTCATGACTGATCAAAATGCAGAGGCAACTTACAAAAGGAAGACAGAATCCATCAGCAAACTGATGGAGAAAAGAAGGTATTATTTAAATGAATCCTCAGAAAATGCTTTGTCTGCATGCGAACTTCCATGTTATCTAGACTAAAGATATAAATCTTCACAGCAAAGGCATGTTGCCTATTTCCATTCTCCTCCTGTCTCCCATTATATTTTAGGAAAGAAGTTGATGTTTACAAGGCCATAGTCACTGAATGTGCAGTCCCCACTTTCCAACTTGGCTATTAATAGCAAATCACCCAATACACAACCTCACATTCCTCAGGATATCAATTGACAGCACCATGCCAAATTAGGTGATTTCTCAAGGAGCCTAAATGTTAGTATTTGTGTTTGAGCACTGCTATTATACAGTTTCCTCAAAGCCATGCAGCAAATGGATGACAGAGATCTGAGACAATGGTATCTTCCAGTTATAACTGAAAGCCAAAGGACATCTAAGCTACAAGTGATGTTATAAAAGGCTGCATTCAGGATCGGGTGCAGCCAAAATGCAATTGGCTTTGGCTTGGGACGTGATGCAGACAAGGCTGTAGTAGTGAGCAGGAGCTGTAGATCCCTAAGCCTCCTTGTAAATCTGCTCATGGCAAAGAGTAAATTAAAGCATTAGGCCCATGCAACACACACGCGTTCATTATTACAGGCTTCTGAAATTCTGTCAAGGCTGCTCTAATGAGGACAGCAGCAACCCCCTCATTCTGAGCTTGATATGACTAGATCCTTCTTTTGATAATTGATTCTGTATAAGATCACTCTCAAAAATTATCGAAAAGTTCAATACTTAGGAAGTATGAAACACTGTTTCATAAAAGGTTTAGGCACATCACGCATTTCAGCATTCTGCTGCAAAATCTCTTTCCAAATCTGCATTGACTCTTCTTACTGGAGGGTTACTTCTTCATTACTATGTTTAATTTCAGAAGTCAGCAAAATAATTAAAAAAAATGTTCACTCACTCATCTAGGCTCCACAGTTCACCAGTTTTAATCAACTGTGGCATGATTTTTCTGAGGAGGGAATGTAGAATAGAAACCATGTTTGAACCTCCGCCAATGTTCTGATCTTTGACCTTTGCTACAATTGATTCTGAGAACCCCTGTGTGATAGGCGAACTGTGTAAAATGTGGTCAGAGGCTGTTTTTAAAGATCCTCTTCAGTAATCATCCATTTCAAAATGTTTGTGTGTTGCAGATTAAACTTAAATCTACAGAGGCATGAGCAGCTGTGAAAGCAGCAATGCACCTAAAATTTGAATATAAATGTGTCTCATTTGCATAGCCAATATTTGCAAGCAGCATCCTTTTGTTCTTCTGACTTACATAAGTGATTGATATCTCATTAATGTCCCTGACAAAATCACACAGTGACAACAAACCTGTTATTAGTATAATAAGGGGAGGAAAATGCACTTAATTCCAGATCATAATTTTCAAACAAATAAAAGAAATATATATTTTTGTGTTATTCTGATCTTGATTGCTCAAATGCTAATCCAAGTATAATTTATGAATGTAGAATTGTAAATACAGATATCCTGACTCTGTATATGCATTACAATCCTAAAGTACAATACAACATAAAGATACAGTCAAGACAAATAAATGTGGATTTTGGTGGGGAACTACCCTTTCCACCCTCCCTTGTTTGCACATTTCATGTAGTTTTTATCTACATTGTTCAGTAATTCTAAAAATGCAGTGCTGAAATCCCAGTAAGTGCATCAGATGAGATTAGAATAAACAGCTCTGATAAAAGAAGTTGCAATGCTCTAGTTTTAGATCAGTGTTCTAGTTTTCAGACCATCTTTTTTATAAAGCAGAACTTGATCCTCTTTTCCTTCCCTGAAAGAACTCTTTTTTTAACAGGACTTCAGGCCTACATCTGTCATTGTATGAGCCAAACATTATTTATCTACTAATAAGAGCAATTTTATTCTCCATGCTGCAAGGAGCTAAGGAGAACTGAAGGTAAAGAAAACCTTTGCTAACTAAGTAGTGTGTTCTCAGCATCTGTGTACCAGAGGACATGATGTGACTTGGAAGACCATCATTTTACTCCAAGGAAATATCTTTGAAGAGCATAAGGAATTCTTCTGCCAGGGTGCAAGAAAGAGTGATAATTATACAGTAATATGGTTTATATTTTAGCTCTGTGGTAGTCATGGCAATTAAACATTGGAAATTTTTTTTATTATATGGGATAATAAATGCATTTTATTTAATATGCTGTGCTGGAGACAAAAAAATATCCTTACACTAGGAAAATACCATAATCAAATGGATCCCTTAAGCAATGCAGCATTTTAGATCAAAATTATGTTGGCACAGCTCCAACATTTATGCAGCCAATACTAACAGAGTAAAACTAATTCCTTAACCCCTTCCTGTTACCCCAAGCCTTTCTTCAATTCATGCTTGTCTAACACCGTTTATATTTTTTTCTTGCAACTTCTTTCAAACTGGGTATGACTCTCCTTGATTTGTTCTGCAAATGCATCTAATAGCATATAAGGAGTCTCAAGACTTCTTGAAAGATTTCTTTGGCTAGAGAAACAGAAGCAGAGCCTTACTGAAGCACATCAGAGAGAGTAAAGAAACAGAACACATTTCTTAGGTAAGCAGGGAGACTTGAGAGGTATGAAGATGGGAATTGTTAAATATTTGAGGGAATATGGGCAGCAAAACTGAATGAGAATGAATTTCAGGTCCTAAAGATCCCTAAGAAAGCTCTGAGGGTGGAAGAAGAAAGAAGGAAAGAAAGGAGAAGACAGAGATCTCTTCTCATTGTGATCTTGGTTTTGAAGAAGTAAGATGTTACTCAGGCCCAAGGAAACTTGCCAAGCATATAATAAAATAATCTAATGTTGAATCTTTGTCCAAACACAGTGGAGAGGCAGGAGATAAAAAGAGTCTTCTCACTAAGGGCTCTTATTCCTACCTTGTTCCCTTTAATAGCTGCTGAACACACCTCAGCTAAACTCTTCAAATAATTTAGTTTCTAAAGCGCAATTGTCTGGAGGAATGTTCTGGGGCTTTAAAATTAGGGACCACAGACAAGAAAATGTAGCTTATCCTCTTCTGTCTCTCTCCAAACAGTAGAACCTTTTGTTGTCTCCCAGTGGTGTTAATTTTGGCCATTTCAGCTTCTGCAAAGGACAAGAGGTCTCACACCACCATTACTCCAAGAAACACCTCATTGCTGAGCTTCCAGCTGTAAGATCTTGAACTTCAACCCTCATATTTAAAAGATCTGTACATTCAGTCCCATCAAATGTCATGAGGGCTTGAAAATGTTTGTCCTGAGGACCAGTTATTGTCATAATACTTAATAAAGCAAAAGAGGCCACTATGCTTAAAGAGGTATGGGAATGAAACTGTATATCATATTGAATAGTAAAAATCCCAGAGAGAATGATCTGGATCACTTGGAAACAAATACCAAATTTTCATAATGGCCATAGTAAAACCACACATTGCAACCAATGAACGTAATTCCAGTTTGCCAGAGATGGGAAGGGGATTGGTCTGGGAAAATGGAAACCAGAAGGGTTAACAAAGCCTTTGCATATAAATCAGGATCATTTTAGATAAGAGTAGGGAGATGAAATCACTGTAACATCAAGTGCTAGATCACTAGCAAAACAGTACATGCCATTCTGGTTTTCTTATTCTAGGAGGGAAATTGATAAATTGGACAGGGTTAAAAAAGCACTCAAATAATGATTCAATGAAAGCTTTCTTTATCTTGAAAGACTCAAGGTCTTCCAGTGGTTTAGCTTCACAACCACTTAGTTCTTCTAAGAGATGGCTCAGTCAGTGGTGTTAAGAGAAGTATTTACAATAACAAATTTTAGGCATATTATTTAGGTTCTTTTATGCACAATATGTAATGACTGGAAGTTGAATCTACACATACACAGACTAAAAAAAATGTGTATATTTTAATACACAAGAAGGAAATGAAGCAGTAAATCAATTTATCAAAAGTTCTGAGTTCCTATAAATTTTAATAAGAAGCAAGTTGTTCTAATTTATATCCTAATTGGAAAAATAATTAATTCAGAAAAGTTCAACAGACTGTGTTAAACAAGAAAAAAGGTTAGATGGCTTTAAATCTTCAAATCACTCTAGTTTCTTATCCAGCTTCATTATTCTTCCCCAGCAGGGTAAGCTCATATTGCTGCTTGCAGGAGGCAATTGTATTATGAGCAGTTTCTTGCTTTGCTCAGAGCAGTGCACTTTATTTAACAGCTGCTCCATCAGCTTGTCGCTTAAATAATAAACTACAGAAATGTATTGTTAGAAAGCTGGAAAAGTTATAGTTGAGAATATATTTTGTCCACTGCATTTCATCTAAAGATGCAAAGCAGAGATCAAAGTACTTTGCCTCCTAAAGTTTTGTGATAATATAAAGAATTCCAGTGGTTGAGTCAAAAGAAATTATGCAGCATTGGAGTATTCATTCATTAGAAACCAGTGCGATTTCACTAACAGCAGAGGTCCTTGTAAGGGGTGGGTGAACAGTTCTAAGATGTCTGGAATAATATTAACACCTTAGAAGCTTTTTGTTTATACTCAATTAGGTTTGGGTCCTGTTTTTGTTTCAGATGCAGTCTTAAAAACAGAACTCCATCTGCTTTAGGGAAACACTAGGGAGGCTGTTTGTTTTTTAAAGTGCAGAGGTTTAGTTAGTGTGATAGTTTGAAATAGAACCTCCCTGCTTTGATGTTTTCTTACCCACCACTCCAGGAGGCCGTCTTCCATGTCCAAACTGATGAGGTGTAACAGTCTAATCAACTATTTATCCAGAATTCACTATTAAGAACATGTGCAATAAAATGATTCTGAACTTGAGCTGAACTGTGCTACGGTGTCTCTATGCAGGTGTGGATACTGGTAAATTAATGCAGAGTGACTATTGAGAAAAGATTGAATGAAGAGAACCCTAACAGAAGTAAGTGCAATCTGAATAACCAAACCGTGTGAGATCGAGGGTGGGCATGGCCAAGTGGTTGCAGAGGTGCTGCTCAGAATGCCCACAGTCACCCTGCTGCCAGATGGAAGATCAACACACCACTGGGGGGATGTTGGCTGGCAGCAAATGTGCAAATCTTTGTATTTCTAAGAAACTCATGAAGGTACTTGTGAATCTGACTCAGAGGTGATCAGGGGATTGGGGAAGGTGGCAGAGAAATGGGAGGAAATTACATATTTTTCATAAACAAGAGAGATTAGAGAGCATGCTAACAACATGCATATCTTTCCTATATATACTATATGACTGTGGATAAGAGGTCACATTATGCTCATGCCTAAAAAGAAGATTCTCCAGAAATGAGGTCAAATGCTTGACCTCACTTTCACCAGAGAAAATCTGTAATTAACCAAGCAAATTCTTTGATGATGTTGTGAACTTACAGAGCAGAAGTGGCCGACTTGTGATTATTCTACCAGTACAAGTATGGTGAAAGATTTAACAATCAAATGCAAGTCAGAACATGCATATATCTCCACTTGTTCTTTAAAAAAATAAAAAGAAAGGAAAAAAGGAATGTATTAATTGTACGGTAGAGGACTATGAAAATGGTAGTCTTCCAGATGGATTTAAGTAAGGAAAAATAGTAACTCATACTATGTAGAAACAAAGAAACCTGTTAATATGGTGCATGTATTGAGCAGGTTCAAGACTCTTACCAAAATCAGCTCATCATTAGCTAATTCTCGAGTCCAGTATGTTTTGGGACCATCTCCCTCAATAAGAGTTTGTTTGCAATAGATCTTGTTTTCATTCTCCCAAGTGGCCAAACTCTGCAGGCAAGAAAACCATTAGGAAATACATTAATTATATTCCTGCCAGCATGAGACACAGACAACAATGAGCAGTAGTGAGAATAATTGCTCCAGTAAAGGAGCAACACATAGATAGATAAAGGCAAAAGAAAAAAGTCATCAGTGGAAAGTGGTGAAATAAAAATTAAGGTATGATGGGGCATTTTGGAAAGAGGTATATATTAGTAACAAAGTAATTGCAAATGTGTCTTTTCAGAGTGAAGCCACTCAGTTTCCATCAAATGCTTGATGTTGAAAAGTGTAATTTAGGAACATGCTAATGTAGTGTCCACATTCCCGAGCATCTTTGTATACATATGATTTGATCTGATATGATTTTGATGTTATTTATCACTACAAAGTCCCCTAAGAGTAAAAGCATAAACAATTGTATATATCATGTTGTGGTCATAAATAATGCAGTCTTTGTCACAATCTTTCCTGCTCTATGGCACTGTGCCAATCAACTGTGTATCAAACATATTGAGCTAACAAACTAGAATAAATCATAGCTAAATTAAAGAAACATTGTTAGAATTCAAGTGTTTGTGACATTGCTTTTTTAAGGTTGTGAATCTGGAGATTGAAATATCCTTGGGCATTTTTCAAAGCATTTGAATAGTGGATATGAAACCACTGAAAAATAAAAGAATCTGAAACTACAGGATTTTGTTTAACTTTCATAAACAGGCAAGCCCTGTCTGTACCTTTCTCTGTTTCACTCAAGCACTGAACTATTACTCCACAGTGCAATGGAACAGCTGTGCAGAAGGATGCTCTGTAATTAATGTTCAAGTAATTGCTTTACAACTACACAGGGGAGACATTTATTAGTCTGTGATCATATACATATATACATATACATATACATATACATATACATATACATATACATATACATATACATATACATATACATATAGACGTGTGTGTGTGGTATATATGACTAAACTCAAGTTAACACTTCCCAGACTTTCCAAGGGAAAAAACTCTTTACTTTGATTTAAAATTAGCTGTTTACTTTCAAAATACTTTTCAAAACAATAGATTATAGAAGCTGTGCCTTGAAGTACAACCACATATGATTCCCTCTTTGTCTGCACAATGGATCAAGTTAGTTGGCAGTACAAAACCCTCCACCTCATAAAGTATATCAAAATCTAATCACCAGTCAGCAGTTTTGCCAGATACTGCAAACTACATTCTGAAGTATTAATTTGTTATCTGTCAGTTTCTGCTCTGTGGCCACATGTTGATTATATACACACAGCAGTACAACTTATTCCTGAGAGTGGACTATAAATAATTTCACAACACGTGGAAAAAAATTACTATCTCACAAAACCAATTTCTTCCAGGTTTTTCCAACTTTCATAGCTTACAGCCATAATTATTGTTTTTCCATCTGCAGCAATAAATCCTTCTCTAGAAAGCAGGTCACATTTACCATATATGCATTATGTATGAAGACACTTTTGCCGAACAAGATGAATTAACAAAGACAGCAACATTTCCTGGACAAACTGTTAAATATACGATAACTCATCCTAGAGAGCAAGTGGATGTTCTAAATATTCATTGATTCCCAGAATCTGCTTTCTTTTTCATAAATTTATGTTGACAGCAATTGAAGACAGTAAGTTCTGAATTTTTAGTGATAAAAATGGTCTCAAAAGCTGACACACGAATTAGGAGAGATCATATTTTGGGAAGTGGATTATTTCACTAATACTGGATACTTTTAAAACTGGATCCTCATTTGAGACTACAGTCTGACAATCTTTTTTTGTACTTGTTTTATAAGAGTTTTATATATACTTACATATACTTCTTTATGAGAGTAAACTGCCTGAAGAAAGCATAACTAATCCATGTCTTTGATAATGGTTTTCAAAAGGCAGCTATGACCACAGCCCCCTTATCTACACCAGCAAAAACCTGGTGTCAGATGCTGTCGACTTAAATCTCCCTCCATGGCCACAGAAGTGGTTACAAAGGCAGAGGAGCAGGGTCTCACACACAGAATCAAGCCCAAAACACTCCAATGAATGCCCTCTAATGCAGTTCTGCTTAAGGAGATGGTGTAACTGTGGCTGGTAGAACACCAGCTGAAAGTCTGTCTTACACTGTTAAAGAGCTATCTATCAGTAAACCGGACACATGCACTTGGCAAGAGTGTGAAAGGATTTCAGCCTGAAACTACCAACGATCTGTGGTCCTGCTTGAGAACTCATCTGATTCAATCTAGGACAAAAGCTATGCCAGATTTGTGCACTAAATCTGGACTCTTGAGGTCTCTCTTGCTCCATAATTTCCCATGTTTCTGTCAGGGACGGAAGCTGGGGAGAGCTTTCACTGCAGCTGAGATCATCAGGGGAGAGGGAAGCAAAAAGAGAAGAACTAAACCCTGCCAAGCTGGAAACCAGATACCTGAACTCTGCTTTCAGGACCTGTCATGTCCTGTTGCCTTCAGATTTCAGTTTTGTCCTGAAAGAGGGACAAGAGAGGTGGTGACCACCAAGAACCCCCAAGAGTGCTTCTGGTAAGAGGGTGGAGGGCAACAATGCCACTGTCTAGGGACATGGGCAGCAGATGTGTTTGTCCCATCTAAGAAGAGCTTAGTAACACACACACTTCCCACACACATGCACATGCCTCAGCTCTCCTCCTACCCTGCACTTTCGGCCATCCACCGTCTCCTCCTCAAAGCTCTCCCCGATTTTGAAGTTGATCTCAGTGGTGCGGACAGTGGTGGAAGTTTTGATGTAGAACTGGTCCCCGTCCTGGCGGATCTCCACATGGGGTTTGGAGGCGGCTGCCACCGCCACTTTCCTGAGCATGGCATTAACACCTGGGCGAAGCGGGAAGGAAGCAGAGGTTGAAGTTGCCAGCCGTGCCCTGGGCTGACCTCGCCCAGCATCAGGCAGAGCGGGGAGTGGGGCGAGAGGCCGGAGCACCGCGCGTAGACCCCACGGCACAGCTGCGGCGCTCGGGAGCTGCGGCGCTCCGGCAGGCTCCGCACACGCGGGCTTCCGCAGAGATCCCCGCGGCAGAACGCCGGGCCAGGGGCAGCCCAGCTCCCCGGGCAGGACCGCCGGCATCCGTAGGTGAGGCGGGGACCGTGCCGTGCCTCGACCGCCCCTCCCCGGGTAGGGCTCTGAGCCATGCCCCGCACCGGCGGGAGCCTTTCTTATCCGTGGCCGACGCACGGAGCTCTCCCGGGAGACACCGGGCACCGGAGCGCGGCTGCAGCTGCCACCCCGTGTCCCACTCCCGTGGGCCACAGCCCCGTGCCCGGCTCCCCTGCGCCTCACCCAGCGCCTTGAGTAGCTCGTCGAAATTCTCGCTGCTCCTCATCTTCCAAGTGCCGGCGAAGTTGGGCATGGCGAGGCGGGCGCTGCGGAGGGAGGCAGGGACGCGGCGCTGCTGCTCGCTCTCCGGCTCAGGCACCTTGTGAGTGGGGCGGACCGCGGCGGCAACGGCAGGGAGAGCCGGGCACACCCACCCGGGCCCCCACCCCTTTCCCCGGGCCAGCAGCACGCCGCCAGACAGCCAGCCCCCTCCCAGTCATGACCCCCCATCCGTCCGTCCGTCCGTCCGTCCGTCCGTCCGTCCATCCATCCATCCATCCATCCATCCATCCATCCATTCTTCCTGCCCTCTCCATCCATCACCGCTTGCCTCCTGTTTTGCAAGCTCCACAGCTGCCTCTCCTGGGGCTGCCCAAGAACGAGAGCCCGATTGTCACTTGTCCCACAAATGGGGTGGACAGTGAGGACTTGATGAAAGCCCCAGAGGCAGGCAGGGAAAGCAGAGGGCAATCCGACCAGGCTCAGTCTCTCCAGGCTCACGCCGGGCTGACCCCACCACGGCAGCGCCGAGGCACAGCAGCCCATTACACCTCACCCCGGGCTCCCCACACGCACGGGTCTCCCAGCTGCCGACCTACCCCCAACACTGCTCTCTGAGGCAGCCAGCAGGTCCAAGGGGTTCCAGGGAGCACAGCCCTTTCCATGATGGGGAACTGTTCTAAGGAAGCTGTCACTGCCCTCAGTTGAGTCTCCTCTTCGAGAAGGGTGAAAGACAAAGATACACAACGCCTAAAGCATTCACTGGCCACAGCCACGCATTCCCTCGGTGCTCTGGGGCACCGTTGGCAGCAGGAGGATGTAGGTGCAGAACTGGCATGAGGAAGAACAGTGTCTGTGGCGGTCAGAAGCTTTTATGGAGAAACACAGCAAGCTATTTCACACTTACTTAAATTAACACCAGTGTGCTAAAGATTTGAGTGCTGCTCTGAGCCTCTCATACTTTTCATGATAATTTCCATCGTCTTTGCTTTGCATCCCTCAGTTTCAGTTCAAAGATGCTAGATTAAAGTTTCTTATTGAAGCTGACTTATCAACATGATAAAGTGGAACAGAATTTGACAGGTTAAGGCATATGGAGTTTTTCTGCTGCTGTTGTACATAAAGAAATATTCAAAACATTCAGAAGCCTGTGATTTTCCACTCAGAACAGAGCCAGATGTATTTTAATTATAGGAAAACCTTTGCTGAGCCAACTTCATGGTACATTCACAACCATGCTTCACTTGTTAGATTCTGTAAAATGAATATGTGGGTTACTTGAGTTATGTATAAAATGTGTTTACTCCTGGAAAATGAATAGTTCTGGGAGTTACTTTAGTATATTACGCAGGATTCTTTATATGCTGAAATTTGCTCTCATTTTTTATTCCAGGAAGAGTTTCACCTGAGTAAGAACCATAGAGCAGAACCAAATATTTTTCTGTTGATTGTCACTTTTTCTGCAGGATTCTTTATATGCTGAAATTTGCTCTCATTTTTTATTCCAGGAAGAGTTTCACCTGAGTAAGAATCATAGAGCAGAACCAAATATTTTTCTGTCGATTGTCACTTTTTCTACTGATTTGTCTTTCTGCCTTTTCAGAAGAACATCCTGGAGACCAGCCATAGCTATTTAACTGAAATATTTTGATGAAAAATCTGGGGTTTTCCCAGGAAATGAACATTTCAGAGAGAACTATCTGTTTTCAATAAAAGGGTTTCTCTAAAAAGAGAAACAGAACAACACAAACCAAAAACAAAAACCAGAGCGTGAAGCATCCTTCAGCTGTTTTAGTAAATAACAATAAATTAGTCTCCATCTGAAATACTTTGTTGAAAATTTCAAATCGCCTCAAAGAAAAACACTTGTAAAAAAAAGACAGACACAAAAAATTTCCTATTGCAAGTAGGTTTACGATTTTCAAATGTAAGGCTGCAGGCCCAACAAACACATACCAAGCCTGGATATTGTATGGAACACTAAAGAAAAACCCTGCTCAGACCCTCAGTCAACTTCCCAATTGCACAACTGAAAATATGCTGCCATGGTCCAGCTTTGCTCCCAGAATCCTGCAGAATGTGTATACCTGAAGCCCACTGGAAATGTTATGGCTCACTCTTTGCAGGACAATGTCCTTAGGTACCTATGACAATGAATATGAGCAGCATAAACCAGATGGGAACTCCTACCTCTACATGAGAAAATAAACTGGCTCAGAAGATTTTAATGAAGGATAATTTATTCTTTAAAGGACCATTTAAGTTTTTTTTGTTTGCTGACCCACTGATACAAACAAGAACTGTTCCAGCAGATGTCACCTGAGAGGGTGTCTCTAAGATGCAGGGTGCATGTTCTAGGTGTTGCACTGTGGCCATTGACCAAGAGGGAGCATTCAAAATACCCTTCATCTAGAAAGTGCATCAGGCTGGAAGGAAGAAGTGCCTTCAGTCAATAAAGGCTCTATTCTGCAATGGCAGCAGATTGAGCTATTTATCCTAAATACAGAGATATTAAATTGCGTTTTTATATATGTTATAATCTTACCTAAATACCATTAGGCACTGTTCCACCTATACAATACAACTCCTAAAACAAAAAGCCAGTTACACACTAGAGTGTCTAACAGCCTCTTTGTGGAAACATCTACAGATTCACACCTTATACAGAAAGGCAGTTTCCTTCCAGCACTGTGTAAAGCAGACCTAGTAACTATTCAGAATTAGACCTCAAAGTTCAGCCCGAAAAGGAGTTGCTCCTCTCTGAGAGTGAGGGTACACTGCTGCCAGCACAGGCAGGAGACAGGCACGTGCATTTCCAGAGCCAATGGCTTCCCTCTCACCTGTAGTTCCTCATGTACACACGGTAGCTGAACTGATCACCAACAGCCATTCCCCCCTTACCCTTTATGTTACTCTTCTTTTTGTATCCTTTCTGCATGCTGCTTCTCTTTTCTTTTAAATAATTTATGATTTTCCTCTTTTTCTCAAAAATAAGCCTTCATGTTTCTGTGGCTTTACTAATTATTTTAGAAGTTGTGATGAGTTGAAATCCAAACTCAAAAGGAATCTAACTTTGCTCCAACCAAAGTTTAAAAGCAAAACATCTCTAGTATTTATGTCCCTTAATACAGCCTAAGCTCAGTGAGAAAAATGGTCTTTTTGTTTTTGCATTTGGTGTTTCATGAAAACATTGTGGATTGTAATCCCATTGCATGTAGGAACATAAATCCCCACTTAGGCTGATAAGGCAACAGAGATAGATGGCAACAAATTTCACATGGTTTATGCACTAGCTATGCCAGTTAATTACATATAAACTAATAAATTACATAAAAGTCAGTAAGAGCTGAGTTTCTATTTTACAAGCTGCGATCATATCAGTTAGCTCAATGCTATGAGACTCATTTGCATGCTGAACTGTTTGAAGGAAAGGAAAGATAAAGAAGAAAATAAAGAAAGAAGCTTAAAGGAAAGGAAAACAGAGGCGTGAGGTAAGACCCATAATGTATGTAGCACCATTACAATAAAGAAAATTAAGACAGAATGTGAATTAGGATCAGTTTACTGCATGTTGGATCACTGAAATGAAGGACAGAAATAACATCACTCCGGCAGACATGACTCAAGTCTCTACTTGTTATAAAGTGAAGATCAGAAAGTTATACTGATTTGTATTAGCTGAGAATGTTGCCCATGGGCTTTACTTTAGCCCACTTCATAGATCCTTTTTCCTACTACAGCAGCAATAGGAGATGTTTATCAGGTCATGCTGAAAGAACCCAGACTAAATGACAGTTTTACTTTTCTTTCAATCTCCTTCTCTATGTAATTTCCCCATTAATGTTATGAAAAACAGTTTGATTTTCAAAACATGCCCCTCAGCACTTTTCCCCCTTGGCATTTATTTTACTTACCTGAATTCCCTAAGGCTGATCCTTTCCTACAGATGGACCTAATTAATCTTTCCAACAGTGCCTCTAACACAAAAGAAAGTAATATATGTACAGATGGGACCAGGGCACTCCATCATCTATACAAATAAGTGACCACTAATGTGACCAAAACTATCCCCTTGAGGTTATTGACTGACCACTGTGAAGTCACAAAAGGCTCAGTGTAAACAATAGATTTTATTTACTAAGGTGGTACTCTAGGAAGAAAAAAAAAAAAAAGAAAATATTAGTTTAAGGGAGAATATAATAAATTATTTCTGACATGAATAAATTATACAACTGGAAGGCAAATTGCCATCATAAATTTATCTGCCAAATTAACTTACAATGGGCCTCTAGCATGACAAGAGGTCTAATGTAATATGAATGTGTGCAACATCAACAGCATTTCTGCAGTGTTGCACTGTATATACTACTGTATTCTTATTAAGTTGAAAGAACTTACTATTATACCAACTATTGCCAAGCTGAAACGCTAGAGGGATTTCCAATGCCAGGTTATCCTTTTGGTTTTTGAGACCTAACTAATAGGAAAGTAAATGAATTCTTGCATTGTTAGGGACAAACAGTAAAGTGTTTGCCAGTTTTATGTTCATTAAGAAAAATAGATATGATTATCTTAATTCCTTCCCTTTAATATTCCCTTTCATGGGGAACTAATTAATCTGTGTTCTTTCCCACAATCAGGCTTTAATCTGGCCACCTGCTCTATCTTCTGATGTGCTACAAGGATACAATAAAATTGAGAATTACTGTCACGCTGGACACGGAAGGAGCACACTGGACACGCTCAGCTGCCCAAGGCAAAAAAGGAGAACTTTATTTACAGTTTCTACAATTTATAGACTCTCTAAAATGAGAGTGGATTGGAGGATAACATATCTCCTCCGAATCACATTGGCTAGTTGAACAGTCTGTCAATTTTCTCCTCCTCTAAGAAGGAATGTGAAAAACACATAGTGTTTTGGTAGAAAGTGTGGGAATTCTGACTCTAAGTATGTAAATATTAGAAGGTTTTTGAAAATCAGAGCGACAAATTACTTCCTTAACCAAAGTAAAATTTGCTTCTCTGGCTCTGAAAACAAAAGGGAGTTTGATTGTTGTTTCACTTGGGCACTAATTTTGCAGACTGCTGAGCAATTTGATCCTGATCCAGCAGGTAACACAATCACCATGAACTGTGCTTTAGAGATGCTCATGGCTGTGTTTTCCTGGGCCAATACCAGAAAAAAGCCAGAAATATCAGGAAAGAGGAAAATCAAGATCACACTGTCTCAGACTAATGTTCTGTCTGTAACATAAATTAGTTTAGAACACTGTTTTGGAAAACAACTTACAAACCATTAAATAATTTTGTAGAAGGGCCATACTGAATAACCAACATCCAATATGGATTTTCAGTAGCTGGACCTTTTAACGTACATTTGAGCACTTGTAACGTAACAAATTTGAGCATTGACTTAACAGTGTGAGGAACATAAGTGACATTGCATTCTGTCCAAACTGCCCAGCTACCACCAGCTGCCTTGAATAGTTCCTGCCTCCTGAAAGTCAGATTCTCCCTGCGGCTTGGCAGTTGAAAGGGAGTCATCAATCCCCAAACCCCTCTGGTTCAGACAATGCAACATGGCAGAAAGTGACAGCTTAGAAACAACATTAACAATCTGAAAATTTAAAAATACAGTATTGTCTGAACAGGAAGAAAAAAAAATCTATTCACATGATTAAACAGAGCTTTCTGTTTTATTGGGCAAAACAATGTACTTCAGAAAGAAAAAACTAAGCCAAGGATCAGAATCCATGGCCTAGGGTGAAAGTCATCCTCTGTGAAGAGCATTACATGTTTTAGTGGATTTTTTGTGGAACTCTTAATCAAGGAGGCTCTCTGAATGAAGAAGGTCCTGAAAAGTCCCAATATGTTTTTGACAAAGTAGCAAATAAGACATTAGTGTCCTTTTCTCTTTCCCCAACTTTCCTTTCCTTTAGTTGTAAGAAGCTATTCAGATTGATTTGACTAATTTTGGGGATGTTTCCCTTCAGCACAATATCTTCACTTCAGAAAAGATAACAACCATCTCTTTAAGCAGTCAAGTCGCTGCACTTGCTCACAGGCAACCTAAGACATGGACTAAGCCAGGAGAGCAGAGGATCTGAGGCAGGAGCTTCCTAGGCTCTTGAGGTTGGGAGACACTGATCTACATAAATCTCTAGGAGACAAAATCAAGCCAGCTCCAAGCCAAAGAGTGCTTCATAGGTATGACCAACAGTCAGGAACAAAGTTCCTGTTCCCCTATCAGAGACTTTGAAGGAAATAGCTCATAGGATATATTTATTAGATGTCTCCAAATGTGCACTCCAGTCAGGCAAAAGGTAGAGGTGTTGATAAAGCAGCTCTTAAAACCCAACCTTTCCTTTGAGCTATGTCTGGTACTTTCCCCATGTGGTCACTACAAAAATCTGAACAATGCTAGAAAAGTGAGAGTCATGCTCTGGGTGTCACAGCCTTGCTTTGCTGTTTCAGACTGTGACATTGCTGAAGTTTGATTGTTAAATTGGAAACGTTCCCTATAATTACTAATGCAGAAGAGTTGTTTATTTTCCATTAAGGGGTTACATGACATTTGAAACCAGGGATTTTCATAGAGGCTTTCAAGAACCCAGCAATTCTCCTTTTCTTGAACAAAAGGCATTAATAAAGCCATAGCTATCTATAGAAAAGAAATCAAACTTTGTCAGCTCTCTGAAGACAATGCAGGTCTATTAAGATTGACTTAGTCAGGCAGATGGACTGAGCTGATATGTGGTCATTAGAGATTCTTAAAGGACCTTTGTCTCCAGGGAGAGAGTACCATGGTATTTTTTCCAAATGTCCAGAAGAAGAATGAATGAATTCAAAGGAATATATTCTCATTTAGGTCTGGACTGAACCCCCAACAGGGCCATGTCCTGAAGCTATAGAGGCCATGCCATTTGCACAACCGCAGGTTTTACTCCGGTGCCCTGACCTTTGTGTATGTGCTAAATTCAAAAGATTTCCACTACATCTGGCAGACAAAAAGAAGATGAAGAAACTTCATTCACCCTTTCCTAACAAAACAGAGCATTTAGCATTCCACATAAATTAGAACCAGGAAATAGGGATCTTATCCATTAATTCAATTTAAAATTCCAAATGTCTTTGAAAGGTTTTTCATCAGCCTGTTTCAAAGCAATAATAAATCTAAGCATTTGAGCTAGTTCTTACCAATACAAACAGCTATAACTGTACTTGTTCCAAGGAAGACACGACAATTTATACTTTGAGAAGATAAGGTCTAGAAATATGTAACTCAGAGGTGTTCTAACTGCTATCAATTCTTCTCCCAGCTTTGTTTTGTGCTGCTAAACTTTGGTCAGAAAATGACCTTGAGTACAACTGCTCCTTCTGTTGTTAACCCTCTGACCTTCTAAACTAACATCCTTTGCTCCTTCTAATTCAGAAGGTTTCTGGGGCTTATTAACTGAACAGGCCAAGTGACCGTTCCCAACAGAAACCAGAGTCCCTGACAAGGAGGTCATTGTTTTCCAGGCTTCCTCCCTAGTACTAGATCTGCAGATTTCAGACTGAAAAAGAATAATGCAGACATTCTTTGTCTAAAAATTATCTGGAAAGCATCAAGATAACTCAAGCCACTTCCCCGTCAATTAAGATTAGAGGGGTCATCTCTGAGGACCTAAGTGATTATGGGTGCAGTTTTCAAGCTTGGATGATGAAATTTGTAGCAAATTATATCATGAAGCATCTAAATAAAAGAACCTCAGTCTTCAAAATTAATAATAATTTGAACTATTGTCAGTCAAAAGACAGGGTACTCAGTACCCTTATGAATTGCAATATTTTTACCTATGTCCCTCACTATATACTTAAATGAACAGCCAAAAGCAATCAAATTTGGAAAGTGTGACCAAATTTCTCAAAATTCTATAATTAAGCTTCTAAGTTTAGAGTTTAGGATCCACGAGATCCTTATATAATACAACCTGGAAAAACAGAAATTGTGGCCAAGATACAGGGACATACTACTATTCGCCTCAGTCTCTCAGAAACAGCAGACCATGTTCATGCAACCCATTAATATAAATAAGTCACTTTCTACAGCATTTATCTCACTTTTCTCAAGAGCTCCTCCCTCACAAGAGGCCATTAAAATCCTAAGAATCTAGGGAATCAATTCTCTGCGTTTTAAAACGTCTTTGAACCCCTCTTATTTCAAAGGTGACGGCAGTAAGTGCGCTGGTTCCCTGAGGCTGCAGTTGCTCCCAGCAGCACCACCTAGCGCAGAGCACGCTCCGTGTCTCTGCGACCTCGGAGCTCCTCCATCTGTATTCCAGATGCAGTCAGCCTTGATCAGTTTCCTATGAGCATCTTCCATCAATAATGTTAACAGGAAAAACATGGGAGAGGGACAGGATGTTATGTCAAGTAATTTCGAGGCATCAACTTTCAAGTAAGGCTAGGTGAAATACTACAGCTGAATTCCATCAGGGTATTTTTAGAAAAGCTAACAAATAGAAAGTACATTACATAAGGTACACTGTTAAAAGGGAATTGATAAATTTTACACTTGGTTGTGCTGATGCAATCTCTTTTTACTTTTCAGAGAAGCTGACAGAAAAAGGGACTACAGTGAAGATGCAGGGATATTAAAATTTTTATTTTAATGTAATATTGGTTTATTTTGCAAAGAGCAGCAACATATTTCCATGCCAGAAACCTAAACAGCAATCCCAAACCACATATTTTTAGAGCAAAAAGTTAAACACTTCCTTTTTACCATTCATTACTGTGGGTCACTGAATAAAGAGCACTCTCCTCATCTGAACTCCATTTCTGCCACCAGACTATCAGATGGCCATGGCTTTCCAGCCATACAAGAGATTCTCCCTTTAGAAAAGACAAAAAAAGGGCATTGTTTTTTATAACATTTAGAGTGTTTTTGACTGGGAAGATAGTTTATAAAGCAAAAATGTCATTACATGCACATTTTAAAAGCAATAGTCTACAACTAAAGAAAGAAATTTAATAGTTCCACGTAAACAACTAGCCTAAATCATTAAAGGGCTGGTGACAACAGACAACTCATCTTTTTCAACTATGCATCGTTCTCTAATGTTGCATGTAAGAGGCCCCCCAGGATTAAAGTCCCCATTATGTCATATGCTATAGACCTAAATCTGTCTACATTTTTCCATTCATAAATAATGGTGAATGCTATTTTCTTGGTAGAAAGAAATCAATGTCCATATCTGGGAGCCAAGCTGTTAAATCTCTGCTAAAACAAAGGCTACAAGCCTAAGCAGAATATCTAAAGAGAAATGGAGCCCATATGTCAGAGACACAACTTCAAATTATCACAGCTGGAAATGAAGAAATTGTGATATATTGATTAATTTTGATTTTGCTTAATGAGCTATGACAGAAAGCCACTAAGATGAATGCATCTGCCTTTCTCGAACAGGAAGGGTTCTGCTCATAATACCACTGACTTTGAATGGGGTCTCTCTAATGGTTTTTTGGATTTGTTTCAAAATTCCATGATCTGCTGCCAGTAATGAAAAGACAGACCAACCAACATAAAGAATAATGGAGGCTACTTTTGTGAACAAAGAGATGTTCCAATATCAGAAGCAAGCTTACTGGGAGGATGCAGCAATGGGGAGCAAGGAGACACAGATCCCCTTATGCATCTGAAGGAGATCTCTTTATTGTAGAAATCATCCCCCTTTTAAACCTTTAATCTCTACCAGACATAACCAAAACTTAACAGAAGAAGGGCACCCATTGGCTGGCTCAGCTGCAGTCTGCTGTCCACACGTCTTATCACCCAATCAGCTTCCCACTCATATGCTGTCCACACGTTCCTCCTCATAATTGCCTCACCCCCCAATCGACTTCCAATCGTCTAGCCTGCAGCTGTGCCTTCCCCACAGGGCCTTCCGGTGAACATAAGCCTTAACAACTTTAACAATTATAACCCCATATTCTGCAGGAGGGCTGTCTGTGATCTAAAACAGCATGAAAATTGAATAATATTGTTATAAATGGATGTGACTTGTGCTAACTTAATTGTAACAATATCAATATTTTGGAAAATAATTGTTATAAAGCAATATAGGAAATTAGTGTTACAAAGTAGATGGGGCTTTTTTTGTAGACATTTTATGAGAAAACAGAACACAGGATGTATGTTTGATAAAAGTCAAATCCCAACATAGAACAGCCCTAGGATAACTGGGAAAAAGGCCTTGAGATGGACAAAGTTGGGATGATTCCAGGTATGGAATCTAAGTTGTGCTTTTATCTATAACTAATAAGGCTTATTTTTGGCATATAATGCTTGCTTACATAACACAACACTTAGTACGCATGTGCAATCTGTAAGGTTGTTCAGAGGACAGTGACGAAGATGATGAACCTTCATGTGAAAGACCACCAAAAGAAGACATAAGACCCCTTAGCAACAAGTGGAGCATGCGCCATGAAGTACAGTGATGTAGATTTCAAGAATTAGAAACAGGAGGAAATTTATGGGAAACATTGATGAATATGTATGAGTATATAAGTTTAGTTTAGAAGTACTTTGTTTTGTACGTGAGGTAGGGTGGGAACCTTCCTCCATACTCCAGTGGGGTTGGTTTGCACCCCAGTCAGTTTTGCTTATGTGTTATCCAAACCTTAATTATACTCAATTAATCACTGCCAAACTTTATATTGTATTTCATCAATTAAAATGGTTGCTATATTTTAACTTTGTTGTTTGTTGAATTGGACATACAGAATTTCATTCATAACAATATCAAGGCAATTAAAATATCAGGAGCTTCTTGTGCTCCAGGAATCTGAACTCACTGTCCAGTAAGGACTTGATCTGCTACAGATTTTAGTGGACTGTGGCGTAGGTGTAGCACAGGTGTGGCCCAGGTAGCAGAATGTCTAAGCAGACTATGGGGTACCAAATACCTCTGCTTCCAAGTGCCACATATGGGAGCTGTACCTGCAAAGCAAGATACTGAGGAGCAAAAGCCTTGATCAAAGGAAGGAACTAAGAACTGGATAGGATTCAACACCTTATGTCAGTCACAATGGACTAACACTCTCCAGACCAGCACACAAAGACAGATTGTGACACCAGCTACAATTGTCTTCGTCCACTGTTACACATGTGACAGGTTTGCTGATCTTCTCAACAAAACAAATCTCCCTGCAAAAGAGTAATACCTCGCTGCTTATGATTTTGAGATGTCCCAGTTCTAGAAGCAATATTTGGCTTTGGGATGTGGGCTAAGCATCATGGACTTAATAATGAAACTCTTCACTAATTAGAACAATTATAATAATGAAAAGAAATGTTTACCGTCCCTTTGAAGGTAAACAGCACATAAACTCCTGACTTTCTGCTGTTAAATAGGACCTTCATTCTGATGATTTATTTCTTGCTTCAGAAAGACATTGCCTATAGCTGTGATTAGACAGAATATAATTTCACAACAATCGCTAATATGTTTCCCATGTTTTTTAGACTAATGACTGTGACAGTGTAGTTTGATGCTGGCTAAAGGCTTCAAATTATATTTTATATGACAGTTCCAAAGGCTTGGTTTTACCAGATTCACATGCAGTGAGGGATGTGACACTGGCTATGATAGTGTGCCCCACTTTGGGGAGGAAGAAACCCCACAAATATATGTAATGTATTAATGGCTTAAGCTATTCTCTGCCACATCTGAAATTACTTCTGTCGCGAGTTCAGCTGGCACACTTTTCACATGGAGTCCCCAACCTTGGAAAAGGGTAGGCAAGAAATAGGTGAAGTATTTGACCAGTCATACTGTATAATCCTGATGAGGGAAGCAGTCTGTGCAGTCAGCTCCAAAATGTCATTACTTCCTGTGGATGCTGTGACATTAATTATATCTGACAAGAAGAGTAGGTGGGCCACCATGTTAAATACAACACAGATTCACAATAGCAATGAAAAATGAGATGGGAGCAGGAAGGATAAGTGATACACTGAAAAGACAAACTGACAGCTGACTACTTATGTGGGATTCTACTTGAAGTTGTACCCAATGTATGCTTCCTGAAGCAAGAACTAAAAGTCCTCAGTACCTTGCAGGATCTGTAAAACTTTTTCTTTTTTTTTTTCTTTTTTTTTTTTTTTTTTTTTCCCCACAGATCTTAGCTCTTCACAATAAACCCACCAGTAAAACCTTTCATTTCCTGGCCTTGAGCACTGACAACAATAGAAAAGAGGTCATTTACTCATGATACCACTGCTTGTTTTGGTGTAGCTGTGCTGGACTGACTCATTGTGATCTCTAGACATGTTGTAGTAGATGAGAATATGAGGACAGCACTGTGTGCATGTGTAGAAAGATGATGGGAGTATTAGAAACATTTACTTCACAAAGCCATCAGGCGTACAAGCCAACACATTGAACCAGTTTTTAAGTTCTTGGCATCTCCCCCAGGCTAATTGTTTCACTTGTGGGACAAAAAGAAATAATTGATATTTGGAATATTATCAGAGGATTATGAAGAAAAATCCCATCCCTTTGTCTGCAACTTAAAAGAATGCTACTGTAGGAATCTAATGCTTTATTACTACCTGTCTGAGTATTATGCTTACATAAAGCTGATACAATTTAGACGTGCCACAAACTAAGAAAAAAAATCATGCTCATCTGTGATTTTCTTCAAATTCCTGTAAATGTAAAGAATCAGAGAGAGAGAGCATTATTCTGATATTCTTTTCAACTTGTTTACTCTGTGAACTGTTGGCTCCAATAAATTCTGGTGCTTTGCTCAAATCCTCTCTGGCACCAGCTCTGCCCTGTAGGGCTAGTTTCAGTTTGGAGGAAAAATCTTAGCCAGGACTATGTGTGTTCACTACGGTCACCCATGAGCATGCAGTACCAGTGTCACAGCATTCAGTTGTTCCACACCCCCTTTTATATCTTCACCAAATAAACAGTACAGAGAAAAGCATTAAAAAAATAAGAGAAGTAGTAACAAAACCACAGACTTGCAGGAGGACTCTCTGCTGCACCTGCTTCAGTTTTAAACCCATTGCTTTAAATTGATTAGGTTTTCTGCCAGCTATCTCTCACCAGGGTGGCTATTTTAAGCAATAGCGTGAAAGGAAACACACACTTTTAAGTGAGATGCCAGAGTTGGATTTAGTAAGGAAAACCAATTGGAAATTAAATTTTAAAACTCCTTGTTATATCCTCATCTTCCCATGAAAGTACAATGTCAGAATAAGCCTCTGGGTCAGGCAAAAATAGAAAATAAAGATGAGACTACAGCACTTCACACTTGCAGAGAAACCCCTACAGCATAAAGCTCTGCAGGAGGAATGTGGCAGAAACACAGACTTTCACTGCAGATGCTAATATGATCTGCTGCTTTAGGAAATCATTATTTCTATACCACTTGGATCAGTTCTATGAAGACTAACTCATACCAGAATGGACGTCACTGTACTGATATTTAAGAACTTCATCTGACAAAACCCCAAATTTATGTCTTTCACATATATACACTTTTGTAAACAGCACCTCCTCACATTTCTCCCTAATACACAATAGTGCAACACAATAATACAACTTTATCTATGAGATTGATGTCCCTCACTGGAGATATTAAAAAACCATCTGAATGCAATCCTGCACAAAACTCTCTAGAATGACCCTGCTTGAGCAAGGAAGTTGGACCAGATGACCCACTGTAGTCCTTTCCAACCTTACCTATTCTGTGATCTGGTGATTTCACTGTTACACAAGTTTTTAGGAAAAGGCACTGTTTTATCTGGAACATTATGAAAGATCAGATATTTACTATCACTTCCATTAAATGCATGTCACATTCATACACAAAGAGTATTTTCCAAAAAGCTTAGAAAGCCACTTTGACATGAATACACTCCTAATGCAGTTGAAAATGGGGGAATCTACTCCAAGGCAAAAGATAAGGAAAAGCAGAAAATTACTTATTTATGTCATTTTCAGAGTTTTAAATATACTTTTTTACATCAGAATCTACATAAAACATTGTTTTTTCACCCTACAACATTTTAAAAATAAACGACATTATTCTCTAAGTTTTTAGTTATTATCCACTCCAAAGCAGTCAAGTGCTAACTTTCTGATAAAGCATAATACACACAGAGAAAGACCTTGACATACTACACAAATAGATAAACCAAACAGAGAAGTATTATTCTTCATCATGGCAATGAATCTCAACTGATATTCTAGGAAAGCCTAATCTTGGACTTGAAAGGTGGTGTTTTGTTCACTGAAATTGTTAAATCAAATCATCTCTCTGTGATCGCATGATTCTTTGCGGCCACAAGAGCTATTTCTATTTTATTTAATAATATTTAATTAAGTCTCTGTTAATGCTCGTTCTAAAACAGTTTCATCATTACCAAGAATGACTGCTATTAACTCCAAAGAGGGTAACCCTGGGCACTGAAAGATCAAAAGGTAATAAATCACTTTATTGGTTGAGGAAGGCACTTTTAAATCTGTCTATAAATGTCTCTGAAAATTTTCTAAACTTGCTAATGGTGCAGTATTTTAGTTCTGATTGCATTTAAGTTTATGTAATTATACTAATTATTCACAGTTTTCTTACCCTAGTTCTTACAAGCCACGAGCTGATGGATGTCACAACAGCTGTGGCATTCATGCACAGGCGTCTATTTACTTCATTTCTAATACATGCTAACATGCTGATACATCTGTTCTTGTTACTTGACTGTTTCAAAGGGTACTGATTTTGTCATCAATCCAATTATTTCATCTGGAGATTATTTATTATATAATAATAATTCAGAGCAGATCTTCCTAACCTACAGACTCAGGCTGGGCTGTCTGCAATCTCTCAAGTGTGCCAGTGAAACCAAAGAGGCTGCTCCAGGGGTAATGAATGTACTGTTGCATGTGAAAAAGGGAAGCAGACTCCACCCCATTGTTATAAGATTATTGCAGAACCCATTGTACTAAGTGCCAGATGATAGAAGGGCCAGCTTTTTTAGCTAGGAACAGTCTTGAGAGTGAAGACAAGCAGCTTATGCTTAGCAAGATACAGTTAGAAAAACAAGTGAGTCTGTGCAGATGAATCAGAATTGTGATAGGAGAATTGTGGACAGAATAATCTAAATTATCAAGACAAAGGAAAGAATATTACAGCAGCAGAGACTCAAGTCCCAGGATGAAAGTATAGCCTTGAGGCTGTCATTATCATAGAGATGCTATGGGGAAAAACTCTGAAGGCTTTAGATACAGGCAGATAATAACACAGGAAAGAGGCAAGTCAAAAATAAAGTCCGAGAAACAGACCTGAGAAATACACTGAATTATTGTGCTTTCCTCAGTGACTGGGAAAGACATAGGGAAGATAATGAGCTCTTTTTGGCTAGCTTGTACTTCAGCTGGTTATGAGGCCTGAAATGAAAAAAGGCTGAAACAAGTACAGTGATTCAAATTGAAATTATAGGGGGAAATTACATTACTCGGACATATGTGAGAGAAGAGATATATTTCAACTAACATGCTTTGATAATTACAAGCTGTTACTAATTTTACACTCATTTTACAAGGTCAGCTCTACCTACAAACACAACTGAACGACTAGAACTACACACAGGATGCATTTCCCTTGAAATAATGGGGAATCAGAAACATCAAGGGCACATTGACCTTTACAGATATCTCCAGAAGAAATCTAGTCACCTACTAGAGTGAGATCCTTGGATTCATTCAGAATCCTCAAGTTTGTTCCTCTTTTTCAGATATATGTTTAGAGTTCTCTTTTTTCTGTCTTGTGGTGCAGACTTTATTTACACTCCACATGAATCCTTTATCACATACAGGCCTCACATAGGATACAAAGAGATGCTAGTTCCACATTCCTGGACCTCTCATATCAATGTTTTTAATTATAACAATTTTTCAAGAGAAGATGCACCTAAACCACAAGTACTATGCCTACAGCAACAATTTTTCTGAGCATGTGTGTTTGCCTTGAATGCACTGCAATGATGGGTTAAAACACGTCTGATCAGAATTCAGTACATGGGTAATGTTTTGGTTTCACCCACACAGGTGGGACATGGAGATTGGTTTCATCAGAGATGAAAACAAAATATAGCCACTCTAAAAAAGAGTTTTGTTTTCTAGCTGTTCATGCGAGGAGTTTGGCATGATATTAAAAAAAAAAGTGTTGTCTTGACTGGATTGCATTAGGGCAGGATCCTCTAGGAAACACTGGGATTTCTCATCTTTTTTAAGTAATTACCTGAAAGAGTAGAGGGATATGAAGGAAACTTTGGAAAAGGGGTTAACATGTTCCCCAGCCACCATGTATGCAGCACCGTCAGTTAATGGCGAGCAAGAAGCAACAATATCATGGACAGCAGAGAGCACTTCCTCTGTCTTTCCCTCCAACCTTCCTCTCCACCACAAAAAGTGGCGAAGCTCTGGTTCCCTGGTGTCTTGGTTTTGAAAGACCAGTTGTCTGCCAGGGAGTGCTAGATCTTCCCTTGGAATGGAGAACGTAAACCCCCTTCCCTCCAAATTATTATAACTTTGCAGTTAAGGGCTTTCAGGCAAAGATATGGGAATAGGAAGAACAGTTCTTTACTGGGAATATTTTTTTAAAAAATACAAATGTAGTAGTACAAAAAAACAAGCAAGCAAACAAAAATCCTAGAAAACCACGACATAGTCAAGGATATGACTTGACACCCTATTGGTCAGGGTGTTGAGAGCAGTCCAAATAAATCCTCCTGGAGTAACAGATGTGGTTCTGTGGAGTAGAGGTGATCCTGTACAAAGTCCAGTGGTGGCGAGATGGGTTCAGTCTTCCTCTGGGAATCCAGTGGAAGAAACTGGATACCTGGTTTTCCTGAGTCTCAGCCTTTATCCAGGTAGGAATGGTTGGCTCCCTCCGCACTGGGTGGAGCATCTCCCAAGGGGATGATGTAATGTGTTATGTCATTGGTGAGCCTTAATGGCCCATTATCAGAAGGCATCTGCCTCCCTCCCCTCTGGAGTTACAATAGATAAAGAAAAACATCTCCCCAACTTCTTTCAACAGATGAAAGAAGTTTTTGGTTACAGAACCCAAGACACCTGGAGCCCAGTAGCTGCCCATACTGCCCAGTTTGTCTCCTCTTGCCTCAGCAAAGAGATTTGCACTAGGCTTGCACTAGGTGGATTTCACCATAGAGAAGTAGGTGAAGAAAGAAGCAGTAGACAGGGCTGTTTCCCTTCTTTCTTGCACAATGTAGCAGTCTGAGAAAGTTCAGATCAGCCTAGCAGGATGGTCTCTTCACAGTAACTTGCTGTGTATCTCAGATATCCCTGCTCGTCTTCCCCTTTGGTAATGCATTGTCATAGCATAGCTGGTCTGTAGCTGGACAGACAAATCTGGCCATAATGGAAATCCAACTCAGCTAAGCCTAGTTCATTCTTGAACAAGTCCCTGGGAATGCAATGATAGGGTGGATTTGAACTCAAACAGGGACCCCAGCCAATCCCTTTAAATCCTGACTGCAGACAATGCTCACTGGCCAGTGAGCTGGGCGGTGCTGAGACCCCAATCAGTTGTCCAAGCTTGGGAGTTTGGAACCCCCTATAAAAGGGGGCACTGAACAATAAACCAAGCTGTTTGTCTCATGATCGTCAGTGACTCCAGTTGTGTATCTGCCTCCAACCTACGACGTAATGTATTAATGCACGGCCTTCCAAATCTCTTTACCAATCAAAACATAGTCCAATTAGGTTTTCAGCAGTTTGCTGAAAAGTCAGTCAATGAAGAGCCTGGAAGAACTTGAGACTGTGTTTTCCAAGAGATTAAATTCCTTCAAGGGCAGAGCCTTCCTTTGCTGCCTCACACCTCCCTCCTGAAAATATTGAAACATTTGGGGAACTGTCACATTGGATTTTGTTGCCATGCTCTAATGCAAGGAGACTGGGAAATGACCCAATTCATACAAAAAGAAAAAAACCCCAACAGACTAGCAACAACAAAATGAATTTGTGCAGACAGCAATACAGAGATGGCAAAGCAAAGAGGATTGTGTTTACTTAGCAAGCTGATATTTTCTTGAAGGAGCTAGACAATGTAAATCCTCAAAGGCAAGCTCACTCTGTTAAAAACTGGTTTTGCCCACTTCCATTTGGCAGAAATCTAGCTCTCAAATTCAAGATGATCATTACTCAAGGCAATCAAAAATGCTTTTGCTTTTGTTCAGTCTCTCTAGGGTAAAACTGTCCACTGAGACGATGACATACAGTCTGCATGTCTTTAAATCAGCACCTTATCAGCAGTTACTACAATATATTTCTATCACCACATGTAATAAACCCAAGAATTCCCATCTCTGGAAAAGAGGCCATTCTTGCTGTGATTTGCTCAGAAGAGATGAATACACAATGCAATATCACTGGCCACAGCTGCCATCGCACTGGGGACAAACAGCCAGCCAGGTTTACCACTCTGCCACACACATGTTCAGGAGGATGAGTAGAGTCTGGCTATGCAAGGCTCAGGGCTCCAAAGGGTATCAGTGTCCAGCTCACATTACTGAGTGTCCTTTAGCTTTTGTGCATTCCTCTCTCAGAAGAGGTCTTTTCCTGAGCCTTGCTCCGTTTCTCAGAAGACAAAACCTGGCACAGGAAGCAGTATATGGAAACAAGAGACAACTGGTCTTTCATACTTACACTAGAGATCTGTAATTTGTTTTTTTCTTCACATTGTAAATTATTCCAATTCTAAACACGTGCTGGAAAAGCTGCTTTTCAAAATCTAAAACTGCTGCAGAGGATCACGTGCCAATATTTAGACCACCGGCTGTGAAGCTGAATTTTCCATTTTCTCTTCTGATGTTTGATAAAGCATCTTCTATATTGAAAAGTGACTCTTCTCAGAGAGGGCCCCATAGTCCACACATATTTTATCAAAACGTATGGAGATTGCTAGGAGCAATCCCATCTCAGGAACTGACAAATCTGCCCTGGGCAAAACATCAGTCTAAATATCTCCTAAGAGCTGATTCTTCATTACTTGAGCAACAATCTTCACTGAGACAATCTTCACTGAGGAGATGGGAGAAGGCTTTTATTACCTTCATCTCCCGTAATTAAAACTGAGAGCCAGCAAAATACTTACAAAACATGATTCCAATTATTTGTATTTCAGTACTAAAACATTTAGTGTATGCTCAAATACTGTGCTGGATCAGGACTTGAACACACCTTCGTATACCCAGTTCAGCAGTGTGAAAAAGCCAGACAAACCCCTCCACTTTCTGAGCACTCTCATAAAATCCCTGTTTATAATGTCAGTCCAGACAAGACCACTGCTGTCCCTTCTCTGGGCCAAAGCTCTAGTTCTCTGCTTTCTAAGACTTTGTGTTGTCTGTTTGCACTAGACTAGTCAACACTGTGCTGGCCAACACTCACATATTTTTACTGCCACCTTGCTTGGTGTTCAAACCCCTATGACACAGCTTTTGTTGTTAAAACTGCCAGTTAGGGGCTTGTACCAGTCCCATACTCTCCTACTGTCATCACTGCTTGTCACAGGAACATCCAGTTATCCCAGTTATTTTTTTATGATGACTATAGCACTTCAAACAATAACCTGCTAAATCTCTGCCATTAAACAACACACTAACTAAGACTAATAAATGAGAGCTACTGACTGCACTTCATGGAATCTCGTGGTGCCTTGCAAGGGCCTAAAAGATCCCTTCCTGACCTCAGGAGTTTAGGGGTCAGTGCATAATTGTTTTCATGCAGGATCAGCTCTGGCCTAGGTGTCATTACAGAGATGTGCATGACTTCCCTCCATTAGGCAGCACCAAGAGCTGTAGCTAAGTGGGTCATAGATGCGAATAGAGCTCAGTGCAGCTGCTTAAATTCATTGTTCTCTTTCAGCTGAGCACAGAAAGCACTGACTCCTGTGCACCAAAAAAGCCACTTCACTAGCACTTGTCAAACATCATATGATGAACACATTTAGGGGTTCCTCACCCTTAGTACCTCTCAGTCTACCCTCAAGGGCCAAGATACCACAGGGAAAATTGCACTCTCAGTATTTTCAATACATCAATCTCTGCAAGTAAACCTTCCTTCAGCAGTTTCCCAACATGGTTTTTGAGAATTTGCAACTTCAGTTTGTAAGGGACACTTGCATTTTAGACAGCATTTCCAAACCACCAAACCTGAAAAACCAAAAAATATGGGGTTCCAGGTGCCACTTCATAAATTAATTCAAATGTCAAAAGTGTCAAAGGAAAGGTTTTCTTGCCACAGAAAACACAAAGAACTGAAGATTTCCTGGTATCATACTATCCAAATTCCAGTACAGTGTTATGTGATCTCAGCAACAATCCTCCAGTCACAGCAATTGATCTGAAGTTCATGGAAATCAGGAATTGTTTTTCCTCACTCTTTTTTTTTTTTTTTTTTTTTTTGATTCTATGTCTGACTTCGAAAGCTTGAAGCCTAGAAGACAATTACCTTGCATACAAAATCTCCTATTTCCTCATGCCATGTTTCTGCTAATGTCAGTAACACATCACTAAACATAGGTGGATCAAAGCAGTCAAACAATCACCTCATTATACATCTGAAATGTTTTTTATTATATGAAACACCCGTCGCTGATACAATGTCAAATGTGAATGAAGTACTTACGATGGGAACTGACAAAAGTGTCCAGAATTTTATATGAGGTTTTTATGGAATCAATTCAGTTGAGACTTGAACATGTGTTCAGGACCCAGTAAAATCCAAGAGACATGAACACATGGTCTTGCTGTGCAGGAATAGGATGTTGAATCACCACTGTAAAATGGACTTTCACAGCCAGCAACAACACAGTGATTTAACCAACTTGTATGGTTTGAGTCAAGCATCTCATCCAGAGATAGCTGAAGATAATGTTTTATGATGTGCCATACTTAGTCCTCCTCCCTCTAACTTCCATGGGAGCCATAGCTTGCAGAGCACCAGAATTTATCCTCCAGCACAACTCCTCTGTGTAAGGTTAATACCATCAATTTGATTCACAGGGGTTTGTGAGCCAGACAGGCAAACTGAAGAAGAAAAAGCCTCTCTCACAAGGAGACAAGGACACGAAAGATGTTGCCCAGCAAAGTCATCAAAGGAAACAGCATGAATGAGACAGTGTTGATGAAGACAGAAGTGGCATTGAAGGCTGCAATAACAAAGCAGGGCAGTGACATGAAGATAAAGTGGCAAAGTAATTGTCTGGTTGAGCCAAGTGTATCCATACAGCCTATCTGCCAGCAACCCATGCAAATGGACACCACGTACTGAAGATCTAAGTACCTATTTATGTAAATATATTCCAAATGGTGACACAAAAATACATAGGAACAAATACACAGTAAACACAACTAAAAGTTTTTGAGAGTGTCTGAGCTAATTATTATGAACATTCTTAGCATCTACTGCCAACGAATGAAGCATTTTCTTCCTGGTTTTTCTTACTAATTATTCTAAAAAGCCAGAGTTGTGTCCTCTACACTTTATCCTGATAAAAGTTTATCATACAAAAAAGACTCTTGATGTTACAAAGGTGCCACACTGACATTGCTCTGGATCCCCACTCCAGCAAAAAAATGTCTAAAAGCCAATTTAAGCAGCTAAGTGGATTATCAATTTAGAAAGAATCTCTAAGAAGAATAAAGTTAGTAACATTTTACAGTGAAGCAAATAACATATCCAGAGACTGGATCCATGGTGCCTTCATTTCATCCTTAGTGAATTGTAAATATCTTGGTCAGGCAGATAATGTTACACAGCAGGTGAAGGAAACCCCTTCCCTCCTCTCCGTCTCCCAGTTCAGCAGCCTATTCAAGTCTTTGGCTGTATAGATCAGAAAAAGAAAAAAAAAAAAAGGTGCTTTCTCTTGTCTTCCTTACTATGACTCATCAGAAGCTCAGGTGACCCAGATGCAGGTAGTGCCAGCATTCTTGGTAGAGAAGTGCAGAGCATCTCCAACGCCTTCCCCCTCCTGCTTTGTTAGAACAGCATCTCACTTCACATAGGCAGTGACAGCAGCCATTCACTTGGGGACTGAATGGCACTTGGCAGAGGATGGCACAGAAGAGCCTTCCATTACACATTTCATATGGATACCAAAGTAAAAAGGACACAATCAAGCTCAGAAGAGTGCCTTAGATTATGCAGTCAGTACTTGGTAGCTCACAACTAAACAGCCAATTATTAACTGACTGCCAAAAGTGTTTTCCTAGAACTCAGGTGGTTCAGTTTTGGTGCATAAGGTCATCAGGTCATTCCCAGCTGTCATGTATATCTGAAGCCACAATAGCAAGTGACATCCATTAATTTTGGTAAAACATGTGAAATCCATCATCCTGGAAAGAAAAGTTTTACTGCTAGACTTGATGTATGGGTTGAAACTTTGTGCTTTCTACAAGTCAGTCCCAGCTACGTGTATGATGTTGTAAAGGGCTTTATTTCAATCCTGACAAATGAGCACCAGATGTTTCTTTTATTGTAGTTGCATTCTATATGGTCATTCAATATTTCAGGCTCATGTTAAGGTCTGAGAAGCTCTCTCTGATTCACCTCTTGCTCCTTAAAAAGAGAAAGCTGTGAGAGAAAATAAGATAAAGAATAAAAGAAGATAATTCTGATAAAGTAAATAAATGAAGAACTGAATTTTCACTGAGAGTAAGAGAAGATAGGTAGAAAATAATGTCTGAGTTCAGTTATCATCAAGCACAGACCAATTGTTAGAAAATCTTTCATGAAAAACAATGACTTTTGCTCTTTTTTTGCTTTTTAAATTATTCCTTTCAAAACAACTGTGCTCTGAAAGGTTCTCTTTGACCTATATACGCCATAAACAGGAGGTTAAAAGGCCTGTAATTACATCTGACCATTCTGGCTTCTCTACAGATGACAGTGGGGATGAGGTTCCTCCCTTGCTCCTGGGGGAGCAAGTCTAGTTTTTAGGATTTACTTGTTTAATTAACTGTTTTATTTTCTTCTTTTCTGCCTAAAAGCAGCTGTTCATTCACTTCAATCTCACTGCCCACCTTATCCATTCCAAAGGAACCTGATCCATTCTGAAGGAAAGTACTCTCCAGGCCAAGCTTTCTCCTGACCAGAAGCCCACCAGGACACCTTAGGCTGGAACTACATAGTTCCAGCCAGAGAAAGATTTGTTCCTCCAAGTGCTAAGTATTATTTTCATTCCTGTTAGGCTGAGTCTCTAGTTGTTGTGATCTTCCTTTCCATTTTTGTCTGTCCCAAGTAATTTTCCTTGCTTGTTGAATAAATACATTGGAATACTTCCCTTCTCATTAGCAAAAGTATTTAGTATTTAAATGTAAACTTAAAGCAGTGTCAGTGTGTAGGCACACGCTGAGATAGAGCACATAGCAAGAGGCTGAGAAATGGGTTCCATTCTTCAATCTACCACTGACTAAATTCGTCACCTTGCTTCAGATTTCACCCATCTGTGAAAGGGGATAATGATCCTTTCTTAACTCATAGGGCAAGAATGTCATTAATATTTGGACTTGGTTTCAGATTATTGAAGAAGAGCTTTTCCATTATATAATTTCCCTGTTTTGGCCAGCCCTTGGACTACACCGTGACCATAGTTCCAACTCTATCTATGAGCTGTGATGGCTGGGTTAGGTGCCACCACTTGCAACATGCAGTGCCTTTACAGTGGATGTTTTTGGAAATAAGACAGGAGCTTTTTTAAAGCAAAGCTTTTGTTTGACTCTCTTCGAACTTCAGGAAGGTTTATACTTGACTCCAGATTCCAATTCAGCTACTTGGGACCATCACAGAGAAACCTATCAGTGAAAAAGCATATGAAGTTGCAAGAAAAGGGAAGAAAGGGGCAGCAGCTGACAAAAAGATATAACAAAGAAATAAGTGAGCAGTGGAAAAACAGCAAAAGCTGAAAGTTCATTAACTCTGCATGCAAGGAACTGGACTTGTTTCAAAAGTGGAACTGAAGACTGTATTAGGACTCGATTTTCTGTGGCTCTTTTGCCTCAACTGCCCCAGTGCTAATGCACTACAATGCTGACACACGCTATACAAAAACCTGTAGGTAGTCTGAGTGACTTGATGACACAGAGAGAGATCTGAAATGAATGAGCAAACAGTGCAAATGCCATTCCAATTCACTCCCAGGAACACAGTACCTTAATGATTTCTTAGAGACACAGTAAGTAACAGAAGCAGAGGATTCTTTGCTGTTGCCACAATTGTTCAGAGCCCTTGGACACAGAATGATGTGAAATGATTAATTTTTCATTGTGAATGCCAACCTCCTGGAAACAAGATGGAGATGCTCCTGCTGCCCCACAATGGGCATATATATATATATATAAAAATCTGCACGCATGCTCCATGCTCTGTCAGAGCATGCCCTTTGCTCTTCAGCACATGTGGATGACCTATCTTACACTGAACCCTAAGATGGAAAAACAAACCCAAAACTCATGGATCAGTCCTGAAAGGAGCCTGTAATTGAATCCAGCTCTCTGCAGGTACAGTTGTAATACACAGTCCCTTTTCTAAACTGACATGGCCTGACATTAGTAACCACAAAAATACATATTCCTGTATTACTCACTTTGGCAAACACCACCACATAACTTAAATACCATTCTCATCTTCCTCAAACCCACTAGCAAATGAATTATTTAGTGTGGAGCAGAGAGAGAAGCTGACATGTCTGGTATTTGAATGCTGCAGTGTTCATGTACCTGCAGAGCTGGAGTCCCCAGTCAATTATCTAGCCTTTCTGTTTTATGCAAGTTCATGTGTCTTCAAGACCTTAATGAGTCAAGGCTTACTTGGCATTCGTTTTGTGTGTGAGGCTGGTGTTGAACTGTGAATGGTGATCTGAACTGGGACTGTAGTAAAAGGCCACAATGGCACTCAGCCTGTGTTTTTAAAATGTCTTGTTCTCAATGTGTTCTCTGCAACTGAACTTCGGGCTAGGAAGTGCCTTTTGCAATGTTCATGTGGCATCCAAAGACATGACCTCATTTACTTCTAGGTATAAGCACAATATGAGGGTGATCATAATGGTTTTTAATATGTCAGGTTTCTTCCCTGTAACATTGTTTTAAAAGTTGTCGTTTGAACCCAGAGTCACTCCCAAGGCATTGTTGTGATTAGGGCTGAAATACCCATACTGACATAATGCTCCAGAACAAGGACAGACATACAGAAACCTGCTCTCAGTTACTACTCCACAGAGGCAATTTATCTGTAAATCAAACATGTGGCACACTTTGCTTCAGATTATCCTCTTGATGCACCAAAGCAGCATCTAATCAGCTTTCACTCTAACAAACACAGATTTGTGTCATAAGTGATGTAGCAAATAATCCACAATCTCACTCTGCCCTCTCACAGGAGAACAGGAACAATCTTTTCCCATGAATGCCTAAGGTGTTCACTGTAAAGAGTAAATACCGGTGCACAGAGAGAACTTTGTATGATATGAAACCTCTGGAGGGATTAGAAACACTTTATCTGTCAAAGATGATGTTCTAGTCCTGCAGTACTCTATACAGAACTACAAGCTTAATTATTTGAACATAAGGTGAAGGTAGTACATTTTAAGTGTACATTTAAATGGAAGAATTCTTAGAGGAACCCTGGCAAGAAATAGAATAACTTCTTTTATTTTTGGAGAATGTTTACTATTGCATCATTACAAACAAGAAAATGAGGATTTCTGAAATTCAAGACATTAAAGCCGTATGCCTTAAAATCTTTTCAAAGCTCAACCTAATCAGAGAACTAAGGATTCTGTAATTCTATGTAAAAGTCTGTAATTATGTGTAAGAGTTTTACCCAGATTTTCATTCTTGATTGCAGAACTGTGTTCAGACACATTTAGAATTCCTGTTTTGGTTGTTACTCTGCTTACTCAGACAAATACTATTGATCTCAAAGAGCTTTCTGTACACATAAAAACTGATTAGGAGCTGTGAAAGACCACTGATCCTTTGTCTTCAATTTTAAGCCTCAGGGAATCTGATTTATTCTCCTAAACTTTAATTCTGACATTTTTTTCCTCTTCTAATTCAAGCAGAGGCAGCAACTTGAAAAACTTCAGCTTCCAAAACAAGTGTCATACTTTTTTTTTTTTTTTTTTTGACACAGATGATCAGCAGGGAAATTTCCTTTCGGGAGCACAAGGAGTGACTGAGGGCCCTGTGGGGACTCAGCCTGGAGGAGGCTCAGGGAGGACCTTCTTCCTCTCTGTAACTCCCTGACAGGAGCGTGTAGCCAGGTGGGGATCAGGTTCTTCTCCCAGGAAAGAAGTGACAGGACCAAAGGAAACAGGCTCAAGCTGTGTTAAAGGAGGTTCAGGCTGGACATCAGGAAGAATTTCTTCACAGAAAGGGCAGTCAAGCATTGCAACAAGCTGCACAGGGAGGTGGTGGAGTCACCATCCCTGAAGAGTTCAAGAAATGATTGGGTGTGGCACTTTGTGCTCTGGCCTAGTTGACAAGGTGGTCAACTTAGGTTGGACTTGATGATCTTGCAGGTCCTTTCCAACCTTAATGATTCTGTGATTCTGTGAAGTTAAAGCCTTCCATGCCGTGGTGAGAGCCACGGTCAGTGCTGCAGCCCCAGGAGCGTGGGGTCGGTCGGTGCTGTGCTCAGCCTGCTCCTTGCTTCCTCCACACCTCAGGCAAGAGGCAGCCAGCTCAGCCCTCCGTCAGGAGCTTCCTACACGGCCGGGCCGGCGGACTGGAACGCACCCCTCAGTCCTTGGCGGGTCTCACAGCTTACACCATCACTGCCATCACAGCACCCCAGGGCATCTGGAACTGGTACCACACACCGAAGATCCTGAGGGCGTCTGGCATAGATAGCGCCGGCCCCGCGACCGGTGGTGCTATGGCTGAGCGGGAGGGGATGAGTGAGAGGCGGCGACGATGATGTAAACTGTGGGACGCAACTGCGGGAGGCGGGCCCGGGGATTCAGCCCCGCTGTCTCTGAGGGTGCTGAGAGTCGGGACTCAGGGAGGGGGCTCAGCCGCGCTGTCCCTGAGGGCGCTGCGGGCGGCGCGCGCAGTTCCCGCCGGCGGGATGTGTCCGCCAGAGCCTCCCAGCCACAGGGCGGCGGTAGAGGAGGCGGAGCCGGAGGGCGCTGAGAAGGGGCGCTCTCGGTGGTGCCTGAGGTCATCAAGGCGCGACGGCGGTAGGAGCTCTGTTTGGCTCCTTCCAGAGCGCTCCCGTCGGGATTGTTTTCAGATAGACATGACCACACAGGTAATTAAAAACACAGCGTTAGCTAAGCTAACTGCTGTCTTGAGGTGTGTGTGTATATATATATAGGCTGCTCATGTGTAATATTATTTTTTTTTTTCTTTCTAGTACGGTATTCTCTTCAAGCAAGAGCAAGGTGAGCAAACGCTGACGGGTATTGAGCAATGTTGGTGTTCTGGGATAATGTAAAGTTGATAACGGCAGGTATCCGTGTGCGAAAACCTGGCTATGTTTATATTAGGCATAAATCTGAGTAACTCAGACGTAGCTGTGCTGCTTTTTCAGCAGTGACGCTGGTCACACATTGCATATTTTGGGACAAAGAAAACAGTGACAAGGCTCTTGGAGCACTCAGTAGACCTGAGGAAGAGGGGCGGTTTATTGCCAACATTGCAGCTAGCCATTTCAGTGGTACTAGAATTGATTGTGGCCTTTTATCAAAAGAAAATTCTTAATTTTTAATTACTGTTCTTATACTCTTGTAGCTCATGACGATGCCATTTGGTCAGTTGCCTGGGGAAAAAATAAAAATGATGGCTCTGAAACAGTGATCTCTGGCTCTTTGGATGATCTGGTAAAGGTCTGGAAGTGGTAAGTACTCCGTGTTAACCTGTGTTAGGCCTTGGAAGTAGTCAGTGTGGAGCAGCCTTGAATATCCACAATCTGCAGGGATGTTAGAAGTTACCACAAGGAGGGGGTAGCCTGGCACACAGAGCTGCTTCTTTGAGCAAGCTTATCTCTGTTGGTGTGTGCCTTCTCTTGGAGTGGTGGCATTCTGGTGTGCTTTCATTTCCAAAGAATGAGAATCCTTTTGAAAATGCATATCAGAGAATACTTGATGTACTTCTAAACCAAAGAATGAGATATGCATCTTTTGATGAGACACTGCATTTGGAGATGTGTACTGTGAAAGCAATAATAGGAATAGTGAGAAAGTGGAAATGACATCTTCCTGTTTTATTGAAAAAAAGATCCTGGATAAGCCTTATGGAAGTATGCTTTTGCAAAAAAGTTATTTTGTCTCAGGCAAAGCAGTGTGAAGAATGTGCTTCCCTTCAGTGAGAGATTTAGCTTGGTTGGGGTGACCATGAAAATGGCACTTTGTGCTGAGCTCATTGACTCTGTGAGCACACGCAGACTGGTGTGTGGTGGATGTTTTTGGTGGGATGGCTTCCAAACTTAAGACAAAGTACCTGCTTTGCAGGAATATGGTAAATTATTGATTTGTCAGTTCTTTAAGTACTGAGAGTGTGCGTGTAGCCCTTCACATTTCATGCGAGGACTTGGATTGCCTTGTGTGGAACAAATGGAAGAATGTGGATTGTTTGTTTTGTGTGAGGCTGGGGATCGTTCAGCACCCCCTGCTGTTCCTAATGAGGCTTTTCTTACCCTTGCACTGAAGGAATGATGAAAAGCTGGATCTGCAGTGGACTCTGGAGGGTCACCAGCTGGGGGTGGTGTCTGTGGACATCAGCCACACGGGTGCCATTGCAGCATCCAGCTCCCTGGATGCCCACATTCGCCTCTGGGACTTAGAGACTGGCAAACAGATCAAGTCCATAGATGCTGGTCCTGGTAAGACACCACTGCTGAGCTGGCTCTGCAGGAGAACAGTCTGACCTTTCCTGGCAAATACTGAATGCTGGGGGATTGGGGTATATGAGGCGATTAAGGTCTTTGAGGGGTTTAATCTTTTCTATATTTGCAGAAGTCTTAAAGGTTTTATGAGCGCAACACAAGGCAGCATCAGACAATTTTACGTTTATTTTTACACACTACTTGTGCTTTCTCAGGTACACATAGTTGGCTTTTTGCTGTATGCATAAAGCAGAATGGAAACCAGCTTGCTCTTACACATGTATTGGTAAAGGGATATTTGGAAGAAATAATTTAAGTGCTTATTCAGATGAATTTACAAAGGAGTTCTGAATGCTCTTCATAACACTGCAGTGAATTTGAGCCATGTATGTGATCCTTTCTTATCCAGCATGTCCAATCCTGAGCAAACAAGTCAAAGCAGTTATCAATATTAACAATGTTAATGTTCTCCAAGCTGGAGTTCAGGGCCTAAGGTCTTGTTCCAAGTATTTCATGAGTCCACTGGAAGTTATGAATTTAAGAAGAGTCTTGCAGTGTTTTAGGCAATTCATATTAAGCTTTTAGAAAAAAACCTATGAATTACATTGTGCCAGATAAATAAATACATTGCACTGCTATGAAAAATGATGGGTTTTTACATTTAGTTGCAGAAATGTTATCTGTGTTATGTTTGTATATCTGCATTGCATTTCTCCTGCATCTTCTGTGCTTTGCTACATTCTAGTATTGTTTTTTTCAGTAGTTTTAATCTTTTGGTACCAGGAAAAAGTAAGAATGTAGACTTAACTGATGCAGTCTTAAAGTCTAAATTTATTGTTACACGAGGGTCTCATAAGATCAGGGTCTTACTGGAAATGTAATCTTTTACTAAATGTAAGTAAATGGCTCAAGATACATTCCATTAATTACATAGAAGGGGTAATTTGATGAGCTTGTACATTCTTAGAGGGTTAGACATCTAAACAGATGCATATAGAACTGACACTGTTGAATAAGACTCAGAAACAGGATCCAGCTAATTGGTTTTTATTTTTTAATACAGTTGATGCTTGGTCCCTGGCTTTCTCACCTGATTCCCAGTACCTTGCAACAGGAAGTCACGTGGGGAAAGTAAATATTTTCGGTGTTGAATCGGGAAAGAAAGAATATTCTCTGGACACCAGAGGAAAGTTCATCCTTAGCATTGCATATGTAAGAAGCACAATTGATAATTCCTGATGAGAAATTGCTATTGCTGTAAAATGTTGCAAATAGGTATTCTTGTTTCCATCTATCAGTTTATCTCTACAATAATACTAAGTGACATAATTCCAAATTCCATAGTTCCAAATACAAATTGTGTGACATTTTCCCCCTGCACATCTGGAAAATATATTTGGATCTTGCTTACAGTCTTCTGGATTTTTGGAGCCCAGGTATCTTGCATAGATCATTATTTGAGAAAAGTTTCCAAAGGAGTGTCAGGGCTTACACAGTATAAATGCACACAGATGTTAAATCACACTTGCTGTGTTTTATTACAGAGTCCAGATGGAAAATACTTGGCCAGTGGAGCAATAGATGGCATTATCAATATTTTTGATATTGCGACTGGAAAACTTCTGCATACTCTAGAAGGTATGGTTTGGTTATTTGCTGTACCAAAATTCTGCCCTCATTTCTGACAAAATTAAAGGATAATAATGAAAGTCAGAATAAGCTACAACAACCATGGCAAAAGTGAGTTGACATTTTTGTCCATTAGACAGTATTTAGTTATTTAGTGTGCTCTAACCTAAACCACTTAAAATGTTAGAGGCAAACTGTAAACTCGGCCTTGCATCATAAATGCCTTTTAAAAGATACAGTCAGTAATGCTTAACTAAATTCTTAAATCGTAGCTCCTTGTATTGCAGAAAAGTACAAGGGAATGATGCCAAGCCAAATGTGTGCTGCCATGTGTATGGTTTTTCATTTTTTTATGGTGTTTGTTCTAAAGCAATTTTTTGCTGTTCCAAAAAATAACTGAACCTTTTATGTTGTAGAAGACGTGCATTTTCTAACAGAAAAATGGGCTTTTAATGTTCATGCAGTTTCTGCCCAGTTGTAACCAAAACCCCAATCACTTAAATATGCAATCATACTATAAAATATGACATAATTTCTAATAAAGATCCATAGCTGAAAGAAATGAGATACTCTGTGTTGCAGACATGCCTTAACATTCACAGTGTCAGTTTCCATTTTCTTTTGCGGGAAGACACCTCTAGAGAGAAAGAGGCTTCAGAGGCTGCTCTCTCTGAGCAGGCAGTGCTTTTGTGGCATAGCTTGCTGAATGCTCGCATTAGTGAGAGGAATGCCAGTCCTGATCTGTCCCTGTGCCTGCAGGCCATGCCATGCCCATCCGCTCGCTGACCTTCTCCCCTGACTCCCAGTTACTCGTCACTGCCTCCGATGACGGCTACATCAAAATCTACGACGTGTGAGTGGGGACTCCCAGCCCTACTGGCAGGAGAATGACTGTTTAGAGAGGCTGAAACTGTGAATCATAGATCAAACCCTCAGCTCTCCAGATTCCTTTTCAGCTTTTGGTGACTTTTTACGTAATAAGGAATCTTAAATCATAAAATACTACATTCTTAGATAGTTTTTAAAAGTTTTTAAAAGTTGGAGGTAGAAGAAAGCTGTAACTTGAAAACAAATTACTTTCCTCATATTTGCCTGTAGGCAATAAGCTAATTCTTCTGTGTATCTCTCCTGTGAGCTTGTGTTCACCCTTCCTAAACATCTGTTCTGTATGCAAGAAATTATATTTATGACCTATTTCTGTTGCATCTTGCAATACCTTGGAAGACCTTGGGGAGGAAAAGGCCCTGCTTCAGTGATTTCACCCCCTAAACCTGCATTGCTTTGGCTTTGGTTAAACTATTTGTCCTCCCATGCATCGTCTTAGTGACTTATTTTTATGTTAACTATTCGAAATGGAGAAACACAATCTGCTGTAACACCAGTTCAGCTTGGATGAACAAATCTCCAGAAGTCACCTTCCATTGAACCATTGATTGCACTAGCTAGAGTATGTTCCTGTTGCTTTTTCCCTGGAATTCAGAAAGCAAATGTTAACATGTTCTTTCCACAGGCAACATGCAAACTTGGCTGGCACATTAAGTGGTCACGGATCCTGGGTTTTAAATGTAGCATTTTGTCCCGATGATACCCACTTTGTTTCCAGGTATTGAGGATTTTCAATTGTTTATGATTACTGAAAAAAATATTTTATAAGGGGAGATGGATCATAAAAATTAAATGTGTACAAATTGCAGTGAGATCTGTAATGAAATAACATAAAATTTAAAGGCTCGAGCCAATCTGTGATGTGATACTAGCTGTAGTGAGAGCATTTTACAGAGTAAGTCATTCCACTGCAATGTAGTTCCTGACAAGTGAAAAACACCCAACCTAAGAGAAGGGCAGTTTGAGTCTAAATAGCTGAAAAATTGCTGTTGTATCAAGAATTACAACCTAAACTAGTAGTACATTAATCTCATTGAACTTTAGTTCAATTAATTCTTTAAACAGCTGAGGCAGCTGGGGGACCAAGTATCTGTAACAGGAATTTCCTTGGATGTTGAAACAGTAAATTTATTTTAAAAGTATTGGAACCTGGCAGAAGATGCAGTCTTTTGCTACTCCATCCCTGTATTTGATGGGTTGAAGAGGGTTTCCTATGTCTACCATGTGAGACCCTTTAACGTTTGCATTAAACTTTAGTTAATCTATTGATTTAAACATTGATCAGTATTCTTTTTCTTTCAGCTCATCTGATAAAAGTGTAAAAGTTTGGGATGCTGGAACGAGGACCTGTGTCCATACTTTCTTTGACCACCAAGATCAGGTATGGCTGCTTATTCCCTAAGTCACTACACAAGTTCCCAGGAGAGCTTGTGTAGCGCACATTTGTGCTTCAATTTGGTGCTGCAGCTCCAGGCTTGCAGTAATGCAGCTTTAGCTTGCTATGATGAAACTCCAGAAGTTGTGGTTATTTAGCACTTACTATTGACCTGGTACTCCCAAGTGTATATGCTGATCTCTTCCAAGTAACTAACATTTTTCAGGCCCAAATAAAGGCAATCCTGAATGGTCAAAGTCTCACCAGGCTCCATTTGTTACCTTTGTCTCTGCCCTTACTTATTTCTGTGACTTGCACAGCATGTGCATGTGGAAAGGTGGAAATACTTATTTAAAAGGATGGGATTACCTAAACAGATGCTTGAAAGCAGCCTGGAAATTTGGGAGTTTTTCCTCCTCCCATGTCTGTAATACTGTGGATTTTTAGTTTATTGCTCAGTGATAGCTACCTGTAAAGGAAGGAGTTAGGTTTCTACCCATTTATTCTTTGTCCAAATGTCAGGTGATAAATAGAACGGCATTATATTTTAATGGATCACTGAGCCAGAAACAAAGGATATTCTTCCAGATTTTATCTGAACGTTTTTCTTCATAGTACTTTCTTGCTGGTAACCTTCTTTCCAGTTATCTATGGCTATGGGGGTTTTAATACTGAAGTACCAAGTGGGACTTGATTTGCTCTGTTGTTTTAGCTGTTGAGTAAAATCTCATTTAGTCTGTGGCAAACAGAGATATATCAGTTACTGGAATGCTGGGTTTGGGTACTAATGCAAAATAGCGTAAAAGATTGCCCCAAATATACTGTTGTCAGCGCACCTGTTCTGCATTTCACATTAATGTGCTGGGTAGCCTTCACCCTACTTGATGTCATTCTGATAGAGATGGGTGTTACTTAGTAGCTTGTGAAACTGTCTTAAATCAGAGGACTGACCTGAATTCTTCTAAGTAAGTTTTGCACTGGTAGGTCAATGGTTTTCTGAAAGAGCTCAAGGATAAACCAGGTCATTCTTCAGTCTGTTATGATGTGTCAGTCTGCATGACAAATATTTCCTCTCTTGCTTTCCTGCACTGTAAAATACTTCTTTTCAGAAAGGGCTGCAGGATGGGCAAGAGAGAAAATGCTTGGGTTATTTATGCAAACTGGGGCAAGTACTTTCCAGCCCTGATAGAGTATCTCTGGCTTGTGTAACCCACTGTCAGCGGGAGTGGCTGTTAGGGACTCTGTCAAACTGCTCTGGGTTCAGCAGCCTTAGCTGCTGTTGAAGCAGAAGCCAGAACTGCACCAGTTCTAATCAGGTAACTTTTCAATAATCCTTTCTCTACTGCTTGTAATAAATATGACTGCCACAAAGATTCTTCTTCTTTGTCCTCTCTTGATAAACTTGCATATGTCTTATTTACAGGTTTGGGGAGTGAAATACAATGGAAGTGGGTCTAAAATTGTGTCTGTTGGTGATGACCAAGAAATTCATATTTATGACTGTCCAGTTTAAATGTCTTGACTCAGATGCTTCAGTAAATCTCCTTTGGCAGTTTCAAGGGACTGCTATTCTTCTATGTTATTTTTTAGTATGATAAAAGCACTTCATACTGATCTGCAAAATCAGATGTTTATAGCTAATTTTGATTTTGTTTAGCATGAAAGTCCTACTTTTTTAAAATAAAAGCTACAGTTTCAAGTCTTTGTGTCTAATTCTTGGAAAAAAAGTATTTTTGGAAATACATAGTCATGGGTGCTCAGTTAATTGCCCCTGCCTTTAAACATAAATAGACCAGAGCTGGAAAGCATGGGCTGAGTGTCACAGCAGCTTATTTTAGCAGAAGGAAAATTACCGAGGTTGTGTTATATAAATGTGGGAAATGACAGCCTGGGCTTGTCCTGATGTTAGACCAGTGAGTGCAAGAGGATCACTATAGCTGAACACCTCTTTCAACAATTGTGTAGTACATGGACATAGATCATTCAGCATGGTTCAATTTCACTAAAGGGGAGCACTTCTTTCGGACCCTAACTTAAAACAAACACTACTAGAAAATAGGTAAAAGGGGAAAAAGCTTTAATGGGATTACTGTACTGTGGTATTGTGTATGTTATAAAACAGCAGTAGTATACCCAATACAGGTGGTTTTGGTTTATTCATTTTAGTTAAGGCACAAGTATACAATGCCAAGAAGGAAGTAAAAACCCTTTCTAGGGAAGGCCGAAATACAAAGCTTGAGCTTCTGAATGGTCAAACTTTTATTTAGAGGTATTTGCTTCTATGTAACACATTAGAGGAGAGCTTGTAACTGTAGGTCACACACACAGGCAGCAGAAGGAATGCTACTGTAAACCCACAAAACACAGGAAGAGGGCTGTGAGGCAGAGAGGAGGGCATGCACAAAATGCTTCTGAAATACAAAATGAGACAGGTATGAGTGGTGCAGCTAACACAAAGTTGAATATTGTGAATAATCAAGACTAGATGAGGAGTCTGAGCTTTGAACTTGTTTAAACATTCTAGAGTGGCTTAGAAAGTACAAGAGAAGCATGAGAAAAGGTGAAGTACTATTTATTAGAATTTATTCTGCTATGTTTTATTCTATGAAATTTCCAGTATGAAAGTATTTACATAAGACACTCCACTTAGCCTCTATCAATATTGCTGAAGTCTTATAGAAATAGCACAGGTGACATAAATTGAGAACCCTCACAGCAAGGAAAATGCATATCAACTCAGCTGGTTCTCAGCTGTATGACATTTGCTTTATATAGAAAGACTACAAGAACACAATATAAATTAGTTACAAAAAGGTGATATACTGACAGCGCAGCAACTCAATTTGCTGAACACAAAAACCACAAGCAATGGCTATTACAGCCATGCAGTTTTCATTGTGAAAATTTACATTTTAGATGATATCCACTCCACCTTGCTTTAAGATGTCTGACACTGTACTCCTGTTCTTGGACCCTCCTCATCTTCTTCATATGCTTCTCCTGCACTATTACGGTAGGTTTGCTCATTTGGATCAAAATCTTCAAGGTCAACCTGATCCATCTCATCTGTAACCATAACATCTTCTCGTGAAGGAAGCAGAGCCTCCAGCAGAGACAGTTTCTCCCTTGGGAGCCAGTAGTGCTCTGGAAACTGGACCTAAAATTTTACAGATTTTTTAAAATGAGTATTTATTCATATGCAAACATGAGTATACTGGCTACAGAAAAGCATGCAGCTTACCAAAAATTGTATAATTAGGCTGCCTTTGTCCATTGGAGATTTGTAGACAGGCATCCCTTCGTTGTAAATACACTTTAGGTCACCATGTTTTATCACTTCACCTATGGAAGCAAGAGCTGTAAGTGGGCTACTGTGATGGGACTGGCATTTCACAGCCACACGAAGCAGGGCTGTACACAAGCGGTGTTCTCATGGCACCTCAGGGAGATTGTAACCAATTCACAGGAAAGAACTAAACCCAAGCAGTACAGAACTAAGGCCATTCAGACTATTTCCCCTGCTATAAGAGAAATCAGCTTTTCTTGGCACAGCCTTCAGGCTGAATGAACAGGTAATTCAGTAGAATTTAAGATTCTTGCCTCTTTAATATTTTCCTGGCTATCCACCAGCTGGGACTGAGGTTCATTAAGAAGTATTTGACAGCTTTAGCTGTAACTCTGCATATTTCAGAAACAGCAACAACAACAAAGAACCAACTAAATTAAGTGATTGCCTCATGAACCTGTTCCATCATCTGGTTAGAAAAAGAAAAACCCACATAGAACAATCTCCCCCAAAATCTCCAGTCCAGGTACAATTAAACAGCAAGCATACTCTTAAAAGACCTACCTGGCCTAGTGGATATGACAAGAATTCTGTTGTCCAGAGTTTCAATTGTCTTTCTGAAACCACATAAGGCCTCTGAGAGTTGAATTCTCATTTTTGTGATTAAGTCATGCCCTCGTCTCTGAAAGACACTGTGATCTTTTTGATCAAGCACAATTATGACATCACCAGGCTCCAAATCAGGCTCCTGGTCACCTTCTCCATGAAATACTATCTTCTGACCATCTTTCATACCTGAAGAAAAGAAACTCATTTATTCTTTGCAGAACTATAAATTATAGAGTATTATTAGGGAACCACTACAAATATACCGTTCTTACCTTTATCAACATGAACTTCTATAATCTTTTTCTCTCTTACAACCTTACAGCCATTGCAGTTGTCACACCTGTCCTTCGGATTTATTCTTTCACCTTGGCCTTTGCATTCTGGACACACAGTTTGGATTTGCTGCACCATGCCAGGTCCAATCTGCTGAACTATAACTTGCATCCCTCTTCCTTTACACACAGGGCATTTTTCTACTGCCCCTCTCTTTCCGCCATAACCTTAGACAAAAGAATTAAACTGGATCTCAAAAAATTGCAATAGTCAGGTTGGAACTCACGGACATCTAGAGCATATTTAGGATAACTTAAGAGTAGTTCAGTAATGGAATTTAGTTGCCATCACAAAGCATGCCCCACAAGCTGGAGGTTTCTACAAACAAAATGCTTATACAGCTTATTGTATTAGCCTCTGCCCCACCCCCCAGTAAATCCTGGTTTCCAAGGACCTGTCAGCATACCAAATTCAAGACATAAACATTCCATTAATACTTAACAGAAAAGAATCTGTTTACTAAATATTTAACAGAGTACTAAGATACAAGACCTTATTAAAATTTACCTCAAAGAGGACCAGTCTTTAGGGAGTAGTTAATAACTGTTAAATTAGTAGCATAACACAAGCTAGACTTCCACCCACAGCAATCAAAGAAGTTTAACAGAATAGACATCTACATCCAAGTTCTGAGTGAAGATAATTTTAAATTAGGTACCCCTAACTGCAACTCACAGTGAATTTTAGTTTGTGATTAGAACAATCACTTAGTAACACTGTGGTTGACAGACTAACTCTTGGGTAAGTATAAGTAAGAATTAAATATCCTGGCAGACTTTCAGGGATCAGGCAGAGAAAAAAAAGAGAGAAAAGTAAGAAAGCCTTCAGATTTTTTTCTCAGCCCCAGACAATCCACACAAACACACATAAAAAACCTTGAAGAGGAGTTTGAAACCACTACTTGTTTGTTTTTTTTTTTACCTTCACACTTTGCACAAATAACATTCTTTTGCAGTGCCAGTTTCCTTGTTATACCATTATATAGGTCTTCAAGAGATACACCTAACTGGTGCACCACATTTTTGCCTTTAGAAAAATAAAAGGGAAATATTAATACTTGTTCAGCTATTGTGAAGACAAATGTTCATGCACAGTCTCACTGAAGAAATGCAGAGTTCATTCCAAACTTTGAACACAACTCAGCCCCCTTAAAAGCATGTGCCGTTCCATCAGCTTCCACTAAGCTCCACCCATTTATGTCCAAACATAAAAGTTGAGCTGTAATTAAGCAAAGCATCACTAAAGCCACCCTATCCCTGCTCCTACTCCTAATTTTATAAGCTTAACTGAAACAGTAAGATGCAAGGACACTACCAGCTTCAGATCTGTCAATTTAGGAGTTGCTATTATGCCTGCCTATGAATTTCCATGCTACTTCATAGCATAATTTCAATGATTTTACAGCAAGTTACAACTTGCTCCTTTAACAGGCACTGGGCATGGAAAAGACAAAAATCATACTGTGCTTTTAGCAACACACTGTACTCAGTTTCATGTAATTTCTCCCAAATATTTTCATAAGATTTAAAATTACTGAAGCTTAAGTTGATGGTGTCCTTTTGAAGCAAGTTGCCCAAAAGCATATGAACAAGTGAGGCACAGATTTGGAAAAAAGGTAACTTAAACAGGTCTAAGTCAACTGCTGACTTACTGATGTTTCCCCCTCCCCTACAGACTACCCATTCCCGCTTCAACAAAAAATAAAACAGAACTTAGCAGAAAAATAGCTATGGCTAAGTCATGTTATCTACTTTATTAGAATCTTAATGCTAGAGTAACTAGAAAAATCATAGTTTACTTATTCTATTGTTGCAACAAGTAATATCCACACTATGTACACTCAGCAGAACAGCAGTACCATAGCACAGGTGTTTTATGCTTAAGTGCATGGTTAGAGTTTCTAGAACTTGTTTAGAACTGTGTACCTCTTCTCTCTCTATTCATTCGGCCTCCACCACCAAAGAACATGTCAAAGATGTCCATGGGTGAAGAGAAGCTGCCGCCACTCAGGCCTCCTTCTTTAATAGCCTGCTCCCCACCCTGGTCATAGAGGTCCCTTTTCTTTGGGTCCGACAGAACTTCATATGCCTGGGATATAAGTTTAAACTAAAAAGAAAAAAGAAGCTCTGAACAACTATGACCAAGAGGAAAAGTAGCCCTTTCATATACAACTCCATCTACAGATTGAGCCACTACAGCACCCTCTTGTAGCATTTGTTTCCAAAAGGAAACTCCCTAGGTAATAGTACATTTTTGTCCAGGAAAACCACCCCTTTCCTCCCTCTCCCCCCTCCTCCCATGTTTTAAGTGAGCTTAAATCAGTCACATCCACCCTACAAGTATACAACAACTACATTTTGTTGATTGTGGTAGTTGCAACAACCATTATAACTTTTAACAAATCCATTTAGAAAGGAATATGGCACTATCCCTGAAGTCCTGCAGGTGCCCAACTGCTCATGGCCACAGCAGTGCTCACCAGCCTAGAGCTACACAGGAATCCTCCATGCCTGCTGAGCTGGTACATCCAGCTGCAACAGAGATTTACATGACCAGACGCTGGTGTTGCTTACTCATCACAAACACAAGGACTCTGATACAAATCAAAACACCCACTTTAACAAAACAGTTAAGGAATTTTCTTAAATAGCTATGAAGAATTTCCTATTACTAAGATTATCAACTGAGTTTTTAAACATAATTTGCTATTACTGGAATGACTACTTCCATTTTAAACTTAATTTACTCATGGCCATGTAAAGTGGTGTAAGCAAAAAAAAGCAGGCCCAAAATAAAAGCAGAAAAGGTTATCTTTGACTAGGCTACTGTCTGAGTTCTTTAGATTAGTATTCTAGAGATTTAAGTATGGACCTTCTATTCCTATATTAAGGTATTAGCAAACCAGCTTTTAGATAAACAATCCCATCATTCATGTTTTCCATAGTTCTCTAGTTGTGGTACTCATTTATCATCCAAGCCAACACAGGCAGCTAAGCGCGTCTGTGCTGACAGCATGTAAAATAGTTCTCTTGTAAGCAGTCCACCCACGTGCAGCCCAGTGATTCCCTGGGTATAATTACCTTCGACATCTGCATTAGCATTTTTCTCTGAAGAAAACCCATCCTGTTCAGGAACACAAATCCATCCAGCACAACAGTGCAGGCAGCTAGATCTACTACCAGCCTTTTCAACGTCTGACAGCACAGTGGCCACTGGCAGACTAGAAATCCTGCCAGGTTTACCTGTTTGAACCAGCTCCTCTAAGGATGATCTTCCACCGTAACTACGGGGAAACTGGTATGCGCCACAGACAAAAAGAAAAAATGCCACATCCCCTTTGCCACAGCTAGGCTGTCAGGCCTGTTGTCAGGCTCAAAGGTCTGAATAGAGACCTGGAAGTAAAGGAGCCTTCACATACTGGCCCTAAGTTCCAGGAGGGCAAAGCAAAATTTTTACTATGACTGAGTGCACGCCGGATTTAACAACGGCCTGTCTATGAGGGACCTGTGGTGTCTCCGCGGGAGGCCCTGCGCCGACCTCCAGTTCTGTCTGCAGGGCCGCCCAACGTGCGGCCCAGGGGGCTCTGCGGTGAGCCCAGCTCAGCCCCGGCGGGCCGGACGGGGCCTGCCTCACGCAGGGGCCGCAGGTGCCGCCGAAAGCGCGGCCACCTCCCGGTGAATGGGTGGCGCACAGGCCTCGGCCCAGCCCCGGCCCCCAACCCCACGTACCCGCTCGCCCTCGCTGGGGTTCTTGTCGGGGTGGTACTTCAGCGCCAGCTTGCGGTAGGCGCGCTTGATCTCCTCGGAGGACGCATTTGGCTTCACCTGCAGGATGTCGTAGTACTCCGTCTCCTTCACCATGGTGAATGCCTGTGGGAGAACGCGCCGCGTTACCTTCGGATTACCCCCGCGTTACCCCGCCCCGCGCCCCGCCGAGGTCCCTCAGGCCGCGCTCACCGCCGCGGTCGCTCCGCTGCAAGTAATGCCGCCACTACCGCCGCCCGCTCACCGATCCCGGCAGCCCCGCCTCTTCCGCGGGCTTTATACGGGCTCCGGCCGAATCTTCTGGAATGACGCCGCGCGTGACGTCACGGGGCTGGAACGGTCTAGAACTGCGGCGCGTGACGTCACCGGCGGTGCGTGCGCGGGGAGGAGCCTCGGGCCGGCTCCGGGTTTTGTAGTCAGTGTTTAAAGGGCACTATGGCCCAGTGTTCAGTCGCTCATGCTGTACAGCTGAGGCCCCCCCGTGGCCGTGCCTGGCATTCCCTGAGTACAACTCGCACAAACCAGTACTCGGCCAATGGAGTACCGAGGAGCTGACGCTGAATTAGAGCTGTAAATGATTATCTATGTTAATGTGGTAATGCACGTCTCTTCTTACCTCTTCTTTATTGTCTTTAGATTTATATGTAATACCATTTCTCAATAAAAGTTCCTGAGTAATAACTTCATTATATGGAAGCTTTGGATGACCTTTCCATTAGGGTTAAAATGTGACTATTCTATGGAGTTAAAAATATATAAAAAACCACCCCATATTTTATATCTTTGTATTGTAGAAACAATCTGTTCAGTCTAATTTAGAAAGCCTCCACCTGTGTCAGCTTTTAGACAAATCTAAAATACCGTGGACCCGGTAGGAGTGACTGGTCCCTTCTGAGGTACCTTGATTCGCCTGAGGGGACCCCTCATGGCCGACGCCCCAGTAGGTGCCGGTTTCTCCCTGCGCTGTGAAATCCATTAATTTGCCTCTGGGAGAGCCTGGCGAGCACCTTGGTACAACCTGCCACGCGTTGTGTGTTACATCTTTTTCTGGTTAATTAGTAGATCGTTTTCCTGATGCTTTGTTCCTCAGTATTTTGAGCTTTTTAAATAAATTGAGCTAATGCTGAGCCCTTACTCTGCCCTAAAGATTATAGATAGGTTTATTCACCTATGCTAAATTCTACTTTGACTTTAAACCTAATAGCATCATTGAATAGGGACTATGTTGCTTGTGTGTCTTATTGGCATATGGGATGCACTTGTATAATGTTTATTTTATAGCACGGAGGCTATTTAGTCTCTTCTGGATTTGGGGGAGTAATCCTCAGGTAATAATTGATCCTTAAGACAGACCATCTTCCTGTCAAAGGCAACAGAATTTAACCAGGTAACCCATCTCTTAGAGGTAGGAGTGGGGAAGTGAATTTTAGAAGAGTGTATTTTAATGTTTATGTTACCTTTTACATGTAAAATAATCCTGCTGGGTGCTGTCTCCCTTCTGCCCTAGGCAGCACAAAAAGAACATAGTGTTTCTTCTACCTGTTGATCTATCACTGGAATGGTATCCTCTAAAAGAGAAATCTCCCCATCTCTAGAGTTTTTGGAAGTACTTCAGATTAGAAAAAAACATCTCATGGGAAATACTTCAGCTTCTGATTGTTAGAAGTTTGTCAGTATTGCTCTGTATTTGTCCTTTCCTCAAGCTGGCCTGCCTGGAGCAGACTTGGAAGCTGGGATAGTTTTCATCTCAATTAATTATTTACTGTTCAGGGGAAGGAGATAACTGGTACTTGTGTGAACCTGAGCAAAAGTATATTTTTATAGAAGATGGCAACTTAATGTTGAAAATTCTCAAGTGGGAACTACAGAAAAGCAGCATGAACTGAGAACAGATTTTGCTCAAACTTGAGTTGAATAGAAATGCTTATAAGCTGTTTTTTTATTCCAGGAAACAGTTCCTTATTCCTGTGAATAATTTTGTGAAAGCAGAGCATCTCCTGTGATTATGATAACCCAAAGGTTCCAGCACCCTGCCTTGCCAACCACAGCCCAGGTAAAGACTCATTATGACCCAAAGGAGAGGACCCTGTTGTGTTTCCTAACATTTGGAAATGGGGAAAAAGAAAAAGGCGGAGGAAAAGCAGCAGTGTGGGATCTGAATGAAAATTTTTCAGCGTTTGGAGCTCTGGTGCCAATATAATGAACTTTCTACTGTATTTCCATTAAATACTATGAGAAGATTGAATTAATACAATCTACTTATATTAAGCATGTAAATTTACTGAAGGAGGGCGAGCTAATTACAGGAACTCAACAGAAAATATGAATGAAAAGTACAGTTCAAATCCACAAGAAAGGAATCAATATTGGTAACTATTACTTTCCCTAAGCATAATTATCAGCAGTTGAATATGTAAATCGGTGTTTTGCAATTGTGAAATTATATTGAAAAGTAAATACAGAAACTATTTTCAGTAAACTTGTAAAAAGAAGTAAATATCTCATTTTTAAGGCAAAAAATAAGGTTTATTCTCATAATGGTCTTCACCTTAAAGATAAATTAGCTGTAATCTGTAGTTCTGAACATAATATTTCCATTTTAGAAGAAACAATAAATCTGTTTATAGCTTTGTAGAAACTGAATGCTTCAGTAGATGAGAGGCTTTCAAAGCACATATGAATTTTAGAGATCCATTTTTAATGTCATAAAAAAAGTATATAATTTCTGTGAGTAGAAATCCTCATATTGATGTGTGTAGATACTGGTAAATATAATAAAAACTCACACTGGTGGATGGTTTTCTTAGTGTTAACATTTGTTACTTGTAATAACAGCTAGAAACTTGGCTGGTATGGATTTTTGCTTAAGAGGATTGAGCCTCCTACTTAATTTACTTTCATTTTATTAGGGACACCTATCAGGTTATATTTACTTTAATAAATAGTATTTGTTTTCTCCATCTTTGGAGAAAATTTGATACAATCAAATTGTTATTTATTCAAAGAATTAGTAGGAAAAGTAGTTAGAGTTGGTGTTTGAGATTATAAAAACGGGAGAGATACCACTCCATGGATGTTCTTTGCATCATCATGTGCATCTCCTTCATCACACTCGTCTGAGGCAGTCATTCTGATACCTGAGGGGAATACAGTCCTGTAGCTGTCTGAAGCAAGACATTTCCTATTTATGAATACTGTATTTATGCAACAGAGTTAGAATCCTCAGCAGCTGATTTTGTCATGATTAGTAATAAATGCGATACAGCCTCTACACATGCAGACAAATTTCTCAGCAATTACAGAGGTGGTTCCTGTACTCAACCAGCCTGGTGAGTTGGGTGTATGCCCAGCTCTGTTTCTTGTGCACATCTTGCCTACTTAAGTTTGTGCAGTCTAACCAGAAGTTGCTTACCCATTTTTCGGATGAACAGCTAATTTCTTTTACTGTTCGTTCCCTTTCTTCCCTCCTGCCACTTGTAACATGAATCACCTTGTCACTTTTTACTTGCACAATATCAAATTTGCACGTGGGTGTCAACAGGAAAAGAAGCGGAGAATTTCTGTTCTCTGCAAGGAGGCAGGACTGGACTGGGAATGGGGAGTAATTAGATCTTGAGTCTGTTTCATTTAACCACCAGAGGACTCTGGTTCTGAAATAGATTAGTGCAAAACAAGAGTTAAAACTGCTTCCCTCTTGACCTTGGGATCGTGCAGTATCTTTATATGCTACAAGAATTATGCATTTATCTTTTAATCCCATTATATAAACCACTGCTAGAATCTGCTTGTTCGCATTTTTTTTTATCTGGCTGTATTACTGTTTCTCATTTTTGTTGAAAGCAGCATCCTGGAGACACAGGTAAGAGAACAATCTGCTGAACTGCAGCTGCAGCTTCTTGCAGCACCCTTGATTCTCATAAAGAAGTATCAAAAATAACTTTTATTACAAACACTGGGGAAAAAGGTCAGGAGTCTGAGGGATTGTGTCTCTTTTCAGTTGCAGTAAATGTGCATAAAGAGCTTCAGTACTTCCTCTATAAGGTGAAATTAGAATCACAGCAGATTTTCCTTTGTGCTGAGCTGGATTCTTTCAAGCATCCAGATCTCAAAAGTTACCACAATTCCTAAAACATTCTTAGGAAAATATCCTTTAAATGATATTTTTAAGCTTTGATTTTTAGTTTAATTACAAATATAACAGTAAAGTATGACAGTTTCATTTAATGAACCTTTAATGGTCCTGGACCCATAATTAATATATGGAAAGAAAATTTTGTACAGTAACAAACTCTTAGGAAAATCTTTTTGCTATAGATGGAAAGTAAAAGATCTGTTATCTGCAAGAAAAATGTAAATGATGGCATTTGTTTTGAGCTATTTTAGGGTAGTGTACAGTGAGTGACTAGCAGTCATAGCTTTCTTTAATCTGAATTCCTTCATTAGAAATGAATTAGTATAAAAAGCATATGTGAGTTTAAAAAGTTGCTGCTTGCCTGGAGCTTTTCATTCTGGCATCTGCCCTCAGCATCATCTCCTTGGCCCAAGGTAACATATATTGGTTGATCCTTAAGGTATGTGTTGAGACTCACTTGTTTAGTAAGATTTTGCCACAGTAATATTTGAAGACATGTTTGGATTTAGAATTTTGCAGAAACTCCAAAACCTACTCTCATTTAGTAGATCTGTGGAGTTCAGTTATTTTTTTTACTTTTGCTAAAATGTTTTAGACACCAAGTGAAATTTTTCATTTTATGAGAAAGTGGGCAAAAGAGAGTATATAATCACAGTAAATGTAGTTAATAGAACACAGCAGGCAGAGGATTACACTTAGTAGCAGGTTGAAAAGATGGCAGGCTCTAAGAAAACAGATTTGAAATAATGAAAAAAGTTTAGAAGTGATGCCATTTATGTAAAGAAATGTATCAAAACCTTTCAAACAGGAAAAAATAAAGGTTATTAGATGTTTTGCCGGTGGTTGTTGTGAAGTAAGGCATTTTTTGATTTGGTTTGGATTCAGTGCTGAAAGATGGGAATAACAATAGAACTACCAGTTTAATAATATGTTTGCACCAAAAAGTATTGTTTTACACTACTTGTTACTATTAGTTACATGACAAAAAAAGGAGGAAGAAAAAGAGGGCCCTATAATACAGTTGCTTAAACTAACTGGGATGAGTAGCAAGGAGCATCCAGAATTAGTCCACCCCTCTGTTCATTTTAAGTAAATATAAGTTTTATGGTGTTCACTTTCTTGCCTCACAAGTAAATAGATGGGGGAGTACACAGCTCTGGCTAGTTTCACATTTCCATAGTCTTGCTGTGAATTAAAGCTGAAACATCCTGTCCCAAGCATGCTCCACCCACATGCAGGCTGATCTGCCTTGCGGTGCTGTTGGTCATTGACCTTAGTAACAACATGGCTTTGGTTTGGCCTCTCTGATATTTCTGTTTGGGATCTTGTGACAGTGGAAATTTGTAGTTGACAGTGTCTTCAACTCTGAGGTATTAGTTGCAAATTTCTGAAAGGTACCAGTCCTAATTGCAAAGCAAAGGATGTGAACAGTATGTGAGCTTTATTTGGCTTTTTTATTCCTTTATAGCTTAGTGATCCTGTCAACGCCCAGAAGTCTTAACCCATAGCTGCAAAAAACAGCCCATCCAACCACAAAAATATCTGTCTGGGTCTAGTGCAGTCTTGTGCAACTTGCATGCAGGTAGAGCTAGGCATAAAAGAAAAGGATCATGGCGTCTTGTAAGGTGCAACATGTAAAAACCATCATTTCAAGATGAAGGTCTTTTCTGCTGAACTGTGTATAAGTTGCTGGCCTCATTTGTTAGGATTTATTTCTTGAAACCTAGAAATGTACCAGAACTGCAAAGGCAGGTTCTGTGTAGACCTATTATAGCTTGACATTTATGAGCTTGTTGTTCAAGCGACAAGACTGTAGCTGACAGTTGCAGGAGACAGAGTTTATCACAATCATGTGAGTTTTCTGTTACAGTCACACAACAGAGAGTTCAAGAGCAACTCATCTCCACCAATTCCCACTGATAAATTCCCCTTACTTCACAGCCTGGCTTCCCTTCTGGCAGTAACAAGCTGCCCTTGTTACTGGGGGAGTGATTTGTTGCTGGAGAATGCTTGATTGTGTCAAAATAATTTGCTAACCGTTAGCTAGTTTAAGAAAAATTATAGGAAAAACAAACCAGAAAAATCCTTCATAAACACGGTGAGTACAGAAGACATGTATTTGAGGTTTTCTGGTTTTTTCACTGAAAGTACAAGACTTAGAGAGTGAGCAGCCATTTCCTTCCACAAGACCAGCCTGTTATCCAGCCACTAAACACCCAAGATGCAACTCAAGAAAGGTAACTAGCAGTTCTCTAGTTGGATTCCTTCATATAGCATCTAAAACATTTTAGATGACCTGAAGAAGAAAAAGAAGAGTTTTCTTGCAGCAGAGTTTTCTTTATTATGTTACTGGAAAATTGGTTGCAAGGAAGAGAACTTGTGGCTTTCTGCAGAGAAGTGTTGGGACAAAGCGTTTGGAGAATTATCCCAAAATGAAGGAGCTAAATCCATCCTGACAAATACAGAGTTTTGCTGCATATGATGACACATTTTTACCATTGAAATATCCCCCATTTTGTGTTCAGATGTTTTCAAATCAAGTTTCTGGTGTTGAGAATAGATAATAACCTTAGACCCTCACTTCAATGTTTTCTTTCATTTCAAATTGCATTGTCTACAATTATACATTTGGATATGGTGCAAGACACTCTGGGATAAAATCCACACTTTCTATAGAGTTAATATTTGCTATCTTAGATACTCCTAATCACTATGACTGTCTTTGTACTACTAAGTAAAACATTTTAGATTATGTTCTCTGGCTCTGAAGGTCATGGCACAGCATGGCTTGCATCTCTCTTCCTCCTCCAGACAGGGTAGTCATTATCATCTCCAGTGATAGCCTCTGCCCTGTGTTGTCCCAGGGAAATGCCAGTTCGTACAGACCAAAACCATGCTAGGGAAGGTGCTCTCAGTGGGTGGCTTGAGCCATTCTGTGGATTTTATTTTGTTTACCAGTATAGAAGTAACCTAAATAGCTGAACTGGACTCTCTTACATCCTGGAAAGTAATTTGTTCAGTCATGTGTAGAAACTTCCATATTATACCATAGGCCTGTTCTGGTGAGGAGCAGGAAGTGCTGCTGTAATTGTGGTGCTGGAGGAGGTGCTTGACTGTTGCAGTTCTGGGTTTCATATGTAGAATAGACTTGAAGGCATTTCCTAATGTAATTAATCTGTGTTTTCTTTGAAGAGCTTCATTGAATGTTCTCTTTTGAAACTAGACTTAGTAAAATTAGAATTGCTTCAACTTGTGTGAACGAATTTGTGAAAATCTTGGCAGAAGAGAATATTTGCATCTTAAAGCACTGTAAACTCATTAAAATTCTTCTCATGGATAATTAAAGAAAAGTGAATTCAAAGGAAAGTTTAACGGTAAGCAGCTCACAGGCACTGGGACATTTCAAGCATGTTAAAATCAGAAAGAAATAGCTTTTGTAGCAGTAGTCTCCTCCTCTTGTATTACGTGTTGCTTTTTCTAACAAATAACCAGTTACTGTTGGTTTCTTTGGTTCTCCAAGTAGCTCATTAATGCCTGATCTGTACAGTTCTTTAGCATATTTGTGACCAGCTTTGCAGGGTTTGTCAGCATGCCTAACTGTGGAGAGACTCTCACAAAACAATTGCAGGATGAAAATGCAAGGAATGTTTCAGGAAGCTGTGAAAATGGGTAAAGTAGCTTGAGCAGCATTTATTTTAACAAACTGATCTACCAATTTTTCCCAGCTTAAGTTTCTCTTGTACCACTGTGCAGATCCACAAGAATTTTGTCTGTTGTCTCTGCTATCTAATGAAGAATAAGGTGTATCTTTTGAGGCTAGAATGAGAGAAAATTGTTAATGAAGATTATAGATAGGTTTATTCACCTATGCTAAATTCTACTTTGACTTTAAACCTAATAGCATCATTGAATAGGGACTATGTTGCTTGTGTGTCTTATTGGCATATGGGATGCACCTGTATAATGTTTATTTTATAGCACGGAGGCTATTTAGTCTCTTCTGGATTTGGGGGAGTAATCCTCAGGTAATAATTGATCCTTAAGACAGACCATCTTCCTGTCAAAGGCAACAGAATTTAACCAGGTAACCCATCTCTTAGAGGTAGGAGTGGGGAAGTGAATTTTAGAAGAGTGTATTTTAATGTTTATGTTACCTTTTACATGTAAAATAATCCTGCTGGGTGCTGTCTCCTTTCTGCCCTAGGCAGCACAAAAAGAACATAGTGTTTCTTCTACCTGCTGATCTATCACTGGAATGGTATCCTCTAAAAGAGAAATCTCCCCATCTCTAGAGTTTTTGGAAGTACTTCAGATTAGAAAAAAACATCTCATGGGAAATACTTCAGCTTCTGATTGTTAGAAGTTTGTCAGTATTGCTAAGTGCTAATATCTGTTTCCAGAAACTGAACTGTTGTACGATATTTAGTCTTCTGTTAAGTTAAATCTAACTGCATATTTTTTTAGGGAACAATTTGCATGTTATGTCTCTTGGAAGATTTATTTGGTCCTTTCAGGTAAAGGATTGGTTGGGATAATTTATGCCATAATGGTTTCTTCTGTTCTGGGCTTTGTAATCCTGGATAAGAATCATGACGAGCAATCCAAAGACTTAAGGTTTTCAGAAGAGGAAGAAGTTTAAGAAATCTTTGAAAACTTGTGAATGTATTGTTGTTGCTTCGGGAATCCTAATGTAGTTAGTAGTAGAATTGTCATTTTTCAGTTTAATCTGTCCAAAGACCATAAACCACGATTTGACTTTTGATCAGAATAGGTATATGTACACTCTAACTCATGAAAGTTAGGATTTTGCTAAGTTAGTAATAATGTCTCTATTTTAGTCCATGCGTGCTTCTATTTGTCACATGCTTAAACAAAAAAAAACCAAACCAACCAAACAAACAACAATCTGTGTTTTCTTCATTCAAGGAAAAAGTTGAGGGAGAATTTAAAAGTACAGTGGTTTGCATGCACTGCAAACAGGAAGTTTAATCTTCCTGTATTAGAAAGATGTTTAGCATTTGGGTTTTTTCTGAATTTCTAATGACAGAATATTAGACCCTAGAACTCAAAATACTTTTGATGCATTCAAAGCTTTTGGCATAAAACTTCTGTGTTTTGTTAGTTTGTTTTTGAAGATGCCAGTGCATGTTGCCATGTCAAATGCTGTTGTTCACCTCGTTTGAAGTTATGTAGCAAATTTCTGTCCCTTTTTTAGTATGCTGGAAGTAGGACTCCAAGTAGAAAGGACTAGACAAAGAAAATAAAATTGTATCAAATGAAAATAGGAAAAAAGACCTTTTATAAGGCTGAAATCGAATCAGTGTGACCTAAAAAATGAGGCGGAGATGAAATAATGAGTTCTGTGGGACCTAACTTTTTTGCTGCATTCCCTGCAAATAGCCATACAGAGATAGCTACTGGAAAAATTCTGCTTCAGGTCTGGGTTTTTGCTGCGCAGGGGAGAACAGAGCCAGAAAATCTGTACGAAGGTCAGGGCAGGGTTGTAGTATGCTCCCAACTGCTGAATAGGGCCTTTCTGTGGGGGAGAATAAAAGAGGCTCGTTACATTGTTCCTTTCTTCCCATTCAGCCATGAAGTTCTCAGCTATCCGTAAAACTGGTCTGCTCACCAAAATAAATGACCTGATTTTTGTGCGTATTTATTCTTAACAAGAGAAAAAAAAGCTTCAGTTTTGTTTTTTGCAAGTAAAGAGATAGATTTTACTAGAAGGTGTGTGCCAGCTGTGTTTTATGGTAAAATAGATCTCAGCTGTTAATTTTATCACTAGTACTTTGTTCTTTATTAAGCATTTGTTTAGCTTTTAAATATACCTTTGTGAGAGAGGAAGTGAGTGAATAATTTGACAAAGACTGGTGTCATCGGTTTGAGTTGCTGGCCCAATGCCAGCGCACTCATGAGAATATAGTTCTTTAAAATAATGCTGTGAGACAGACTGGGAATAAAATAGAGCAGGCTCTAATTTAGAAACAGAAAGAAAACTTAATATATTAACTTACACTAGATAGGAAAAAAAGGAACAGGAAGAAACAAAATCAAAAGTAAAAAGGACTTCCTAAACTACTCCTCCTCCCTGCACTAAAATTCTTACCAAAACTTTCTGAGACGAAACCTGAAACCCCCAGCTTAAAATATTAAGGGAGAGGAGTCTTCCTTGTGCCTTATAGAAACTCCGACAAGAAACGCAGTCTCTTGTGGCCTGCACTCTTCACAAATGACCCACCCCATACAGAGGAGATGTGCATTTGAGAAGCCCTCCATTCCATGGACGGCGCTGTCACCACCACCCATGGACTAGAAACTGCTTGTAGGGTTTTCTTTTGAGGATGCTTCTGGGACACAAGTGCCCCCCATTTCCCCCTCGGAGCAAAGGGTTTTGAGAACAGAAGCCTCTTCTGAGGGCACCACCACACTCTCTCAATCTTCCGTTCACTCACTCTGGCATTGGCATTTTCACCACACAGTGCCCACCTTGCATCCCCCTAGACACAGTTTCAATGAGTTACAGGAGCATTAATGCAGTCTCTATGGCCACTATAAGTCCGGCCAAAAGCCACTCCATCATCTCTTCTTATCTTCTGCTGACATTACAAGTCCCAGGCTGCCTCTCCCATCACTTACAGAAGCCACAGCTGATGAATCGTCTGATAAAGCAGCTCTGGTCCAACACTCCGGGGAGGGGGGTGGCGGGGCTCGGCACCAAATACCCGAAGACATCCTAGATGTTAAATCTTCCACCCCTCCATTCTCAGTCAGCCTGGCGGGCTAGACAGTTCTCTTTTTTCCCCCCGTGGTCTGGAGAATGGGGGCCCAGCCAAGGCCAGAGCTCACAGGCAGCTGTGCTGGCCCAGATCTAATAACAGCGAAGCTTGGACAGCTGTGCCAGCAAGCTGGTAAATGCTGCTGTCCAGGCTTACCCCCACCCCCAGGCACAGGCCGCATGGCAGGCCTCGGCCTTGACCAGGGGAGGCATCCCCTCCCCCTCCACAGCCAGGAGGAGGAGGGGAACCTGTTTTCTCTCTGGAGGCCGGAAGACAAAGAGAACTACTCCACCCCCTCCACAGCCTGAAGTGTGTGTTCACAGAGATGAAAACTTTTCATTGGTTCACAAGGTGACAACTTCTGAACCAGTACTCTCTCACTTTCTAGGATGGGTCAAACCACGACAACTGGTTTCTTGTGCACTACGAAAATCAAAGCAATTGTCGAATCAGCTGAGCCTTTCTGCAAGAGTAGGAGCATATCTGGGCTGATCTATGGCCCTGTTTCTAAGTCTCATGAGGGCATGGAAACCAATTAACAGCTAAATCTAACCTGTTCTTCAAGGGCAAAGTGGAACTTTTAAATAGAATTAATAAGGAATGTATTATAATATTGCCTTCATTTGAATAGAGGAGTAATTAGTAAATAAGATGACCAGTCATAATAGACAGCAGTGTCCTGTAAAGGGCCATGGGGACCTCCTATGACTCTCATTATAAGAAAAATATTACATTACAGAAAATGAGGATTTAAAGAACTAATGTGGTGTGTCATGACTGTGGGTTTTTTTTCCCTTACATCATAAAAAATGAGAAAACATTTTCAGAACGTCTTAGGCAACAGTTGACAGCACCTCGGAGTCTGGAGATACAGTATTGGCTTGGCTGTTTCTGTGCCAGTCACAGGTTTCTCTTCAGATGCTGAAGTATCAGAGCTGTGGTGTGATGTTGATTTAAGCCAGAGTGACTTTATTGTCTTTGTCTAGAACTCTAGGTCAGATCTATGGTTCTAAATTTATTGTCTTGTGCTTATTCCTACAATCTGTCCCCAGACTTCTGTTTTAAAATACTGGATTTGGCTCCTGTAGGATACATGGGGATTTGGGAAAAGATTTCTCATTAATGGAATCCAGATGAAGATATTTAGTTTCTGAAGTCTCTAGGCAAAATGCCATAGTCATTACAGCTTTCAAAGGTTACCTGTAGGTAATTTAAGCCATTGCTTTTTGCTGCCAGGAGAGTTGTCAGATGAATACTTAATGATTCCATCTTGAGTTCAAATGTCCCAGTGAGCTGTTGAAAATGTCTAACACCCAATGAAAAGTTTTTAAGAATGTGGAAATGTAGACCCAAAACACTCCCGAAAGCAGCTCTAATAAGAGATAGTAAGGCTGGTGGAATGTATATAGCTGGATTGGCCTGGAGAACATGCAACAAAAGCTTGGAGGGGGGAATTTCTTAGTGTTGGAGCAGAGATCAATATTTAGGACACTTGTCACCAAGACTGAAACAGCAGATGGACAGATGATTGGAAGAAGGATGTTTTATCATCTACTTTATAAAGGATTCCTTAAATAATCAAACCACCAAGCTGTAGGAGTTTAGAGAAGGGATTCACTGGGTTATCCTCACAAGAAGCAAGCAATGAAAGATAAAAACAAAATTTATTATGAAGTTCTGTCTTGGAAAAATGTGTATTTTCCACTTCAACCTATTTTTATGTGTATTAAATAGGATTAATATTTAATAGTTAGGAAAGCCAGTTCAACAAAGAAGTGTTTGAGAAAAAAATACTTGTGCAAATGGGAATCTGTACGCATTGCTCCCTAAGATAAACATCTGTGTCTTACAAAATATTTCTTTGGGCAAGGTAAGCAGAGAAAGGAATTTAATTAAAAGGTGGGGACTGTTATAAGAAGTATGAAGTAACATACTGACTGCCACGTGAATGCAGCCTCTGGTGGTGGGTGAGCTTGTAGGCGATATGCTCAGAGGAACAGCAAGGCAGAGGAAGGAGCTGCACTGCTTTAGATCATCACAGTGAGGGCAGAACAGCAGAGAGCCTTCCTGAGAGCCACTGAGTCTGGAAGCAGTGACATGAGAGCACTCCCAGGAGAAGCTGAACGGGATTGCTTTTTGGAAAAAATCATGTAAAGGACAGAGAAATTGTATGCACTCCACAGACACTGTAACTGAGCATTCCCTCCTTATTGGCTGTGTTCTCTGTTGCAGACAGTCTGCAGGATAATTTATTTCAAAAGGACAAAAGCAGAAAAATCATGCAATCATGTAAGTTTTATAATAAAAGCTTTGGAAGTTAAGTGGACCTGAACTGCAGTAGCATGGTTGACCACAGCCAAAGCTTTGCAACCTTGAACACACTGTTCCTCTACACTTAGGCACCATGTCACAACCTCAGCTTATCCAATAATGTACGTTATGAATGCAGTATCTTCAACAGTGAATATGTCTCATCCATTAAACCAGAATAAAAATAATTAATAAAATAATAATATTTTGCTGTATGGTGATCTCACATGTGGTACAACAATATCCAGGAGCAGGGTGGGAGTGGAGAAGCTGTGTAATGGAGAAGCCTCTGCAACAGGAATACCAAGAAAGGGAGGAGGAGATGATATCTTCGTTGTGTATCTGACAGCACTTGTCTGGAAGCTCAGAATATGGCTCTGGGTGAATGTGTGGTCTGAACTACCCACTGGTTTCATGGCAAAAAAAGTTTGTTTGAGTAATCTTTGTGAGCAGTTGTGAATGTGATTTTGTGCTGGTTTGAAAGCAAAACCAGTGAAAGACTCCAAGTCAGAAACACAATTTAATAAGAGGAAAAGAAAAGAAATAAAAGAAAGTAAAATAAAAGTAATAGTACAAAAAACCACTGACAGAGTCAGAATACAACCTGACACCCTGTTAGTTAGGGTGGTAGTGGCAGTCCAGATGAGATGGACTTGTCAAAGCAGTGATCCTGTAGAGACGTCTGGTAGCTCCTGTCTCCTCTGGGAGTCCAGTGGATAAAAGCTGCCTGGGCTGTCCCAAACCCTGGATTTATCCAGGTGGGAATGCTTGGCTCCTCCCCCTGGGCAGAGCATCTCCCAATGGGCTGATCTCATTCTATGAGTCATGCAGTGGGTCCTTGATGGCCCATTAAACAGAGATAACTCCCGGAGGGAGTTATCTATGAGTCATGTGGCAAGGCATTGTTGGGCTCGTTAACAGAAGATAAGGAAAACACTGCCCCACCTTGGCTCCAACGGCTCATGGGGATAGAATACATACCTTGGGCACAATTTTACATTGTAACCTAGGACAGATTTCCAGATGTAAAAGTACTTTGACTTGCTATACATGTGTAGAGGGTTATGAGTAAGTATTCTGAAGTCTAAAGAATACCTTGTCCTTGAATAATGTATTAACAATTTATGCATGGAATTATTTGTTAAGCTGCTTATTTTTGCAACTTTATAGAAAGCCTCTCTCTATATAGGAAGGTTGATCTTTTGAAATTTTGATAATCCTTGTAGAGAGCTGACTGGTAAAAACTTAACATTGAAAAGGTTACAAGAGTTGAACAATAGGAATAGGATAAGGAATAGGAATACCAAAAGAATGAGATGTCTTTTTATTTGCTCCCATACATAATCTGTTTAATGAATAGGTTCCCCTTAAATTTCATAATAATATGATGGCTGCATAACAGTTCATGTTCTCTTGATGCAGTTTGTGATAGTAGAAATCACTCTGCAGAAACAAGACCAAAATGTATACTAAAACATAAATTTCATAGTTTTTAAATTTGAGAGAAAAGCTACAATGTAATTATACAGGACACTCAGTGTATCCTGTAAGGCTTATTCAAGTGAGAATTTCTGTAAAATGTTTTTTCCAAAAAAGAAAGTGGTTTATTATCATATTAAAGATTGACCTCATAGATTCTCTTCAGTTTTATTGTTTGTATTTTCACCAGATTTTACTATGAGGCAACAATTTAGAGGACAGCAAATATCTGACTGTATTTGGCCTAGAGCGTGAGGCATAAGCAGAAATCCTAATTCCCAGTGATACTGTATTCAGTGGTTGCTATCAAATACACTCAGATAAAACCAGTAATTGCTATGCCAGCAAATCCAGATTGGATGCTTCTCCTCTGGTGACTCAGGCCTAGCAGGAAGGGCTGTCAGTTACATCAGTCATTATTTTACCTCACATACACATTACTTCCACTGGGTTGCAAAGATGAATCTCACTAGAGCTGTTACAGTCAGGGAAACACAGAGGGAAACGAAGCTCTCCCTTTGTTAATCTGGTACAGAGAACATTCAGATTCTTGCTTTTCAGGTTGGCCTGGTGTGTGAGAACAGCTTCAGTGTGGAATAGCATCCAAGGGGCACAGGGGAGTGGTGGGAGCTGTGGATGGGTTGGGCAGTGTTGGGCTTTGCCCCAAACCTCTGGATAAGCCAGCCAGCCTAAACTGTCCTTTCATCTCAGGTGAAGGCAGTGTGTTGAATTCATGCAGCAGATGAGGTCATGTTTGCTAGAGTGGTACCTTGAAATTAAAGCCCAAATTACATCAGGAAATACTGTCATTCAAAAATCACTCATGGTAATGGAGTTATACAGAAATATTCCTTGGTTAGTTCTAGCTGGTCAATGTTTTGGAACATTATCTCAGTTTGTCCTAATTGACTTGTTTCAAGTGACCTCTACTGTTAAGTTCTTGCTGTGTGTGATTTGTAGAGGTTTTTGCATATTACCTTTGGAATTGTAAACTTGCAGAAATCAGATGTAGAAAGTCTACCTTTAAACTAGTAGTTGGATTTTGGAAGATGCTGGCCCTGCACTAATAACACTGAATAATTTATGCAGAACCTCAGTCTTAATAAAAAATGTAAGAGCCAAAGTCCAGATATCCAAAGCATTTTGGTTTTGCTGGGGCATCTTGGCACCACACCATGGTTCTACAGTGCCTTTTCTCCTTGCTGTAATTTGTGCTCAGTAAGCTCTTGACCAGGCAGCCCCTCCAAATTCTGTTCAGTTCAGTCTTGAACAATTCCAGATACCATAACCATTCTTGGATATTTACTTAATTTTTAAGTAAATAAGGTTAAAAGGTTAAAGTGGGGGTCCTAATAAAAGGTTAAAATAGAGTTATCAGAGCCACATTCACTCTTATATTCAGAAGCAACGTTTCTGAATATATGCAGGAATTGTTGTTGGAAAACTTCTTAATTGTACTTTCACGGCAAAAAACCTCACTCTCAAATGAGCTGCCTGATTCATGGGGACAGGTAAGAACTATGTTGCATGGAGTGTTACCAACTTTAACACTCATGAAGATACTGAACATGTAGGGCTCCTCATAGAACTTTTGCACGTTGAAGCATTAGCAGAGGATGTCCAGAAGCTCAGATGTTGGCTGGCTGTTTTTCTATAAAGAGAATAAACTGAACCAGTATCCTATAACAGATAAGAATAAAGCAAACTAAAGAGATATTAATCTGGGAAAAGTCATTAGTGATGTTTATTAAAGTTTTGAGTATCTTCAAATGAGGCTTTTCTGATACATTACTAATCAGAGTTGTTTTATTCAGAAGGCTTTTCTGCTCTTTGTTTTAGTCAAAAGTGATGTTCAGTTTTCTTTGGACCAAGGCTTTGGTTTATTTGTTTTGTAAAATAATAAAAAGGTTTATTATTCACAAGATATTCAAAGGAAAAGGTTCCACTGGGTGCTAAACATCAAATAGAGTTTTTCTTTGAAATAGGAAAAGAATCAAGAATTATATCAAGTGCTTTGAGATGGCAGACAAAGATATGTTTTTAAGTTATTTCAGATGTTTTGTTTTCATTTTATTCCCAAATAAGTCTTCCTGGTCTGTCATTCTGTCTTTGCAATCCCACTTCATTGTGTCACCATTTCTTCCACATATCAAACACGGGCTTACCTTTCAAAATGCAGCATAATCCCCTTCTACATTTAAATTACCCAGTTTCTCATCAGCGTCCACCTTCACCAAGCCATTTTCAGAGCCTCATTTTGCTTATCAGACAAGCCCTTTCATGTTTTGTGTCATTATGCCATTTACAAAAAAGTAAATATCCTCACAGGCAAGATTAATGGTTACACCTTTTTTTCCTTCAGCTGCTTTTGTGACCTCTGCCCTGCTCCTAGGGGACCTGTGGGGAAGAGCGAGGCAGGAAAAGAACAGTGATTGTCACTTCTGAGGGGTGAAGAGTTACACAGTCTGTGGCAATCTTGTAAAGGGGATACAGCTTGGTTAAGGCTTTGGTACAGTTCAATTTCACTGTGACTAACAGTAATAAATTCTAGGACTGTCGCACATATATAAACATTTTACAAGAGTGGTTGTTAATAGAAAATGGGAAATAGTGCCTGATGTAGTGTTTGGTCCTGCTGTTTGCTCCCTGTCACCACTGTGTAGAAACTGCTTTTGAGATTATTTATTTGAAAGCTGTGAAGGCATTGTTTCAACTTTCTTTTTCTACATTTTGAGTTAATTTATTGCACTGTGGAGGGGAAGGACTTCCTGAGTTTCACTCAGGACTCTTCTGTTGTACCTATGGAGAAGGAATGGAGGAAATCTTAGCTTCTCCTTAGCCTCTAAAGGCTGCTGATTCCCACCACTTGTTCTATGAAATGAAATTAATTAAATTTGAAAATCTTTATGCTGCTATTCATGAATAATCTGCAGTGCATTGCTATATTCAGTCATTTCTAAATGCTTATGGTTTAGATATTTTGCTTATGGAATTCTTAGCAGTCTGTCACCTTACAGACCTTTTGGGTTGGAGTTTGTATTTGTGCTTTAAACTTGGTCTGTTTACTTTTAGGAAAAGTTAATTTCATCCATGTGTTAATGATAATTTCTTGTGTTGGTGAAATTTTTGAGAAGCTTCATCATTGTTGTTTTTGTTGCTGTTGTTATTATTTTTAACTAAATTGCCTTCTCTTCCTGGCCTAAAAAATCCCCTTGACTTTAGAGCTTCAACAGGTATCAACAGTTACAATTTACAAGGTGTTGTGATATTAGCAGTGTCAGTATGATCAGGGTTAGGGTTTGTAACTCATTCTTCATACTTGTGTGGTTCATGGCCTCTTTGTGGAGGTTCAAAGTTAGTGTCTTCATCTGGTATATTCCATGATGTTAAAACCAAAAGCATGAAATAAAGAATGTCATCCTTAGGGTGAACGCATTTCCATTTAACTAGGTCATAGTAGAGTTTGCAACAGAGTCAAAATGTATTTGATAGCTCTGAGCTTTCTAATTCCACCTGCTTGTGTTTTTGTTTACCTTTTGATACCTTATATTGCATATTTGTATGTTGATTGCAGTAGATCCTACTAATGCTCCTGGATAACATCTTAATAGTTCTATTTGCTTTTAGAACCTTTACAGATGCACAGATTGTCTGCAGGGATCTGCTGCCTCATTTGGAGGAGACCCAGGGTGAAGACATAGAGGCAGCAGGTAAGCATGTAAAAGATGATTCTTGGAAATTTGAGCTCTTCTTAGATTTTTTTTTTTAATGTAATTTTAATGTCTATTCTACCAGGTTTTGACTGACAGTTTCTCGGGGCTGAGATAATGAAAGACAAAATTAGAATAAAGCTGAAGTGAGTCAGGGCAGCTGAAAAATTTTCAGGAGTTGTCTGTAAATTTGCATGGATTTATTAGTTTCTGCCAGTGTTTGTCTGTATTTGAGATGATGTCTACATAAAAATTAAAAATAGCTTGATCCCATTGAGAGTCATGCAAAATGTTGGGTTACCTTTGGCATCACAGCCTACTCACCAGCTGTCACCTGGGGAGGATTTGCTGTGCAGTGTAATGACTGGAGGCTTTAAAGGAATATCTATGCTTTGGTCAGTTCTGTGTTGCATCACACTGGTGTCAATTAATGCAACTGCAGTGCTGAATGGCTTGCCTGAACGTGCTACCATGTGGCTTAAAGGAGGTTTGCTAGCAGAACTTTCTGAGGTTCTTTGGAAGGTTTGCAGCCCTAAGAGAGCTCCCTGTTGCCTTGGTGATGCTGTTACTGCAATCTAAATGTACTCATTGAAACAAAATATTTGTTCTAGGAGAAAACTGAAACAGTAAGTACAAGGCTATCTGATCTATGTAGGAATCTTGCATGCAGACTTTATACATGTGTGTAAATACATATCTGTATGGATATATAGTTAATTTTCAATAGGCAGATCATTAATACAAAGTAGGGTTCTTTCCAAGAAGTGGACTGCTGGCTATATGCTTTCAGTGAGCAGGAAATAAATATGGGTGAATAAAGGTGACAACAAACTCCTGTTTTCAAATTTACAGAATTTATTGAATTGTTTGAGTCATACGTTCTCTATGTAGATTGTCACCGAGACTGTGATTCTGCAGAGTGCTTGCTTGTGTGCTTATGAAGGCTCTGACCTATTTTCCTAAGAATTTATCTGGGACAGTGGTTAGTGCTCTCAGCTGGTTACATCTTTCTCTCCCAGAGGCTGCTGCTGGCTGCAGTTTAGAGAAGTAAGCTGGGCTGTAAAGCAGTGCTCAGGCAGGAATGCACAGGTCATTCAGCCACTCCTGCAGAGGTGACCCAAGCCTCTGCCACAAAGGTGGAGTGAACAGCTAAGAGTAGAAACCATTCCAGCTGTTCCATCGTAATTTTCCTGCAAACACAACTCACACCTCATCCATTTAAATTAAGCAGTTCCTTTATTGGTGTTTAGATACGTTTCTAGTTGATGAATCAGGAGCTTACAATTTGTTAGACTTTGTCTTCTATTTGACTTTGGGAATCTGTGGCGCTGCTTGTTATCCTTTCAAATGGGAAGCAGTGTTTAACTTGGAAACATCACACTGATGAGCAGATGCTGAGTGGTGAAGTGAGGGCTGAATTTCAAAAACTCTTTCCAAAAGATCTTTTATGAGAAGGAAGTTCACTGTCTGGTTGCAGGTGGCCTACATTGTATGTAAAGAGAAAAGGAAGAGATTATGATATTTTCTAGTTGTTCAGTTGTTCAGTCAGTTGTTCTAACTTCCTCACTTTATAATTGATACATTCTGCAACCTCAGGAGTAAGTGTATCTAATGAGGACCACAGGTTGTTCTGGAATTTTTTCCCCCGTTCCTTTCTACCAACCAGAGCTCATTGCTGTGGAAGCTGGCCAGATTTGGAGTTTTCTAATGCCTATGTAAATCCAGGCTACCCTTACTGTTGGCAGCAGGCATAATACTGACTTAAAACCAGTGTGAAGTTAGAAGAGAACTCATCCATGCTGGTTTTATTCTGATGGAATCAACAAAATAATTTATGTTGGAAAAGAGCACTGGAGGGCAACTAGGACATCTTTCTCTCATAGGAAGCCTTGTGGTTTTGTTCAGCTGAGTTTTGAAAACCTCCAGGGGTGGAAACTGTACAGCTTCTCAGTCCCTCTTCTTAGGCTGAATCACCTACTTTGTGAAATTCTTGATCCAGCAAGAATTTTCCTTGCTGCAGCTCATGTCCATTGCCTCTTGTCCTTCTGCTATGTGCCTCTGAGAAGAACCTGTTTTCCTTGAGTACCTGCTTCAGTCTTTAACAAACTGTAGGTAGATTTATTTTTTATCTTCCCCAGACTAGAGAAACACAGTTCCTGCAGGGATTCTTGTACATGGTGTGCTCCAGGCCCTTGGCTGCCTGGGAGTCCCTCTTTTGGGCTTGTGCCAGTTTGCTTGTCAGGATCTCTCTCTTGCACACTGTTTCAGGGCAGCCTCAGGAGCACTGAATAGGGGGAAATAATCCCATTCCTTGGTCTGCTGGCTATAATCTTGCCAGTGCAGCCAGGGGTGTAGTTAGCCTTCGTCTCCATTGGGGCACACAACTGACTGGCAGCCAACCTGTCCATGGGAACTGGAACCATGGGGGTTTTCCTGCTGAACTAGCTGGCATCCAGCACATGCTGTTCCATGGGGTTGTCCTCCCCAGAGTGCAAGCCTTGGCTTTACCCCTGTGGAGCTTTCAGGTTGTGTCAGCCCATTCTTCCAGTGTGCTGAGGTCCATCCGGATGGCCACCCTGCCTTTGGTCATTTCCTCAAGTTTGCTGTCACCACGAAAGCTGGTGAGGGTGCATTCTATTGTCCAGGACAACAGTGCCATCATTGAACAGTGTCATTCTCACAAGTAACTCCTGAAACATGTCACTTGGAATTGATTGCTAACAGTTAGAATTGCTGACAACTGTTCTTAAAGACTACTCATCCAGTCATTTTTTTTATCCACCTGTTCCTCCAATTGCAGCTGGTTCAAACCTTCCAAGGATGCTGGGCTATTATTTAGAGGTTGTCAAAGACTGTGTTAGAGTAAGCAATGTGCTGCTGCTCTCACCATGTCAGAGCCAGTCAACTCATTTTCAAAGGCAGATGGGTTATATTTACCAGGGCCAAGTCAACGGTGGCCATTCTGGCTGGTGTCAGTCACCATTATAGCTCAAAATGATTTCTGGGAGAGTTTGTTCTACAGCATTTCCATGGACTGAGGTGAGGCTGATTGGCCCTTAGTTTTCTGAATCCTTTTTCTTCTGCTTTTTGAAGACAGGTGTGGTATTTGCCTTTTTTCTTGTGATCGGGACCTTACCAGATTGCTATGCTTTCTCAAAGATGACAGAGAGCGGCCTTGCAATGGCTTTGACCTGGTTTCTCAGTATCCCCGCTGAAGGATCCCATCTTGTCCCATCAACTCTTTTATATGTGACCAGTTTGTGTAAGTGGTCTCTACTTTGATATTCTGCTACTGTAGGTAAAACATCTCACCTTCCGCTCGGCATGGAAGCTCAGGAAGCCTGACCTTGCCAGTACATACCGAGGTGAAGAAGGCACTAAGAGTATCAAGCCTTTGCATGTCCTGTGTCAGTGAGTTGCCCACAGTATCACTGGTTCTCCCTTTGGTTGCCACTGTACCTGTAAAAGCTCTTCTTGTGACTTTTCAAATTACTTACCAATTTCAGTTCTGAGTTTTGACTTTCCATTCCTGCATGCCTGGGCAAGGTTTCTGTAGTGATGTTTCCTCCTGATTATACTCTCCACATTCTTTCATTTTGGTGCATCGTAATCAGTTTTAGAAGCAGTAGTATTGCAATGAAGGTTACTTTGTACTTGTCCTGGTGCACCACTCCCTCCACATCAGGTCATGGAGGCATTCTTTGAAGGATGTCTTATTTCTCTGATCCACACTGTAGGGGTTTACTGATGTGCAGTATGTTTTATTGTAATTAATAATTATTCCCTTTTCCTCCAGTGGAAAAAGTAGAAGTTTCCATTAATTTAAATATTTTTGTGTGTTTTGGCTAATTTTAAAAGATTTCCTCTATTTATTGTCTTTTCTGTTAGAGAGGATAAAATTGTTTATTGTGGAATACTGGTAATATAGCAGAAAACCCTTTTCCTCCTGCAGCCGTGGCAAGGCAAGCCACAGGAGCTGGTTTGTGTGTTTTATTAGAAGAATCACTGTCTGTTTAGGATGGCTGAGACTTTCAGGTTTACTTGAAATTCCAAAGTTCTGTACCTTTGTTTAATCTGTTTATTGGCACAAGGAGAAGTTTGACACCAATACCAAGCTCTCAGACTAAACAGTGTGTACTCAGCTCCAGCTTTTACTAAAATGAAGTTAATCTTTCAGAGTCACAGACATCTTGAAGAAAAGTGAAAAATAGTGGATGAGAGGAAGAATGGTGTATTTCTGTTGTCAGCAGGATGTGATGGCATCATAATTATGGAATCTTGGATGATGACTGACAGGAATGCCTCCGGCAAAGACCTGAATTCCTTCTCTTGTCATTAGGGCAGAGTGATGTTTTGCAGCATCTCACATATAATCAAGATACTGTTTTGTGAGTTAAATCTGATTAATTTTCAAGCAGAAGTTAAATTACTGGTTTACTTCTTGCTTCACAGGGCACATCTATGGAATATCACTTGGAGTTGCTCAGATCATGCAGTAGGGCCATTCCACAATCAGCCTGTTTGTTTATCTGTCTGAAAGGTGAACTTGGGTCTTTTGCATTTTATATGACTCTCAGAGCTGTTCTTCCATAAACATCTGAATTTGTTTACATTCTCAAATCCTTTCTGGCAGTCGCCAGAGTACTTGCAGGTCAGGTAGTGAACAGAGAGAAGGTTTCACTAATGATATTAGCTTTAAGCTGTAGGGTTAGTGTATTTCTCTTGTCTTTGTTTTTTAAGTACTACACAGTCTCCTTCATATATCCCAGAGGTCCAGCAGTTTCAGCCAGAGAGATTATTAATAAAAAATTAAAATTTAAAAAAAAAATCCCCAAAAACTTGTTATCTGTTTGTCTGTTTAAAGTAATTTTTGATGTCTGGGCTTGTACCATGTCAGAACTTCCCATTGTACATGGTGAAAGGAATAAACTGGCTGTTAAAATATTCAAAATGTGTAATGTGTTCTATGTTGTGTATAATTTCAAACTTGGTAGAAAATATTTGAGTAACAAATGTACTTTTACAACGCAATATTCACATGTAGACAGTTTGTAAGTTTAGGATTGTATTGTAAAAGATCAGTTGAAAACTACAACCTCTTTTAAGTGGTTCTTAACTACTTTTTTCCTCCTGTAAAGTTGAAGATTTACACTTAAGTTTCCATTTTAGTTGGAAAACTGCCCACCTAAAACCCCAGGTATTTAGATCAGCTTTCCTTAGAACAGTTCCCAAGACAAGCTGCAGTACATTCATCCTGTTATAACTTATGAATGAGACTACCCCAAGCCATCTCTTCCTTCAGCACGGAAGACAGTGAAACATGAAGTCTGATCATGGAGCTTTTTGGCCTTGGAGGAGAATGACATAGGGAAAAAAATGTCTTTCCAGAGCCTTAAACAATGACAGTCTTTATTATCTGAATAAAATCTCTGCTCTTTTTGTTTTATCTGCCAATATAGCCGCCTTTAAGCAAAAATCTTTTTGCAACATCTCTGACTTTCAGAATTCATACGAAGGACATGAGCCAAGGTCACATAGTAGTGGATGAAAAAGCATTTTGTGTATGAATTATAATGCAGGTAGCAGGAGTTAGTGGAAGAAAGAGGAAAGGAAAAACTACTCTTTGCTTGCATACAGAAAACTTTCAGTGGCATCAAGTCCTTTGAGCTGGAGTGCTGGGTTTTTTTCCTTGTACTCTGTGAAGCTACAGTTGTATAAGGTAGCAATGCTAATAGTATATATTGAGGGGTTTTATTCTAATCTCCACTTTGGTTTCAGGAGGTACCAAGTTGATTTCCAGCCTGGACGTTGCAGTTTAACTTCCAGATGCTACTGAGGCAGAACACCTGTTTTGCTTTTCCCAATGTTTGTAATTGATGTATTTAGCCAGGCATTCCTTCCCAGGCACTTTCTACAAAGAATGAGCCCTCTGCTCAAAATCCCTCTGCAAACTGACAGAGGAATTTATTGTTCATGTTCCATTGTTTTTACTAACTCTGGGGACAGACTAATTAGATTTTTAGAATTCTTTGGCTTATTAAGGTTTCAGAGCTGTTTTGAGATTTAAGTTCTACCTGCAAATACATGCAAAAGCAAACACTGAATGAGCATTCAGGTTTATATTTGTTTGCGCTGTATCTTGAGTATTGTTAAGGTGATGCACAGTCTCTGAAAGTGATTCTGTTCTTTGTCTTTGATGTGAGTCAAAGATGCTTTTTTTACACCAGAAAAACCTGTATAAGGAAAACAAATGAAACCCCAGTTTTCAAGTACATTTTTGGTTTCTATGTGTAGATATTTCAGGGATTTGATTGATTTTCATTTTTCTCTTGGAACAGTGCTGTTATCTGCTGCACATCTGAAGAGATACTCTTTATTCAAGAACGTTTTTAATACATGCACCACAATATTGTATTATAGCTCTGTATGGTATGATTTTTTTAAGCAGAGCAGTCACCTACCTGTGTCCAAGCACACCTGCAATCCCTGACACCTTTGTTTTAGAAGTCAGAACATCTACATACAGAGTTTTTTATCTGGGCTTTGGTGGTCGCTGCAGACAATAAACATTTGGATTAACAATAGCTTCTTTCTCTGGCAGGTCTTGCCTCTCATCCTTTTCACACCTGCATTGGGGTTAAGTGCAGAAACAGCTGCTTTTCCTTCTCAACTCATAAAGCATTTATTGGGTGCTACTGCTTACACTTTGATAAAGTCTTTCTATTATTACCTTGACTCCTTCAGAGCTGTTTGTTTCTAAACTGTCTGGATTTATGATGCCCTTTCTCCACTGACCTAAGCACAGCTCCACACCTATGTTTTGAAAATCATTATGTGCAATTTACACATGAGAAAATGAAGGTGCATGGAGATGAAGCAGCTTTATTTGTACTTATTGTTGCCATTAGCACCTTCTGTTTGTCAAGAGAACAATGCAAATCTGCCAGCCACGAACAGGAATGGAATGAAATGTTTGTGAGCTTACAGTAGTTTGCTGTGCCTCTGGCTCTTGGTGCAGACTGCAAGCCTGACTTGAGGGAGGCTGCAAGTGTGCTCTAAAGCACTGATGTGGATCCAGATATGGCTGATGTGTTCCTGCATTGCCACAAGTGCTCATAGAGACAATTCTCAGACCCCTGAAGCAACTAGAATAGCATTGGAGAGGGATGTGACGCATGTTGTACTTTTGAACAGTCCCAAACCACTCTTTTTCAGCCACCGAGGTGGCAGGAACTAGCACAGATAATAACTGAGCTTGTTTTACAGTTTTTGCTTTCCACAGGTATAGTAAAATACGATTATGCTTATTAACTTGTATAAGGAATTACAAAAAGTACTGTTTTCTGTTACTCTTAATTCTGACAAACCCAAGCACTTTGGTCTGAAATTTTTTCACCAGATCACTGTAGAATATCTGGGTTTTTTATGGCTCTGCTAAAAATACTGCTTAATTTATGAAAGTAAATCTAAGGAAAAAAATGTTCTTAAAATGTTCTTGTACTGTTTTGTTCATAAGTATGGGAACTGTTTGGCGGGGGAGTTGTGGGAGGATTTGTGCTTTCCTTGTGAGAATTCACCTGAATTTTGCCAACTTATCTTAGATCCTCTGAGGAGTTATTCATTGCAGGGTTTGTAAGAGCCAAGGAGAGTCTTTGAGGCAGACATTTCTTGTGAATGCCAGGGACTGTCCCAGTCCTTGGCACCTGTGGTAAGAGCTAAGTGACATTTGTCCTGTCAAAGAAGGGGAGAAAAAAATACAGCGAGAAAAAAGTGGATGATATAAAGGCAGGGTGAGGAAGACAAGAGCAGAAGATAAAAAATGGAACCATGGAGCAAGGGTGAGACAGGAGTGGAATGGACACATTAGAACATGGGGCAGATGACTGAGGGAAAAACTGTGGGAAGTAGTGAGGAACAGGGACAGGATAAGGGAGAATAGCTGGAAGGGCTGGAGGGAGGGAAGAGTTATAACATACAAAAGGAGCTTGGATACTAAACAGAGGCAGAGATTTCCTATCTTTTGGATGTCTTTAGCCTTCTGATTCACCAGCTACTCCATTGGCACAAGGGGAAATGCAGAGCTGAGCACAGGCAAACAGATTCTTCTGGAACTGTGGGTGTGGCTACAACACACAGATCATCAACATAATTCTTTATGGCACTTTTATTTAAGACGCAGAACAAAGTATAAGAAATAAAGATTTCTCTTTCTACATGGTATATTTAATAATAAGAAAATTGGAAAGCCCTTCTCTCAAGAGCTGGCAAGTACCAGAGTTGTGTTTAGTCCTGTGGTCTTTATTCAATCCTCTTGTCTTCTGGTACACGGTCACATGGTATTTTTCAATTACACATTACCTTGACAATGGTGCTTTACCTTCCAGAGTCCCTGTGGACTTCTTTTGCTGATGGCAGAGTCAGACTGAGAATAGATAACTCATGCCCACAGACCCCCATAACTGTTCATCAGATGTTCAAGGAGAGCCTGGAAAAATATGGATCTCTTAATGCTTTGGCCAGCAAAAAGAATGGAAAATGGGAGAAAATAACTTTTTCGGAATATTATTGCCTCTCTAGGAAAGTGGCCAAGAGCTTCTTGAAGGTAGGCACAGGAAACAAAACCAATGCCTTTAATCCTTTTGTCTCCTTTAAAAACCTCCAAAACAAATTAACAAAAAAATACAACCCAAACTCCACAATATATAAGAGGTTTTTTGCACTACTTGAAGATCAGTAGTCATATTCTTTATTGAAATGAAAATGGTGAAAATGAGTTTTGGTTAGAGGTCACAGTGCTGTCAGGGAACCTTGACTGCAAGTGAGGAGCTGCTGTGTTGCACTGTGTTGCACTGTTGCACTCTTGGACATGGATGCAGAGCTCAGCATGAGGCCTTAAGAGCAAAAAAGAAAAATAGGGGAAAACTACTATCATGAATTTGATGAGATAAGGACAATCTTTAAAACATTCTAAATATAGGGTAATATTAGTACTCCTTATAATCTTGTTCATATCAAAATACTCTGGGTCTTGGGCCTTTCTTGGCAGCAGAATTCAACTAGACAGTAGAAGGTAGTGGAAATTTCACATCCTGTTAATTGCTGATAAATAACAGTTTGCTATGGATACCAAAATGTGCCTTCACATGCCTTGTCAATACTGTAATAATAAATCAAAAGTTTCCATGTTTTATATTTGTGTGTCAGTTTCACTTCTGTGGGCCTATGTTATATAACCTTATGTATATTATTTTTAAGCTTGGTCTCGAACGATTCCATAGCGTAGCAATCCTTGGATTTAATTCTCCAGAATGGTTCATCTCAGCTGTTGGCGCTATTTTTGCTGGGTAAGATATTGAGGGGGGGGATTAATTTTTGAGGGGGACTTGGCAATTTCTGTTTTGCTAGGTCTGGAAATGTATCAAGTCAATATTTTGTGTTATATCTTGGAAGTTGTGTTGCTACTGATTGACACATTCAGCAACCTGCTGGATTCTCATATCTCAAAGAGTCCAGACACACATAAGTAGATCCTGTTTGCTGTGGGCTTAACCATGACAGTCACACAGAAGCCGTTGTATGGGATCTTATCAATGGAAGATGTGGGAAACAGATGAGAATCCCATTTTTATATTAATGATAATAATATAATATTAATGATTAATGATATCTACAGTAAGATATATTCAAGCAGATGAAGTAACATATATATATATAAACTACCCAGATTTCTTCTGTCCTGATACCTGTTAATTTGGATTTTACTTCTTAAACTGTTCTGTAGCCATGAAATCCAAATTGATATCTGTGTACAACTTGAACAAAAAGAGGACATAAGAGAGCTGTTTTTACCACTTTCTGAGCTAACTCCTGTGTAACCTTAAATGGGTTAAAACACTGAGTCTTAGCCTACAGCATCTTCTACTGAATAGTTCAGAGATTAGTTTTTGCAATGTGCATAAATCAGAGATTCATGTATATCTGAATATGTGAAACAAACATTAGAGCTGTCCTGCTGTTTGCTTCCCCATCTTCATACCCCTTCAGGTTTCATCTGATTTTTGATTATTATTCTTTTTTGATACCACATGCATGTATAAGTGTGTGTATGCATAAAAATGTATTTCTTATATATATAAATTTTTGATGCAGAGGAATTGTCACAGGAATATATACAACCAATTCTCCAGAGGCCTGTCACTACATTGCTCATGACAGCAAGACTGATATCATGGTTGTGGAAAATCAGAAACAGCTGGACAAGATAATGCAGGTACAAGGTGGCTGAATGAATACTGAAAGGCCACAATTTTTCATTTGTTGATGTTGTATTGGTCCCAGATACCATGTACACTCTCTGTATCATGAAACTTTTCTTTGTGAAGTGTATGTTGTTACTCAGAAATCTGGTATCTGGTGTTAGAGCTCATGGATGGCTCCAGCAGAGAGCTCATTGGATGGCTCACTGCAGGCTTACTTGAAAAAAACCCACATTTTTATCCCATGTTTTTACTGTCACCACCTGATTCTGTTTGGAAAAACACAGTCCACTTGAATGAAAGAGATTATGCTGATGCAGGTTTGTAAAGGTCTGCCATTTAAATATTAAGAATGTCAGTGTTCAGAATTTCCTCTTTCCAAGGTATCATCTTTTCCTGCTTGTAATATCAGCCATTAAGGCTCTTGAGTTTACTGCATTTTGGTAACATCATGGTTAACATGAGACAGACCTTAGTGAGAAAGTAGGAGCCTCCTTAAGTGAACAGTCTCAATTTTGACAGAACTCTTGGGCAGCTGGGCCTACCTTTCAGCAACAGTGCCAAACAGAAAGACCAATTTGATGGCAAGGTGACTGGGGAGAGGAGCACAGGCAGCTCTTGGGAAGGGCTTGTCTGTCTGTCAGATATTGAGGGAGGCCTATGGACTCATACTTGCACCAAATGGCACCATTTACTGAAACAGGAGAGGGCCCTCCATGATGGAGCTTTCTGCCAAAACCTGCAAGAGAGAAAACATGCAGTGTTTTTTTCAAACGTATTTCATATAAGTTGTTCGTTAATTACGTTGTATTTTATATGCAATATGGAGGAAGAGATATTTTTGTAAGTATTCTATAAAAACACACAGTCAGACAAGCCTTTGCAGTGTCATTGACACAATACCAGGCTATGCTGTGGTGAACATGGAGAGAAGAATCCAAATGGAACAACTCAGGGGGTTTGGTTTATACACATTATGTAGAATAAGAAAGCTCTGGTCAGCATTGCTATATCCAACAGAGGGTTTTTTTGGAACTTTTTTTCTGGAACCCAAGACTGAAATAATAACATCTCAATTGCTACTCTTCTAATAATATGTACGTACTGGCTACCATCAAGCCATTTCTTTTGTATTGGCAAAGTTCAGTTCAAACTGTGATTAATTGAAAGACAGTGAGGCACAGGGTCCCACAGAATTCAGTGAAATCAATGCTTCCTCTTCCTGCAGGCCCTGCAAAGCACACAACCCCTTGCTGTCTGCCTGTAAGCCTGCAGCTTTATATTTTTTATTTATCCTTACAATGTGCATACAGCTTCCTTTTCTTTTTTCCTTAAGGAAGTAGAACTTTTTCAGCACTTGAATGTCAGTTTTTGCTGTGGAAATCTATCTCTATTGGTAATCACAGGCCAGGGTCAGCTTCTAGCTTGACCTGCACTGTTCCTTTATCTGCCCTTTTGTGCATTATGACAAAGGATGCTGAGGAGCCATTTCTCCTGTATTTTTCATTTTTTAAACCTTTTGACTGAAACCAGATTTCTTGGAGCAGACTGTGCAGTCTGTGTACACTGTGTAGTTCCCTCCTCCTCAACCCGCCTCTAGTTGAGCTAGTTGGTGATGAGTTTAGGGGAGAATATTTGGAGGTGGAGGGAAATGGGAGGTTTTTGTGGCTTTGTCAAGCCATTACAGTTTTGGCAGCATTCATGTCTTGTGTGGGCTTTTATCCACTCTAGGATAAAAGCCCACACAAGACATGAATAATAAATAATAACTTTGTTTTAAAAAATGCAACAGATCTGGAATCGCTTGCCACACTTGAAGGCTGTGGTGCTATATAAGGACTCCATTGCAGAGAGACATCCAAATTTGTACACGGTGAGTACACTAGAACAGAGGCATTACCAAATAATTCATGGGGTTATACCTGTGTATTACCAGTTAATACATGGGATATTATTTATCTGATAAATTTCTACTGTGATTATCTACCATTTAGAATGCAATGCTGTGTTCCAGCAAACACATTCAAAGGGTTTGTCAGCTTTTTCTGTTTAATTTACCTTTGATACTTAACATTTAAGAAAAGAGATACCTTGCTTTACTGTCTGTCTCATGCCTTCCTGATCTTTAACTTCACTGGGTTATTAAAACACCTGTAATTTTTAGGTGAATGTGTACTCTCAAATGGTTAAAAATAAAAGTTGCTCCCTGGTACCTGTGAATTTGGTATTTTTTTAAAAAATCCAGTATTGGAACTGGACTACAGTTCATCAACTGTGGAAAAAATATATTGAGGAGAAATATAATGTATTGAGTATATAAAAAACTAATTAACAGTGAACAGCATAGAAATATTTTTAAATACTTGCAATTTTGATAATCTGATAAGAAAAAAGTATTCTGTGCTTTTTTGTCTTGCATATAACTTAAAAATAAACTGCTACTGTTCCAATACTCCACTTATTGGTATAGAGCATGCCTTGCATCTTGTACAATAAAAATGTTAATACAAAGATGATCTTACTATTTTAAAAGACTAGGTGCTAGCATTTAATTCTTGAACAACTTGCACTTACTGAAATCTAAATGTGTGAGAATTTTTTGAACACTGGTTCAGTGTTCAGGTGTCATGTTGGACATTTTGTCAGAGGAGCAAGGTAGCTGTGGGTGTCTGACAGTTGCCATAGTTTATGTCATCTAAAGGAAAAATTAGAGATCAGATCACAAAAGGTGGAAATTATTGCTGCTGAGGTGTGATGCAAAGCAAACCACCAGCCCACGTGGCATTGGATGAAAGGGATTTGTCATATAATGAGCAGTGATGGGAGCAGAGCTGGCTGAGCAGTGCATGTTTCCAGAAGGCAAATGCAGAGTCAGGAGTGTGGTGTGACTGTTTCTGTACCTTCCACACTCACTGGAATGCCAACACCATCTGTTGCAGGTGCTGTTTGGTAAACAAAGCCTGGGCAACAGATTCTCACTGATCAATGCATTCAACTGTAAGAATTCAGTCAGGTCAGGAAAGCAGGAACAACTGCTTAGTGACATACAGTTACATCCTTCACACCACCAGGCTTTCCAGGAGCTTGTGAAATTGATGCAGCCACATTCTGTGGGAAGGGATAGAATGTTACAAATCCCTGAGTTGCTACAGAGCTGTGCAGTGCCTCTCTTTTCAGAGGTGTGGTTTGTTGAAAGAAAGTATAAAATTTTAGGTCCATAATCCTAGGACAGCCTTGCCACCCAAGAAAAGGAGGTTAAGGTGCCACAGAGACTGATTATTGTAGTCTTAGTAGTCCAGTGGCAATGCCAGAGGTCTGAAAGAAAAAATGAACTACCCTCAAGCAGAGGCTCTCCTTTTTAACCTGTTTTTATCATCCACATAACTGCTTTGTGGTCCAAAATATAGCTCCAAGAAACTGCTGAAAAATGAAGGTGCTGCACCTTGCATTTTAATGACACACTTCTGTAGCACAGTATGAATCACATGATTTCAATAGGATTATCAATCTTCTTAAAAATACTGTGATACTCTGGTTTCCACTTAGTATTGCAAGCAGTGTTACACTTAATAACACATTGGGGGTGTGCAACCAAAGTATCAAGGAGCAACCCATATAATACAGAGGAGCAGGTTAAGGATTCTTCTAGGCCAGTTTGTGTGGCACAAAAGCCCAGTGTCATAAAAGTTTTATCTCACTCTAGAATGACCCAAATTTGAATGGAAATTGTGACCAGCATCGTATGATGTTTCCTATAAAAGAGCACATAATTTGGGCAAACATTCACGCATCTTGATAATGATGCTTTTGCAAAGAAGCTTCCATTCAATTGCTTTATACTTATATTTATATAGTGTACAATGAATTATAGATGAGCTCTCACAAGGGTACTCTTAAAAATTATGCATCCAGATTCCTTTAAATAATGCTCAAAATCATTCTTACAGTGTGAGAGCATAACAGAGTTTTAGCCTCTGTGACTTATCTATAGTATCCACATTGGAGGAGGAACAGTATTACTCTTCTTTCTTAGACATTGAAAAGACTCATGGCAGCACAAGTTTTAGAAAGTTTGATTGCAATTCACACATTAAGCTTTAAAATAGCTTCACCATATTTCTTCCATAGCTAGGGTCTGGGGAAACTTGCCTTGGACACGTGTTCAGAACAAGGCACTGAAATGTTCTAACATTTTTGAGACAGGAAAGATGCAGTAGTGTGCCAATTTGTAAGAAGCCATTTGGTATCCTGTATCTTCTGTTCGATGTTCTAGATGGAAGAGTTTCTGGAGCTAGGAGGTGATGTCTCTGACAGTACTTTGGATGACATTATTAACTCCCAAAAACCGAATCAGTGCTGTGTTCTGATATACACCTCCGGAACAACTGGGAAGCCCAAAGGAGCCATGCTGAGTCATGACAATGTAGGTATTTTAGGCTCTTCCTGTGTGTGAGGGTATTTATTCCTGTGGTTTGAAATGGCTGGTACATACAAGAGCCCTGAAATGCTTTTGCTTTTACAGCATGGATAGTGTACTGAAAAGCAATGTCCAAAGTGCAGTCAGCTATTTCTGGTAAAGTACAAGCAAGGTAAAGAATGAAACTCCGAACAGCACTGTTCAAAACTGTTCACGACGTTGAACAGTTCTTTATGAACATGAAATTTTTATTCACTGTATTTCTTGAGAGCTCTAATGCATGAATTCATAAATATAATTCACAGATTGCCATAAAGTCTCTCAATAATGTCATAGGTCACTGTAAAATGAACAAATATATAAGCCAGCTACTATCAAAACAGGCTGATGGACCACTTTTGCAGATTTTATTAAAGTTGGGGGTGGATGTGTGGGTTTTTTACTTTGGTGGGTTTTGTTCCTGGACTCGTGTGCAGGTTTCTGTGTCCATCACTGGAGGATAATACAGCCCCAGTGCTTAGTGCTGGTGCTGACAGTAGCCCTACCTGCACTGTTGCAAACAGAAAATTTCCAGTTATAGACAAAAGCAAAGTTGTTTGCTAAAAGGACTTTCCACAGAGGTTTGCTTGGAAAGATACATGGTTGGTGGCTGAGCAGGAGTGGAAGGTGGTAGGGAGCCTTTCTGAACACATAGAGAATCTGTGAAAAGGGATGGTCTAAGTTGAGGTCTCACCTATTAAAATAAAGCAGAAATTACTACAGACTTGGACAATGTGAAAACAGCAATTCACCCAAATGTTGGGAATTAGTGCAGTAGTACCTAGAAGCAGAACATGATGAACTCAGGAGACAAAAAGACTGATTTGATGTTGCAAATCTATGCTCTTCTGTCTCAAAGGAGTCTGGTGTCATTTCCATGCCAGCTGCCAAACTATTCTTGGCTGCTGATCACAAACAGGCTATTTTTATGTTGACAAACAGTGCATGCCATGCCTGTAGTTCTGCTACTGCCTTCTTTAGTCAAAGATGTTTGTCACTGTTCATGTGCAAAACCAGTGCTGAATCAGACCTGCATGATCCTCACAGATCTGTTGTGAGTGTGCCTGTGTGAGGCTTGGGATAATACAGACACATCTTAAAGGCATCCTGTTCTTTCTACTGTGTGTCTCCCATAGCCCCTTGTCCATTGCTTCCATCTAAATTTGGATGACCTGGCAGCATGCTGTTCTTTAAAACCCTCTCTTAAGAATCTCCTATTCCTTTAGGCCAAACCTACACTTGTACCTTCTCATTTATTACAAAGGAGCTAGCAGGAATGTGCTGTGGTAACAGGAATATATGTGATTTGTGTCTGTACTCTGCCATCTTGAATTGTCTCATTCCCATATCCTGCACTACCCGGTTTAGATTACAGACTCCTCTGAGAAAGAGCTGTTTCTTTTTGTTGCTTGGGGTTTTCTGGTTTGCTTGGGGTTTTTTTGGAGGGGGTGTTGTTTGTTTTGGTTTTTATTTTTGTGCACATACATCTTCTCCACTGTCTATCACACCATCGCATATATTTATGGGTCTTCCATATGCTGTATTCTGATGATGAAGATATGCATATTTCGCATCCTTGAACTGCATCTTCTGAGATAAAGTGGGAAATGGAAAGGACAGGGAAACATCACCCAGTTTCACTAAGAAGTCAAGCAACACAACTTCAAAACTGTTAATGTATGTGCTGCCTCTCATGAGAGGGGTGGGTTTGTATGTGTCACTTGGGAACCACTGAAGTGAATATCTCAGAGACTTCCAGAAGAGCAGAGTACAGCTGCTATCTTAGCCAGGGGATGATCAGTACCAGGCAATGAGCTTGTGGCTGATACTAAATTGTCCTTTGAGCTTACTGATCACTGAGTATTTATTGTTCTTTTTTTAACTTGCAGATACAGCACTGGTGGAAGGTGCCAGTTTAATAGAAAGCCTGCAGAGCTGGAGAGTTGCAAAGGAAAGGACAGATCAATTTGTTTCTCATCCATCCAGCTCATGGCTGCCTGGCTCAGTGTGTCACTAGGGCATGGGGAGCTGCTAGTGTTCACGGCCATCAGGCAGCACAAATGCTGTATTTACTTATGTTATCTGCTCTTCTGTATTGCTGCAAAAGTCATCTGGCATTTGGCAGGGTGTCCCCAGGTTACTGACAGTCTGGTGTGTGGTCAATATTGCAATGTCTTTCTGTGAGCACAGATTTTTCACAGTTTTGTTAGCATACCAGGAGAATCCTTAGTTTCTTTTAAGAGGAAAAAACCACAAACCAAAATCCCCACCATACCAAATGTGATTTATTATTTATTTAAACAGATAACTTGGACATCAGCCCATTGCAGCAGAGCAGGAGATATGCAACCTGCAGAGGTCCAACAGGAGTCTATAGTCAGTTATCTCCCACTCAGCCACGTAGCTGCACAGATCTATGACCTGTGGACTGGAATCAAATGGGGAGAGCAAGTTTACTTTGCTGAGCCAGATGCTCTAAAGGTACCTTGTCTTGCATTACAACTAATTAAGTTTGCACTTCTTTCTCTTAGAAAACATCCCAAGGAGAAAATATGATATTTGAAAAGTTGTAGAGGATGAAGATTGAGAGCCCATTATTGTAAGAGTTATGGAAAAATAAGGCTCATTATATTTGTGATCCAATGCTCTAGATTCTAATTAAAATATATAATTCCAATCCATAAGGTTCTTTTTAGGCAAAACAAGTATATGCAAGTTTTGGAGAAAAGGGAGGCAAGGAGGAACTAAACCATGTGTAGTTTTCCTCCTTGTGTATGTACCTCCCCCATCGTGTCCAACCTGACACTGTGCATATGGCTGACTGAAGTGGGCTCAGCAGCCCTTCTTTATGTCTTACACATTTAGTGATGTTCTACAGCACTAAACATTCAGGTTCTACTTCACCAAACCTCTTTATCTCTGCTATGTGCCTTTTGTTGAAATTATTTCATTATTATAACAGGGCAGCTTGATCAACACACTAAAAGAAGTGCAGCCAACATCTCACATGGGAGTTCCCCGAGTATGGGAGAAAATCATGGAGAAGTTAAAGGATGCTTCTGCTCAGTCAGGATTTATGAAGAAGAAAATGCTGTCCTGGGCTATGTCGCTTAGCTTAGAGAGGAACCTGAACAGCTCAAACAGGTATGTAGTACAATGAGTGAGATTTCCAGAAACCTGGAAGTAGCAATTTGCTTGTAATAAACCATGAAGCCTCTGTGAGACTCTTTGTATAAATGGGTAAAATTTGATTTGGCAGCACAGCAAATGCAGTGCAAGGGGGAGGGTGTAGTTATCAATTACTATTATTATTGATGTCAATTATTTTACAATAAAGTGTGACATTTCTTATGCAGAATGGTATTCCAAAAGATCATTCCATGATATTCCTCTGCTTGTCTTATCATTCAGCTTGTCAGATAGATCCTGCAAATTTCAGATTTCAGTGGTGTAGGTTCTCAGAGACACACTTAACTGATAAAAAATCAGGAATACAAGAGCTGTTTTGTTTTATGTTTTTATAGATTCTTTATGTATTTGTTGAACTCAGATACCTCAAGAGTTGAAGATAGGAAAGCTGGAGAAACAAAAGACACTGAATAAATGAAAGAAGGATGAATGTGTCACCTTACTTACATTCTAACTTCTGTCTACACCTAAAACTAAATGACAAATACATCTCCAAACAAAATCTGTGCCTAATTTTATTTTGAAAACTTCCTAGGTTGCTCTGACTGACTTCTATATTTTGTACTCAGCAGTGATCTAAAGCAGCTCTGGACAAGATTAGCAGACTACTTAGTGCTTGCAAAAATCCGCAATTCACTTGGGCTTTCTTGCTGTCAGAAGCACTTTTCTGGTGCTGCTCCTCTCAATACAGAAACACTGTGTTTCTTCTTGGGTCTGAACATCACCCTGTATGAGGCCTATGGGATGAGTGAGACCACAGGCCCACATTGCCTGTCTGGGCCTTACATTTACAGGCAGCACAGGTAATTTTGCATTTATTACTATTTTTTTAATATTATCTGTTTCATTTTATCTATGAAAAGAGTATTTACTAAGGTCAGCAAAGATATTACAGCTTATTTTCCCTGAGTGCATTTCCACTCTTTTGTGACTTTGGTAGTCAGAATAATTTCCAGATTAGAATTTGAATGCATCAACTCCATAGCACACTGTGCCAGGGGCACTGAAACTGAACTACAGCATTATAGCCAAACACAGTGACTACCTCTGACACATACTCTAGCCCTGGCCCAGGGGAGGAATGCAAGACCTCAAAACCAAAAATGGTTTTATGCCTGAAGATACAAGGGGGAAAAGCAGCAAACACAGGCCAAGACAGACTGCCAGAAAGCGCTCTGACACCCTGACAAATCTGCCCTAGTGAAGATTCCATGGCTGTCAGACAGTTACAGCACAGTGATATTTGCAGTCACAGATACTTTGACAGTTTCAGGGATTTGGCACATTAGCTAGCTTATCAGTTTAATATTTGATGTTTCTGTGATCCTTGTGGAGTTTTTCTGCTCTTCTCTTTTAGCTGTGGTAAACCAGCACCTGGATGCAGAGTGAAACTGGTGGACAAAGATACAGAAGGCAATGGAGAAATCTGTTTCTGGGGAAGGACTGTTTTCATGGGTTATTTAAATATGGAAGAAAGAACAAAGGAAGCCTTTGATGAGGAGGGGTGGCTGCATTCTGGAGATTTAGGAAAGCTAGACAAGGATGGCTTTCTCTATGTCACTGGAAGAATTAAAGGTAATAGGCAAAATCTCGCTCTCAGTTTATGGTAAATGTTCAGCACCCTTCAGTCATCTCTCAGATGTGGTCCATCTAATGAAGTGTCTTTCCTCTGTCGCCAGCAGCATTGCCCTAAGAGGAAGGTAAAATAAACCTTCCTATGAGAAAACCACAGTATGCTCTGTGTTCAGGGGAGGTTTCCCTCTAGTGTGTAGTAGGTGGAGATGATGCAGTTCCCACAACAAGGCTTTTCATCTCCCAGACCTTTACTCAGTATTAATTACAATTAGCAATTTAAACTACTAACACAGGTTTAATGTGTCTTGTTTGATTTGAATATCATTAAGCTCTACAGTCTCCCTTTGAATCTTGCCAGTGTCTTAATTGCACATTAGAATATTTAAGCAGGAAGGAGAGGCACCCTCTGTTCCACAGAAGTTGTTGCTGTAGGTCAGAGGCTGGTTCCTTTGGTGCCTTAGATGAAGTGTTTGCAGTGACCAGAAGCTCAAGAGCAGAAGGGAAAGCTACAGCTGAAGCAATGCACTTAAGTGTTATTACAGGGCACTGTCTGAAGGCTCACAAGTCTGAGACTGGTCACTTGCTGACTTGGAGGCTTTCGTCATGATACGTATTCAGACAGTGGGATTGGTCACAGGCAAGATGTAACTGAGGAAGATTTAAAAATTGAGTAAAGATCATCTTAGAAGATCAGATGCATCACTAGGGAGGTAACACAGATGAGTGAATTTGTCACAGGTGGCATCATGTCCTGCTAGGAATCAGGCCTGAAGTTGGTACTATTTATAGCCTGCACCAAATGCAGCTGTCTTGATTTTAACTTGTTTTCTTGTCTGATTCATTTTCCTTTAGCACAGCAGTAAAAACCTCTTGTCTCAATTTATAACATTTGGGTTTCTCTTTTATCTATCTTGATTGCTGAACTAATAGCAGTTACTCTAAATCACAGGATAGGTAGACCATCTGGGATAAAATAATCATATGTCCAGTTTCACTGAAGTTTTAAATTCAAGTCCAAATAAGGACAATGAAAAACTAAGGGCCAGAGAGTTTGGTAGAGGATCTGAGACAAAGACAGGACTATTGCAAAAGGAGGGTGGAATGAAAGGAAAAGTTAGACCTAGAAAAGTGTTTCTGTTTTAGTTGTTGAAGCATGTTCTGAACTGCTGCAAAGGCAATTACTTGAGGACAATGAGAAGTCACCAATATAACATAAGCAAAGAATTGGAATTTACTTAGAGAATACTCAAGTTTGTAATAATTCCATTGAATGTATGTATTACACTTCAGAACAAATGTTGCTTTTATCAAGCCTTCTTCCAGTAGTGACTTATTTTTGTCTGACCTCTCTTGGTGAATTTAAGAATTGGTTTTAATCATGATGTTAACAATGAACTTGCTTTTTGGTGAGATAGCAACAATAGAATAGAAGGTAAATCCTATGCTAATTTGGAAGAGATGATCTCTCACAGGAAAATTCCAGTTACGTAACAGTCCCTTGAGAGTAAGCTGTTACTGGATTATGTAAAAAATATCTGGAGCAAATATACTAAGGGAGATCTGAGAACTTAAGCACATGTTTGAAAAATAGTAGCATTTTTGTTTTGAAGATAATTAAGAGGATTTTTGGTATTTGGAAAATATTACCTTGGGAAAAAAATCTCTTATTTTTTATGTCAGAATAAGGAAAGCAGGTTGAGCCAGACATTAACATGATCTTTGGAATTTATTTGAATTCAACTAATAGCCTTTCTTTTTTTTTGCCTAGATTTAATTATTACAGCTGGAGGTGAAAATGTACCTCCAATTCCAATTGAAGATGCTGTTAAAAAAGAACTCCCAATTGTTAGTAATGCTATGGTGATTGGAGATAAAAAGAAATTTTTGTCAATGTTCCTGACCCTAAAGGTAAACCAGTTTTAGTATTGCCTTCAGTGAAGTTATACACCTGCACCTACCAAAAGAATAATAATTTTGAACCATTTGTAAAAAGAGCTAGAATTAGAAAGGAGGATGTTAGCAGAGGGAAATAACATGTAGATAAATCCTGCTAGGTCTAAACTTAGGGTTACCTGAGCTGCTAAACATCCACGTATTTACTGCTATTCCTCCTACGTATACAATAAGAGCTATTTTCTATTTAAACGCAAATTTTTATATAAGAAATGCTGGAAGACTGAGAAGTCTCTGTAACACAACACAACAATAGCTTTTAAGCTTACAGATGATCAGAACCAACAAATGTTTCTGTTATGGGCAAACACGGAAACTTTCCAACAGAAATATTTCTCTACAATTTGTTATTTTTATAATACAGGAATGATGACCGTGGAACAAAATCATAATAAAAAAAACATACTAAAAAAAACATAATAAAAAAACCAATAGCCTTGTTGTGGTATAAGCTTCAATTGAGAAATCACTCTTTTCCTAAAACATTTGCACTTCAGTTCTGTGGACATACCTACTGAATGCCACTTAGGTGTTTTCAAGTTGTTTACCTCTATGACTGAGGTCTCTGACTCCCTATCTTCAGATGTAGCTATGGGGAACAAAGAGACACAGACCCTCTTCCGAATCTGAAGGAGATCCCTTTATTTAGCCCCTTTTAAACCTTTAATCTCTACCGGACATAACCAAAACTTAACAGAAGAAGGGCACCCATTGGCTGGCTCAGCTGCAGTCTGCTGTCCACACGTCTTATCACCCAATCAGCTTCCCACTCATATGCTGTCCACACGTTCCTCCTCATAACTGCCTCACCCCCCAATCGACTTCCAATCGTCTAGCCTGCAGCTGTGCCTTCCCCACAGGGCCTTCCGGTGAACATAAGCCTTAACAACTTTAATATATTTTCATATATATTCCACATTGAGGTACAATAGAAATACTGATTTAAGAAGTCTAAGAACACTTCTATCTCAAGCTGTTTATGTTACACCATAATAATTCCATTGACTGATGAGCTAAATATTTCCCTCTAACAATGGAGTCATTTGGAAAATACGGAAAATACGAAATTCAAGGTCAGAGATGGACTCTATGGCCTAATTCATTCACATGTTTTAAGTCTGTTCATGACATCTGCATATAAGCCAGAAATACTTGCATTTGGTAGCCAAGTGGAAAGAAAAGCCCTTTATGATCTGTAGGTGTTTCTGCATTTTAGGGCTTACAGAATGTTTGTGTGTTTATCCTGAGTCTTCTTCCCAAGTGGGAGGGCCTGGTCAGAGAATCTGTTAATGCCTTGTAAGAATGAGCATTTGATGATTCACTTCATTTGATATTTTAGAGTGTGCTGGACCCAGATACATCTGATCCTACTGACATTCTAACAGAGGAAGCCAGAGACTTCTGCCAGAGGAGTGGTAGTAAAGCCACCAAAGTGTCTGAGATTGTAGCTACAAGAGACCAGGCGATCTACAGGGCCATCCAGGAGGGCATCAACAGAGTCAACAGCACTGCTACCAACAGGGTTCATTGCATTCAGAAATGGATCATTCTGCCAAGAGATTTTTCCATTTCTGGGGGAGAACTAGGTAAGATTTACTGATTTATCTTGAGGTACACAAAGTTAAGAGGCTGCTGATCTAAGAATATTCACTACCGGGAAAGGAAAAACGGTTATGCAGTGTTCGGTAAGAAATACAAAAATTGGAGTTTTTGCTGTGCACACATTTATGAATCTGTGCTCATTTGCAAGTAGAGCTCTTGAACTTCAGATTGCTTTGGGTAATTAAGCAATTTTGGTTAATTCCTTGTGCATTAAAGTATTAATAACTTCCAGTACTAATACTGAAAGTGATGCCTGGAATGGCTACCTAGGACAGAGGCTAGACAGAGTTAAAATATAAAGGTAGGTATTCATTGAAAGGCCTTCACAAGGTACACCCTGGGCAGTGCTGGAGTCTTGCAGAGACTACTCTCAAGAAGGACAACCATCACACATTTTTTTGGACAGATGTAAGTTTGGTCTGTTTGCATATCGGAGGCCAATTGTCCAATTACAGCCTCAGGTAGTGCAGTCCCATTCCCCCAGTTTGCCCCCCTGCCACTTCACTGTAGTTTACATTTTTTGGGACCTGTGAAAATAAGGTGACCTTGGGTTTCAGGCCTAGAGAGAAATTGCTTTGTCTGAATAAAATGGGAGAACAGTAGCTGACAGGCTATGGAGTTATATGCTTAAGCAGTACTGATCTGGAAAAGATAAAAGCTAAAACTTAAGGCATCAAAAGTTTCTCTTTAAAAGAAAACAAACAAAAGTGGCAAGATAGTGAAAGCCTGGTAATGGAGCCCAAAGCACATTACCAGGCTCTTTGAATAAACTGGGAATTGTTTAAAAGCTTTCAAAAACATGTTTGTATGAAAGAGTAGTAGCCTGTTAGCACCCTCTTATCTGCAGCTCCCTGTGAAGTCCTCATGTTTACGTGGAGGCAACCTCACACATCATGCTCACATATCAGCCTCACTTTCAGCATTTATCTGTGCTTAAAGGGGGGCATGTTCTTCCCAGGAGGCTCTTCAATAAAAAACTTAGGCACCAAAGCTCAAACTGAGTAGGAATTTTTGTTCCTATTTCTCGATTTGATTCTCCCTCTTTTAAGGTCCCACAATGAAGCTGAAGCGGCTTGCTGTGCTTGAGAAATACCGAAATGAAGTAGACTCCTTCTATAAAGAATAAAAAGTGTTTTCTCCAAGCATTAAGAAAGATCTGTGAGCAAAAGGAAGTATTTTCTCATCAAAAACATTAATAAAGATTTATGCTTTGAGTTTGTAGCCTACTGAACCAAACCACTAGAAAGCTGCTGTCAATTTAGTTGTTTCTGATGCTCACCTGATCATTTGGCATCTTCTTACAGGAGCATCTACAGTGTGTCCATCCTCTAATACTGCTTTTCAATTATGACCTAAATGACTAAAACATCCTGTGTTTTATAAAGCAGATGTAACTAATTCCTCTAGATTAAAACATAAAAAGTTTTTTATACAGTCTTCCATTTTTTAAAATCTTCTGTTCTACAGGATGTTTCCTGTAGCTCATGATGTATTTTGCTAGATAGCAGTACTGCGTAATGAAACTGTCATACCACTCCAGTGATAATTATTAAAAAAAAAATCAAAAGGGCTAGGATTTTTTTTCCCCTCCCAGAGAACACTTTCTTGTTCACTAACACATTTCAGAACCTGAAGACACTCCTATTTCTGTAATGCCTAGAATTTAGATTTCTGTGAACATAGCAGTTCACTTCTTTAATCCATGTTGGAATAAGCATTACTATTTCTCATAAAAACAGTCAGAAAAAGCAGGGGAATAGCTCCCTAAGACTGAAAGACACAAAGGAGTAGCCACAGGAGCTCTCACATTAAAATGCTATCACAGAAACTTCTTTAAAATTGCTTACATTGCTTTTCTTTGAGCAGTGTTTGTCAGTGTGTATCTGCATGTTTCAGTATTCACATTACACTAATTCTGACAAATGTGGGCTGCATTTCTTACCCATATGCAAAATAAATCACATTATGAGAAGGAAATGCTTGGCACAAAGTTGTCTAAAGGGTGTGCTGTAAGTGATCTCTGGCAGAGAGAGCTCTAGTAGTTTACACAGGCAGGCAGGCCACAGCCTGTTATTGAGACAAAAAAATGATGCAGAACAGGAAGAGGTTTCTATTAAAGTTCCATTACCAGTCTCACACGTCTTACAGACCTAATATTTGTTGCAAGTACCAATAATCAGCTTAATACATACGACAAAGCAGCAGCCTAGGATTATAAAAACAAAACAAGCAATAGGATTTTGTAAAGTTTATTCTTCCCCATTTTGTGTGCAATGGTAATTCAGAATTTAACAATATTAATCTGAAGGAAACAAGGAAGCAGCAGCTTGTAAAACATAGAAAGAAATGTTGCCCTATTCACGAAAAGCAGAGTGTGGGAGGAATAAAGCTCCTCCAGCATGGTGTTAGACTGTATAAAAAAATGAGATGCTTACTTTAGAGAGTGACAGGAGAAGTTGTTTCACTTCTGAAACAACCAGCCCAAAACAGTCATAGTAGATATTACTCCACTTAGTTACTGTCTATGAATAGAATGAAGCTAGAAGAAGCCTGCTTCTGGCAGGAGGGATAACCCTGTCCTATACTAATGAGTTTGAAAATATGTATTTTCTTGTCAAGGTGCAGGAATGTAAGCATTACATTGATAGCTACAGATTAGAACGACTCAAGTGACAATCTGCATCATCTGATGGGGAGGGGAGGGCAACAAGTTGCTTTTGCACCCATTTATCTTAATAAGCAAGGGAAAAATAGATTCAGATCCCCTTGAATAGGGATGAAATGTATTTCTGGAACATAGGCACCAGAGCCAAACCACTGATCTGTCTTAATCCATTTAGGACTAGTCCCTTACATTCAGAGATTCTAGAATAAAATTACTAGTCAATACAGGAAGACACACTGAACAGACTCTGCAGAAACTACAACACAAAAAGCATTCTAGCCAAAGTAATGAAATATTCAGCATAAATTTGCAAAGTTAATACTTTCCCCTCACAATATATGGCGGAAGTAATTTTGTATAGTTTGCCCTCATTAGAATTCTATTGTAAAGCATGTTTCAGAGAGGAAAACTTGTAAGAATTATTTTGGTATACAGATGTGAAAAAATAACTTTTCTTCAGCATTAATTTTCATCCCTTGTTAATGGTTGTAGGTTTTTTTAAAATACAGAAATAGATTAAATCTCTAGAATTATGTATTTCTTAATTCATTCCTTTGGTGGGCAGGGCTGTATTTCATGAATCACCAGAGTACCTGAAGTGGTTTTCTCACTCTTCAAACAAAAAATTGCTATTTTTAGTTATTTTATACCTGTTTCTGTGTACTTCATCTTGTGCTACTCTTAGGCTGAAAACCTTTTTAATTTCAACAAGATCAATAAAGTAGATTTTAAACATTAAGGTGCTTCTATATTTCACTGATTCTGTTACTGGTTTGTTTGTGTAATTCTTCTATGTGGAAAGTAAAACCCTCTAATTGAAATGGAATATATTAGACAGTTACAGTGCCAGTAAAAGAATGCACTTACATAAAAATGTTCACCAGATAGAAAAAAATAAGTCAAAGCACTTGGAAAAGTCCACCAAAAGCAGGCACAAGCATCATTTGTAGCCATTTGGACTAGATTTATTAATGGAGAGGCCTCAGCTAAAAAGTTTGCTCTCAAGAGATAAGCAAACTCTATGCATGTGGATATCAGGTTACATATATTGTACTCTGTCACATGTCCTTCCAGAGTCAGCAGCAGCAGGAGGAGGAGGAGGTTTAGTCTTTGTCCCGTACTCGGCGGCAGATCTCCTCTGTGAATTCCGAACACTTGGCATTGCCTCCCAAGTCTTTTGTCAAGATCTGAAAGAAAGAAAGAAAAAATAATATTACTGAAATGTATTATGGGGCCAGTCTTGTCTCTGAACAGTTCTGGATGTTCTCATGATATGTTGAGTATGGATAGTAAATAAGGTCGGCAGGAATACATCAAGTTTGAGTTCTGCATCCCATAGCGACTTCATCAATAATGACTGCAGAGAGAGAAAACCTGAGTATACATGAAGTACTTATAATGTTATCAGATTTGAACGTGATTTTGACATGATTTTATCCTAACTACACGAAGGAAGTGTGTGTGGTCAAAGCTCTACGAAGTCCTTTAATGGTGTAATTAATGGTTAAGTATTTGCATCTTCAGTAAGAAATCTGCCCTTTGGAAGTAAAATTCTTCTATGAAGGCTCAGTACAAGGACAACTAATTGAGAGTAATTCAGAAAGATTGGGGGTTTTTTTTAAGGAAACCCAAGCAGAACAATGACACATAACTCTTAATGCTGCATGTTAACACTTCTCAAAGTTTGTTTAGTTTACTTTAAAGATAGGAAAATACAGAGTTAAAAATCTCTTTCATCAAATACAACTCCTGTCTGGCATCATGAAGACAGTAAAATAAAAATTAATAAGTGGGCAACATTGCTTGTCCAACCTGGCTAGATTAAAGCACTCTAGGAGATAATTAATATTATTAGTTTCCCCCCACGTGGCGCACACACACACACACATCTTGATTAACTGCTTGAGGGGAAGGGAGGAATAACAAGCAAGAGAAGCATAGAATCATGGTTACTATTTTAGGATCTTTTAATTTGAATTGCATTGTGTTTTTTTCAATGAAAAAGATTCTCTCCATTGTGAGCATGTAATCGTAACATTGTAAGTAAGAATTAAACAAGTAGCTGTGTCACAAAACTTGCACTGTTATCTTCCATGGAATTACTGACCTGCAGATGGAGGATTTCATTTCCAGAGCAGTAAATGGAAACTTTACAGGAGCACCTCTTTATTCAGTTGTAAGTTTAGATTTTTTTAACTGGCTCCTACAAACAGCAAGATAGCTGCAAACTTAGAAAATGATGACAACTTTTGGTTTCAGCATTCTTGTTACTTTTAATTACAAAGCAGCTTCTCAGGATCCTGCCTAAGATAAATGAACCAGCATGACTAGCTGCTAATCCTCTTTAACTGCGATCTTCAAGATCTTTCCAACTATGTTTTCAAGAGATGGACATAAATGCAGAGGGGTGAACCAATAATGGCAAGACCACAAATTTGTCAAGTTTCAGAGCATAAGCCCCCTCTCTCCTCAGTATCCCATATGAGTCATGAATCTGAAGACACTTACTTCCAAAGAGAAACATACATAATCCTCAGAGAAAAAAGTTAATACTGGATAAAAACTGTTCTTTTGTAGTCAAAAATGAGTGAAAGCAGTAAGAATAAAAAAGAAAATAATTGAGCTGAAAAAACAGAAACAAAAGTATTACAGTCAGGACTTAAATACTTTAAACAAAGTGGATGATGAAGCCTGTGAAAGGCAAATGAGTGTCCTTCACTTCAGAATCCAGATTTCAATATACATGCTTTGTATGTTTCATAAACTTCATAAGTGAAATGCTAACAGTTACTTAAAACTCTGATTCCTCTCCTGAAAACAACTATCCAATTCACTATTCTGGAGTTCATAAAGCTGTGGAAATACAAGATGAGCACTGATGAGACAAAAGGAATGCTACAGCCTGTCCCCTGATCATTGCGCTGGGGAGATTTATTATCACCAAAGATAATATAATTACTGTCAGAGAAGGACAGTGGTACTGCTCATGCAACAGGCCAGCTCAGCAGGCCATCCCCCACTCTGATGTGAATCTTCCAAGTTAGTGCTTGCTTTGATACAATATGATCTTAATTCACTGCATTTATTTGCACACCCTCATGTTACCTTTCCATCTTTAATTGTATCGAAGCAAGCTGACTCAATCTTTGTGGCGTGTTTGTGCATTCCCATGTGGCGCAGCATCATCACAGCACTCAGAAGGAGGGCAGTTGGATTTGCCATGTCTTTTCCTGCAATGTCTGGTGCTGTTCCATGAACCTAGAAATGAGAGTAAACCTATCTGTTATTAATGTCATTGGGCTGATTAAAATGTCCTAGGCAGTTGTGCAAGCAACCTGAGCCATAGGTCTTCATGTTAAAACAGGACTTATTTTGCTGTGATACAGTCAGTGGAAAGGAAATACCAAGGACCAAAACAATTCAGTTCAAAGACATCAGAAAGGGAAAACAAGGTCACCTAGGAAAACAAGGTCACCTCGTACCTTTAAATTGTGCCTATCAAGCTCTATTTCATAGGGGGTATTTATCACATGAAAAAGTGGGAAAATAAAGTATTGGTCAAAAAAAAAGATGTGCGAAAAACCTTCATGGAATATTTAATATAACCAGTCTCTCAGGGTAAAGCATCAGCATCTTCACAGTAAAAAAGAGTTCTACAAAGAATTTTCTTAGATAAATGTCAGCCACATTGTATGCATGGAAACGTTTAGATTCTCAAGTTGAGACAAAGTTACTACTGCTCTGCCTGGTGTAACAACACTTACGGATTCAAAGATGGCCACACCATTGGCACCAATGTTTCCACTGGGTGTTACTCCAAGACCCCCGATGAGTCCAGCACACAAGTCACTGGAAAAAATCCAACCACCAAATTAAACAACCCAATTAAGTTTTTCCATATACAGTTGCCTCTCTGCAAGGACCTAAAATATTTTTATCAATCAACTACAACTATAATTTAATTTATACACCTGCACAGTCTAAGTATAAAATGGAGAAAGAACAGACGTTGTTAGACACCTGTACCCCATCAGAACATTGCAAAATTCTTAGAACTGCTAGCAGAAGACATTGTAATAAAGGAAAATTAAAAGGAAATTCCAAATACTAGAATAAAGCTGATAAGACACAGGCACAACGAGAAGTACTAGAAGCACAGAATATGTGTAGACGTCACAAAAACTAATTGTTATGTACAATTCCCTGTAACGATACAAAAATCTTACTTCCTCTGAAGAGGCCCAGAACTACTTTTCATATGTAAATTCCTTCTAAAAAATGTGGAGGAATTTTGCTCATGTAGGTGAGTTACTGGTGGTTTTGTAGTGTACTGTGTGCAGCTTAAGGAACATTTTCCAAGTGATACCAGAAGAGCTTTCCCTCTCTCTTTACTCAATAGCCTGCAAGTCACAAGTCTGACATTAGCAGATCATCAGATATAAGCAATTTGAATTTGATTTTCACCAAAATCAACATGGGGAAGGACCAAGCAACTGTGCCTATTGTCATCATACTGTACCCTCCAAGCTGCACACACTGATGAACAAAGCTCTTAAAAATCTGTTATTTTCACATCCATACATAATTATTGCCTACAACTTGGCTCATACTAAGCTAAGTTAGTCCTTGGCTTAGGACTAACAAGGAGAAAAGTTTGGATGACTTTGCAGAGCAGTATTTTAAGCTAAAATAAACCACTTAAATTGCATAGAGCCTGGGGAAAAACTGAATACAGTCTGCATTTGTCACTCTAAGTACTTAATGCTTAAAGAGAAGAGATTGTCTTCTGCCTCTTCAGACCTATTCAGTCTAAGGAACCTGCTTGGCATTTTGTTCATATTTTTGGAGCAGCAGGTGAGACTTCACCCAGTGGTGACAGTGCCCTCTTCAAGAACAGACTGAAATTTATTGAAAAGTTTTAGAATAATGAAATTTTTAATGGAATCTCTCTGAGAACTTTAAAATGGGTGACAATGAACTCTGTGAAATGGTATTGATGATGAGACTCCCTTGATTTGATCTCTCTTAGTTAACAGTGTAAGAGCTGCTGTGAGGGCCCTGTGCATGCCTTCACCAATTCTTGAAGCAAGAAGCATTAGTTAGAATCTGATTTTTCATAGTGTGGACAGCCTTATCACAGAGGGAGTGCCGATTTAAGATAAGCTTAAGAACCATTTCTTTTTATCCATAAGTTACCTTTAAATCTGTACAAAAACAGGAGAGGGATTCTAAGATGAAAATAGTTGAACATGTAAATAAAAATTCCAGTTCAGACTCTTTTCTCAGTCTCTCCTTAGAGGTGTGAGAAGAAACTATGTTACATAATACACTTAATAGTTCAGATTACAACACTTCATTTTACAGGTGTTTAATGGAATTTACACTCTACCTAATAATTTTACACAACGGAAAATGTGTGCTGATGGGTTTTGCCTTCAAGACTTAGAGAACTTCTAGTATTAATGCTCTTCAAATATAAAATTTAATTAGAAGGTAAGGGAAAGTAATACATAAACCAAGAGCTGGCAGAATGTTAAGAGGCCACACATTTAGTTCTTCAGTGACTATGCAGACTGATTTAACTGTATGATGAGCTCCCTGTTTACATCATGGTCCCACAGTCACCCTACACAATCTGTTTTAGTGCTGCTGATGAGAAAGTTTTTCTCTAATATCCAACCAGGCATGCATTCCCTATTACAATGTAAACCATTATATTCTTCACACATTTGGAGAAATTTCTCTCTGTCCCATCTGAACAATATTTATAGCCTCCATAAGCAGAAACAGATTTTTTAAAATAAAAGGTATATTGTCATCATATAGCTCCTCCCATCCATTAATATAATATTTTAATATATATAATTGAAGCCATTAATGTCTGAGTGCATAAGACGATCATCCATCTGGCTTGCATGTGACTGTTCAGAAAATATCAGTATTTTACATGTTGGGAGTTTAAATGAAAATCTCCATACCTGAGGATGTCACCATACAAGTTTGGCATAACAAGCACATCAAATTGAGATGGATCTTGAACCATCTAGAAGGAAGTATATTTTCATTAAGGTTAAGAATTTAAACCAAAAAAACCCAAAAACAAACAAACCACAACTAGAACATAAATACTCACATTCAGACATACAGTATCCAGATACATTTCATTAAATTTAATATCTTTACAGTTTTCTGCTGCCTCCCTGCATTTTCTCAAGAAAAGCCCATCAGACATTCTCCTGCAATTAGATAAGCAAGAGAATATTGCAGTTATTATAAGGAAGCAGTACTGGAGATAAAGAAAACTGCATGCAACAGGGGTTTAATTAGAATTCAGAAACTTAATTTGTGATTATTTATCCCTCCTAAAGTATTTCCGTATCAGTAGTTTAAACAGCATGCACTAATTCTGAGAATAACTTCTATTCATTTATGAAAGGCTTAGTGCATTTGTGAAGGTGATGTCACGTAATATTACATGTTATGACTCAGTTCAATATAAAGTGATGTGGAAACTGCAAAATTCACCAGCCGCTTTGATCCTCAGTTTTTAAGTTCATTTCCTTGTTTAGAAGTTTCTAAAATAAGAGCTTTGGAAGGAAGGATTAGTACAAACTTGCTAATAAGAACACTGGTACACAATTATCTCAGCCCTATCAATACTGAGTCAGTATCGCCATTTTACTGACTCCCAGTGCCATCAACAGAAGTTTCACATTTGAATAGGACTTCAGTAGTTATTTATAATTAAATGTTTGGGGATTTTTGTTTTGTTTTGTTTTTCTCAAAAGAAGTGTCAACATACATAATATTTGCCTTGTGCACAGCAGTCACATGGCTTCTCTGATTGTTTCTGGCATATTCAAAAGCAAACTCTGCAATGCGCTTGCTGGCTTCCTCTGTGATCAGCTTGATGCTTTGCACCACACCATCAACAATCTGAAAGAGAGGAAGTTCATCAGCAGTGCAAGGTTCATTCTTCCCATTTGGAACCAAGCAGCAGAATTCTGAGTGAGGCAGAAAGCATTTCACAATAGAGGAACTTTTTAATGGGTGCCAAACCTAAAGAATCCCACTGAAGCCCAGAGAGATGGGCAAAGTTAGCAGTGCTGAAGCAGAAACGCAGCAGAAGGCAGCAGTTGAGGCACCCACCACGTGCTCAATGCCGCTGTACTCGCCCTCAGTATTCTCGCGGATGGTGACGATGTTCACGTCCGTGTAGGGGGTTTTGTAGCCCTCGATGGACACACACGGACGCACATTGGCATAAAGGTCAAAGGTTTTACGCAGCAGCAGATTCATCGATGGGTGCCCTGCAGCAATTGGGGTCTTCAGAGGCCCTAGAGGAAAAAAATGATACACAAGGTTGAACGAGAAAACAAACCCCTCCATGGATCTGAGAGCTGAAACTCTAGGTCAAGTGAGATTCCTACAAGGATCTCCAAATTCCTATTTAACCCTTAATGCTGGAATGCCATGGGAATTCTCTGCTCTGTCAGCTACTGCACAGGCACATTAATCAGCTGGATAAAGGCTGAATTGCGAGCCTTACATGAAATGGATTTTATGAAATGTATTCATTAAAACTTATAAAGATACTGCTCATTAGTAATGTAGTTATTGCATACTATTGTGTATCTTAGAAATATCTTCTGCAGAGAGTCCAAAGGTTGGTAGGTACCCACCTTCAACAACTATCAAACTTATAGCTTGGAAATGAAGGACTGTTCCAGGATTACAGACAACTACCTGACAGGCTATCCCCTATAATTACCTATTTTATTGTGGTACAGAGGAAGAACTTTGGCTTCACATCAAACTCATGATAAACATAACAGTATTTAATATCTGTGTATTAACTCCTAAAATACCTTTTAATCCCATTTTGTTTTTATCCATGGATTCTTTGGCTTCTGGAGGTATCATCCACTTCCCTCCTGGTCCTTGGATAGCCGTAACATTCCTCTCTTCCCACTGAATAGGTGCCTAAACACACACTCTATATTAACTTTAATGTCATGACTTTGCTTCAGGTTTTAACTTTCACAAGAAGGTCTGTAAGGAATTTTCTCCAGGCCTTTCTAAATAGTATTTTCTTTGGTGAGTGAGGGCAAGCATGAGATGTTTGAACTAAAGTAATTTTTGAAAAATGTAATTAGGTAAGTGAAAATGAAATAGTGTGAGCAGCAAATCATCATAAATATAAATACCACAATGCCGCCCTAGATGTCATATACACAAGTGCAATTTCTTTACAGGTTTTAGAGCTGTTGAGTTCCTTGTGTACAAGAGACAGCATTTTAAAGCTGAATTTGTTGAGAACCCGTCATCCCCACTGACTGAAAGACTGTGTATGACATAGATGTGTATCTATTATCTAACTGAAAATCTGCATGTGCTCCACAATGCTTTCTGAATTTGCATTCATTGCAGGACTCTTAAATGGAGACAGGCTGCCACCCACTCATTTCATGAGGAACAATCACAAAGGAAAAGATACAACATAGTTAGAGAAACTTCACATTTTCAAATCCACGTTGGATAGTTGTAGTAAAAAGGGAATATGCCTGGGTGCTGTTACTAATGTGGAACAATTTAACAGGCATCTTGCTGAAGAGCTGTATTTCCTTTCAAGGAAACTTGACAAGTTCTGGTTAAGTTTCTCAGATAGGTAAGAGCACAGTTCTTGGATACAGTCAGTTTTCATATCGCTGAAGTTAACATGTTTGGCAGCACAGCAATTGGATTGCTAAAATGAGCCAGTCCTTTCACACACACTTTTGACCTGCATTTGAAGTCATAATAAATGAAATAACATCCTCTGTCAGTTGCTCAGGATTACTACATCAACAAGGTGATTTCACATCACATTGAGTTCATATTTCCAAAAATTAAACACAGCATTTGTTCTCAAGTCTCTACTATTCTGTCAGCTAACAGTTTCAAGCCATGCCTTGGTATCACATTCCTGTGTTTTATTAGCTAAAGCTTCAAGCTCTTTCTAGTGGAAAAATGGTTTAATAGCCTTAATATGATTTATTCTCTTAAAAGAGATTATAAGCTTTTTAAAAATATGTCTAATTAATATTTGTTGTTAAATTTGCAATGCTTATAGCAAGACAAATATGACTTACTTTGGCAGCATCAAAGATCTTCATGACAGCAGCAGAAATCTCAGGTCCTATGCCATCTCCTGGGATTAAAGTTACTGTTTGTACCTAGGTAAAGAAATATCAGTAGTACAACAAATGAATGTTTGTTTTCTACATAGAAAACATCTTCATGTGTTGTAGGAACCAAGTAACTATAGGAAAACAAAAGAATTTTTCCTTTACCAAGTATTCACTATTAAGAACAGCAGCCCTGGACAGAAGTGAGGACTGATTTGCTTTCCAAGGGAGTGTGCAAGTATTTTGAGGGAATTGTTTAAAAATTCGCCTACTACCTATTCCTATTTCAAAACAGAGGCTGAATGTGAAAGGCAGATTCCTGCTCAGTACTCCTTGAAATTAATGAATGTAGCATGCTTTCCTCTGGAAATCTGAAGAGCAAGTTATATTACCTAGTTATAGCTCTGTTCCACGTATGTCTACAATATTATCAACACGCTGCATAATACTGGCACATGCTAGAAATGATTACATGTATGAAAAGCTACATTCACCTTAAAAAAAAAATCATACCAAGCTAAACTTCTCAACTGACCTCTTAAAAATCTCAGACCCATTTTTAACAATACCAACTTACTTTCCTCTCATAATGTCCTCAGTCTTGTTTCCTCTATCATCATCAAACAAGTAAAAAAAAAAAAAGCACAGCCCAGGCTTAACAAATAACAGGGGAAGAATGTATTCTGCTTTGAAGAAAAAAAAAAATTACGATCACTGTTCTAAGGGTATATGCTCCAGCTCATTTTGTTTTATTTAAAGAGATCCAAAAGCTTTTATGGACTCATTTTTACCTACAAAAAAGGCAGCTCACATACATTATTTGAAAAACCCCCAATAGAATCAACTCACAAGGCAGAATTTCAGCATATATTGACTGATTTTTAAACTTTTGAGCTGAAGAAATTCACTGTGCACAACAGAAAACCTAGAGCTTCAGATAAAAGAACATTGCTGCTGAGCAAGCTGTCAGTGACGAAATGCCTCGAGAGTGTTGTGCTGTCTGACAGCACACTGCAGGACTCCACATGAGCCTGAAACTGTCGTGTTTTCAACAGAACCAGAGGTGCCCCACCTTATGATATTTATACTGTGTAAGTGACCCTTCAGTTTCTTTTCTAACTGTCATACCTGCTGTTCTACAAAACTTATCATGAAAAGCCACAGTTCCTCTTTAAGATTAAGTCCTGCTTAGGGGTGCTGAGCCCTGCTCTCTCCTGCCTTCACCAAAAAGAAGGTCCATGGGCACTTCAAACACATACACATAAAGAAGGTAAAACAGCTACAGGGAAATACACAACGAGTTTAGAGAAGGACCTTGAAAAGACAGAATTTGAGATGCAAGGAATTCTAAAAGCAGCAGTAAATCTAGTGCTTAGAGGGAAGTCTGCAAAAGAAAGATAATGAGAAGCTTCTCAACAATCTTTCTACTTTGCCCAGTATTTATTTGTGCATTCCCATATGAATTCCAGAAGACTGGCTTACATCTGTATTTTGTGAAAACTTTCTGCACCACTTCTATTTTTTGCTAGAGCCTTTTGTATTCTCACATTGATATGCAATTGCCAATGACAGCGATTAACTGATTTAAATCCAGGATGGCATTAAGAGCATGCATGTTCACTTGTTTGGCCCTTATTTTTTGGGAACAAAAGAATAACAACAGTGATCTTATAAATTTCCAAACCTGCTTATTGAGAAACTTCTTAAAACCAAAAAATGGGACTATTATACTCACAGCATTACCAAAACTTCTGGTCACCTTTTTCTGGCTTTTGAAAACACCTAGCAATCGAGAAACCTGCAAAAATCCAAAACAAAAAGGTGCTCTTTTACTGCACAAATGGGATTTACAAGTTTAACAATATTGCTGTAAATCTGATTTTTAAAGTCATATTGCTTTAAATAGCCTATCTCAAAGTAGTATAAAAATCCAAATGAAACCAGAGTACCCAGTGCTTTGCCAAGTTGCAGTCTAACACTCAGAAGCAGCAATGCCTTGTCGGTATTCTTAGCACAAGGTGAGCCCAGGACAGCTGCGCTTTGCCCCACGCTCCCATCCTGCCTGGAGGCCACTGCACCCCACCTGGGGCCCTCACGCACATCATTTTGGAAGCAAGGCTGCAGGAACTCTTAACTAAATACATGACATGCTAAGGACAAAGACATGTGGAAAGCAAAGTGAAAAATTAAACACTTCATTGGTAGCAGTTGGTTGGACAGTATCTTTACACATTTTATGTGATGTTTCCAAAACTACTTTACATTACTGTCACTTCTTCCATTCAAACTGTGGTGAATTTTGTTCTTCTACCTTTTATACCTGTAGGTGTTGTACTGTTGCCTTCTGCATGTCTGATGGCTTTTTAAAAGTGGAACTGAAACGCACAATAAAGACAAAATTCACCATAGCAACAAGTCTACATATGACAGTCAAAGAATTACATTTTCTGAGTATTCCGAACTGGCATTAAGCTTCAAAACTGGCATGGTATCTAAGCTTGGGCTCTTGCCCAGCTGAGCACCATGGACAAAATCCCTAATCTGCAGAAAAATCATGGCCTCCTAATCTTAACCTCCTCTCTGGGACTATTGATGCCTCTGGGACTTAAGAGCTAGAAGACTTCTAACTGTAGAGACTTACACTACTTCAATTCTGCCATACTCAAATACACAGGCTGTCTGCAGCTATCAGGCTAGAAATGACTTTGACAATTCATATTCCTCTCCTGTCCCACTTGTATTTGTTATTTCCTTACTGACAGAATGGTATATGGAAAAGGAACAAACTATGTTGGCACCAAGAGGAATAACTAGAAACAATATAATTCTCATGCATATTGTAATGAACACTGGGGGAGAAGTAATCTAAGCTAGATCTATTTTTGCTTGTAGCTCTACATGAGATGTACAAGGTCACTGAACAGGCAAGCAGTGTTTACCAAAGGCCATATGGCTGAGGATGAAGGCAGAGCAATCAAATGAAAACGTGAAGTTGACTCTACAGTTTAACTGTTCTCACAATACATTTCCTGCATATAGAATCAGGATTCATTCCAGAGTAGCCTGGAAAGGGCACAGTCTGTCTTTTCAGAAATCATAGGCCTAGTACATTATACTGAAGTTCAACATTGGTAACACCAACAAAGAATCCACCCAGGGAAAATTGATCCATTCTGACCTTAAAGTCACGTGTCGTGATTAGCTCTTGACAGTTCTTCCCTATTTTAGCAGATAGGTTAAATGGGGCGGCCTCAATGACTTTGCCCCTAGCAGGCTGTTATTTAAATATTTCAAAAGAAATTTCATTTACTCAAGGCAAAAAACAGCATCTCCGTGACAGTCCCGGGATAAGGCTTGCGTTTCAGAATGGTTCAGAGCTGTAAATCCTAGAGGACAGGCGTGGGGGCCAGAAAGCCGCCAGCCAGAGCCCGGTAACAGTTCTCCCCAGCCAGCTCTACAGTGCCCAGTACCACGGGCTCTTGGCGGGAATGGCGTTTCCAGGCTATGCTGTCTGCCACCCGCGCACCGGGAGCTGCTCGCAGACGCGGTGGTCCCGCAGCTGCTGTGACCTCTACGGCGCGACCTCTCCGCAGGCCGCTCCGAGGGATGGCGCGGTTCTCCCCCCGGCCCGGCCCGGCCCGGCCCGCTCGAGTAACAGCCACCACAGCCCCTTCCCGCCGCCGTCCCGCAGAAGAGGAAGGAGAGAACCCGCGGGGCCACCATTCAGCCCGAGCCCCGCGGCCCTTCGCCCTCGGAGCGCTGCCAGGGCCCGGCGGCACCGCGACCTTGCGGCCGGGCGGCCGCACCTCAGGCGCCGCCAAGCTCCAAGGCGCGTCCTGGGCGCCGCAAGGCAGGGTCTGGCCCGTCCCCCCTGCCTACCGTGGGCATCCACGCGGTCGCGGCCATGACACGCCCGGGCACCGCAGCTGCCGAGGCCCAAGAGCTCCGCGCCCGCCGCTAAACCGGAACCGGCGCGCGGGGAGCGGCGGCCCCGCCCCGCCCCGCGAGGCCCCGCCCCAAGACCGCCGTTGCGGCAGCCACCGCGGTCCTTCAGCTCCCGCCTACCACTGCCTAAGGCGGTCCAAGCCTCTTTCCCCAGCCCTCAACCCCTGTCCGCCGCTGCCTGAGCGCGGTCCGAGCCTCCGCCCTCGGCCCTAGTCCCGCGATCCGGCGGAGGTGCTTCCGGGGATCTCCCCCTCCCGGTGTTGCGGGACGTGCCAGGCCGGACAGCCCAGTGCCGCCGGAGGATGCGGGACCTCCAGGTGCGGTGTCTGAGGAGGTACCGTTGTGGCATTTCTGTGGAGACAACCAACCAGCTTTCAATGAGGCACCAGTTTTGAAACGTTTAATGGTTTTATAAAATCTCAGCCTCTAGAATTGGATCGTTTATGGGGAAAAAAATAGTTGCTAAGAAAGACGCCAGATTTTTGTTGAAGTAGATAAGAAGCCTCCTAAGTCCATTACTTTAAAGTGTTAAGAACTAAGCTGTTGAAATCGGGAGCGTTTAAGACTTCTTTTTGCCTGCATTTCTGAGGTACTTGTCTTAGTATTTTTAAAAGCTGCTGCTGTTGTGAAATGTGGGGTTGTGTTTCGTGTCAGGTAGAAAAAGATGGCCTTTGTAGTTATGGTTATGAAATGTGTGGAAAAGGCCATAGGGTAATTATAAAAACATCTGTTTAATGAACAAAACGGAAAAAGCATGGAAAGGGGCTTTGGAAGTAATATTTTGCTTGCTTATAAGTGAATCGTGAGCCTATAAGGTTTTTAATAGAAGGTTTGAACTACAGCTATAGACTTAACATATATATAGAAAGAATTGTAATCACCCAAATAGAAGGAAGTGAGCTATTCCAAACTAAAATTAAGGATCCTGAAAAAAAAACAAAAGGTAAACCACCATCTGGAAGCTGGACGGCACCAATAAGACTGATTTATAGACTTGAAGAGGAAGACCGAATCTCTCATCTTTGGTGTTTTTCTTCAGAAAAAGGAAATCTGGATGCCACCACCACTGATTTATGTCCTGGGAACCTCAGCATCACAAGATGTTATTTCTGACCTCACTGATTTCATACCTTTTGAAGTATAGAAAATTTAACATCACCAATAGAAATTGATCACAATAGGTATAGAAATTATATTTCAAAAATAGAAATTAGGAGGAAACGAGAAAAAAAGGTTGCTGAGAAGTGATTATGGAAAACCTCAATAAATACCAGCAGAAAATCAATGGTCGGTGTGCAGTTGGAGGGGAAACCCCCACTGTACCCAGCACTGTTTGCTCACACTTTACCATTCTGTATTAATTAATAAATTGATTGCTGCTTGATATATTGGCCGAGTCAAGCTCTTTATTTATAACACTGTGTTAACTGGAGGAGCGGCGGAGCTGTGAAGGGCCCTGAGGGTGCAGCGCCCGTTCCCCGGCAGCGCCGGCCGGGCAGTCCCGCTGCCTCACGGAGCTGCTGGACGGTCCTGCCCAGGACACGCGGGCTGCTCACTCGCACTGAGGGGTGGTGGGACAGCCTGGAGCCTTCTGGAGAGTAAAGCACCGTGCCAGAACTAAGGCAGTTTGAGCTCATACCTCTGGGAGTGACCGCTTTTAAAAACTTCTACCTTTCTTACGCTTGGCAACATTAAAATTTGGGAGTTGTCTCAGAGTAATTTCATTCCAGTTTTTGGTGATAGAGTTAGCAGATTACTAGCAGCTTTTCCAATTACTTGGCTCAGTCCTGGGTGTGCTTGAAAGCTGAGGACTAAGACTGTGTGTTTAGTTTCCTCTTCTTTTCAATGTGTGGGTAGAAATTCTTAGAATTGATATTTAACAATGTACAGCACTAGTAGCCTGCATTTTCTGAGAATCACTCGGTTTTGGGGTGTTTTGTTATGACAGGATAGAAGTGTTGCTTTGAATTGAGAATTGTAATTCAGATATCTGTAATGGTAGGTGTACAGAATTCTCTTGATACTGATTTTCTTCTGGTAACTTTATACATAGTTAACAGATATATTAATGTTGCTTTTTTGTGTTTGTGATTGTATCTGTGTCTACTTTGTTAGGTTGCACTTGGGTTGTAAATTGGGGACAGGGGAGATACTGTGAGTAACTTATTTACACATTTTCAACACCCATTTGTCTGTGTCTCATGGGTCATGTGTTACCATAATAATGCCACAGTAATAAGGCGTTAACAGTGGCTGGTTTGGATCTGTTCTGAGAAGGACTGCACAAGACTGTAATAAACCCATGAGTAGTTATTTTGCCTAAGAAAATGGTGCCTGTGTGGACACAGCAATACTGTCTTTCCCCTAGTGATCACTATATTGAGACTCTCTATAGGGAAATTCATTATATTACATTTAGCCTGCTAAAGCAACCATTACTTTATTATTATTATTTTGTCCCTGAGGCAAGACATTGTCTTGTGTAAAACACCTTTTTAAAAAGTCATTTCTATTTCTAACATAGTGTATTTTTTAAGCTAGATAGATAAGATCATATAACCAACAAATTGTTACATGAAGTTTTCCTTTCTGTTTATTTTCTTTAGCACTAAAACTCCCTAGAAAGTTCCTGCTCCTCATAGCAAAGCTGGCAGCTTTCCCCAGTTTGAGACACATGAGTCTTGCATGTTTCTCAAGCTATTTACTCCTTCCTCAGACAGAGCTCAGGCCCATGAAGCCTTCTCTCACAGGATATCACTTCCAGACAAATTTAGGAGGGTCTGAGCATCCTCTCATCCATCATGTGCTGGAAAAGCAACTTTTTAACCTACTGCAGTAGCAAAACCCATCATTTTCCACATATTTTAAGTTTTCATTACTGTGTATTTGCAGTTCATTTTTTATTTATAATTCGTGCAATTGTAATGTTTTGTAGCTCTGTAGCATCTTTAAGGAATTTATTTTTAGCTCCACAGCAGTTGTATTAGGTGAATGTTATTATTTCTTCTTTATCTGTATGCAAACAGAATTTTGAACAGTTTTCCAATGAATAAGTCCCCAAAGCTCAGGGGGTATTTTTACACCATCAGTGGAGGATAGAACTTCTCCCATTGCACGTAGTGATCACAGTTACTCACACCTGCAGTAGCAGTGGGCCCTAAGGACTCGTGCAAGGTAACAACAGAATCAAGCAGCCCCTCTGAATCAAAACTGTTCTTTTTGCTAACAAAGTAACTCTTTATGAAGTTATTCTGCAAGGGCATACTCACATCTGTATGAGAGGGAAGTTGTTGGAATACTTGGTGTAAAGGGTGTGAAATTTCTTAGGTTCTTTTCTCCTTTTTAAAAGCTGTAGCAAACCAACATGTGAAAGCAGCAGTTGTGTAACGTGATTGTTAAAACTCTGTGTGGATCCTCTTGTGGTAAAGTGGTCTGTTCAGAGTAGCTCGATCCTCCTTTGGGAGGGGTAAGAGTTTATACTTAAACTACCGCCGCCGCATTCTCACTGCGTAATTTACAGAGGCAATTTAAGGTACTCTAACCTGTCTGTTGGAGGTCATTAAACTTGCACCTCTCCTAATAAATCAGATCAGTCACCTGCTGATCAGCCAGGGCTTGCAACACTTCAGAGCGGAGAAACTTGCACCAAAGGCTGTGTGGAGCTGCCAGCCTGGTGTGTCCCACTGCCTGAGCTGTGGCTGTGGTAACAAATACCTGCAGCTGTGGCTGATTTATTAAAATATGAATATCGATCTAATGTCGATACTCAACTGTGACGGACAAAAGACTCTCTAACAGCTTAAGTTAGAAAGTGTATGTGTATTACGACGCAGGGCAGCGCTGGGATATTTCCCTAATGAGCGCTACAAAGATCACAGGTGATTACAAAGCCTTTTATCCACAAAAGTGTTGAATACACAAAATACAAATGCATATTCATACCCTTGTCACCTCCTCTTCTCCGCTTCGTATGCTAATTAACAAAAAGGCTATTAAGCATGCGTAGTTTGTTCCCTGTAATGAGTCCGGGGTCTATTCTAGGGAGGGGTCACTAGAAATGAGGAAGTAAAATGAGTCTTCCTCGTTCTAACCTTTCAACCTTTTGCTGTGTCATGATTCATGGATCCTTGGTAGGACTCCCTGTTTCCTGTTTTCCAGGCCTATTTCAATAGGTTGTTTCTGAAAACAGGAGGTTTGCAATTGTTTTGCATTCCTGGGGTATTGATTAGCTTCTGTTTTTCATTGCAAGGAAGCTTTACACAAACACAGAGTTGACAAGCAATGAGTTATTAGATCTGCGATAGCTTATCTAAAATCCGGTCTCTCTTTAACCATCCTCTAAGTTTTAACTGATTTCAGCAAAGCTTATCTTTTCAGCTAAATCAGCAATATACATAGCTTTTCTAAAGTCTTCAAAATTAGTGTCTCATGGCCAGGTGAGGCCGTTGCAGCCGACAGCCATCTTGCTGTCAAATACTACACTGGGGTGTGTGAGTAACAGTATTTCCTGCTCTGTGATTTAAACTTCTAGAGCACTTGAGCAGGGGATATTTAACCATTGTCTCGGGTACAATGGGCAGTGAAATGGCAAGACTATTCTATATATACCGTCCTCCTTACTAAACTTTATCTTGCAACTCATGCAAGATGTTTGTTATCTATTTCTAATAGCTTAAAACTACTTGATTTGGCAAAGTTTTTTAAAGCTGAAATACAGTGAAATGGGTGGTACTGGTAGTATTTAAGGTCAGTTCTTGCTTTGTGCATTGAAAAGTATTGATTTGTTACAGCAACATGCTGGGAGTAAGTTTGCTTATCACCCAACTGGCAAATAAACTAATCTTTCATAAATATGAACAGATAGAAGAAGTCTAGAAGAGTAAACTGGAAGATCATCTGAACTTTGACATGTGCAAACAAATAGGAGTGAAGAAGACTTTGTTCATCATACAGTATTTAAATTTTACCCAAGTAGCACAGCAAGATAATTGTGCATTGAGATGTAGTTACCTCTGTGGTATACTCAAGAAGAGCTAGCTGGTATAGTGTAAGCCTCAACAGTGGTATCTGAATCCTCTGGCCTGCATTGTAACCACAAGTAAGCCTTACCTGGTTAATGCGTTCCATTAAGCTGTGCCTCTGTTTTACTGCTGTTTATTGATTCAAAAGATAGAGACTTTCTGATGTGTGTGTCATCTAGGGTACAGGGGAAGCAGCCAGGGATATAAAAGCAGGAGAAAAATGAAGAGATGCGATGTCAGGTTTTCACTGTAGGAGTGCTGTTAAGCATACAGAATCACAAGATTAAAAGATATGGAGCCAAATCCACCCCTCTGTCAATTAACTTCTGTGTAATGACATTAGAGGTAATTTGGCCATTTATATTTAATCTGATTTGCATAGATGGGCAGCTTGAAGTAGGTGGCTGTGAATGGAACGCCATTTCATGCAAATCACTTGCCTAAGTATTGGCCTGGTTTGATTGAGAGCAGCTGTTATCTCTTTAGTAGCATTTTAGTAGCACCAGATCAGAGATATTAACCATGCTTAATTATATGTATAACCACTGAAGCCAACGATGGAGCTCATTCAGAATTGAGGATGGCTAAGAACTTTCAGAACAGTGCAAGTTCTTAGTCCCAAAGGGCCCTTATAGATTGTTGTTTTTTGATTTTAAAAAAAAATTGAAATGTTGTATTTTGCAGATTTTTTAAAATTATTTTTAATGTTCTGACTTACCTGTGGAGAACTTTTTGTAACGTAATAGGAATCCAATGCCACTACACACCAGGGAAAAGAAAAAAAAAAGCACTAGTGGCTGGGAAAACAGAGATCGGTTTGGCCATGAAACAGTACAAGTGTATGATATTTGAACAGATGTTTGCTGCACTCTTGGTCTGATGGTAAATCATTCAGTTTGTATTTTCTTTACTACTGTAGCTTCTTTCTTCCCTCTTATTCTGAAACAACTGAAATGCTCTGTTGTTAGAACGCATTTTTTTGATGTTACAATTCTGATGTTTGCTTATTGCTAATAAGCCTTGTTGCCTACATTCTCATCCCAAGGCATTTATTTTGTGTATGGGCTATATCTTGTAATTTTTATAGCTCAGGGAAGTGCTGGTTTGCAGCTAATCTAACCTGTATTTCTAAATGTTATAATTTGAATAAGCCTTACGAATCTCTACCATCTCTTACGAATCTGTGGGTCAGCACTTTGTAGAATGTTTTTACTATCCAACACACTTCATAGGATATTTTTACTATGTATACAATATATTTGCTTTCACTTTTCTTTTTAAATGTTTGTTTTTTGTTGTTACATGCTAACGTAAAGTGAACTCCTATTATCCAATCCTGCTATCAGGCCAGGATAATTAGAAGCTGTAGGGAAAAGCACAAGAGAATTCTCCAAATGTTTTTATTGAACTTGCTATTTTGATGAAGAAATAATGACTATTGGCAGGCTGCAAATAAGGAAGTTGGGAATTTTACCCTGTTCTATTCTGATGTGCATGAATGGAAAGTGAGCTTATAATGGAGCCTTCTTCCCCGTTGTCATCCTTTCTCACTCAGACTTCTTCCTGCTGTTGTTATAAGAGCTCATCCTTCTGCAGATGTTAGATAATATGATTTTGTCTCTCTGCTTCTCATAGATGCTCTTTTATTTTTTTATTTTCCTGACAGTGGGGTTGTGGTGCTCTAAAACACGCCGTGAGCCCTCTACTGGCACTTTCTGCTTTTGCTTTAGGCTGCGATAGCGGTTTTTCCTCCCCAGCTGTGCTTGCTTGAGCCTAAGGAGGCAGGTTGGTGGATGTTAAACTACTTTAATCTTGCTGACTTTTTAAAATTTAGTTAATGTGCGAAGGAGTCCTTGCGGTCACTGCTGTACCCGGCAGTTTGCTACCTTTGGTCGTGAACTCACATTCTCTCTAGTCGCAGTGCAGACACGAATATTTCTTGCGGAGCTCCCGCGGCACCTGGTGCTGGAGTGGGGCCCTGAGCACGCCGTGAGGCTGCACCCAGCCGCACTCCCCTGGCGGCCTGGGGCAGGGCAGCTGGCAGAGGCTGCTGGGCTCTGTGTGCGGTGCCACTGCGCTCCCCTGTTCCCAGGCTGGCTGGGGGTGCCAAGGCAATACGGCTGCGCTGCCTAGCGCCACCGGCTGACGCAGAGCTGCTCCAAAACCTGAAGGTGCCGTAAGGAGCGCCCTGAGTGAGTTCCCGAGGCAAGAGAGAGCTGCGTTCGCTGGCAGCGGCTGTTCGGGGTTTGGGTTATAAAAGCTCCGTATGCCTCTTAGAAAAGCATCTGAAAAGGGGCAGATTGGCATCCCTATTTTTGCACACCTGCCTGTGATTTTAACTCTTTCCTTCCTGGCACACTCCAGTCAAGCTTTTGTAAAGATTTTCCAGACTGTGGACTTCCTCACAGGTGCAGTCCAAACCAGTTCAATGCAGGCTCTGGGATTTTTTCAGCACACTCACGGAGTATACGTGCTCTAAATGCCTACAATACAGAGGAATCCAGCTACTTCTAATGGGATGCATTTGCAGAGAGGAAGAATTCCTCATTTAAGATGGGTAATAAGCAAACGATATTTACTGATGAACAGCTAGATGCCTATCAGGTAAGATATCTTGGTTTGCATTAGGGGGTGGAAGGGAGTAATCTACATATGTTTATGATTTGGGTTTTTGTTTGATTTGGGGAATGTTGGGGTTTTTTCCCAGTAAAATTGAAAACTTTCTTTGTTACCTGCATGTAATGTATTCTAATGTTCCTTCCAGCATCTGTAATAATATTCTAAGGCTAGGTTGTTGAATATACTCATTTAATTCCCTCTCTGTATAGAGGGAGAAGGGTCACATCTTCAGTGTCTGAACTAGGAAGCAGAATAAAGATTGTGACTAACTTGACAGAAGTGTAGCACCTTCTCTCCTTGATGTCTTTGCTGACAATAGAGCAGAAAGGAAAAAAATAGATCATGTCTAAATTCACTTCTCCTAAGGATAAGTCAGAGAAATATGCTTAATGTAATTCCAGAATAGGTGTTGTTATGCTTGCATCCACTCCTGGAAAGCAGTTTCTTACCTCATCATAAGTAAGCGTGCATTTTATGTCAGAGATAACTTGGTACTTCTTTATTTACTTAACATTGCATCAACTGCTTTTAAATAGGGTAAAAAAATTCCCCGTTTTTAGTCATGTTTCAGCACACTGCGGATCTCACTGAAATGGATTGCAGGAAGTTGTCTGCACAGTGGGCATCTTGAACAAGTTTCCGAAAATACAGTGAGGCAAAGCACTGAGTAGAAGTGTGCAAAAAAAGGAGGCAGCTGACTACTTATTAAGAGAGGCAGCCAGGGTTGGCTGCATTGCTCTGTTCTCCTACATGAAGTGAAAAACGTAGAATTAGCAGCACAGGAAATCAAGATTTAGTTTATCTTGTAATAACCAAGGGACAGATACAGACCCTTAAGGGACTGGGTAACTAAATAACATTTTACCTTTGTGATCTTTGATTAAACCCATTGAAGTAGAAACTACTATTTTGGTTACTAATTTTATTTCAAGTCACAGCTAACATGGACTTGTCACTGGTGTAAATATCGAACCACAGAGTGAGGCCAGGTGTATATGCTAAAATGCTTTCAACTGTTATCTCACACTGAAAATAAGGCATAAATTAAATGCTTTTATAAATACCTAGCAGTCTTTTTGTCATTGTAGGAAATGTGACAGTGGACCTTCTTAATTTCCACTTTGTCACACTTCTCACCAGCAGTCTGTAATGTATTAATCTAAGTTAATGATTGTAGACTTAGCAGTCCAAGATCCAAAAAAGCTTTTTCAAATCCCTGCTGGATAGGCGAGAGAGAAATCAAAGATCTATAAGACACCAGTGTCTGTCTTCCTATTAACAATAAAAGTGAACACAGAACAGAGCACAACTGCAGTGAAACAAAACAAAAACCAAATGTAATTAATGTTATCTTCCTGACATAAACTGGCAAATGCAAGAGCTGAAATGTCATCCCTAATTCAGTGCTCTTCATGTAGAAATTGCCTCTCTCTAATGGCTTTTGCAGCCCCTGCCTCTGCCTTTCATAATGCTGGGTAATTGATCTCAAAGCCTGGCAGGAGTTGGGCCCAGTGGATTGAGTCGCCTTTGGGATTTCTCTGTTACAGGCAGACTTGCAGTTCATTAGTGTAGAGCTAGACAATTTTTGACTAGTAATAGCACTTGTTATGTTTGGCAAGTACTATAAAGTAACAGATTTCAGGAAAATAACTGACCTGCAGAATTTACCAGGAAGGAGTGTTAGCCTCATGCTGTGAAGAATCAGATAAAGATGTAATTTTGATGGTGTTTTGCCTCTGATCCATTAGTTTTGCATCCCTCAAGACTCTCTCTTGAGTCTTCTAAACAAAAAGATCCTGGGCTGACTGCTGGAGCCACCCACACAGAGCGCTCTTGCCTCCCCACAGCATCCTGGGGGAGAAGGCATTTTGTATAATACAAGTGGAGCTGTTTGACTTGGAGTTTGCCATCTTACCTGCCTCCTTCTCATTGGTAGAATTTCTTCAGAATAGAAAAGGGAAGAATGGGGCAATGTTTCTATATTTTTTTTTAGTGCAGGTTTTTCATGTCTTGAGCCAGCAGCTGAGTTACCAAGGCCTCTAAACCATGGGCCAAAGTAAAACACTCTGTACCACAGTCCACTTGGCAACAGTCTGTTGTGTATATCTGTACCCCAGTGACCAGGAAGGCATCTACATATAAATTGCTCTTATAAATTGATCATTGAGTCTTATTTTTTCCTAAAGCACTTCCTTGTGAATTTATATGTTTATGAGTTAGTACTGTACTCCTTACAATAGTAGTCCAAGGTACAGTGTTCATAGTATCAGCATTCAGAAGCAAAAGTGTTGATTTTTTTTTTTATATATATATATCTTGGTTTTTCTTTTTTTTTTTTACTTCCTCACAGTTCCTGTTGGAAGACTGTTTAAAACCTCACTCACCTCATAGTTAGACTTACCATTTCTTTATTGAAATATATTTCCAGACATTGTATTGCCTGGTTGTAACTTCTATTATGCTATTATTTCTGTCTTTTGTACAAATTGCTTTGTCTTATAGCACCTAATATTATTTCAGGAGGAAAATTTTTATAATTTTTAAAAAATTCATTGTGTTTTACATGCTTGTTCCGTAAAAGACACTATGAGATGAAAAAGTGAGAAGTTCATGTGCCTAAAGTATGGTAAAACCTATGCAAGTGGCTTTGGCTTTAGAGAATGAAGATTAAGCTGCAGAAAAATCAGCTGCTTGAAGAGCTAGCATACATAAGTCTCAGATCATTAGTGTGATATTAATGAAATAAAATAAATCAAATTGTTTATCTAAAACTTTCTGAAAAGCCTATGTAGGCATCTTTTTTGCATGTAAATTGTTATATTGAAGAGCCACTTTTTAGCTGAACTTTTAACTTTAAATTAAAGAGTTGTAAATGTGGTCACCCACAGGATGACCTTAGTGTTTTCAATGGACAAGTTTTTTAAATGCTCTTAATTAAAACTGGTGATGGGTAGCCAGTTGAAACTGTTTGTACAGGAGACCTGTAATAGAACTTTGTAATCCTAAACCATTCAGCTTTTTTTTTTTCCTTAATTCAGGTAGGTAGAGGCAAAGTAAAGAACGGAGAGCTGCAGCTTTCCAGTCTAACACCTTGTCGTAGCACCTGCTGTTAACGTCATATCACCGTTATTATGATAGTGTTCTTGTTGTCAGCTCTTTACATTTTTAGAAGATTAGTGAAATGTTTTCCAAATTAGGCTTTTGCTAGCACTGGGTTGCTCATAGAGATTCATGTCATTTAAAATACTGGCCTTGTAAGAAAACATTTTTTTACTGGGCATTTATCATTCTTATGCTCTTAGAATTCTGGTCGTGGTTTTTAGGGTTTTTTTTGTGAATGGGGGTTTTGGTTGTTGAGGGGTTTTTTATATTAAAAATGTGAAATCTAACCAAGGTTTGGTGAGGGAAAGATAGGTATTGATAGGCAAGAAAGATGGGTTTCATTGCAATAAAAGAACATTTTAAAATTAAGGTTTGAAAAGCTGCCTACAGATTTTGGAGGTCAATTCTCATACTAAGAAAAGAAAATGAACTGAAATTTTAGCATGTTTTGAGTGATGCTGTGCACAGATGCTTGAAGCAATGGAAAATACAGTTATGCAGTAAAGCAACATCAGAACCATTTATTCACCTCAATGCACAGCATTTCTCACTGTAAAACAATTGTATTGAGTAGGAAATGCCGAGAAACTGTACTTGGGCTGTGGACAAACTCCTGCACTGTTCAGTCAATCTCATTTCCTTTTCTGGGATTACTTGAATTAAGAGATCTGAATTCAATACTAATTCAGTGATTCTTCTTTTATTGGTTTGGTTTTTTGTGGGTTGTTGTTTTTTTTTCCCCTTCTAAAAACTAGATATTATAAGGCATATTACTGGTTTTATTGCAAGCCATTTCTATTTGTTCATTACTGCTATTATTTACTTTGCATTATTTAATGCAGTCTCAAAACAAATTGATGTTTATCTTGGCAGTCCTATAGGCAATATTGCAATACAATATAGTATGATGAAGTAATTACTTTCTTCTTTTACACAAGAATTTCTCTGTTACAGAGCTCACTTTTTTCCTTTTATCAAAATTGAAGTCAAAGTGCAGTTCAACTATATTTCTTGAGAATTATGCAAAACCAGATTAAACAATTTATGTTCTGATCTGTCAAGAAATACCATTTGTAAAGTAAAACAGGTTCATCAAGCCGTCTTTTAAAAAGCCATGCTTGATTTCATCCAGGGTCTTGGAAAATTAACCCTTTTCAAAAATACAAAAAGTGCATTCATAGGTTCCCCAGGATCTTCTATAAAAAGAATTTTCCATTTGATACAGTATTGCTGTTATTGTGCAAGTAGCATAATAATGGAACAAGGTTTTTGTGGAAATATCCTTTGGTCAGGTTCTGGTTTCATGTTACCTTTTGGTGCATCTATAGATTGAGCAAAATTACTTTTGTTGGCAGTTTGCATCTTTTCAGTTTTTGCTAATGTCTGACTTGTTTTTACTCCCCTGTTGCTGTATGAATACATAAACTGGTTCTTAAGATGCAGATTTTTTTCCTTTTGAAACTCAGTGGGTGTTTTGGTGTAATTGTAAAGTATATATGATGACAAATAAGGATGAGTTCTATGGTAAAATTTTCATTGGTGTTCTGATGCAAACAGCATTTTTAACTCATTGATTCTGTTAACTCTTTATATACTAACAGTGATAGTACATAATCTAAATAGAAAGAAAATACATAAATATTTTGCAGACTCAGTCTTGCCCAACTCTGTGCCAGTCTTAGTTGTGTGGAATGTAGAACAAAAGTGTTGCATTTGTAAAACATTACCAGAACAGAGTTAATATATCTTTTATAAAAGTTCATCTGCTTCTGATACCAGATTCTTGGTTGCTTCACAGGATGATGTTTTGATGGTGTTTTGATTAAAGGCTCTTACATACATTTTATACTTTGGCACAGTACAAAGTATCATTTGTGATTTTAAAAAGGAAATCTCTGAAGTAATTTGCTTGAAATATTACCTTTTAGAGTGCTGCAGCATACAACAATTAGCATTTTTTAAGAGCTGCTCTCTCAGATAGCTATATGGTTTACAGTATCTTCATTATGTGTAGTTTGCTAGCTTTTGTTTGAGGCTGTCGTTTTGTTGTTTTTTTTTTTAATTTGCAGTGACTTTGTAAGACTGATTTATATTATTTTCTTATTTATAAAAGTTTCCAATGAAGCTGTTGCAAGATCAAAGTAAACCTGTCCTTATGAAACTATACATATACAAAGCAGAATATATATGTGTGTTGTCTTAGAAGAGAAATATGCATTTAATGGCTTTCAGAAATACTGCTTCACAGCATATTTGAGTATATCTATTCTTCATTCTGTTGTTCATTTCTCCAGGTTGGTGTTTCTTTGGTTTTGGGGTTTTTTTTGTTTGGGTGTGTTTTGTTGGTTTTTTTTTTTTTTTTTGGTTGGGTTTTTTTGTTTTGTTTTGTGGGGGGTTTTTTGGTTGGTTGGTTGGTTTTTGTGTGTGTGTGTTGTTTTTTTTTTTTTTTTTTTTTTTTTTTTTTTTTTGTAGAGGAGTGTTTTGGTGTTTTGCCTACCAACATGAAATTAGCTTTATTTCAGAGTGTGAAATATGCACAGTACTTGTTTCTGGGAGCTGTGATTGGTAACCTCCCATTCACTGGACTCTGCTGCCATTCATAAGATGTGTGATACCTTCAGGAACTGGCAATCTATCTCCAGAACAGCTGACACAGGGCTAAGTGGAGCCACACCTCCTGGTGTGCTGGATGGACACTCTACAGACAGTTAAGTAGCAGCATTGTCAGAGCATCTCCCTCTCCTTTTTTGTTTTATTCAAGTCACCATAGAACTCAATAGAGAGTGAATTTAACATGTTAATTTATTGTCCTTCACTGTATATTTTTCTGTATGAATGAAGTAGCCAGAAGAAAATTGGATGATTCACCTCTTGTTTCTTTGGACAAAGGTCTTGAATTAAATTGCTGAAGTTCCAGCAACAATAAAATGTAATTATGTTATTTAGACCTTTTTTCCATCATGATTTTAATCCAACTGAGGGCTGTGCTTTCAAAAAAAAGGAAAAAGAAGTCAGTCCTGCACCTCTTTGCTGCCATCAATAGATACTTGTTTCACCTTCATCTCTTGTACCAGCACTGCCAAAGCTATATTCTAAGTAACTAAAAGGAAATGATCCAAGCTGGAAATGCATCCATTACTGCTATGTTCATTCACAAACACATTAGTTCCTTCCTTCAGAGTTCTCTGATGCAGTTATTCTGCTTGTTATAAATGCACAGTATATAGTTGGCTTTTCGCAAATATTGAAATGAATACTGTATGTAGAATGCACGAAGATTGTACTGTATTTTCTTTATTGATAGAATTTAGAAATGTGATGAGTATCTTAGTGTAAGAACACTAAGGAAGCAATTAAACTTCTGTTGTCAAGTATCTTGTCCAACTGAGATGACCAGAGCCCCCAAGAGAAGAATTTATGGACCTGTGTTATCAGATGGAGTGGAGCCAAGAAGACGGGTCTGCCAGAGAGAGTGTGTCTGGGGGGGGGGGTTGAGACTGGACAAAGGGATTCTTACATCCAAAGGAATGTTTGAATTATGCATGTGAATTTTTGAATATGCATCAAGCAGATGTTTTTAAAGGGAAAACTTTTGTTAAAACGTGTGCTGCTGGCTGGGTCTGTGCCAGGCACCCTCGGCCGAGAAAATGTATTTTGCTTTTATCTCTCCTAATTGTCTATTTTCTTAAATTTTTTATTAAACTTCTAAATTTTTCCAAAAAGGTGAACCTCGTTTTTCACATGCTCATAAAGGTGAAGTCTGCATAAAGGAACAGGCAGAAATAAGAAGGTGGGAGAAGCAAGTGGGATGGCTGGACTTACTTCCCTGTCAGAGGTCACATGGAGCTGTGGTTTTGCATTTGCCATTTGACACCAGACAGGCTTTTTAATGGTAAATTGTTTCATAGGTGGTGTCATCTGGCTGGATCAAAAGTATAGGCCAGGTCACAATGAGTTTGTGGTGCTTTGACCCTGAGTAGCTTTAAGATCTCTCTTAATAGTGAGACCATTCTTAAATCTTTTGACGCCCTTCATCCCTGACAATTCCAAGCAATTGGCAGGTGTAATTGAAATAGACCTGTCAGTAATGGTGGTCAGGAAGATAGTTGCAACTACTTCTGCTATAGAGGTTTTCAGTATTAGTGGGATTTAGATTACATTAGTAAAAATTTTGTTGATTAAAAACCAGGCAGGCATCAATATTTGTTGTCAATGTCATGAAGCAACTCAGAATTAAATATGAAAAATGGGTGGACTGTCAGCAAAAATGGTTATTATCTGACCACCTAATTTGTCTTCCAATAGCATTTTTGCAGGACTTCTGCAAGGTAAAGGACAACTTTTCCTTTTAATCTTTGTCTCCATTTGTATATTGCTTCCCTCTCAGCTTTCTTAGTTAAGTGGCTGCTGTTTTCCCCAGCCTGTATAATTATAGATGATTGCTGCTGAGGGCATTACAATTATTTGTGAGATTACACCTGCCCTTTCTTAGTAAATAGAGCATCCTTAAGTGACAGTTTGACTGTGTCAATTGTGTGGAATTAAGGAAAACTTGACTAGCTGACTCCAATGTCAGTCTGTGCAATTGCAGACAATGTGACATCAGTGTCAGCAGCTCCCAAGGTGCTTCCTCCTGTGTTTTCTAACTGCACAGTCCACTGAAGGAAGAGCTGCTGCTCCAGGCACTTTGTATGGAGGAGAGCAAGGCAGCTCAATAATTGATACCTGCGGTACTGATCACGTTCCTGGACATCCGAGACAGGTTGTGTGCTTCTGCTAGCAGGGATCCTTTGCTTCTCCCCTGCTTGGAAGAAGCAGGCATTTAGCCCCAATGAGTCTCAGCTTGAGAAATAAATACTTTTTCAATGGCTAATTGAAGAGCAAGACTGGGAGAGTCAAAGTAGTTGTATGTACTCTTTAAGTATGACTTACCACATCTGATACTGTTTTCTTGTCACAAGCTGATTTTCAAAGATGATATATTCTAAATATCTTTACATTAAAGGGGGGAAACTACAAAGAGCTGAATTGTTGGGCAAATGCCCTGCTATATCATATGAGCCTGTGAGAGAGGTGGGTAATCAAGAAGAATTTTCTATGTTGGTTGTTCCCTATATATATACACCCTCAGGAGCCAGCTCTAAAATTGAGTTGCATATTCTCTGAATTGATGAGTGATGTTCTCAACTGATTATCAAATATTTCATTACCACTAATGTTCCTAGTGGTTCCTAGTCTTGAATGCAGGGCAGAATTTCCATTAAATACATACTAGATAAGAGTGGAGATTAGGGGATTGTTTTTTAAATGGGATGGGACTGATTATTTCTTCACAGCACCTGAAATGATAACTTTCTGTGACTGACATAGAAATGCATGAAATGCAAACTCTTCCACTGCTCATATTCTGGTTCTTTGGTGAAGTGTTTGAATTCTACTATAACACAGATGTTCATGAAGTTAATTAAACCGATGTCAATTGAGTCACATCACAGAGCCATTTAGAATGCAAATGAATGTTTGTATGCTCTTCTCTCAAGTTCAGCAAGTTCTATGTTTGCATTTCAGTAAATTATTTCTAATTCTGTGATAGCACAGGGGGAGCTGAATGGTTTTCTGCTGGTCAGGACAGAGGCTGTCCATTTAACCATGCTCCTAAAATAGAGGAGTTTTATTAATAATAAATAACCACATAATTTTATTATCAAACCAGTTGTCTCCAGCAGGGGGATACTTCAAGTTAGAAGACAGTTTTTGTCATCTGTTTGTTGTTCATAGTTTTCCATATTCATCTATTGAATACTTTTGGCATGTACCTTCTTTTTTGGATTTAATTTTGTTTCTGGTCTGGTCATTCCACATTAGAGATATATCTCAGCAATCTGATTTTTTTTTCTCCTGGACTATCACATTACCAATATCTTTCTTTTTACTGATAGTCTTGTCCTTGGAATATTTCTGTTATTTTATAGTGTATATTTCTTTCTGAGTCAAAAGTAGATGGCACCCAAACGGCATCTTTAATGTTTTTCTGTCAGATCTGAGTTTCCTTCCAAAAGGGTGAGAGATAAATCTTTGCAGTTGTTTTCAATATTTCTGTAGTACAATGACACATTTTGTTTCCTTAACAGGATTGTACGTTCTTCACTCGGAAGGAAATCCTTCGGTAAGTAAATAGTTTTAAATTTCTCCTTCGTGATCCATGTGGAAGGGGCTAAATTTTTTTATCTGACTTGTGAGAAAACCAGATAAAGCCAGTAATTCTGCAGGAATTAATGAGAGTAGGATTGGATTTAAGATACACTTATAATGTATAATTGTCATAGGGTGGTGATTAGCTTAAGGTGAATTCATAAATGTTTTTTAGGGTCAGTGACTTGTATGAAACGTATTTGCTGCTTTTCTCCGAGATACCAATGAGGGCACATCCTGCGGTCAGTGTAGAACCCAGAGGTGCTTCTACATGTCTGAGGTGAAGTTTTAGCGAGCAGGAATAAAATGGGTTATGACCCCCTGGTTAATTAGCACTTACTGATTTAGCATCTCCCTGTCTCAGTGAAGGGGCAGCCAGGTACTGCTGGGCACTTATTTACACTGCACGATGTTCAGAGGGGTGATATGGAGGAAGTGCAGGTCCTGTCCTCTTTTGGCTGAACTCAATTTCTTGTGCAGTTGCCAACTTCAGTGAGATGGTCCAGCAAGGAGCAACCTTAGACAAGTTAAAAAAAAAGCCCGGTCTGGCTCACCATCCATTTGCATGGCTGTTAATGACTGTTGTGTGGTTGGGGAATGAAGGGATTAATATGGCAGCTTGAATTTAGATTGCTGTAAACTGATGTAAACCAACATGAGATTTCAATTAGGTGAAATGGGCTAAGTGTTTTTATCTGTCCCTACAGGGAAAGTAGCCCATCAAAACCCCAAACAACAGTAAATCTATTTTCCACTGGTTTAATAAGCTAAATCAGCTCATCTGAAGGATCAGATGAGTGCCAAAGATGGCATAAGAGCCAGAGCAAGCAAATGCAACTGAAAATGAGGAGAGCATTTCTCTACCAGTAAGGTGTTAGATTGACTTACACACTGTCTTTAGTGTGCAAGGCTTTGGTATCAGCGTCAGTTTAATTCAACATAAATCACAGAATCATGAGGTTGGAAGAGACCTCCAAGATCATTGAGTCCAGCCCAGCCTTAGCAGCTCAACTAAACCATGGCACTGAGTGCCACAGCCAGTCTTATTTTAAACATATCCAGGGATGGTGACTCCACCACCTCCCCAGGCAGACCATTCCAATACTTTATCACCCTTTCTGTAAAAAACTTTTTCCTAATATCCAGTCTGTATTTCCCTTGGTGCAGCTTAAGACTGTGCAGGCTGTGGTCAGAGGGGTTGAAGACACATTTTTTGATTAGTAATCTGAGTGTGGATAATTTGCAAATTATTAGAAAATAGTACAATGTATGAATTTAAAGTGAAGAAAAAATTAACACAAAATGCTGAAAATGGATCTAGGAAAAAAGAAAAAGTAAAACTGCAGCAGGGGCAAGTGTGCCTGGTTAAAGAGAAAAATAGAAGCTATAGCTCACTATTGGTGTTTGATAGCTGTTTATCTCCAGAAAACCTAAATACACTCCTAAGTCTTTGTTAAAGATGGTTGATTTTTGGAAGTGCTGATCACAGCTATGAGCATTCAGTCATGGGCCCAGGCCAAGAACATATTAAAGAATGTTGATTATTGTAGATGTATTTATGTTATCACTGACTCAAAATATTATCTAAAATACTCATAGGACAGCTGAAAGTTTTTTAGAGCTATTTTTGGTTGCTTTGGTGGTGTTAGGGCTTTGAAAACACACTCCAGTTTTCTTAAGGGGAATGTGGAAATTTAGAGAAATGTGTGTAGCTTCAGGACACAACTTTTCTGCATGGACAGATGCCAGAACACACTGGTAGACAATCAGTCTGTAAGTGCCTAGAATTTAATACATGCTCAGAGGCAGCCACTAGAGATTTGTTAAAAGCAAATCTTCCTGGGAGTGTCTGCTTTTGTAAGTCAGAGAAAAGAAGCAGCTGCAACCTGTCTTTATTTTGATAAAAGCTTTTACATATTCCAGTTTGTGTTAGTCCTTTTCTACTTGTGTAAGTGCACTGAACTCTTGGTCAAAGTACTCCTGAAAATAGAAAATTGGTGAGAATGATAAGAAACATTGAGGTGAAGAAAGCTGCAGATGCTATGAAGTACCTTTGTTATGAAGTACCTTTTTCAAAAGTACTCAGTATGTTAGAGAAATTACTAGAGTCAAAATGAGCAAAAGGAAATTCACACACTCAAGTTCTAAGAACTGAGAAAAAATTTGCAATGCAGTGTATCAAAAAAAATGGGCTGGGGGTTAGTGATCTGAGCAAAGTGAGCATAATTTTAACAACACCGCCCCCACAATGTTCTTGCAAAAAAGAGAAATGCATATTTACAATCTATTAGCCTCTGCAGTGTTTATAAAATGGCATAATTCCAGTCTCCAGTACTGTGACCTCAGTAGGAATAGACTGTCCAGTTTTGGGCATCACCATTCAAAATAGATTTGTTATCCTGGAAAATGTGCTATAGAGAGAAACAGGAATAAAAAGAAAAAAAAAGACGTGAAGAAAAGTTGGAAAACTACTTAAGTTATAGCAATGAATCTGTTTGTATTATGTGCCTTTCTTGTGATTGTAAATGGAAACAAAAGGCTGAGTTGTCTCTTATAAGGCATTATTTCTCTTACTCAGTTTTACAAATCTGATTTCCTGGCAGACAAGCTTTTACTCCAGCAATAATGCTTATCTGCTCACCAGCCCATCTGTTTCTGCTTCTCCCTGTAGAGTGGGGCAGTTTGGCACCCAAACAAGCACTCAAAAGCAGGTCTTCTTGGATGTCTGTCCTAGCCAAAAAGCACAAAAGTTGTAAATTCAAGTTGTATTACTTGAGAATGACTTAACCTTGTTAGACAGCTGCCAGGGGAATATATCACTAAATGACCAAGCTGGGCACCGTTTGGGATGTCAGCACACCTTTGAACATTTTTGTAGAAGAAAAATAGTTCTTCTGTTGCCTTCTCTTCTCCACCTGTTTTGTGGCTTGTTCTTGAAGAGTGAAAGGTGAAGTGACAGGAACCCTTCTAGCCAATCCAGCTGAATGTTGGATTTTAAATCTGAAATCTGCTAGAGAATTAAGCAGTGGTTTCCTTCAAGTGTCTGGAAAGCTTCCTTATAAGGGAGCAAATGCAGCAAACTGCTTGGGAGGCAGCTCCCTGTGGAGCAAGCTGCTACACAAATGGAGGGAGAAGTTAGAACACAGCTCCTGTTTTTCTTTTAAAGAGTTTGAAGTTTCGTATGCAGAAAGGGGACTTGCCCTATTGTCAACTTTAGGGGAAAAAACGTCAGCCAAAAAAATGAAGTTCAGGGCAAATCTGTGCCTTTGGGAATCTTCCTGAGTTTTAGGCAAGAAACTACATACACAAAGAACATATACCCTGAGGCTACTGTTGATCTTCTTGATAATTATGTTACTGTTCTTGTTGTTAAAATTGTTTCTGTATCCTCTATGAACGAAAAAGAAAAAAAGGGGGTTTAGGCAGTTCCGGCATTTCTGTACCATAAATGTTTCCTGTATTATATTTTAGTCAGATTGTACCTGTTTTGCTAAGGCTTGTGAGAGGAGAGAATCCCTGTCAATGTTGATCTGTATGGAGTCTGGAGTGCTGCTGTACTGTGTCCAGTTCTGGGCTCCCCAGTACAGAAGTAAGGAGCTGCTCCAGGGTCTGGCAAAGGGCCATTGAGATGGATAAGGGACTGAGGACTCTCTCATATGAGGAAAGGCTGAAAGAGCTGAGATCTAGAGGGTGCAAAGGAGACAGAGGCCCGTGCCAGGAAAAGGGGCAGTGTGGGTACAGACAGAAGCACAGGAGGTTCTGGCTGAACATAGGGAAGCACTGTGAGGATGACTGAGCACTGGAACAGGCTTCCCACCCAGGCTGTGGAATCTCCAGCCTTGGAGATACTCAAAAGCCAACTGGATGTGTCAGCCTGCTCCAGGTGTCCTTCCTGGGCAGAAAGCTGGACCAGTTCATCTCAGGAGTTCTCGCAACCTCAGTCACTATGTGATTCTTGGAATCACTACCAGAAAAGAGGCCTGTGAGCAGGGGTTTGAGTGGTGCTTCAAGGAAGGAAAAACATTATAAAGTATTCTTACCTATACTCACTCTGCATCATATAGTTCTGGGAATAGTAGAGTACATGTATTGAAAGTCAGAGCTTTCCTAACTATGACTACATTTAGAAAAAAAGTGTTATAAATTGTCTACCAAAAACATTTCTCGTAATATCTTTTTAATTTTACTGCAGATGATTTGGGAGGATATTTATCTAGTATTCTCTTAAATTAATTTGTGCTGCTTCATTTTGCATTGCAAAGATGAATAAATACCTGCTAACTAAAAACTAGCAGAAGACCCATCTATCCCCTTTTTCTCATCTTATTATGCTGCCTTTTTATAAATCTGTTTTCTGTTCCCAGTTATTGTATTTTATTGATACAATGAAAATAACTTCAACTGGAAAGCATAAAAGGGACAAGGCATATCAGTAATAGAATTCCTTCAACTTTCAACTCTTCCTGCTTGTGTTTCTCACTGTCCTTTGTTCTTTATCTGCTTGTCAAACTGGCAATATAGTGAGTTGTGGTTTCAGTTTCTGTCTGAATTTCCTTGTATCATGTTTCCTGTCATTTTGGTTTCAGTTTCACATGGTAGACCCCCTTCTCTAATAGACTGCTCTAATCTCTTGCAATCCTTGCAAACAATGATTCACTGAGGAATGGTGCAGCACAGAGATTCATGCCTCCTTTACCATGTGTAACATTTAACATTTATTGTTGCAAAAATAGTTTGTGCAAGTATGGCATAAATCTGAGACCCTGAAAGTACTTTGTTTATCAGTTGCTGACAGCCCCGAAGGCCCCTCCTTCTTCAGTTTCTCAGCCCCAGATTTAAGAACCTCCTTCTCTTTGAGCTATAGCAGTTTTTTCTCCCTGTGTGGCAGACTTGTAGATTTTGGTCTGTATGGCCCTGTTCCCTGACTGTCCATTAAAGGACTGCAGGACAAGAGAGTATGTGCAGTTCACTGATTTGCATCAGTGCTACATCAGGGCTACAGCCTCTGTAGCAAGGGTTGTAAATTAGTTCCCGTCAGTGCATTCTGTCCTGCATTCTGTGCAATCCCATCTTCAATGCTGCTGCTTCTTTTACTTGCAACCATGCCAGGTGCTTGGAAGGGCTGATTGCTGAGACCCGGCCTCTTTCCAGGGTTTTATGTTGACTTGTCAGTTCTCTTGCTGGTCTCTGGAGTGGTGAATTCTTCTCTGTATTACACAAAGTCCTTCTCCAGCTGTTCCATTCAGCTCTGGCATCTGGACAGGAGCCTATAGCTCTGATTGTGGTGAATAACCAAAAGTGCAGCAGCTGTGCACTTCTGGTCCTGCTGCTGGCACTGGTTGTTCCAACCACGGTGTGGTCAGGTCATGCCACAGCTCCTGTGAACCCCTTGTGGGACTGTCCACCAGCCTTCACTGCCTGCTTTCATTGCTCTACTTAAGCCATTTGCTATTTTGTTTTCTGAACAAGCAGAACAAAACAAAGCAATCTAGAGTTTACTCTTTGAGATGGTCATGAGTGTAACGAACATGTCTTTGAATGCATCCCCTTTTACTTAGGAATAAATAAGATATATATTGCTGAATAGAAATGTTTTCCCCTTACAGTATAAATCAAGTGACTGTTGCTGTGGGACCCGAACTGGGGAGATATTTATTCGTTTCTAAAGGCCACTTTAAAGCCTCTACTTGTTTCTAATCAATGAGCCATTGCAAGCTTTTATCTTTTGTTTTCATCACTCCTTCAGTGCAAAGTTCCTGTTTAAAAGGCAGCTCAGCCAGCTGTAGTGTGTTGTCACTACATTTAACAGTGGAGATGAATATACACCAGTCCAAGGAAGACCTGCTTTGTGTTTTTACACACCCACTGGTGACCTTCCATCCCAAAGCTCAATAGTGAATTTAAATGGTCGCTGCAGGGTGTAAGTTTAGAAATCTCTTCTTTCAAATCTATTCAAGTAGAGCTGAAGGCGCTGTTGTAAGTTCAGAGACATCCCAAACTGTGTCCAGCAAATACAGCGTCACCCTTCCTGACTCTAGGATGTTTCACCCTTGAGAAGTAGGAACAGACTCTGACCTACCTTTTTGCCATGTAAAAGACTTGAAGTGGTAGAATGAAAGTTGTCATCACCCAAAAATAGGCTGTGGGGACAAAACTGTGTTGAGGGTTTTTTTCTGAACACAACATTTTTGGTTTTCACTGGTTGATGGGCAGCTGAGTTGATTTCAAAACTACTTCTGTCTACAGGGGTAAGTCTTGTTCTGCCTTTACTTTTTTGATTATTTTAATAGAAAAATTAAACCCACATTTTCTTCCACTGCTGTCACAACTGCTTCAGTTAATGTCAAGGAGCTAACTATGAAAACTTCTGTTTTCAAACACATCAGTTTCCTGAACCTCACTGCACATTCTTAAGCGTTAGTGCTTAAGGGACATGAGTAGCTGGTGGGCTTCCAATTTCTGCAAGGGCAGATCAGCAGTCTGGGTTTTGACTGGATTTCAACAATGTAGTGGTTTCACATTTGCTGAATTTTTTTTGCTAAATTCAGTGTAGGAATCTAAATATCTTTTTTCTGTGAAATATGATTATGAGAACAGAAGGCAAAACAGGCTTAACTTAAAGATTAAAACAGATAGATTTATTAACACACAAAAGGAAAAGGAAAAATTAGAATCAAAATGAAACCTTTAAAACACTCCCTTTGCCGCACCCACTGCCAAAGTTCAGTTTCCCACATGCAACATAAAGAGATAAAACTCAGAGATTCAGGTCAGTACCACTTACAAAAATAGTCTTTCATTCAGTCTTTGAGAGAGAGAGAGAAGTATATCTCCTGGTGTGTTAGGTAACTTCTACAAAAGAAGCAGTCTCTTTTGTGGCTCCTAGCCCCTACAAAAAGCAGCCTGCCTGAAAACTTCTGCAATTTTGTAGTCCTCCCAAATCATGTAGCCTTCCCATGACTACATATGGGCCATAGATTCATACTGGGGTTTCCCTGTTTAAAAATGCACACTTCCACAAGCAAAGGATTTTCTCATCCTAAGGAGTAGAGATATCTTCTCAATTCTTTATGGACACAAAGGGCTTCTTCTTATCTCTCTCTGTCCAAACACCTTATAAGATCACTAGGTTACAGTTCTTAATTCAACATTCACTCAGTAAATCACAAAAGTACCTTTGCTCAAAATCTACAAAGCCTCTCCCCAATTATATTGTCTACGGTTTAAAGGAAATTTCTAGCAAGTCACAATAGACACAACTCATAGGAGGTTTTTATGCCTAAAACTAAGGCAACTCGTCATCTCTCCTGCCTGAGAAGTCACTCTTCTTTTACTGACTTTGATATCTTCATATTGTCCCTTTACATCTCTTTAATTCAGCCTTTTCTCTCTCTCTGAGGAGGGTTAGAGTTTTAAAAAGTCTCAGTCTGTGTCAGGAAAGAGTTAACATTCTCACTGGGCCTGCAGACAGTCATGTGGTCTCTGGCCAGCAGGCGCTGCAAAAATCTCAAAGCCAGCGGTGAAACAAAAAGTTCAGAAACGGCAGCAAAGATGTCCTGCACAGCTGGTCCTTCTCCCCTCCCTCCACCCCTTGGTCTCAAAGGGGTAAGCACGGCCAGCCTGGGCTTGGAACTGCTTCTAGAGGGGGCTAGGAGGTCTGGGGGGCATCTCCCTCGGCCATGTAGCAACGTGGGGCAGGCCCCAGGGTCGGCTGGATGTTAACAGCCATAGCTTCTCCTTTGCTGGCAGCCGCGGGGAAGGAGCTCAGCTGGCCAGGCACCTCTCCATGGCAGTGGCTCCCAGGGACCCGGCCCGGCCCGGCCCAGCAGGCTAGGCCATCCTGGCCCCCTCCCGCCTGCCGGGAGGGAGCCAGGACAGGCTTCTTACCTCTGTCGAGGCGAAGGGCCAAGAGGGCGGTCCACACCAAGTCTCAGCTTTTATATGGTTATTTCCAAAAAGTCGTATCAGTTTTCTTAGTGGTCAGACTACAGGCCAATAGCTGAGAACTGGTCTCTGATAGGTATCTGCCCCCTTCTAAAGCAATTCTAAAGTCCTGACAGGGCAGTATTCTATATTCTTCTTTAACAAAAATTAAAATATTTTTAACCTATAACAAATGATAAAGAATCACAGCCTTAATCCTTGAATGTTGTACATGAAGCACACACATATACCAGTACCTGTGGGGACAGAGCATCATTAGTTAATGAAATTTATCATTAGATTTATCACTACATTCCCTCCTACTCTCATTTGTGGCAGGGAAGACACTGAGAATTTTTCATTTCCTACTTCCATGCAAAGTAGATAAGGAATCCTGCTGACAAAGAGAGCACATCCAGGAATAGGAAAATGCTTCTGCATTCTGCTTCTGCATGCATCCAGAAGAATCTTTTAAAGGAAATACAACTGCGGGATCTGTAGTAGTTACTGCTGTAAAGACAGTGAGGCTGGTCTCAGGCTTCTGAATATACATGATGGCCTCTGTATGATAGTGGCAACTTTTCCAAATCTGTGTGTTCACACAGCATTGCAAAACCTTACATTGCCTCCCTGACAAGACATAAATGTTTCTGTGTCTAGGACAGATAAAAAGGTGTTAGGTTGTTTTTAGACATGCTTCTTGTGAAGGGCATGCTGAGTAAAAGGACAAAAAGCCTTTCCTCTAGGTCACAACTGCTCTAATGTGTTCAGGTCACGTGAAGAACCTTCTGCTTCTCCAAAACAGGAGAAATATCAGAGCCTTTACTGGAGCTTTGTTTCTTCTCTATTTGTAGTTAGGAATTAATGTTATTGAGAGACTTGAGAAAACAGTCAGTAGTGAGAGCAGCATTTGGGAAATGATTACTGAATCTGACTCACAGGATTGATCATAGTGCACAACACTACAAGGTGTGGTGAGGTATTGCAAGCAGGCATCAACCCTGATGTCTACTGAGCTTTACATTGTGTTACAGAGTAATTGGTCAGACATGTATTGTTTCCTTGCCAAAAAGTAAGTACTCACCCAGTAACGTAAGTTATTCAACTAAATGGGAGTTTTGATGGAACACCTGCAAAAAGGACTGTGCTCCTTATGACAGGTGGTTTTTTGGCATCCTGTTAAGAGGCTAAGCAGAGGGTCTGTTATCTTTTCTACAAAATCTAGCATTTGATACTGGCAATCCAGTTTATTATAAAACAGTACATAATGTCCCTAAAGAACTTCCAGCATCAAGATCTTACAGAAGGAAAAGATGTTACTGTCTTTTGTGGTTGTTCAGTTGGTTGGGGTTTTTTGGTTTTTATTTTAAAGGGTAATGGAGTAAGTGCAACATACTGTATATTGGGTATAGGGAAATCTTACAGCACTTTTCACTGTCATAAATGATAATCATGCCATGTGATAAGGCTATTACAAATAGAGTTGCTGGATCCTTGCAGATAAAAGCATATGGAAGATGTATTTTATTGCTGTAATTTAGTTTGAAGGAGTTAGATCAGAGCCACTTCCTACAGATTCATTTGGATGCTTTAGTGTGAAATCCACTCAGGCAGAAAGCTCTTACATCCACAGATCTTTGGTCGATTTGGTAAATTAATGGCAGAGTTAGTTGGGAGAAAAACAGGATACAAGAGCTGTCCTCAATATGCAGTTAGTTACCTGCATGTTTCTGTGTCCAGCATATCCCTCCCAGACAATTCTGGCAGAGTCAAGTCTAGCATTGGGAGCCATATCCTTCTTTTAGCTGCCAAAGGGTATGGTTGAACTTCAGTATAAATAGATTGCAATTTCTGTGGACAAGATAGTGAATTCTGTCAGCAAAAAGTGACAGGTTTACTTTACACTGATATTGAACGTTATGAAGAGAGAAGTCTAATATTAAATAAAGTACAGAAGGAAATCTTGGCACTTAAAATAAGCAGGGATTGTCAGCTCCTGAATTTCCAAGTGTTGTCCACAATGGTCAAGTTTTGCCAATAATGAGTGCTTAATTTTCTTGAAGACTAGAACGCCATTTCAGTATTCTAGTTTTTAAAAAAGTAGGTAACCCATAGATGGATATTGCACTTGAAAGTTTTGCTTCCTTCTAAGTTTTTCTTTCTAAGTGCTTTTAAGCTGCTTTTTCTGTTGTATTTAGAAGCATCTTTTTAGCTGCTACTTACAATGGAGAAATCAGTTGCTAGAGAGGGAGATGGCTATTGCATCTTGAATTACACAGTATTTATGAAATGTCAGGGTGAGCTGTGGTGAGCAGCTGAAATGTGCTGAGATCAGTAGATATCCAGTTTCTGGTATGGCACAAAATATTGCTGTGCAGGATGAAGACATCAGTTTCCTACAATGCAGAAAAATGTATTTCTGTGTTTCATTTCATGTGTTCTTTGTGGCACATCATAATCATAAATAAAGAGATGCCCGTAGCTGATTTTCTCTTAGTTTTTGAGTTTATTTACACACAAGAATCTGAAGTAGTTCAGTTGGGTATGGGGCTGGCTGCAGGGCTGCTGCAGCTAAAGCCAGGGAAATGAAGGGGTTGCTGAGGCATTGCTTCCTGTATTACTGCTTTGTTTATGTTCTGCTGTTAAAACATTGTAATCTCTATATGTAATTGTTAGTATGCCTAGTAGGTAGGATTTTTCATTAAAAGGAAAATAAGTCACAAAAAAGCTTTATAATGTATACAAGTAGTAGATGTGCCCTACTGAGAGATCAGAATACACTGTGCTAATACATAGGACATGACAAAGGGACCACTTTCTGTCTTAAGCAGTTTATGAATTACGTGTAAGACTAAACTTCCACATATGATAAGAATTGCATTTCATAGGACATACCTTGGTTCAGCCTTTGTGTGCACATACCTGGTAGTGCCTAAATGTTACATGCACACAGTGTGAAGCCCTGCTCAGTTACAGACCTCAAGAAACACGTGGCTGTTGATAGCAGTTATGCTGGATACTGCATCAAAGCCCTCCTTTTTCAGAAAGATGGGAATTTAGTGGGCTCAGACTTGTGCACTAAAACCAATTATTAGAGCTGCAAGACAAATTTGTACCTGATTACTGTCTGAGTGAAATAGGTTATTTAAAATTGGTTATTGGCTGTTTGTTTCTGCTTGTTTACAGGTTGCACGGCCGATACCATGAAATGGCACCAAACGTTGTGCCCATGGACTATACAAAGGACCCAGATGTTAAACTACCTATGCAGCTTATAATAAACATGCCTGAGCTAAAGGTATCACTTCTGACTGCTTGCAAACTGTATCTTAACTTTTGTAGCTTGTCTGCCAGACTTTTTGCCAAGATTGATATCCAGAAGCACTGTGGCATGCTGAGGTCTTCCCCTTCCTGTTATTGTTCAAGGGCAAAACCAGCCCCAGAAACTGGAATATGTTTAGATGAATGTCTTTCTTGCAGAGATAGTTGGGGTATATGTTAAAGGAAATGAACAGGAAATAAAATTAAATTTAGCAATCTTTGCCCTTTGTGTATATGCCCCACAGAGGCCATGTCTCCACGGGGATCTCTGTGTGAATAGCTGGTTAGAAATCTGAATTTCTTATCTTAGTCTGTTCATACGAAATTTGCTAGCACTGTGCACAATATTTCTAATAAAAAGTAAAGGGTTTCCCCTTTTTTTCTCAGCTAGCTGAGCAAAATAAATATTCTTTTTCTTAATTTTTCATTTTCATGGCATATTACATGATAGGAAGTGGAGAAACAGTCCATGTAACTGCAAATAAGAGAAGCAGTAGGTATAAGGCAATCAGTGCAAAAAAATTGAGACACTATTTGTTTTTATTCCCAGTTCAACAATTTAATAATTTATGGTTTTGACAGGACAAATGTGGGCTTTTAGCATTTATTTTTTAAATAGTTCGTTGAACTGTGCTCTGTTTTGTCACATAGCACATTTGTGCTAGTCAACTGATGTCTATAAATTACTATAATGTGGAAACAATTATGTATTCAATCTGATAGTTGCATGAAGCACTATTAAGCTTTTTAAGAGCAATGCTTTAAGAACCTTGTAATTGATGGCTTTCCACTTAATTTTAATGATCTAGAAATTCTTCCTTAGTGTTGGTTTTTTTTTCAAATATCTCATATTTTACAATCAGAAGCCATGCTTTAGAAATTCTATTGTGGAGGACGCTAAGTCAACATGAAATGAAAAAAATTTTAATTAGATTTCAAGTTGAAGTTCACAGAACTCTTTGTTCCTTTATTACCACACTTGCTGTATGTTTGATTCTGGAATAATATAATTTAGTGAAAATGAAGCATGTTTTGTTAATGTATATGTGTTGAAAAGTGTTTGACCAGCATTTCCTTTAAATGGAAACATTAAATACATACAAGCATTTAATTCAGTAGGAAACCTTGGGAAATTTTTTATCCTTCAGTTATACTTCAGACTCTGATATAGCAGATGCCTATGGACAACTTGGGTTTCTGAAGAAGCTGAGAAATAATTTATAATTCTTTTTCACAGTAAGCATGGGCTTCTTCAGCAAAATGTGTTTATGCCTTTTCTAATGGCATCAGCATTCCTTAGGGTTTATGTTATCATCTCTGAGATCTTGATAGCACAACATGAAATCCTTTGGCACAGTTCTTTGACTCCTCAGAGCTTAACTGCCAGATGGCTGAGAGTTGTTTTGTGACAAATCAAGTCTAAGCTTAGAAAAGAAAGTGAGAAATTGTGATCACACAGTCTTTTTGACTTCAGTAATATAGGATTGAACACTTAAGGAGTACCTCATTCTGTAAGAACTTCGGAGATGGAAGGCCTGGTACTGAAGCTGACATAGAAATTAGAAATTTTATATAGGATCATATTTAGATTGAGATACAAGAGCATATCTTGTTAGCTTAGCAAACTTAGGTGGTAACAATAGACTTCCTAAGAGGCTTCCATGTATGAAGTGGATCATAATCTATCTTCTGGCACCACAGGTCTGTGAGAGTTTCTGACCCTGCTTTAGACGATGTCTCCAGGTAATAGAACTTGACTTTATGAAAGTAACAGGACAAACTCAGTGTTGAATTTCATACAAATTCTCTCTCAAGTCTCATTAGTGGAAGAACCTTAGAAATATTGGTGTCAAACAACTCATTTTATTTCAGGAGCTCACAGAGAACAGTGTTTTCAATAGCTACTGAGCCTTGTTTCCAGTAAAATCCTAGAAAGAGGAGACTAGTTCTTACTCCATAACTCAAAGCATTAACACTAAAAGATGTTAAAATGCCTGGGATCTTTGTTATAAACTGAGATCCATCTTGGTCATGAAGCATCTTGTGGGCACCTGTGCAAACAGGGTGAGGGGGAGAGTCTTTCCTCAAGAGTTTGTTTTTGAAGCAACCTAGGTACTCATTTCAGCTCATACACTAAGAAAAAAAATCTTTAACCTTTGCAACTTGACCAGACTGCTTAACAAATCATTACGGTGTTTTCTTTCTTCGGTAACTTTTCATCATGGTGAAGACAAAGACAACATTTACATCTCAAAATAGAAATAAATGACCTAAATATCTATTGAATTCTAATAAAATTAGTACTAATTTCAATGCACCTGGCTTTTTTCATATACACATTACATTCCTAGTTACTGGCAATGTTGAGCTCAATAGCACTGCAGGTTCTGACAAACGAACAGAATCAATAATGTACTTTTCTAAATTAGATTCTTCTAATATAAAGAAAGATCTTTACCTCATGCATTAATGTTTTGAGCCAAGTTTTTTTCAAGGAAAAAAAAATGCTGATGGTCATTCACTTTAATTGGTAATGAATTATTCCCTAATTTCTGATTCTTAAAAGTTGAACGTTAGAACAAGAAATAAATAAAGAAGGGAAAGGTACTTTAAATTGATTAGGTCTACCATTACACTGAAGTTAACAGAGCTACTTTACTCCATCAGTTTCATTGCAGTCTCTGTTCTCTAATTTTCACAATCTTGGTTACACAGGCACCAGACTAATAAATTAACTTTGGGGCATCTAGACACCTGTGAGATTGCAGCAATTAATATTGCAAAACTGTAGCCATGATATGGAGTGCTCAGTGTGGGACCATGGAGAAAACCAAAGTGATTTTTTTTTTAATTAAAACAGATTTCAGTCACATTATCGCTGTCATTGCCACAGAGCTGCAGGTGGAAATGTAACTTGGTGCCAGAGACTCCTGTGGTTGGTAGCAGTGGTGGGTGTTCATACCCACATTCCAGGTTGCCTCTTTCCCAGGCTGTGGGCTCTCTGTGGGCACTGCAGCGCAGAGCAATCCTTCTCTCTGGAGCTGAGCAGCAAAGGGCTGCTGGAGGGGAACCATTTTTGTTTCACTCACAGTCTGTTGCTTCCTGTGTTTTGGCTCACACAGGAACTTCATTGATTCTTGCAGGCCTTGTCATAAACTGCACTGGGGAGGGAGGTAGTTCATAAATCCACTGCTGGAACAGGAATCAGCCAGGAGTCAGGAAGGACACACAGGGAACAATGACTCCATCACCTATTTCAGAACAAATGTTAGCAGCCTGTTTGTACTAAGTGTAAAGGTGAACGCAAGCAATTTGCTTCAAAATAAAAATACTTCCCAGAGTGTTAATAGGATGAGGTTTTAGAAGTGATTTCAGTGAGTCTTCAGTTTCAAAGCTTTCCGTGTGATGGGCAATGACACCTGAGAGAGCAGGGTGATATTCCCAAGCCTTGCTCTGGCCAATCTTTGCCTCCAGCTCATCTCAACATTCTTGCTGCATTCTGCTAGCTGTTTCTAGTTATGATGGGATGTTTTACTCCATTCAGACCACTCTCCTTGCTTCTCTGAAGTCTCTTTATCTGAGCATCTCAGCTGTGTGTGCTCCAAGTATCATAAGAGAGGGCTGTTTTCTCTGCATCAAACCCCAGGTCTGCACCTCTCTGATGGCGTGCAGTGCATTGTCTGTGCACTTCCTTGGCACAGTTAGGTATCAGTTCTTGTCACAATGCCTTATCTTCCCATGAGGTTCTGCTATGTTCTGTAATATATATAAGCAATTCTGTATACAGCCTGAATCATTGGCTTTTTGGTTATTGTGACTTCAGTAAAGAGTCATTGCTGAACGTACGCTTCTACTTTCTGACAGAACAAAATGGTCTTTTCTATTAAGACATAACTTGTCAATTTAGCTCTGTCTTAGCCTTGGTTTCTGCAGGAATTTCTTAAACAGTACCCTGCAGGCACCACAGAGAAGTCTGATGACATTAATATCATAGACACATAAAACCCAAGTTATTGATTTTGAGGAAGAAGAAAATTAAGAAAAAAACCCTGCAAAGAAACTTGTTTTTTTCTGCTCCATGGACAACTTGCTGCTGCACTTATGCTTCCCTTCTGAAGCACCAGTCTTTCCTATGGAGCTTTGGTAATGAACAATTTAGCCACTTTTATATTAATGTCTGTCTGTTAGCAATTTTTTTCCCCTCTTTTGGAATAACTCCTGAAATTTGAGAAAGATTAGTTTTTACTGTTGCTGAAAAAGTCCTGATTAAAGCATTCAAAAGGATTCTGACTTGCAATAGTCTGCAAAACACACTGCCTTGTGCTTTTAAATATAGTCTCTAAAGTCAGTGGGGACTTATGTTCAAATACAAAAGGGAAAATCATCATGTTTCTGTGGATATGAAAATTAAGCAGCATTTTGTAATGACTCTTCAGTATCTGCAACTTCATTATCTTGACCTATCTTTGAACTTCACTTGCAACCTCTTATTTCCAAAATGCAGTCAGGTTGTGGGAATAGGATTGGATTCTTGAAATTAATTCCTCAAGCTACAAAGCAGATAAGGCAAAAGGCCATCAGAGTGCTTTCCTAGAGTCTGGGGTGGAAACTAGAGGACAGGGGAATATAACAGGTGATTTAGCTGCAATGCCAGGAATAAACCCTCCAACAGTTTGTTAGAAAACTATTGGTTGTGTTTCATTGTAAGCTGTTATAGGTATGTATGTTGGAATAGATGCTGTGTGAGATTTAAAAATGTGTAGAAACACAATTATCTGAGTAAAAGAAGTGTTCCATACAAAGATGAATTGCCCATTTAAGATTCTCTCAAGCCACCACAGCAACAACATCAATCTGCAAAATAGCGGTTGTTTTTCAGTTGTAGCAATTCTTTATTGTTTCTGTCTCCCCTCTCATTTTTATCATGAGAGTACAGAAAAAGCTTTTAAAGACAAGTGTAAGTTTCTAGTTTTCAAAGGAATCTTTTTTCAACAATTAGTGCTTATGGGAAAGCAATCTAGGAAAAAACAATATAATTTTCCCCTTTACTCCCTTCCCCCATGGCTCTTCCTTTAAATATGATGGAACCCTAATCTGTGCTCTTTAGAGTAGAGGTAATGAAATTACAGAAAGGATGTGAAAAGTATCTGTGAAGGTAAGCTAATACTTTCCATTGTGTAAGCCACAGATATACTGCCTGAAGACACATAATATGAGAAAGTTAAAGGAAAGAAATCAATATGAGGAAAGATTTTATTTTTCACTTTGGTTTTAGAGATCCATTTGGCAAAGAGTTACTTAAGAAGTATGCTTAGGTTCATTTAATTCATTCTGAATTCATCTGTGTTTTCAAGATCTCTGACATGCCAAATAAATAACTCATCTTATACAACTGCAATATGCTTATTGAGTCAGCGAGGTCCTGCCCCAGCCTTTCTAAAGCACAAAGTCCTGGGCTTGATATTCACTACTGATAGGGATATTTGCATCCGTGTGCTCTTGGTTTGTTACCCAATGCTGCCTCTAAGATGTCAGTTTACTACTGTTACCATGACACTTACTGCTGATCAGTTTTTTTCCAAATAAAGCTATACAGCATTTTAGAAATGAAAAATAAATTTCTAACGTGTTTTGATGTCCATTCTGATGTTAGGCGTTCTCAAATATCAAGCATATAACGCACCAATTTTTTTGCATGCCTTTAGGAAGAAAGTGGGCCTTTTCCTATATTTCAGCCCACATAAACCTTACTTTGGCTTATGTATAAACCAGCAGTTTGAAACAATAGAACCAATTGTTCTTCCCTGCATCTCTGTGTGTGCATATCCCACAAACAGGTATATGTGTATAACCACAGGTAAAACCCAGAGACAGGTGAATGTGTATTCCACAAACAATTCCAGGCACATTTCCAGGCATTTAAGTGAGATACTTTAACCTAAGCAGTACCCACAGATGCACACCTGCTGTACCTACATATCATTCACGAGACATGAGTGATCACTACATATCCTTTTACAGCTAGGTTCTCTCAGCCATCTACCTGGGTCTGGGGTGTTATTTTTCATTCTCAGGCTTTGGAGAGATGTGACTCTCCTTCTTTTTGAGGCTGCTTTTTATTTTCAGGAATCCCACTTTTCTATTCTATTTAATTTGGTTTTATCTGGCCTGGTTTTGTCTTCATCTGAATAGTGAACTTGTTAATCTATCATTTGAAATCTGTAGGCCTGTTCCCTATTGTGGATTCCTTTATCAAACCCTGCCAGAGAATTTGTATTTATGGGCTGTCATTTGAGCCTAAAACTCTGTGGTCCGTACTTCACCTGTCCATAAAAATAGCCTTGTTCCTGGCCATTACTTTTTTAGTCTCCACCATTGTGCCAAAAATATATTCTATAGATGCTTTTGTTTTATAAATGAATTATCAAGAAAGAATTAAAGTAAACTGAAAAATAACATTTTCTGGTCATTTGTCTCTCAACTATAGCTGTTTTTTGAAATTTCATTTAAAATAATTGGATGGTTTATGAGTACCTGTTAGGTAATTAAATTTACAGGAAAAAAAAGAAATTAAATGGATATTTGATTGAACTTCTGAGCTTTCACAGTACTACTTTTTAAAAAGCCAAACAAAATGCTGCATGCATATTAAAAATAGTGAACCTGATATGCCACCACCACAGCTGTATATATTTATTGATCAGTATGTTAATCGGTGTCTTGGCTTCAGATAAGATCTGTAGTACAGCTTTAATGAGATGCTGCTCACAGCCCAAGAGATGTTTGTGTTCTGTTCATATTCAACTGAATTGAATTGATTTTTCAAGTTTTATCGATACAGCTACATATTAGCGTTGGGGTTTTGTATAGCTCTGAGACAGATGATGGGTTTTCACTGTAAAAACATTTGGTTTGGATTTCAGAGTAATAAAGCAGGTTTTCTTATGCTTGCTTTTGTGTTTATGGTTTTTAGAATATTGTCTTATTCTAAGGTGCTAGAAATGATTTCAGGATCGTCTCCTGTGGAGATTAGATTTCATTTAAATCTCTGGAATTTTTAGTCAGTCCAACCACAGGTTGGACATGGACATGTATCAGTGAAAATAAAAGGCCAGAAGTGGTACTATACAGCAGCAAAGACTGCTGAAACTTCCTGCTAAAGCATACAAATGTAAGTTTCTTGATGCATTTTTGGGAAAAAAATTTAAAAATTGTCTTTAAAGAGCTAACCATGCAATTAAATATTTATTTTTAGGTAGTCTGCAGGTTTTTTCATGTTCCAAATACCAATCTATATATGTCTTTCACAGGAGAATCCCTTCAAAGAAAGGATTGTGGAGTCTTTCTCAGAAGATGGAGAGGGGAGCCTGAGCTTCAATGACTTTGTGGATATGTTCTCTGTACTCAGTGAAATGGCTCCTCGGGAGCTTAAAGCAATCTATGCCTTTAAGATCTATGGTACTGTGTGGAGGGGCTCTGGTGTGCTTTTTGTGTTTGGAGTAAATGAGTGGGACATTTGGTGATCTTTGGTTCTTCTATTGTTTAGATTTTAACACAGATAACTTCATTTGTAAAGCAGACCTGGAGAAAACCCTCAATAAGCTGACCCGGGAAGAGCTGACAGCAGAGGAAATCACTCTGGTTTGTGAGAAAGTGATAGAAGAAGCTGACATGGATGGTGATGGGAAATTGGCATTTTCAGATTTTGAAAACATGATTTCCAAGGCACCGGACTTTCTCAGGTATTATTTTAAGAAAAAGAGAGTCTCTTGCATACTTGCAGGTATTTTTTTAGGATATCACTGTACAGTCTAATACAGGAAGTGTCAGACATAAGCATTTTACTAGAGAACTGACTAAGGGATGACTTCTTACCTAATTCAGTTTACTTTTGTAGGGCATATTCCAGTTTTCTTCTAACTTAAGACTAAGAGCTCAATGACTTTTAATTATCACCTTTCCTGCCTCTCCACCCCTCTTGGTGTGGTTCAGGAAAATATTTTGACCCATTATCAGCTCAAATTCATATTTTTCTTAAGCCTGTAGCAAGAGAATCTCAGCTATCTGCATAGGAATGTGTGTAAATATTGTGTACATGTTACCAATATACACGGAAACACATTGATCTCTTTGCTGAGAAAGTGGTTTTTTTAAGAACTATAAACTGTCCTGCAGGACACAGAATCGTATTTCTTTACCGAATTAAACTTCTGAGGAAAGATGTTAAAGCAATTCAACAATAAAGCAGGAGCACAAAATTCCTGTGAACCTTGAGAAACATCAGCTACTGGACAGGAGACACTCAATGTGAATGTCTTTTATACATTTCAGGTATTCCTTGACTAATCAAGTGTATCAATGGAAACCCCTTTAGAACAAGATATATATTATCATTATGGTGAGGCTCAGCTCAATAGGTGTTTTGATGATTTGTTTACAGATATTTCCAGCTAAGAAAACATTTTCTTTACACTGCTATCCATGGAGAAACTGCTGGGGTCAGGTAGAGATTCCTTTAATCAATCAAAAGGCTGTGCCGCTCCTATGAATCTGGTAAAGAACAGTGATCAAATGTGAAGAATTAAAGGCAGATCTGAAGATTCAGCAGAAGCTGCAATTTCAGAAGTTTCCTATGCCATGACTGACTTTACTGCTGTATTGTAGAGGCAAACTGCTGCCTCTACAATTCCAAGCTGAGGATGCTGTGCAGTCCAGTTATTTCCTGAGAAAGTTGCAGAGAGGAATGTTTTCCACTGTAGCCATTGAAATGACTGTCACAATTATTTTTCTTTTCTAGTTCGGTGATATTGTAGGAAGATGAGAAAATGAGTGAAAATCACTGAGTGCTGAGTATTCAGCAGGGCAAGATGATGAGTAAAAAGTGGGATGAAGTGAGATGTGGATTATAGATTAGGTAAGAGAAAGTGGAGAGTACCAATAAAATCAAAGGATGAGGCTACCAAGTATTGGAAGACTGAGCATCCAGATGCTCAGTTTAAACACATGTACTTGACAGGATATCTCCTTCATGTTTTACATGGCAACATGCATATTTAAGGTAGATATTTGGCATCCCTAGCATCAAGAGGAATTGTAACTTCCTCCCCCTTTCAGGTTCAGGAGCTTAGCTGGGTCATGGAATTCATCTCTGAAGTCCTCAGGCCTAAGAGCACCTGATAATATAAAGAAAGGTCTCCTTCCACCTCCTAACCAAAACACTGGTTTAGAGCCTCTGACCAGGCAGTTTCTATATAACAGCAGCTTCTTTTGGGATAACAGTACAAAAACTCCCATTTCTTAGCTGGAAATACATGTAAAGAAAATATTAGAATCCTCTGAAGAATCTGTTGTTTCTCATGGTTCAGCAACATGTGTCTGAAGCTATATTGGAAAATGAGAGTGTAATGGAAAAAAGTCTCAGAGTTGAGAATGTGTAGATTCTCCAGTTTGGTTTCTGTTTTAATCTGAGTTAACAGCTACAGGAAAAGAAAGTGACAGGGTCATGAGACTACTTTTATCCAAACCTATTTACATGGAAGATTCGAGCCTTCCTGTGGTTTACTTTTAATTTTGTCTGTAAAGGTATTTTATTTTTTTAGGATATTGTTAGTTCTAGTTTTTCTGTATGGACTGCATCACAGACTGACATATTTGTTAATACTGAACTTCCTGTTCTGAGGAACTACCCCCAACAGGAACTTATTCTAATTTTTAAAATACTGTGTAAATATTGCATTCTAAAGAGAGATTTGACTTTTGGAATGGGATTCACTGAAGTTTAATGCCACAGTAGGTTCACCAAAGTCTGACTGGGACTGAAACTAAACAAGCCCTCTCTGGCAGGAGCCAGTGCCTGCCAGCATGTGACAGACTTTGTGATATGGGACAAGAATGCAATTCCTGTTGCTGATCTCTCACCACAAAAACCCCAGTTCCTGTTCATTAAGTTCAATTGTGCCATAGCAGTCTTGGACACATTACCTATTCATTTACTGAAACAATGCTTTCTTACATCTTTGTGAATTAATCTCCAGCTCTATTCCTGGCCTCTCATTTTCTTCTCTTTTGAGTCTTTGGCTGTAATGGTTGTCTTAAATTATAGCCTTGGGCTGTGTGCAGCCAAAGGGCAGGCAGGGCTGTGCAGCTTCACTGGGTAATCTAATACAGAGCATGCAAAGCACAGGAAGTGTCTTAATAGCAGTTAACCAACCCTCTATGCCAGTGGTAAACTGAACTAGCTTCTTATTATTACAAAAAGATATAAAAACCTGCTTTCACCTAAAATAAATAGTCCATTTGAAATCTTAAGCAGACATGTGGAAGAAATACCAACCCATTCATGTCACAATTTCTTTTTTTTTTTGCATATCTCCACTTTTTGTGCCAACATTTGAGTTGAGTGCACTCCAGAATTTAAATTCAATGAAGCCCAAGGGTGTAATGATTTACACTTCCAGCTGCTCAGCAACTGTGAAAATGGAACACCTACAAACCAAAGCAAAAAATTGAAAATTATTGCCAGTGAGCAATTGAAGATGCTGGGTAACTACAGTTTGCAGGGATTTTGCCATGAAGCCATGGTATTCTGATCCCAGAATACCATCCTGGCACCTGGTATGAGAGCCTTCTGAAAATGCTGAATAACTTCCAAGGCCTCAGATGATTTTTATCTGTAATAAAGGATTTTTTACTCTGCTCTTTTGCTGTTCTCCCCACCAAAGCCACCTCTTCATATCATAAAAGGAGGAAATGTAGGATTCCAGGCAGTTAAGTTTTATCTCTGGCTCTGCCATTGCTTGAGCAGGTGATCTATACGAAGCCATAGAACACTTTTTTCTCTCTGCTCTCTTATGTGGGACCAGTGCTCACCTGACTTGTGACAAACATTGAGAACTTTCATCCAGCTGTAAATTATCATCATCAACATGAGATTTGAAGTTACTGAGGAGGAATATCTTCTTTATTCTGTGGAAAACCTTTGAAGGCCAGATTCTTACAGCAATATGCACTCAGGTTTTGAAGCATGTTTTTTACACATGTTGGGATTTTTTTAAGCTGTCACATTATTATGCCTACTTAACATAAACAGCAGGCATTAACTTTGGCACCATGATCTAGGCTTTGACCTGCTATGAGCTGAAGTTCATCCACTCTGTCATATATTGACAGATTTTCCTTATCTCATCACTCCTTTCTCAAACCTTAATGACCCTGTGTAGGTTTAATCTCCTACAGACAGACTTTGCCAGCTTTGTGCTGCTGTCAGGCAAATGAAGATGCAGTAAAGCCTGTTGCTTGATTTGCACTGCTGTCATTGAGGAATTTCTTCCAGACTAGAAGAAAACACTGTTAATCATTAACCAGGGAAGATCTATGCAGTTGGCTGTTATCCTGGAAGCTGAACTAAGCTGTAAGTGATAATGACAATTACTAGGTCAGAAAATTTGATCCCAGTAGTTTTATTTCGCTCAAAACTGTTATCATTAAGAAGCTCCTTGTAGTTTAATGGAAGCATTGGCAGATTGAGCTGGCACTAGCTAAGTGTTCTGTTCTACAAGACTGGTTACGCTTTCCACAGGAAATTGTTTTATAAATCATCCAGGAAATTTCAGCTTATTTGAATGCCTGAGGATGAAGCATGCTGTAACAATATGTAATGGGGTTTGAGAGGAATATGGCATTAATAGTAACTGGGAGCTGCTAGGTTAAACAAGAGGGAAACAACACATTAAACATTGGAAATGCAGTATTTCTGAAACAGTTGTGGGCTTTTGCCCAGCCACCACTTGATGTTGTGACCCCTATCATACCAAATGCTGAAGTAAAGGAAGCTCTCTTATAGGGAATGTGCACCTCCTAAAACTGTCCCAACAAGCAGATTAATTAGTTCTTAAGGACTAATATTAGAGCTAATGACTAATTGTCAAGAGATGCTTAGAAAAGAAACAATGGAAGGGAATAATTTTTGTCAGTGTTTTTTCAGAGTATTTTAGTTGCTTCTTAGTAAAAAGCTGAATCTTCAAAGGCCAAAATGACAATGATAAAAATAGAATTTTTTTTCTAATAAATAGATTTCCAGTTGGGTGGATTTTTTGGAGGAATCATACCTCAGATGTTTTCACGTACAGTGTGATGGATTTTTACCTCCTAGATATTACCTGCGTGGAAGTTAAATTTTTAAGAGATTAGATTTATATAGTCTTGTCTTGGTTTTGAAAAGACAGTTGTCTGCCAGGGTGTGCTGGTTTGAAAGCAAAACCAGTGAAGGACTCCAAGTCAGAAACACAATTTAATAAGATGAAAAGAAAATAAAGGAAAGTAAAATAAAATAAAAGTAATAGTAAAAAAAAAAAACACAAACCCCCACTGACCGAGTCAGAATACAACCTGACACCCTGTTAGTTAGGGTGGTAATGGCAGTCCAGATGAGATGGTCTTGTCAAAGCGGTGATTCCTGTAGAAGAGTCTGGTAGCTCTTGTCTCCTCTGGGAGTCCAGTGGATAAAAGCTGCCTGTGCTGTCCCAAACCCTGGATTTATCCAGGTGGGAATGCTTGGCTCCTCCCCCTGGGCAGAGCATCTCCCAATGGGCTGATCTCATTCTATGAATCATGCAGTGGGTCCTTGATGGCCCATTAAACAGAGATAACTCCCGGAGGGAGTTATCTATGAGTCATGTGGCAAGGCATTGTTAGACTCGTTAACAGAAGATAAGGAAAACACTGCCCCACCTTGGCTCCAACGGCTCATGGGGATAGAATACATACCTTGGGCACAATTTTACATTGTAACCTAGGACACAGGGAAAGGCTAAAGACAGTTGTCTGCCAGGGAAAGGCTAGAGCTTCCCTTGGACTGGAGAATGTAAACCCCCTTCCCTCCAAATTATTATAATTTTGCGATTAGGGGCTTTCAGGCAAAGATATGGGAATAGGAGTATCAGTTCTTTACTAGGAATATAAAGAAAAAGGAATACAAATGTGGTAGTACAAAAAAACAAACAAGCAAGCAAGAAACAAAAAGTCCTGGTAAACCCTGACAAGGTCAGGAATATGACCTGACACCCTGTTGGTCAGGGTGTTGGAAGCAGTCCAAATAAATCGTCCTGGAGTAACAGATGTGGTTCTAAGGAGCAGAGATGATGGAGTAGAAAAGTCCAGTGGTGGCAAGATGGGTCCGGTCTTCCTCCTGGAGCCCAGTGGAAAGGCTGGATTCCCAGAATGCCAGCTGTTCCTGAGTCTCAGTTTTTATCCAAGTAGGAACGGTTGGCGCCCCCACAATGGGTGGAGTGACTCACAATGGGATGATGTAATGTGTCATATCATTGGTGAGCCTTAATGGCCCATTATCAGAAGATATCCCTGATGATGTAGTGTGCCATGTCATTGGTGAGCCTTAATGGCCCATTAGCAGAAGATATCTCCCTGGAGGTGGTGAAAGAGAGAAGAAACACTGCCCCACCTGGTTTTAACAGCTGGCCCATTATCAGAAGGCATCTGCCCTCCTCCCCCCTGGAGTTACAAGAGATAAAGAAAAAACTACTTTCAACAGATGAAATAGAATACACCTTTTTTTGGTTACCTAACCCAAAACAAGTCTCTAGACATTTATTGAATTGTGAACAAGATATTTATAATTCTTTTATTTAAAAAAATTAGTGTGAGTAAACTATTTGCATCACTATCTGCTTTCTCTCACAGTGCTTAGGCTGGCGTGCTGGGCTGCTATACAGCATATCTTTTACTGTTACCCAGATTAAATAAACTCTTAGAGACAAAGTTCCTAGGGACTGTGGTGAATATGAAATTTTATCTCCTCCAGATACATACCACAAGCTTCCTTTAGTGAATTTCTGATTCAAATCTAATAGCTGTAATTAGGTTAGAGTATTCTTTTGGTTAAACAAAATCCAAAGAGTGTGCATCCAGAAAGTCTGCAGCCTCTCAAATGTTCTAAAAAGGTTTTCTTTCAGTGTAGGCAACAAAATGATGGAATTTACATACAAAAATACATAATAATCTCTTCTCATTTCAGTCAGTCAAGAAAGAAACAGTTGATACTGTCATGACCTTGAACAGATTGCTGCCTATAGGCAGTGGGGCTTCAGCATACTCTCTTCAAATTGTCTCTCCCTGTCCTGCTGAGATGCTTGGGAGCTCTTCTGAAGCCTGGTGGCAGTTGTAGGTCATGCTGCTTGCCTGTATTAAAGAGCAAATAGAGGATAACAACGAGGATCTCTTTGGTCCAACAAGAGAAACAACTTTACCTGCCTGATTTGTCTTGGTTAGGACCCAAATGCTGTGCCATAAAAAAGTATCATTGGGAAACACTTAGCACTGCTCTACATCCAATAAATTGGGCAATTTATACTTGATTTAATCCAGTATTGAGCTTGGCCCCTGAGCTAGCATTTTCAGAAGATGGAATTTTCTTCTATGAGATTTAAATCTTCTCAAAGTGTGAAAGAAGAAAGTATTTTTTTTTAACGCAGGACTTTCCTTTTTGTACTTCAAGGAAAAAAAATTGCATAGTGACAAATGTGTTTGTATGTCTTAATCTTTTTTTTTCTTTTGCAGTACTTTCCACATCAGAATCTAAAGATGTTTCTACCAGTCCAGCCTTTCTGAATCTCAGGCACTCAAGAGGCTTTTGTCCTCTAATGAGGGCTTCTTAAAACTCAGCAGAAAGTACTGAAATAATTCTGGTCCACAAAGAGTCATGTGATCTACAGGATATTTGGAACAGACACATTTTTATCTTCACTGCTGGCCAAGCACTCTGGCAAAGATGATTGGTTGTTGGATTGTGGTTTTTCTTTTTCCTCCCCTTTTTTGAACAGTCAGAATCAGAATATTATTAAAGGTATTTCTGTGTTATAAAACAGAGGTTTTATATTTATGAATATTTAATACTGCTCTTAAAAGTGCAAAAAAAAAAATTAAGGGAAAGATTAGCTTTGGTGTGTTTTCCAAGAGTATTTGAAAGAAAGCATGGGCCTTAAATAATGAGATGCCTCTATCACTGTGTTGTACAGCTGGGATCTTGCATGGAAAATACCTGAGGTGAAAGAACTGCAGTCAGGATCAAGCTCCCAGTGTTGAAGACAACCACAGCCCAGGTTTGCCTTTCAGCCACTGAAATGGCAACTGCTGGGTTTGGTGCTTACCTTCAACCAATACTTTATGGATTGTTGTGTCCTTATAAAACTTGAAATATTTGCCTTTTGTATATGATAACTGCATATATGACTCATTTCTTCCCAAGATAAATGTTAAAACTCTCCTTATTCTCAAAGGGGCTCCTGCATTTTACTCATTCCATGGGCTGATAATGTTGTATGGAGGAACATGATCATCTGTAACTCATGAAGAAGTTGAACAAGCACATAACTATTATTAAGGACACAAAAAGATATTTTGTTTCTAAACAAGCTATGCAATCTCTCCCATAAAATGCATGAATGCAGTTCTATGTTTCTCTTTCCTCTCCAGCTGGAAATCAGCTAGATCTTTTTGGTGGGTTGTTTGTTTGGCTTTTTTTTTTACTTCCAGTATTGTTTAGGTACTGGAGCCTGAAGACAATCATATGTGTATTAATTACTGTTCTAACAGTCAGTAGAAGGGCTCTGTCACTTACACGGCTTCTGTATCAAAGTCATCACAATTAAAACTTTTGAAGCATTCTGTTGTGCTTTGAGAATTTTTAGGCTGACCACATACTAATTTCCTTTCTGATCATTATTCCAATTACTATAAAGTAATCATTCATCTTTCAATGGATGAAATGTGTTATTTAGAAAACTGTTAGAGAACCTAACCTGTTTATCATTTCTGCAGGGATGGTGATGCTTATCTACCTCGGAAACTCCTCTGTGTGGTGAGCTTGCAGGGTAGCTTGCTGTTCAGATTTACACACTGTGAATAAAGAAGAAATATTTCTCTAGCAGTATGTGTGTACATTAAAAGTTTCAATGGAAATTTTGGATATTCAAGGTATACAGGACAGACATGTCTAAGATTGCACAGTGAAAATGACACTTGTATGTTAGTAATAACATTTATTTTTAATACATATCGTACAGCTATCATGTTCAGTGATGTTTATAGCATTTTAGTGCTTCCTCCTACTGATTTCAGTTTAAATAAAGGAATTAAAACCTGAATTCCCTTACCCAAGTTAAAATTAACAGAAATCAATTCTCATATTCAGTTCTGATTGAGTAAAAAGAGATTTGAGCCTGTTTTTCATTTTGAGCAGATTAAGTTAGATGTATCGGCTGATTCAAACTATTTGCAATACATTGGCATTGAGATGATGTTAAAATTACTTCCTATTAATTTAAGTATTAGCCTAATCTTTTAAAAATTTATTTTAAGAGAGACACTTAATCTTGGAAGCCTTATGAGGTGTGTAGGAGGATATGATTAGGATGTATTTGTAAAATACCAAGTTGCAAGATTCAGGATCAGATTATCCAGACAAAAAGGATCTGGTGCTAAAGCTATGGGTCAGTTCCTTTTGGCATCAATATTTTTCTGTGTGTTAAGATTGTTAAATCTTAATTGAACTAAAATTCTTGTTTTCCTGACACTGTGTGTCATTTTTGGGTTATATCATACTCTGGTAGCTCTAAGGGCTATCCCGAATGCCAAGACCCTCCCATGGAGAAGGGGCAACGCCTGAAGCCTCTCTGACACAAAGAGCCCTGCAGTCCACAGACTGTAGAGGTATAACCAAGTTCACCCCAGGGAGTGTCCTGGAGAGACAGCCTTGCAGTCAGGGTGAGCAGAGTGATTACCCCCATGAGCCTTTGCTCCCCCAAGCAGATTGTCTTTCCCCTGGGTTGCAGTTGTCAATTATGTTGTTTCAGTTTGTTACTGGTCCAAGTTCTTAGCCCTACCCTCAGGTTTCTGTATAAAAGTCGGGCTCTCCCAATCCTCAGCGTTCCTCAGACCTCAGTGCTTCGGACCTTGGTACCTTGGATCCTTGGGAGCTCCTCAATAAAAAAGGCTGCAGAGAAGAGGAACCCGTCTCACAATCTTATTCTTGCATCGCCTGATCCTCCCTGATGTGAGGCTGCTTTAGCAGCTTCTCACAAGGAGCTGAAATCACTCTTCCCCACCAGAGAGTTCCTGTGCACCTGGTATACCAGGGTGCCTTTTTAAAGGCACTTCTACCGGGGACAGTCACGGCGCCTCGAAGACCCCAGGCGGCTGTAGCATCATACTCCCCTCTTAAAGGACAAGTGGCCTTGGAAACGCTCAGTGTGTTATTTCCCTGGGTCCTCCCTGACCTACATGTCTCAAAGCCTTTAGGAGACACTTGAGCTTGCAGCCAGATGTTTGACCTTAGAGTCATCCACCTAAGCTGAGAAACAAAGAGAAAAAGAAATTAGGAGCACATTGTGGAGAAATATTCCTGTCCATAAAGACAAGTTCTTGCAAAACACTGCAGATACAAATGTATGCAGCTGTCTAACTGCCTTTATTTTTTTGACTTACATTCATGTCCTGTAACAAAAACCAGAGCAACACTGTGTGTCTCTGGCATTTGAGATCTGTGCACTCAATCCTTCAGCACTGCCTAGTGGTGGGTCAGTATTTCCAGCACCTGATGGCAGAGGTGAGGGATAGATTTCTGAAGTGCTTTGTACTTGCACTTCCACAGCTGACTGTAGCTGCATGTCTTGCCGACTGACAGTTTTCTTTCAGCAAGACTGTTGAGTGAGTAGTTCAGTGTGATGCAAATTTAATTATGTCATGAGGTACCAAACCTGCTGCCCTTTGGCAATTGTATTACTGGTACAATCTAACAGAATTTCTTCAACCAGCCTTACTCTAAAAGAACTATTAGGCCATGTGGAAAGAAACTGAAACAGTAAAAGAGGTTTAGATTCAAAACAGTTTTGGATTTGGTCCAAAAGCAAGAGGACATGCATTTTGAATTGCAGAAAAGTGTTAAATATAGACATTACTATATCCCTTCAAAAACGGACAAAGAAAAATTAAAACCATTATCTAAAGCCTCTATCAAAACAACTCTGTGTGTGATCTCTCATTTATATACAGTTAAAGCATCTCAGGGACAAAAAAAGAGTTGTGAAAATAAAACAATATCAAAAGGTAAGGAATAACTTGGTTTTTTAAACTGATCATTATTTTAAGGAAATACTGTAAGCCAAGATTTGCAATAGCCTACAGGCCAAAATCTGATTTGCATTACTTCCACATTAATCTCCAGTAACTGCTGACTTCAGTGGAATTAACTCATGTCTGTAATTGGATCTGTGTTGGGGAAAGTACTTGAGGTTTTCCTGCAGTTCTTTGTGCCCTCTTCTGCCCTTTTAATGTAATCTTAAAATGCTGAATGCTCTTTTCTTAACCACATGCTTCTCTTTGTCAACAGGCTCACTGTTGGAATCCCTTGCAATTTCTTGCAGTCACAGAGGAACAGTCTCCTTTCCTTTTCTCCCCAGGGCTAATTTTTATCTCCTTGAGCATGTTAGAGGCACTTACAATGAAACCTCACAAGGTGGCACCACACCATCATTGCAAGTAATAACTTCATAACTTCATTTAACAGTTTAAATGTCCCTGAAATACAAGATACTCTACAGAATCTATGATGCCACAAACAAAAATATGAAGCTGTGGTTAATTACTGATTTTAAAACTGTACGTAATTACAGAGAAAGTTTTGTAATTTCAAAACAGCAACAGCATATCAATAAAAATATGTTTTAATAAACATATTGAAAATTGAAAATGTACGTTAAAAATTAAAAGGGTTTTTTTTCTGAAACTGTAAAAACTCATATTGACACTTGAATAGGTTAAGATTATATTCTAAAATAACAGAATATAAAGTAGAGTTTTTGTTGTGGATGGGAAATATTATGCTTGTCAGCTCAGAATCCCCAGTAAATCAATTTGGGCTGGAATAACAGCAAGATTAAGAAGAGTTTATAATGTTATTGCCCAATATGCCTCATCTGGGACAGACAATGGAGTGAAATTGGATGAGGAAGACATTAAAGATAATAAAATTATAATTGTTCATGTCCTTAGGAAGATGTGTGTCTGAGACAGAAGTACAGAACACATGAACAGATGTTCTCCTCTTTTGTCTATATCATTTTGCAGTTTTGGTGTCTTGAAGAGATGTTAGTGGCACTGAGTGACTATTACATTCTCTTTGGTGGGGAAAAAGAGGAGACTGTTCTTGATAGAATTCAAAGAGCATCAGCATTTCAGATAACAGTGCCTTTATTTAACTGTAAGTTCTGCCATTCTTGTCTGTAAGACATTTTACAATCTGAACTCCAAGTGAAATTCCCCACTGCCCTTTCCCTATGACTGCCTCACGTTGGCATGAGCAGTGAGGAGCCCAGGTGTGCTAGCACTGGATACTCTGCAGTTGCAATGCAGATGAGTCCTTCCCTCTGCTCTTTAGGAGCTGCTCAGAGCCACATGTTTTCATGCACAAAGCGGTGACTGCCATTGTACCCATTCCATAGGTACAGGCTCCGTGGCTGCTGGGTGCGTGCTCATGAGCCCTGCAGCACAAGGCACCATCTGTACCCTGCTCTCAAGTTCCTGCACAGGCAGATTGGGGCCGGATGTGCCTGCAACGCAGGGCAGAGAGGTTTAACTCTGCTGAAGAGGATTGTGGGCACTAGGCCAGCCTCCTCCTAACTGTAACTTTTCTCCACTGAAATCAGTGGATGTGGCAGCCTGCCAGGAGCAAGGCGAATCATTGCTGTGAGCTTAATCACAGCTTGGGCAATTCAATAGGGATCAAGCTTGCCCTGTGCTCTGCACACTGACAAGCTCTGGGAATTGGTAGCTGCTGGTTGAAGGGATGGTAATTGAAGACTTTGGTCTGGTCTCTCATGTAGAGCTCTGAGCAAGCAGGTACAAGGTGGCTGTGTTTACTTGATGGAAATGGTTTACAGTTTAGTCTGAGAAAGTATTCATCTGTCCAGAAGCCAGATCCAGCTTTTTTGTAGGCCTGTCATCCCCTTGGTTATGGGTGTTATGGTTATGGTCTGTTCCTCACATCACCCTGGAGGCAGCACTTCACAGATAGTGAAATCATGCTGATTGTTAGTAATATTTTATTAGCAATGTAATATTCAGGGTTACTACAATGACACTTAGAAATAAGTTGATATTCACCAGATTTCCCCCCATCCCAGCTGAAAGGAAATGGCCTCCTACTTAGACATCTGCTTATAGAACCCGAGAATCACAGAAGATGCTGAGTTGACCCCTCAGGATCACTGAGTCCAGCTCCTGGCCCTGCACAGGACACCCCAAGAGTCATTCCAGGTGCCTGAGAGTGTGGTCCAAACTCTTCAGCTTTGTCTGGTTTGGTACTGTGACCACTGTCATTGTGGACTAGTAGGCCCTGAGAGGAAAAAGAATATTGGTATTTTAACCAAAATGGTGTTTTGGGTTTTCTGAAAATGATGATGCATTTTTTCTTTATCCAGATAAAAAGTTCTGCATACAAAATGCTGTAGATTCAGAGAGAATTCCCTCTAGAGGTTTGAAACTTAAAGACTTTTCTGCCTAAACAAATAGGTTAATTGATGTGTATATTCACAGAAATAAATTCAATTCCAAGAAATTCAGTGAGGCCTTTCATATGTTTAAAATGTTTCATCTCTTTTATGGCCATTTTAATGACTATTGTTCTTCTGATGTTAGAACCAAATATGATAAGGAAGTATAGAAAAAATTTCCTATTGTAATTTCACACATCCTCATAATGACAGTAGTATTAGAATTTGCATTCACAAATCCCTCTTACTACACCTCTTGAAAATTTGGCTTTCTGCAGAATTTGCTTGCAAATATTCCTAGTGGAATGACTTAGTCCCACATGACTATTTCTCAGTATTTTTTCCATTTCCAATTATCTCCTCTAACTGAAAAAGCAGAGGGAATAATTGATGCCCAGAGATGCTAATGTGTTTTGAGGTATTTTCATTCCGAGAAACTCACCAAGTTAAATAGTGGATTATTAATGCTACACACTTGGCCTGACTGCCTTAGAGGAAGTTTTTTCCTCACTGTGATGTATCTGTAGTAGGCAGAGATCCTTAGGGGCCAGATCTCCACAGGACTCCTAGTCACTTCAGTAGGCAGGCGTCAGATCAGATCCTTAAATATTATTTTACTTGATTCAAGCATGGAATGCATACAAAACATCAAAACCTGCAGATAATAAATTATTCTGTTTCTGAAGAAATACTAATATGGAAGCAGAGATGGAAAACATTTACTGCAAGTATTTTTATTGACTCATTCTTTATGAGACAGTACGTAAAATGGAAGAAAACATTAAAACTTTGTATGACAGATAAGTGAAGAGGAATTGTAATTATCTTTAGTATGTCCATTTGATTTTGAAGAGCTTATTAAAACATTAATAGCTAATCTGAGAGTACTGAAAAATGAAAAAAACCCCCTTTCTTAGCCATTTCATCTTTATCTGACACATTTTGTTTGAAAGTCTAGGCTTTACTACACTAAACAAAGAACACTGGAGTTCTCATAAAAACACAGACATCAGAGCTCTCATTCTATTTTTATTTCCTGTAAAACTGTACAGAACTCAGCTAACATTCCTTCCCATTAGCTTGCTTGAAATGAGGACATTGTGTACACAAAGAGGCTGCAGACTTCGCACTAATGCCACTGCCCTTGGTATTATGAGTAAGCATTTGACAGAACCAGTTCTGGTAAAGCCAGAGGAAATACTTTAAACAGTATCTTCATATTTCCACCAAACTCCTTCTGGGAAGAAACCTGAGATTTGTTACATCCTTTTGAAAATATCCGTGTGTCCTTTGAAGGTTCGCTCTTATTTTTTTTATCAGCAGAGATGGGGTAGAACACCCAGTGTTTCTGCAGTTCCTCTGTTGAATTCTGGAGAATAACAATGCAGGGAAAATTGAGCCTGTTATCTGAGAAGAGCCTAGCAAAACCCTTGACTCAGTAAAATGAAGCTGAGGAGGTTATGAATGCTGATGAAACACAGGAAGCTTGATTCAGTGACCTGAATTTGGAACCCTACAAAACCTTCTACCTTTCCTTATCCTATTTATCTAAGATATAAAGCAGGTGGAATTATTCAATTGATATCTGATCCAATAATCTATAAATGTGATTCTTCATGGCCTTTAATTCTTTTTATATTTCACTAAAAAGGGGGGAAATTAAGGGTATGCCAAAGGAAAGAGAGAAAAGGGCATTTTCCTGGACATCTAATGATTTATTCTGCCCCCAAGCAGGATCTTCAATCCCTCCATAACTTCTGAGGCAGCCAGTTTCTGAACTTTTTTATTTTAGAAGGCCATTATAGGGGCAGAAGGAAAAGACAATCCCAGCAATAATTTAAAATCAAGATTCATTGGTGATTTAATTTTTCTGAATGAGATTTCCTTTCTGTTTAAGACCATCCTTTTATATGTTTCTACTAATGGTAACACTGGAGTAGTGTTGCTGACTGCCTGTGTTAATTTTTTTTTCTTTTTTGAACTCATGAAAGAATTTATATCCTTTCTTTAATGATTTTTGTTAGCTCATAATAGAAATTTGGGGGGGTTGTTGTCAGCTGTGATTTATAATTGTCTATGATGCATAGCAGGGATTTATGATTTGTCTGGTTTGCATCTTTTATCTATGAGCATAATGAGCTGCTAAAAAGAATTTGTTTAAACCAAAAAAATTGTATTCAAATGCTAGTACCACTGAGAATGGAATTTTGGCCTGATGTTTCTTCAAATGCACGTGGTCAGTGAAAGCAAATTAAGAGAATGGAAATAGCTACATATGCTTCTGGAATACTCCCACTGCTTTGGGATCTGAAGTATAGAAATTCCTCTTCATTGTATTTCTGTCCTCAATCTAGTTGAAATGCAAAAGTGCAGAGTACTAGTAAAGTTTTTTATATAGAGCTTTTCCAAAGTTCACAAGAAGATACAAGATATTTTGGTCAAAATTTTAGATAGATTATGGAAGTCAAGCCCACACTCTGTGTCACCAACTATTTTTTTTCATGGGTGTATGGTTGCAGAGGTTTTTATTCTGAAGGGTTGTATTTTGTCCATCACTGAACTAGGAACAAGATCTATAGTTTGTAGCCAGAGTCAGCCAAAAAGCACAGGGGAGTGTCTAGACACTAGGAGAAAGAGTCTTTTCTTGGTTAAAAAGTTATTCCACTTAAGTACGATCATTTTGTCTGCTTTAAGATTAGTGTAATTAAGTGTAATTATGTTTGTCCCCAGAAATGGTCTTTTTGGGAGGTTACTTTGTTCTTCTTTTACTTAAGCTTATTTATTCAGCTGTAACTGCAAATGTCTAACAGTACCTTGAGGATGTCTGAACAGAGAAATAACAACTATCAAACCATACCTTGGTGTAAAATACTACCAAAAAGCCTTGGTGCTGAGGGTATCCTCAGTTCCAGCAGTACAGCCACAGCAGCACAACCCTGTACTTAGGTACACAATTACCCTGCCAAAATATTGTACCAGAACTACCTGGCCAGAGCTGGTTCTGCTTCCATGTCAGGCTGTATTGTTCAGTGGATCCCTTAGTTTTATTCTTAACAGATGTTTCTTGTCTCTTGATCCACTTGGTACTAGAGCTGTCCACAAGAACTGCCCATATCCTAGCCTTTTTCCTCAGGTAAATTTATCACTCCTTCAGGAATTGTGTCTCATTCGGGACTGAAGAGTCTGAATTGGCACTCAGTGCACTGACAGTAAATAAGCCATCTTAGTTATCCTCATTACTCCTTACCTTCAGTTCTTCCGTCAGCCTTCTCCCAACACCCTTCTGTCAGCCCTCTCTCCTTTCTGCTTCCTTTGCAGAATACAATACTTGAGATACTCCTTTTCTCACCAAAGGCCCTGCTACTGTGTATAGATGTTACACGCAGGAAATAACTGGGTTATGTCAGTACACAGCAGTCTTGTGACTGGGGAGCTATTCTGGTAAATGCTTGAAGTTAACTCAATGAAGCCCTCAGAAGATTTCAAACAAAAGTGATTGCTAGAGTTGTTAATTGCTTTGAATAGGGTATCTATTCGAATCCTCACCTTTGTGAAGACTTCCTCAGTACCCCAAAAGGCAATAGAATGCAATGCTGGTGGTGTAAACCGACACTTCTCAGACTGAGCACACAGGGACAGTATTTTCCGACAAGTACAGTTGCAAATTTGGCACATATAATTCTGGTAACATTGGATACAGGAGAGAATTGTCTAGATATAAGGGGATAATTTTCTTCTCACCTTTTCTTAGATAACACTACTATTCAGTATCTGCTTCAGTGGGACAGGACGTGGGGTTAGTTTGGCCCCAGATTTAAATGTTGTGACTTACTCCTGAATCTGTATTTCCTCAGTTGTCCATGTGCTTCCTGCCTTTCTACAAAGCCAAAATCAGGAGTTCCAAAACAGAAAACCATGGGAAAAGCTGCTCTGGTAATGCTTGTCTTGAGCAGAATCAAATAGCAATAGAGATTTCCATGAAAAATAATTTTCATGTGACAAATGTAGCCTGGATTCTAGACCAAATAGTCTGGCTAAATCTATTTTTATATAGCTTTTTCTTTTTTAAAAAACATGTAAGCGTCTTTCAGTTAACCATCTGCAGAGCTTTTTGATCCCATTCATCTTCAACAAATACAATTACCCTTTACTAGAATCTAGTAATTGAATATTGACTATTGAAAATGTAATTGAATATTAGAATTCTTGAAAAGCGATGAATAGACTTGTTATACAGTTAAGAATTCAAAAATTAAAAGGATTTGAAGAAAGCTTATTTGCAAAGAGCTGGTGTGACTGTTTGATATAGCTTTTAGCTAATACCTCTGTTAAGCAGTTCATTGTCTACACCAAAAGAAAAGTTCCTGTCCAAAGCATTTAGGCTGGAATTCATCCCGCTGAAGTTCAAACACTGCAACGATTTGCTCTGTGGTATCCCGTGTATTTGATTCCACATTGCTCTCCATTATTATCTTGACACTAGATGGAAACTGGAGGGAGTGAATTTCTCACTCACAACATACCTTCCATCTGTGGATTATACTGAACTTGCCACTGCAGCTTTAAGCCTCAGTTAATATCTAAAGACTGGGAAGAGGAATCAGCTTTCAGTGAGATGGACACTTAAAGTGAAGACAAAATGGTAAGAAATAAGAAGACCACGTCTAGATAAAAATTACAACACTGGGTGCTGGTGGCACTGGGGGTTGTGTGTAAACTGTAGCTGTAAGTACAGAATCATCCACTGAGGCACACATATTGTCTGGGCTTATTCCTACCTGCAATTCCTGGGAAAAACAACTGGAACAAGACATTGAAGGTTTCTCAATAGTCCCTGCAATTATCTGACATCAGCATTAAGCCTCAGCTATGTGCTGTTCTGTCTTTGAAGAGGTTTCTATTACAGTGTAAATGGGGGGAGGGAAGTGGTCCACAACTACTGTACATGGAAAGAAGGAAGTTTGGGAGCTACTGAAGAAGTGCAGTTTCATGGTTGCTGTTAAAACAATGGAAAGGTGTAAGCCAGGCTACAGTGTGCCAAGAAGTGATTTAGAAATTAAGGAAAAAGGCCACAGTGTGATTGACAGGTCAGAAAACTGGCTAGGCCTCTGAAATGTGCTGAAGGTAAGCAAAACATAAGACACTAATGGGCTGTATAACTGCTATTTATCAGTTGTAATCAGATGTAAATTTAGGTGATCACAGAATCTTTCTTTTTAGTGGACACTTCTGTAAGTTCCCATTGTATGTATAAATTTGGTTCTCCAAAGGAATGAAGTATGACATGTGTCCTGGTTTTGAACGAGGACAGGTATCTGCTAAAGAGGGGCAGGGCCTCTCTTGGAATGGATAATTCAAATCCCCTCCCCTCAAATTATTATAATTTAGAAAAATTAAAACGACTTTCAGGCAGAGATATAGGGATAGGAATAACAGTTCTTTACTAATAGGTATAACAAGGCAAACAAACAGCAACTACTACAGCAATTAATAGCTAAAAGAACCAGGGACCTTGACAGGGCTTGGTTTCACAAAACCCGGGGCAGTCTCTTGGGAATCTGAAAAAAAGTACTAAGCTGGAACGGTGAGGGGTCCCGGGCTGGTGGATCGGATGAAATCCAGAGCTCCGTCGGTGGTCACTGCAGGGCAGGGATGTCCGGCAGGGAGGGCAGTGCGGGGCCGCATGCAGAACAGCCTCAAAGCAGCGGCAGTGGGACAGTGCCCAGCTCCAACAGGGCAGCAAAAGGAGAGATCAGGATTTCCTGGGCACACGAGCAGATGATGGTAGCTTTCTTCAAGATCGGACTCGGTGGTGCCAGTGAAACTTCTCCCGCAGCAAGCAGCAGCCTGCTTGTCCTCCCCCTGATGCTGAGAGCAAGAGCCAGAGCCAAGCTGCCCCCAGCCCCGTCTTTTTTCCTGCCCCCCCCATCTTTTTGTTTCATCTGAGCACTGATAAGTATTCGGTCATTAGTTGCCTCGCAACCCTTGGGAAAAAATTCTACAGGTAAAAAAAACAAGAAACAAGCCTAACCCCCAACAACATGGAAGTACATCCATTTATGTAATAATATAAAGAAAAAATCTATATAAACTGAAGTATGTTACACTGTATGCAGCTGAAATAATTGTGTTTTATTAATTGTGTCATTATCTTTGGTTATATCTCTTACCCATTAATCATTTACTCAACAAGAGCGCTTGAAATCCTGCGTTTCTTCTTCAGCATAACTGCCAAGCCCTGTAGCAGTTCTCCAGCCAGTGGGGACCCACATGGATGCTGACAGGCCAAGGATGGTGTTCATATGGATTGCTCAGCTCCTTGCCACAGTTAAGTAATTCCTGCTTTTCTATTCATAAGGGGTCTAGTTTGACTCTTTCTCTTCTACACGACTACCAGCTTGCCTGGATATCTTCTCAAGTCAGATTACAGATGTCCAGCTAGAAATGAATGCTGCCATTCACTGAATTGTATAATTGTTGCTTTTTCATCATGAAGACTTCTTGCTAAAATGCAGTGCAATAACAGCAAAAAAAAAGTAAACCTATGTATTAATGTTGTCATATACCCAACTGGTGTTAGATGAGACAGTTAACTGAAGTTAAACAAGATCTTTCCTACTGAATCAGAAACTGCAGCTAAGCTTCCTTGCTTATCCACAACTTGTATCAATTTTCCATTTTGAGAGGGGAACACAAATGGTGAATGTGCAAGAGGAATGGAGCACCATCTAGTGCTTAAAGAACAATGCTGGAGAATGAGACATTGCCAGCAGTGAAAACAGCCCATGTAATTTTTTGGCTGGCTTGTTTGCATAGAAAGAAAGAGTATATTCTGGAAATGTAATACTGTGGTGACTGAGAGGCAGGGTGATATAGTATGACATATCAGATTGCATCAGAAACAGCCATTTGGAAAAATACTTTGCCTGTTTGTTGGTTAAAGAAAAAGCTTCGGAAAGTTTTTTTCATTCTCCACTCCCAAATAATTTAAATAGTAGTAGGCCAAAACCATTCAGCCTTTGAAATAATGTGTAATGTGTAATATGCAAGTTTTGTACATAGGCTATAGCAGGGTGGCTGTACTTACCTTGGCAGTGACAGTCATAAATAACATTTTGCAGGAACCTGTAAAATGTTTGTTAAAATGGAGTAAAAGTAACAGTTTAGCCCACAACTCAGCATGCAGGTTTGGGCTGACACTATGTGGAGAGGGACAGTTGTCTGTAGTTCTATTCTGGAAAGAAAAGACCAATGGATGTTCTGTGTGAGCTCTGAAATCTCTGGGGTTCATCCCTAATGGAATCCCTATTTGTCAGAAGATATCAGAGAAGAGACAAAGTCATTTTTGCTTTCTGTGATGCCCAAAAGATAGGCTGGAAATAAATCCCCATAGACTGATGTCTATGGAGCAGGTATTTGTTTATTGCAGTGCTGGTGGTAAGGGGGATATTTCCACCTAACTCACCCACCCCTGTCAAGGTCTGTGGTATATTTATACAGTAAGTATTGTTTAGTGTTACTGTGTCACTACAACATCGTCACATACCCGCTGGAACTAATTTATATAGTATGAGCTCATGGTTATTAGACAGTCCTTTTGCACTGTGCTTGCACCTCCCCAATTTGAGGATCATTGGGGACCTTTGATGAAGGCTTCAAAGGTCTTCTTTGCATCTGAACTTTCCAACTTTGTCTTCGGAGCACGTGCACTTACAGCGTTCCTTGGTCTGTCTTGTCTTAATTGGCCTAAATTCTTTGTTTTGTGGCTAATTGGCTTTGCATTTGCCAATTTCTCATTAGTACTACACTTATCTATCTCTGAAGCTACCCACCTGGTGAGTTTTTTCTTCTTTTTTTCTTTTGGTCTGTTTAGCATTAAGCAACTAGTTAACCATATATTCACCACTACATTGTATACAAAGTTATTTCTATCAGGTTATACAGGTATAAAAATCTGTGATTCAGGTTATATTGATATCAGGTTATATAAACATATCAGGTTATATTGGTATAACTCAAGCTATATAAGCACCTTGTAACTTTGATCAAAGTTATATAGGCATCATCTGTTTTGTGAAAAGAAGCAGCATATGCTCTCAGCCACTCTAATTTTGGAGCTATTTAATCACTTTAATCAAAAGCACAGTACAGATGTCCTGCTTTATTTATTGATGTTTCTTGCACTTCTGTAAACATGACAGTATGAGCAGACATAAACAGTATTCTCTATGCCTCCATATTGATGATAGATTTTCTTTTTCTTGCATCTTTACCTTTTTTTCCAGAATAAATGTGGACCTGTTCAGGAACCATGAATGCTCATATTAATTATAAGATAAGGTCACTACAAGTATAACAAGTTAGACCAGTCTCAACTTTTTGAGAGTAAATACAGTTTGGGCTTTTTTTTTTTTTTTTTTTATGTGGACTTATTTGCCTTGTCAGACAAAAGTGCTGTAACTAAAATTCTAGTTAACTTTTAGGAGAGAAAAACACACCAGAATAAAAGAGAACTTCAAGTATTTTCATATTTGACAAGCTTTGTGGTCCTTTTGGGAGTATAATTACTGTCTCATTGTGTGTAACATTGGCCTGCCTGTTGCATTATGCTTAGGAGTTATGTGCACACCTAAGCTTCATTGAGCCTGGCTTCTGGGCAGGAGGGCAATCTTGTGATATGCTGTTTTTATTTGTTTTCTAGACATTTGTTAGCAACAGAATGTCATATATGCATCCTGAACATGAAAACATGAAAGGAAAAAGCAGGTAAAAATATTGTTTTCCTTTATATTCACCACAACAGCTTAGAGATAACTTGCTATTATTTGGCAGTCCACATCTGGATATGTTTGTGAAAAAAAGGGCATACGTGAAATAAGGAACTTATTTCCCAAGAAGGGGAACTGTATGCTTACATGAATCAGCTGTGAAATTAGGGGATTCTCCTGCTACGAGTGTAGTAAGGAAGCTAAACAGAAAATTTAAAAAGAGACGTACTGACAGCAAAAGTTTTGAGGATTTCGGATCCTGTGATTCTTTGAGTTGCTGCGAGATGTAATCACTGATGGCCAGCAGCAGTCGTGGGTGCTCAGCACACAGAGAACAAGGCCACACTTCACTACACTGATGAGATAGTGTAACTGATCAGGGATAAGTGCTGAGGCACTTCAACTTGTCTAAATGAGTGAGATAAGAAAGTGACAGCTTCTAAAGTGAATCAGTGTTTCCCTTGTGTAACTCATGCTCCGGCAAATGACACTTGCCACAAAGAGCACGATGAATACTTTGTATTTGGGGAAGAAGAGACTGAGCAGTATATATGGAAGAAACATTATTGACCTGTTATTAAAGCAGGATCAACTCTTCTTACTGTCCACATGTACTAAAAGAATCCTGAAAGAAAATTATCTAGCTTTAATTTGCAAGGTGTAATCTTTCAGTGGATCCCACTTATGTCGTGAGTTTACTGGGGAGGTAACTTCCACGCCTCATTTTCTGTAACAAATCACTCATGTTTTCCTGCTAGCAGAATACTGGCTATCTCCTCACTTGGCACATTTCTTGTCGAGAGGTTACAGCCACACAGGAGGACATGAGGAATGCTGCAGTTCCTTGTGCCAACATCTAAGCTGAACCCGTGGAAAACCATACCAAATATTCAAGTGCTTTATATCCTTTATATGTTTTACCATAGAATGAAAATATTTTCTGCCTGATGAGACAGTTACTTTTTAATGAGAAATTGATCAAGGCATTAGGAAATGAAGACAGAGTGAGACGCCTTGGAGAATTTAGGATTCCTGGGTAACTGGAACCTCCAAACTGTCAAAATTCAGTCAGATGCTATTTCATAAATAGTATTATACTAACAAAAACACCATAGCACGTATCAACTTCAACAACTACTTTTACAGCAAACCTTCCTTGCTGTATTTAAGGGTGAAGAAGGAAAGGCTGTATGTCATTAAACATGGAACAGTCTCCTCCCATTTTTGGATGAATATGCCACATTAGACTGTTTTCTGTATTAGTACCAGAGCATTAGGCATGTTTAAAGGAAACATGCATATACTATGTTCCAAACACTCGGAGAAATGAAGTTATGTGTACCTCCCTGTAGTAGCCTCATGTCTTCACAGTCAGGTTTCCTATTTGTTCCTTATTAACACCAGAATTTCCCTAGAGCCCAAAACGTGCTAGACGTTTCAGTGAAAGAAAAACCGTTTGGTCTGTAGTCATTCGCAAGCCTAATCCCTGTAAAATAAAACTTTTTAACCACTGATATGCCTGCATTTTCTATATATTTTTCCTACTCCTTCAGCTGCTGCTCAGATGCTGGGCAGGGAAAGGGTTCGGAATGGGAGATTACATGAGACTACAAGAGAAGGGTTTTAATCTGATCATAGGCCAAGGTATGATTTGGAAAACTGTATTTGATTCGGTCAGAAAAATGCTGGAGCCCCGCAGCACCAGACCACGGGACGGTACTTGAGGAGCGAGGCAGCGCCTCCCCACGTCAGCAGCGGCCGATTTCCGGGAGCAGGGTCGCGCAGGGGTTTGGTGCCCGGGAGCGGCGGCGGGGCCGTGTTCTGGGGCCGTGCTCGGCCGGGCCGGGCCGGGCGCAGTGCCGGCGCTGCCCGGGCTGGCGGGGCGGGCCCGCACTACAAGTCCCGAGAGGCGGCGGGCGTGGGCCGAGCTGGCCCCGCTCCCTGCGCGGGGCTGCGTCCGCGGCAGGCGAAGCGATGCCGGCGGCGGGCTCGGAGGGGGAGGGTCCGGCCGGGGAGCAGCCCGGCCCTGGCACCCCCAAGCTCTGCGGGTACCTGCAGAAGCTGTCGGGCAAGGGGCCCTTGCGCGGCTTCCGCAGCCGGTGGTTCGTGTTCGACCCCCGCCGTTGCTACCTCTATTACTTCAAGGGGCCGCAGGAGCCGCTGCCCCTCGGGCACTTGGATATCGCCTCCGCCTGCTTTAGCTACCACCAGCCTGAGGCCGGCGCGGCCGCCGCTGGGGACGAGCCCGCCGCCTTCGAGGTGCACAGCCCCGGCGGCGCCGTAACCGTTCTCAAGGTAGGCCCGGGGCGGGCGGGACCCGTCTCCGCTCCTGTCCGGGCCCCATCCCTGGTGCCGTCCGTGCCCTCCCCTGCGGTACTGGCCCGGCCGGCGAGACTCCTCCGCCGCGTCCGTGCGGGCTTATGTTGGAGGGAAGGTGCTGTTAGCAAACGCCGCGGAGATCGGCAGTACCGGGCTGGCCCCAGCTGTCTGTTAGTTGCGTCTTTCTCCTTTACGATTTCATGCTTACAGTTCTCCTCTGAGGGGAAGGGAATGCTTCTACTGAGCACGGGCTGAGTGGGTTCTCTGGAATCGTCTGGGCAGAAAAAAGATTTCTGAAGAAATCTGGTGGGTTGGGGATTTGGAAGTTTGGAGGGAGTTGTCCGGTTTCAGTTTTGGGATGTTTATTTTGAAAACATAATGCGTGGCTGGAGTCTGCGTCTAGGCTGCTTTGGGAGGAAGGAAGGGGAGGGAGAATTGTTTCCTCATGGTAGCAGAGGCTGCTTATCGCATTGTCTGTTCAAGGACACAGATTTTCATAGGACGAGAGGTAAATGTTTGGATTATTTAACATATCTTTCTTCTGTTGTCATGCCTAGGGGAAAAAAAAAACCCACCCAAACAAACAGGGAAACCATTTTGACTCCGTAAAGAAGAAATAAATTATTCCGAGTATCCATTATTTTTGAATTCTGTTAAGGCAGATTTGTGTTCTTCAAGGAACGTTCTTCTGCATAGAATGTAACTTTTCATGTGACCTGTGTACTTTCTAAACAACATTCTTAGTATTAGAACATAGTCCTTGAGTGTTAAACAGCAGAACTTTCTATTAAATACTGGGAAATACCTCTTACACACTTAACAGTGGAGATTTGAGGGGTCATAACACCTGCTGGGACTGTGGAGCATGATTGTATCAAGCTTTTTAGCATTCTGTTTTGATGAGTATAAATGTAAAAATAGAGACGTGTTAACATGCTTTACTACAGAATAAGAAATTTATTTACCTAGAAAACTAATACAATAATAATTTTAATGATATTTACTTAGGTAAAAGCAGTGTAATCAGATGCATGCAATCGCATGTAAAAACTACCTTTGTACAACTGTAAAAGATTTTACTGCTTTCAATGAATCTGCCTTTATAGCCCAGTCTTACGGACATTAAAACTGCAGACTTGGTTTAAGCTTTGCTTTCAATTGTTTGAGGATGTTTTGTTTGTTTTAATTAGCATCTAGTGATTTTTGATTTTACATGGAAATCTTCAGAAAAATTGTGTGTTGAGGGTGCTTTTTGAATAGGAGGGCTTTTATTGAGAAACACAGAATTTGTGATTTGGATTGTAGTGTGAAATGCTATCTTCCACTTGTGTAATAAATAGTCTGTCAAACTACTTTGGCAGCAGCCTTGGGTTGCAGTTGCAAAGACACAAATCATATTCAACACTGACACACAAATGTAAGGCATGGGGGGTTTCTTTTTCATGCTTTTATTGGTATCTTTTGGTCTGTGATGTTACTACTCTGCCTATATTTTATGTGTTACTTTTTTTTTCTGGTGCTCTCTAGGAAAGAACTTGCATAGATTGGAACTTTCTTCATGTTTCCCTTATGGGGATAGAGAAACAGTGCCAGTTAAGAAAGTCAAATTAATTTCTGCAACTGGCAGAAAAAGATAATTTTGTGTTGTGATGCCCTAAAGCAGCCAGTGAATATCCGTAAAAACGGTATTATGTTGTAGGTGTTTATATAGTAAGGAAGGAGTTAATGAAAATCTTAAGGGATATTACAGGACCAACTGGCATTTTGTGGCCATGTCATTCACCAGGGAATAAGGATTTTGCAGCTGAAATTAATTTTCTTCTGTCCAGCATGATAGCTGAAGGATGCTTTTAAAAGCCTTAGAAAACTAACTTAGGTATATGTACAATTGCAAATTAATTCAAGATGGTAAATGAAAACAATCCAAACAATCCAGCCCCTCTCCTTCCCCCTCCAATCCAGCCCCTGTTAAAAACAAATGGGATTTAGTCTATAAAGAAAACATTACACACAGAGCACGAGGAATAAAGTCAAGTCAAATGTGTTCTTCAGCCTGTAATTCATATGCTTTGTTTTCCCCAATTTGCTGCTAGTTCAAAATTTCCACATCTTGTGATCTGGCCTTTCCCATTCAGTGTTACAGACTGAGAAGAGCAATAAAAAATTAGCTACTGGGATTCTAGATTGAAATCGTGATGCTATTGAGGAATGCACTATTTCTTATAATGCCTCAGTTTCTTTTTAGTGTAATGATTTCATCATCTGGATTGCTCAGCCTTTTGTCAGGTAATGGGAGCTGAGAACTCTATGATGTACTCTAGCTTTGTTTCTCAGATAAGAATTTTGGAAAAAATATACTGCAGCCTTTATGGCAAATAAAGCAAAGTGTTCATATTTTAGAGCTGTAGATAACCAACCTGCCACTGGTGTGATTGTGGTTTTTCTGTACATTTCCAACAGGTACAATACAGCAGAAGAAGCTAAGTGTGTGTAAAAATCTTTTCCATTTAAATATATGTAAAAGATACCATCCCTTTAGGTAAAGGAGCACAGAAAATTGTGTAATTTTGAATTATGGATAAATTATGTTTGAGAATATTTTCGTGGAAAGGCATGCAAATACTGATCCTGCAAATACGTGCTGTAACACAGAATTCTGCTAATACAATCAAATGAACATCTGGCCATGTTTACACAGCAAAGCCTCGCATTAAGGGGGGAAATAACTAACATTATGATTATATATAAATTAACAAAGGGGACATTTCTCATTTATTTTTAAAGTCGTGTCTTGTAGTAATACATTTTGCTTGCTTCAGAAACAAAGGAACTCTGGCCAGTGATGTTGGACTGTGTATCTAGTCACGTATGTGTGGGTAACTTTTCTGTGAACAGTGGTGAATTGGGAGGGGAACAGAAATTGCAGAGTTGTGAAAGAAAAAAAATTTCCAGGCTATTGGCAAAATGTAAGCATTCCAAACACTGCAGATTTCAGGGCCCTGATGCTTGACAATACTGGACACAAAACTTGCTGAACTGAGAGTGGCTTAGGAGTGGGTGCTGTAATTTGTCAGTGATCTCGAAGGATGCAGCAGTGATCAGTGATGGTGAGCTTGAACAGTTTTGCTGCAGGGCCTGACACAGCATAGGAAGGAGTTCAGCACTGAGGGTGGTTTGTTGTCTGAGCTGATGCTTTTTGCTCTAAACTTTGCTGGTTAGTGGTTGCAGTGCTTTAATTAAAAGTTGGGCTGCCATCCACAAGAAGCCATCTGGCTCCAGATTTGCTGTTTGAGCATAGCAAGAACAGTAAATCTTAAGAAATGCAAACTTTATGGTGATGTTCCCTTTTTACAAAGTAGCTTGAGGGAAGAGTTTGTCTGTGTTCAGAAATGTAGCAAGAATTTTCATGAGATTTCTCAAAATTTGAGGTCTGCTTATTGAATTTCTTTGGACTCTTTCTTTAAAGTGTTTAATGTTGGCATACGTGTTCCACCAGTGGGTCCAGATAGAGGATGGCAGTTCATGGATGTTTTCCCCAAGTCATGCTTCTGTTTGTGTCGTGACTGCATCAGAAGGGGACAGTTCTACATCATTCTTAGTGGGAGAATATAGGGGAATATTTTAAATTAAATTATAGTAATTTTCCATTGTTTAAATTGAAAACTACGTGGTACTGTATGGCTCTTCACTTAAGAGCGTCTTTTACTCCTACTGTGGCTGTAAAGTTTGTAGAAATGCACTTAAAGCAAATCCTTATTTCACACCAGTTTGGGTAACATTCATGATAGTTTTTATTCTTACAAAAATGCATCCATTAAAATGTGACTGCATGGCTCTGCAGTAAGAAAGCACCTTAGCAATACTTTAGTAGCTATAAGGATTTTTTGGGAGATTGATTGCTGCTGTCCCTAATTAAATGTTTTGGCTCTCATGGTGGGCAGTAGCCAAATACATGGAAAAGTCATGAGAAATGGCAAGCATGGAAATGTTCCTTTCTTTGACAGATAAGGTGAATTTAAAAATGTGTTTCCAAATTTGTGCTCATTATGATTAGGGGAAGAGGAAGACTTAAATATTCTTTGTGTGGTTCTTGGTTTTATTTTGTTTTTTTTTAAACAGTCTATTTCAAACAACAGCTTCTATGATTAATTTTGTTTAAGCAAAACTAATTTTAACAGAGATTTTTAAGGTACTGTTTTAGTTGTAAATTAACTGACATACGTGTAATAAACTCAGCTAAAACTGTTTGAAGGGAGGGGAAGACTCCAGAAGAGGAGGACTCTGTAGGGGAGGAAAAGAAGGCAAGGTAACAGGCAGGGAGCAGCAGAGGGGCACCGAGTAATTCTTGGGGGAAATTACCTAAGGCAGGGGCTTGAGAACCTTGTACTGCTTTGCCTTGCCACTTTCTGCTGAAGGATGGGCACTGCTGGCTGGCCCTGTGTGTAACAATAACATTGCCTGGGAGCTGAGGGTGCATGTGTGCAGCTCAGTAGAGAATAAGTGCAGCTGGGAATTGAAAAGCAGCACAGAGCAACTCCAATAAAATCGATTCACTGTTCTCTGAAGGTGATTGGTGAGATGGTAATGGGACAAATTGTGAGAGAGGTTCATTAAGTTCAAGAAGTCATGGACAGAAATTAATTGTAGATATAACTGAGATTGACTGCAGGTGAATTACCTCATCAGCTGTGTTCTGGTAGCAAAGACAACCATGTAAGTACTGCATCCTCTGTTAGTGGAACCTCTTTGAATTCTTGGTGGTTTTCTGCTGGAGCACAGTAAAACATTGCTTTACATGGCCTGTGTGCGAGCGTCCCTAAAGGAAGTATAAGCTCTCAAATTTACCAGAAGTGAAGACTTGCCACTGGCTAAAGCTCCAAAGAAAATACTTTAGTGCTAGGAATAGAAGGGAAGATGTTTACTCCTGGCAAGAAGTGACTGTAGTCTGTAGACTTAAAAACCTGCTCCTGTGGTGGTCATTCCCAAACTGCCAGGGGTGGCTGTGGGGACTGGCATTTCCCAGAGTCCAGTTCTTTGACCTTCTAAACTATTCTTTACCCTATGTATTTTTTAATGAGGGAAATGGTTTTCTCTGGTTTCCTGTGAGTAAGCAAGAAAGAATATATGAAGCTGATTTCCGTTGCAGATTAGAAGTATCTTGATTACATATCTTTCTTACCCACTGACTCTGCAGTGTCCTCATGTATCACTTGTTTGTTTCACTGCTTGATTTATGAATCCTTATTTGATTCGTATATCTTTTATCCTACCATGTGCATAATGTGCTGAAAGGAGCTAGAGCAGCAGCCCCAGGAATAACTGAGCTTTTCTGCTTAATCTCCTTGAATGGTGCTTTGGAGCCATTTGCTGTAGGGTGTCATGGATGTTAAAGCTCGCAGGGGTACAAAGAGCCAAAAGGTAAAATAAAAATCCATCTCTTTCACTGCCAAACTGAGATTGCAAATTGCTGAGCCAGAGAGAGCACCCTGGGAAGCATCAGTTTTTGTTTGCTGTACTATTTGTGCTTTTTCTTGTCATTAGCTGCTTTTGGGGCCAAAAATATAATGGCAAATGAATCTTCAATTTTACTAGATCAGAAGTGTTCTCATGTGAAAAATGAAGACAATTCTGTGCCATTGCTGTGCTTTATGCAGCACTTACTGTATGCTTTTGTAAGGAAATGTGTGTTGCTTTTCATTCTTTTGCAGCTGTGCCTTGTGCAGGTGCTCTCTTAAGTTGTGAGGAATGGAACAGAAAACTGTTTGAAATTAGGTTGTCTTTAAAGAATAAATATAGTCATCTTTTCCATTGATAATGCCATCATGCACTTTGGGAGAAGATAGGAGAAAGGCTGACTAAAAGATAAGGACTCCATATGCTGACAACCCAAAAGAGTGTCTTCTCATCAGTGTTTTTGTTACTGAACTATCCACGTTACCAGGTCAGGTGCTTGTCCTGAGGCTGTATGTTGAAATAATAATAACTTTCCTGTGAGAGCACCTGCAGTGTCAGATACCTTCACTTGTCTCTTCTTGGTATTTCTATATTGTCATTTGACTTGCTTTAAAATAACTTAGAGCTCTGATTAAAGGTGTGTTTGAATTCTTCCTGACTTACTGGCATTCATATTTTTGACTACAGTATTGTTAGGCATTAATGTTGGAATTTTTTTGTTTTGTTTTAAATACGATTTTTTTATAGAAGCTAGTTAGCTCATGGGATCATCAGGAAATACAGTATGTAGATTTTGTCATTAAAGTATGAGGCATTGCAATGCACTATTCATTTGTTGGTTTCTGTTGGTAAGAAGGCAAGTTAAAAGAAAATGGGAATCTTCCTGAATGTGTATGGGATTTTTTCCCATAATATAGTTTTTGTAGTTATATGGTCAAACAGTGCTTTGTGTGTAAAATAAAAGATGCTGCTGCATTTTCTAAAGTTTGAGTGTAAAACTGGACAAAAGTAATGCATGAGACTACTTCCAATGAAACATTCTGGCATGAGAATCATGGATGTGCATGTGAGCACAAAGTGCAACTGATGCATTGTGGTTGTTTTTTTTAAATCATACTGATTTTGAATGATGATGCCTTGGTGATCTGCTGATTATCTGTGTTGGGTTTATTATTGCACTTGGAATTACTGTGTTGATGGACCAAGGGCGTGTAGAGATCTCACCAGCGCTCTGCTTTCGTGTCCTGCAGGCTGCGACTCGGCAGGACATGACCTACTGGCTTCAGGAGCTGCAGCAGAAGAGATGGGAATACTGCAACAACCTTGATGCGGCAAAACGGGACAGCCGGACTTCCCCCACACCCAGTGACTTTTCTAAAGGTCTTGTTGCCAAAGACAACCCTGGTACGTTGGAAACTTGAGTGAGAACAGAAGGCATGACTCTCTTCAGTGTCAGTTCATCAATACAAGGTGTTGCACTGGGGTAGAGAACAGTCTTAAGAGAGTTTTTTTGCATCTGTTTATCAAGTAACTTTATGTAAACTTTGCATATGCTACAATTATTTAACATAAATGTAAATTTATATGTGATTTCATATCTACAAAATCGGTTGATTTCTTGAAAAACAGATTTTTAGAAATTGACTTTTAGTGGTTGCAATATCTTAAAAAGTTAGTATGGTAAATACCCTGTGATGTAAATTCCAGTTTTTAATGGGAACAGGTATATTTTGCATTCTGAATGACCATACTTTGCTCCCGAAAAGGTATGGTGTGGTGGATCTATCTGATTGATAAGAATGCCTTTCGAAACTGGAAGACAGTCTGCACTGATATTACATAAGTGAAATTCAGTCTCTCAAATACCTTTGGGCAAGGAAAATGTAATTCTACACTAGTGTCAGATTTATAAAAATGTCTGTGCATTATACAGAGTTACTCTGCATTTTCAACTACATTGCACGGGCACTTGTGAATTGTTTCATTCCTCAGTCCCTACAGAAATGGATTTTTTTCTGATTTCTGTTATTCATAAATAAGACTGGGTAAAATCCAGTTCTGTGCCAAGTTAGGCATTAGTAAGGCTCTCCTGGGTTTAAGCCGAGACTTGAGGTCAGACAGGTCATCAACAGATGTCACATTTGGTTGATGTTGCTTTGCTCCTGCTGTAAACCCAGCGGTGTCAAGCTGTTGTTGTCACACCTTGTCCTCTCCTGAGGTTCAGGTCCCATTGCAGTGTTGTCCTCTAGCCCAGTTTGCTGCTCACCTTTGAGAGAATGTGCTGTTTGTGGCTGCTTGCTCAACACAGCTGGCCTCACGTGTGTTTCCTGGGGACTCAGCTGGGCCTTTCAGACACTCATTGCAGGCAGCTCCTGCTGAAAGCAGAGCCCCCCTGCTCGCTTGAGCTGGTTTAGGGCTGGCCCTGCCAAGTGCTAGTGCAGGGTTTACAGGCAGCAGCGATCAGCCTCTTCTCCAGATCAGTTTTTTGGCCAGTGTAGTTTCTAGAAGTGGTTTACTGTAGAGACAGGTGAGTGGCAGGATTAGCCCAAGAGAATTGCGGGGAATGCCAAGTGGAATGGTTTGAGACCCCTTTTTTGACAGCAGCCAGTCTGGGTAGCAGTTTGTCAAGCCATGTGTTCCAGAACACCTGTATTGGTAGCAATGATCTGAGTGTTGCAAATGGGAGCAGGCTTTGTCCTTCAGCCTCTTGTTCTCTGCTGCACAGGCTCCCTTTTTTTGTTGCGCTTAACTGACCCTGTGCCAAGTAGGTTGAGTTCAAATGTTAGCCAGAAAGGACTTTTTTTTCATTTCTGCTAGATTGATGAGTAGAATATGTTCAGTGTGCAATCAGGTGATTGCATAGCTGGTGGACAGGAGGGAACAAGGCACAGTGACTAAATACAGGAAGGCAGAGTAAAGCAGCAGACAGGCCTGCTGTCTTGGCAGCAGAGTGTTGGATTGCATCAACTCTAATATGTAACTTGGCCACAGAATCTGTTCTTGTTTGTGCTACTTCCCTCAGAGCTTGGGTACAATGTGAAACGAACCTCTGCCATTGCAGCCTGTGCAGGTGCTGTTCCCTTACATTTTGCACCACATCCAGTCATTTCATCGCTGGTCTGGTATTTTTCTTTAAGTCATTGGGGGCTTTCTGGATGAGCCAGCTGAGCCTCTTAATGTGATTTTTTTTTTTTTTTTTTTTTTTTTTTTAAATTACTGTTGTTGTTATATCCAGGACAAGGAATGTCAACATAACATGTATGGGCTGAGTAGGCCCATCCCTTTCAGGGGCAGCCTGCAGTTAAACCGCATTGTGTAGAATTTGGAGCTGCATCTAGAGTATCTCATTTTCTAGGACAAATCACAGTGATCACTCTTACCATCAACTGAAGTATTTAAGTAGGGATTCTTTTTGGGGAAAATGCAAATAGCCAGAATGATTGATGCTTGCTCCTTCTTTTTAATCAAGTACTCCAAGAGTTTCTTCTAGAGTTATGGGACTCTGTAAGGTTTCATGTTGATGACTAAGATATGTGTCTTGTAGCTTTTTTTTTCTCTTTTTTCTGAGGAAGTGAATGTGCTTGCAGTGATTTGCTTTATACCAGAGCATAGAAATTGGTTTATTTTGCTAGTGCTTGAGTACAGATGCTATCACTAATGTTTTGAATGGGGAAGTAGTCTGTCTTCAGTCCAAACTCTGAACTGCTTACTGCAGTCTTGCCTGTCTGTCCTCCCCTGTCTTCTCCCCTCCCAGTTCAGAAATCTGGACTAACTGGGGCGTACATGGAGCTAGATACTGCTTTGTGGATCAGCCTTGAAAGGTTTTTAAGAACATTCAATGTAGCAAAAAATACTTCAAAGTGTTTTTCAGAGTGGAATGTGGGAAAGTTAATATTAACAAAAATTACACTGTAGGATTTGTCATGGAGGTGCCTTACTACCATGGAAGTCAAGTAAATTATTAATTCTTTATAGGATGTGGGATTATATTTTTTTTCTTGAAATTGATTGAATGTTAATGTAGTTTCTATAATTTCAGTTCTTATTTTGTATTACGAAAACATGCAATGCCATGCATTTATAAGATTGTTGTGTTTTGAAATAAGTACCAAAACCAAATTTTTATTTTTTACTTGGAGGTTGCATGAGCAACCACACGCATTTGTTGTGCTGTGTGTGCTGTGCAGTCCATGCCTCTAACCAAGCTCCTGGCTGGTGTGGGCAGGGGATAATGTCCAGTGAGCAACCTCATGGTGCCACATTCAGACAATTGGCATGTCTGGGAGGGGAAATGCATTTGTTGGAAATTCAGCTTTTGAGCAATTCCTTTACCTGAGCCATCCTCTAAAGGGACTTTGCAGAATCAGACAGATAGAAGATGAAACAAGCTGTAAGTGTAAAAGCAGAATGTTAGTATTCCACCCAGGCTTTGAGTATCTGTAAGTGTTTGGTCTGTGTGTTGTGGATCGGGTTTTTTTTTTTTTTTGGGATGTTTGGGTTTTCCAGGGCAAGGGGGGGTAGTAGGTTTGGTTTTTGTTTTAAATTACTGTTTTGTAGTTGAAACCTACTTATTATCTTTCCTCTTCATTAGACGGTAAGTATGATCCCATGTTTAGTTTTACCTAAGCTATTTTAGCTGAACTGTGCTCAGTTCAAACAGCCACAGTACAAAAGAACTTGTAATTCTCTTTAGCTGATAAGGCTCTGAAGCATCTGTTCATAAAAATCAAGGCAGTGTAACTTGTACTTCTATTTGAAACATGACATGATACATTTCTGTGTCAGATACCATTTTTCAATGGTTTGAGAGATTCCTAGTGTCAGTGATCTTTAATATTTCATATTCTTTATCTCAGAATGTTCTTTCTACTTCTAATCTTTGATACTTGATAAAGGCAACCCTCTACTGAGTAATAGGAGGGTACGGTTTGCTTAAAGATGGTCTTGCTGCTGGTACCATGCAATTGTCAGAGCAAAGGCTGAAAGACTCACCAGTGATAAGAGGACATCATAATTTCCTAGGGTTTTATTTAAGTCAGAGCCCATCCAATATGTTACTTTCTAATATAAATGTTGAATCAGGTCTGAGAGGGTTGTCAAAAAAATCTTTAATCCACTTTAGTACTTAGTGAATTATATCAAGAAGAATCTGAAAATTGCATTTGGGTTTGTTTAACTTGCATTTTCAGAGGGTTTGTAGAAGGCTATAAACCATTTTATGCTTCTTTCTAATGGTTTTGCCATTCACAGTATGTTCTGTATTCTGGATTTTTTTACTCACTCTGTCTGCTAAAGGGAGTAAGCAGCTCTCCAGAATAATGGAAACAGTGAGGTAGCACAGCCGCTGCAGGTTGTGCAGTCTGTGTTTGCAGTCTGTGGTGTGTTGGAGCCCTGGCTGGCTGGTTGGTCATCCTGGCTCCTCTGGCTTTTGTGAGCTGTGGCTCAGGGCTGGGCCGGTTCCTGCGGAGCCATTGGGAGCCTGTGGGGTTTGATGGGGTGTGCAGGACTGTGCTGCAGCTCTGCATGGCCTGGCCATGGGCCCTCCACTTCCTCCAGTGCATAGCAGAGTTGGCTGGGATGGATTGAGGAGGAGCTGCATTCTGGAATCCTTACTGGTGTCCAGCAGGAGGTGTCCAGTGTTCTGCAGAGCTGTGTCAGCATTCTTGGCTCTGGCAGTGCCCAGCCTGGACTGGCACAGGACTGCCTCAGGTCTGTAAAGCTCACTGACTTGCAGCAGTAGTGTCATGCTTTTAGGATGCTTTTAGGATGAGTAACTTATAGGATGAAGCACACCCTGAAAGCTGGGTCTGGTTTTGTGACACTGTTCTGGACTCAGTTCTGACTGGCTAGTTTGTAAATCACTCATGAAATAATACTTTGTGAGCACACACAGGTCCCGTCTTATCAAAAGTAAGTGGCTGCGGTGAGATCTCACTAAGAAGTTTGCTATTTTTAAGGTTCATTTGAACTGAATGTTTTATAGTTATGTTGCAATTTAAAGCAAAACCTGAACAATGTCACTAGCAGACATAGCAGTATATGACTTTACATAGCCACTATTCTTTCACTTATTGAAGGTTATGCTTATTTTTTTTCTCTCTCTTTTTTTTTCCTTCCCATTTTTTTCTTTTAATACAGATTTGAGTATCCTAAGTCAAAATGCTTCAGCAGAGAGAGCTAGAAATATTCTAGCTGTGGAGACTTCTCCTACAGACCTGGTGGGGGAACAAGCGGCTTCCCAGCCTGCACCAGTCCAAGCAAGTGCTATAAATTTCTCACTTAAACAATGGAGTACTGAGATCAAGTAAGTTGGGAACCTGGGAGAAAGAGTTAACATGAGATTGGTAGTTCCTGGCCAAGACTATTTCCTGCATCAGTATGTGGTCGGTGGAGCTTCTTAGAGTGATGGGAGGTAATGGGGTGGATTTGTTTGTTGTATCTCTTCAAGTAAACTGTTTCTTTACTCTTATTTACTGTTTGAAGGTCTAAGGGAACATTATTGTGTAGCATCACTGATATCTGAAAGGGAGACTTAAGTCTTGTACAGCACTTCCAGTGATTTTGCTCTGTGAACCCCAGCAGTTGTTGAGTTATTGAGGCTAAGTTGTATTCTCAGCCACTGCTGCTTTTTCATGGAGCTGCCAATTCCCAGCATTGTAGTAGTCATAGTACTCAATGCAGAGGAACTATTTTTAGTGATGAAAATCAAACCAATATAAATCCTTATTTTTTGTTTTCTTCTTAAAAGAGATGAAAGCAGAGGGCACAGATTTGAATTGAGTGTAGTTTGAATTCCTGAGCAAAAATGTGGCAGACTCCTTCTGAGCAACATCAAAACCTCTCACTCACAATGAATTTACTCTTTAGTATTAATTGCTTTAAGGAAAGCAGTCCCATTGGTTTTCAGCTCTCCTGTTGGGTTTCTTTCTAAAGAATTTTGTGCTTTGTTTTGCCCACATAGATGGATTTTCCACTTCTGCTTAAAGCATGTTACAGTGCTAGTACAAAGGAGTTCACAAAGCAAGCTGTAGCTGTGGTTAACCAGACCATGTCCTTCTTGAGCTGTGAGGAAAATGTTCATGTTCATTTTCATCAGCAGTGCCAAGTTAAACAGATCCATTTTAAAACTTTCTAGTTCAGCACAGAGATCTGAGAGGATGCCTGATGATGTTAGTTTTAACTCTTTTTCTAGCTGTGGTCGGTTGTTTTCCTCCCTTCCCCAGCAGTTCTGTGCCATTTGGGACAGGGTGTTGTGGTGGCCAACAGCTGGCTTGAAGGCATCATGCTTATAATTAATCCCAATTTTATAACTGAAACATAACTAATACCTTAGTTCTATAACTTGACCAGTGTGAGCTGTTGGAGAACAGGCCCAGGCTGTTGGGGAGGTGAGCAGCTATTGGCTCGTTGGCCAGGGGGCAGCTGGTTCAACCAATATGGATTGACTGCATGGACCTTCTGATCTATATAAGGAGGAGAGGACTCAATATAAGGGGGCTGTTACGCATGAACCTTGGTGTGTTATGTTGCATTCCTGTCTCCAACATCAAAACAACAACAAGGGGATGATCTGATAGCCTTTGGAATACGTGTGCCCTATCCAGTGTCTTACTGGATTGTGATTAGTTACAGTCCCAGTGTTGCAGGATAGATCAAAGTGTGTCTAAAACTGCAGGGAGTTTCCTCTCTTGCTGCAAGCACATTTTTGTTTTATATTTGTTACTTTATATTAAGGTTTGTAGATGTCTCAGTCAAAGCCTTGTCCTTCCTCCTGAACACATTTACAGTGTGTCTGACAGAGAACATATTGCTATAATAGCTGTATTTGTATCCTAGATAGCAGCTGTGATGTAGTAATGGAGGGGGGGAGAAAAATATGTCTTGGAGCTAAGCACTGTATATATTTACAGTAATTAAAGTTGAAATGTGCTTCTCTACTTTAAAAAATATACTTTCAAATAATATCTGATATATACAAACATTTAGGCTTGATTTTTTTTTTCATTTTCATACTCTCAGCTACTTATTTATGCAGAATATAGATTTAGAAACATACTGAATTATAGTAACCTCCAGTTATATAACCATAAAATAAGACTTAAACCCCAAACATTTAAAAATAGAGACTCATTACATCATATGATTTGCTCTTGTGTAGGTTGTCCGATTGTACTCAGGAAAATAAATGCTGTTTTCAAATTTATCTATTTAATCTTTCATCTTATTTTAATCTAATAGAAAGCAATGAAGGAGTGCTGCTAGAGTGCCCTGAACAAACCTGTGCAAAAGCTTTACAAAACTCAGCATCAGCTACGATTTTTCATGGGCCTAACAGCAGTTCTTTAAAGAAGCTCTTCTGGAAGTCACTTGACTTGTTCTTTGTGGTTTTTTCAAGCTTTAGAAGGTGGTGTTCAGGCTTTTAAATGTTGAGGCGGAGTGAGTGCAGAACAAGCAGTTTGGAGTTGCCTGGTAAGAGATCAGCCACCATTTGGAGAAGAGATGTAGAGGTGCCGGGGGACACTTCCCGAGACACTCACTGATACTGAGGGCCCAATCCATCGTCAGGAAATACATCCACCGTCGCCCAATTTGATCTATTTAATTTGTGTGGAATGTCTGATCCAAGAAACCAGCCTTCCTGTCCCCAACAGGAATTGTGATTCTTTTTGGAAGAAAATTAAATCTGTAGCATAAATGAGTCTTTGCCAAGCTTTTAAATTGATTGCTGAAATAGTTTTAATAATAACTATTAGGATTATTTTTAAATTGTAAATATTTATCAGTTCATCAAATTATAGAAGTTCTGCACTGCTTAATGATTGGTTTAGAGTTCATGTTGATAAGATGTTAAAACTTATTAAGCTGAAAGACTGGCTTGGATCATTAAATGTTCTTGAAAGAGTAATATGGGTAATTTTGTGCTTAAGTTTTGAAGAGAGAATGTAGATGATTGAGTGAAAGCATCTTTGTGAGCTTGCATAGACTGTGTGGAAAATGCTGAGATACTAAATATATTTCCAGTTTTACACCTAAAATATTAAACTGGTTCATATGGGTTGATTTGGAATGTCCTTGTGTAGTTGAACAAAGGCTTTGCAATACTGAGCTATCTTAATACTCATGGATGTAAGAGTGGACATTCTGTGATGGTTGTGGGGGAGCTGGGTGAGGTAATCTCATCCTGCTGGGAAATGTATTGTTCTTCTATAGAATTATCTGGCTGGAATTCAGAGGATGCCCCTGGAGTGTTCTTGCAGATAGTTGGCCATGTTCCACTGTAGAAGAGAAAAACTGCAAAGGAGTCTTGTCATCAGCATTTCAGCTGCAGCAGGTCTCTTGGATGATCCCAAGTTTTCCATTAATCCCCTATATGGAACTATAACATACACGTGTTTTGACTGCATGCTGTTCAGTTTAATGCTTGGCAGTTACCCTAAAATTCTAAACTACAACTGATCAATAAAGAGATGATGCTTGTAAATCCTAACTTTGTTTTGTACTTGCCCACTGCAAAAACAAGGCTAAAACAGGGGGATACAAAAAACTGTGGCATTAAAGAAAAATAATTCTTCTGTTCTTGGAGCGTAGCATTATTGATTGCAAGTGCTATTTGGTAGAGTATGCCTTATTTTCTTTGAGTTTTTATTTGGTATTGGTTTTGTTCGTGTTTTTATTTATTTTTAGTTTGCACTGTTTGAACTGTGAAAAGCCCCTTATAAAAAGAATGCAAAATGGAGAAATACTTGTCACTTTTTCCTGCTGTCTTTTTCACAGAAATTCCATGTCCTCCTTAAGAAAAGGAAGTAATGAAAATCGCAAGAGTGTATTTTATACCACTGAGGAGTGGGAACTGCTGGATCCAACCCCAAAAGACTTGGAGGACTCAATGGCTCTGGAAGAAAAGAGGAAACACCTGGGAGAAGGAAATAAAGGTAGAAATGGAGGAAGGAAGGGGATCATGACTTAGCTTGTTTAACATAGAGTACTGTGTTATGTCCGTCTCTAGGAAATAAGTGGAAGCTTATCTTTTTCTTCACAAACCACATCCATAGCTCTGTAAACTATTTTTTAAAAGATCAATTCCTTATGATGTGTTTGGGTCCTCTGTGGTTCAAATACAAGAGAATAAAGACAAAGCCTTGTTATCCACTGTTTCCAGTTTCCTGAGCTTGTTACTGGTTTATTTTGTCACATGAGTTGCAAAGTAACAAGGTGAATGCTGATGTTTGTAATTACTCACTTGAGTGTCACTCACTGAAGCAGAATTACCTTTAGACCCTGTGTATGTACCTGTTACATCAGCTTGCTTCTGAATTGGAGCAGAAGCAGGGATGGACATGAAGTCGTAGCTCATCTGTGTGTTGTAACTGGTTCTCAGATTTGACCAGTGTCTGGAATAACCTTGTCAAGATATTTTTACATCTCTTTAAGAGCACTTTAGGTGACATCCAAATGATTTAATCTGTTAGAAAATATCCTGTATGTGGAGGTGAATTGAATCCTCTTACAGGGAGCAGTAGGTTGTGATATCAGAGATGGTATTGCTCAGATTATTTGAAGCAAAGTCTACTTTGCTGTAGTTAGGGATACTTCTTATTTTCTGTAATGAATTGTTAAATTCTCTTCATGTGTTATATGAAAAGTGTTAATTTATGAGCTAAGTCTATTATCTGGGAGGGGAGAAGATTTTGAGTTTTTTTTGGTTCCCACCAAAGGAAGCAACTTGGAAAATAAGGCATGTTTAACACTATTGTATTGAGTGGTTTGAAAGCTGCTCAAAGTCTAATGTTAATGAGTATATTTTTTAAGGAAATCTGAATGCTTTGAAATGCCTTTTTACTCAGTGAACCAAACTAGAAGAAATTGTTTTATGCAGGACTGACTAGTTCAGCTTTTCCATTTGATTTTGGCCGCATTCCACACAAAGCAAGGCGCCCGTTGAAAGATATGATTGGATCAAGCAAAAACCGCAACAGCAGCGACTCCTCCCCAACAGAGTGGTGTTCTGGCAATGGGAACAGACTGGTCTCTGAACTGCAACTGAAGTATCAAAGCCAGCAGGAAGAGTTGGAGAAGCTAAAGAAAGATCTTTTGAGCCAAAAGGTAATTAAACCTTCAGGCAAAGTGCACAAAAACAAATGGGTCTGGCAGGTGATTGTGAGTTTAACCTTTCTGGCCATCTCACTGCATTAAGAGGTGGTTGGTTGTTATAAAAGGATGGTTCTAAACAAACCTTTGTGTACAAAACATCTTGAAACAAGAAGGACCAGCTTATCTGTTGAAGATAAGATCCAGGAATAAAACTTCCATTTGCACACTGTTCATGGAATTGGTTTATCTACCTTATTCTCTGAAGTTAACTTGTTCGGTGTCTGCCAAGATCCTGGCTGATAGTCATAGCTTCTTTTTCCTATATGTACATAAAATATCTGAGGAACTTCTTCTTTCAGATTCTCTTTGTCTGTCTTTTGATTCTTTCAGTGGGTGGTAAATAGACCTGGCTTCTTGCTCTCCTCAGGAGGGATTTTGTAAGATAGGCCTAACCATAATGTGTGTATATAGACTGCAGTCACAAGGTGGTCATACTTGTGTGCCCTCGTAACTCCAATTTATTCAATACCTTGATTTTATCTAAAAGAACTTCTACTCATTTAAAGAAGAAGAATGTTTTAGATCTTATGTGGAGCTGCTATTTCTGCTATTTGGAAACCAAAGAAGGAGTCTGAGCCCCCTATTTATACTTATTTTAGGTGTTATCTCTCCTAGGATAACATTTGAGCTTCTGAGCCTGGTGCTGTGAGAAATCTCATTGGTCTAGTGCAACACTGCAGCTGCTTCTGTTTTAATGAGAAAAAAAATAAAAACAATGTCTTAGGTAGTCATTTCTGTGGCAAGATTTTCTAAGCCTTTCAAAGACTTCCTTTTTGGCAAAGCAGCATTTGTTTTTTACCTCCTTTTATTTTCTCTGCATCCATTAGAGAAGAGACCTCTTAGTTACCTTTGCTTTTTCCATTCTATAACATTTTCCTGTTAACTTTTTGAGCTCAAGCCTCTTCCTATTCATCCTACAACAGGGCTGCTTGCAAGCAAGGCTTTTTTCAGCTTCCAAGTAACTGCTGGGCCTCAGCTGTCCTCTCCTTTTCCTTAACCTGTTTGTAGCCATTTCAGGCAGGATCCTTAGCTCAGTGAAGGACACTGAAGCCATCTATGTAGACCAGTCATTGTAAGGTGCTAGCCTGCTAGAAATCATGTTGTAAAGTGTTCCCTTTTTTCTTTAAAACACCAGCATGAGGTCTTAACCCATTCCAAAAACTTTATTTTTCTTGATGTTTGATTTCTAAGCTATAAAATTTAGAAACTTAAAATTTCATTGTAGTTTTTTGCTGTTGTTTTTTAATTCTCAGGAACTTGTTCGACTTCTGCAGCAAACAGTCCGATCTTCACAATATGATAAATACTTTGCAAGCCACCTTTGTGAGGGGGTTCCCAAAGATATGCTAGAGCTGTTGCACCAAAAAGATGACCAGATTTTGGGCCTCAACAATCAGCTTGAAAAGTTAAATCTGGAAAAAGATAGTCTCCAGCAGGAAGTCAAAAATCTGAAGTGTAAAGTTGGAGAACTCAATGAACGGCTAGGAATGTTGATGGAAACTATTCAAGCTAAAGATGAAGTCATCATGAAACTCTCTCGTCAACTCAGTGAATGTGAGGACAGCACATCCTCTCAAAGTGGAGCAATAAATTCACCCACGGCCACCTGTACTAATAAGGAACTGCAGGAACTGGACAGACTAAAAGTAAGAGCACTGCCTGTCACTTGATGCATAGGGGAATCTCTTCTCCCTGTAAAAGTACTTTGTAGTCTGCCGTACTGTTTGAGATCACTGCAGTAGTTCCCTCATGACACTCATCAATGGAGGCTTTCTCAGCTTGAAACCTCCACTTTTTTAGATGTGATGATCTAACCAGAACTAACTTCCTTTGGGCCATCTCTAGTTCAGTAAATTTCGGTAAATTAATCATTGGTGTGGAGCAGATGGGATGTGAGAAATAATCAAAGGAACAGGAATGATTAAGGATAAGAGGAAAATATAAGCATGGAAGAAAACAAACAGAAAGCTTGCTTTGGTTTTTTTGGTTTTAAATATCAAAACTGAGGCAACAAAGAGCATGTGGAAAAGCAAAGGGAAGCTCTGAGGAGACAAAAAAAGAAGGAGTATAAGAACCTGTTTTACTGAAGGTGCTAAAGCTCCTACTAATGCTTTATTTTTATTCTTTAACATACCTCTCTGAATGTGTCACAAGTTCTTAATGGAGTTACTGAAGTTATTCCCTTTGCTCTAAACAGGCTTTCTTGCCTTTGCGTAAATGTTGTATTTCAAATTGATTAACATCCCAAAGAATTTGGAATGTAAATAAGTCGCTTAAAATATGTGTAAACATACATAATTTTCTTTCTTATATGTGAGCCTAGTAAACTTTAAAAAATAAAGTTGAAACTAGAAGTCAGTGGTCTTGGCAGAAAGCAGACAGAGCTTGTAGAGGCTAGGGAGTGTGAGGGTCCTGTGGCTGTGGGGAGGATACCAGCCTCATCCCACAGGCCCTCCTTTTAGAGGCAGTGTTTGTAGCTAGGATCAGAGTAGATTAGGCAGGGAAGCTCATTGCTAAGGATTTATCTTTCTAAGTGGAGGCAGATATGAAACCTATGCTTTTAATGAGGGCTGGTGAGGGTAGTGAAAATCCAGGGGGCATTCATCCCCCCTTTTTTGTGTTGATATGGGCTCAGCCTGAATGTGCCTGTTCTCCCTGCCTGTCCCCTGACAGCAGCAGACTGCCTTCTGCAGGCAGTGGAGCACTGGGAGGGATGCAGCTGAGGCACAGCACCACCCTGTGCTCATATTTGGCATGTATGTTTCATTTACATGAAGTCAAAAAATAATATTTGATTTGAGCCTTATATTTTTAATTATAAGTCCTATTAGTAGCTGCTGTTTTCTATACTCTAAGGTGATCTTTATCTGACAGGCGTAATCCACTTTGTTTTTTGGGTTTTTTTATCAACAGGACAATCTTCAGGGTTATAAGACCCAGAATAAATTTTTAAATAAGGAGATTTTGGAACTTTCTGCTCTACGAAGAAATGCAGAAGCAAGAGAGAGAGAATGGCAGGCAAAGGTCAGCATGTTCTCACTTGGCAATGTCTAAAGCAGTTTTCCATACTTTAGCTATAAATCTACCCAGGAAATGGAACAATTTAAATGTATTAAATATGATAGCTGAAAAAAAATGCCCTCTCAGTCCTTACAGACCAATATTTCTGAAAGGATTCTTGGAAGAAGTAATTGCTTTTAAAATTGTGTGACCTGGTGGAATGTTTTGATAACTTACGAACAAAGGCATGTACATGTCTGAAAACATTGTTTCCTCAGAATTAAGGCTGTAATGAGTTTTTTTAAAGGTCATTGACAGGATATATAAGGATTTGATAGGTCATTGAGTAAAGCTTTCTCCTGAGCACAAAGGATGACTATGGTATGGTGAATGTAATTTCTGTCTGTGTGAATTTGAATGTAGAGATGCTGCAGGTAAATAATAAAGATTTCCAGTGCTTGGGGTCTGATGCGCTTATCTGTAACTAAGGTTAGATACCTGTAACTGTGGTTTGGTAGGCTTTGCTTTTGGTTTCTTGGAAGCCATGCACTCAGTAGCCAGGCTTAAATAATATATTTTTGGCATAGAGATGTGTTTACAATTCTTGCATGCTATTACCTAACTCATAGGCCACTTAATTTGTTCTTGTTCAAAAATGCACAGATTAAAGCTGCTACAATGCAACCATTTTGTTCTTTTAAGGTCTTTCATAAAATGCAGTGATAATTAAGGTTTGCTCAGATTTTCCAAATGCAAAAATACATGTGGTGGAAAACATCTGGTCTACTATGCTGCCTTATGTTTCCCGGTGTTAGAAAAATGGGAAAGTTAAGCTGGCTGTTAACATAAACCAGTCGAATATACAAACCTATAGAATAGCATTGAGCAAGGTTTTAAAAGAAGTAGTACAAAGTAAGTGTCTGAAGATTTATATAATACATTGTTTTCTGCAGTATACCAGCTTAGAAGCCAAACTCTGCCAGATTGAAAGTAAATACTTGATCTTGCTTCAAGAAATGAAAACTCCTGTTTGTTCTGAGGATCAAAGTCCTGCTCGTGAGGTCATCACACAGTTACTGGAAGATGCCTTGAAAGCAGAACCTAGTGAACAACCAGAACAAGCATTTTTCAAACCCCACCTGGTCAGGTAGTTTGGTCCTATTAAATTAAATGTATGTGTGTCTTGGCCAGTGGGCTCTGTTACAACACTGGAAAGCAGACAACGAGAATATATTTGCAGGTTTGGGTTATTTATTGTATTTTCCTTCGTTAATGAGGGAATAGTCATGAAGTCCTTTTAGCTGTATAAATAGGTTTTGTTGGGGAATACATCTGGTGCAGGTCGAGATGCAGACTGAGCACTGGGTGGTCTCATCTGGAAGATAAGTGACCATGAACTGCCAGTTATTTACATAACAAAGGACTCGAGGCCTGGTGGCACCAGTCAGGTGAGGGACACTGGAAGACATGGTGAGGACTCAGGAGGAGGAGCAAGAGGAGTTAGTTTGGAAGGCTTGTACTGTGAGGGGATAAAAACCCTAGGATTCCTTTAGTAAGGGTGCTTCATGGCACCAGCTGTTTCTGTGTTTCTGCACCTTGAATAAAGTGTTTTATGGAGACTGAGACTCTGCCAAGGGAAGCCTGGGGTGTGAGTGTGCTCACACAAGCAAGCTGTGCAAGCTTGTGTGGAAGCAAGCTGTGAGGAAACCTGGCCTGGCTGTGAGTGTGGGGTGTGCAGGAGTCGAGCAGGGACCGTCAGGGGGCTTTGGCCCCAGCAGTGAGAGTCTCTCTTGGGAGTATGGCTGTCAGGGAGACTCGGGAATGGTCACACTGGGAAGTTTCACTGACACATTTATTCATTAATTGAGATACAGTATCAAACTTATGGGAAGGTACTGCCCTGCAGTTGCTGAAGGTGAGCTGCTGAGGAGATGGGTACATTCCAGCTCGACTATATTGTTAAATAAGTTGCTTAATTTGTGTAGTAATATATACAGGAACATGGGCACCAAGTCTTTTGGATATGGAATTGTACAAGTAATTGTTAAATAAAGAATATACTTCAGAAAAATGTTTAATAAGAAGAACTTGACAGCTATGGAGGGTGGCTTTGAAGTAACTTTATGGTAGGAACTTGAGAGCTTCAGGGCTACTGAACATATTTTTAAAACCTTTTTTATTCCTCTCCATTTCAGTGAATATGATATATATGGTTTTCAGACCGTCCCAGAGGATGATGAGGAGGAGAAACTAGTAGCAAAATCACGAGCTTTGGACTTAAGATCGCTTTCACTCAGTGAAAATCGAGAGATCTCCACAGGAGTGAAATGGGAAAACTATCTTGCAAGCACAATGAATAGAGAGATGATGCGCTGTGTGGAACTGAAGAACCTTATTCGGTCTGGAATTCCGCATGAACACCGTTCCAAGATGTGGAAATGGTGTGTCAGTCTCCATGTTAAAAAGTTCAAGGACAGCGCCATTCCTGGCTACTTCCAAACCTTGCTTCAAAAAGCTCTGGAAAAACCAAATCCCGCATCTAAACAGATTGAGTTGGATCTCTTGAGGACTTTGCCAAACAACAAACATTACTCCTCCCCTACGTCTGAAGGGATCCAGAAGCTGCGAAATGTGCTGCTGGCATTTTCCTGGAGAAATCCTGATATAGGATATTGCCAAGGGCTCAACAGGTAAGATTTTGCTAGTCTTGGGAAATAGCTATGCAGTGAAACACTTAGTGAGCCTTTCAAATCACATGTGTAGCAACATGGCTTCAAACAGCAGTTTGCCTTATGGGTTGTATGCTCATAATTTATAATAACAAAATAACTATCACATTTTTTAAACCAGTGAAAAAAGCAGTTGACTTGGATAATAAATTTTGTAAAATCAACTTGGCATCAAAACTGGAACTGGATTTAACTTGTAAGAAATGAGCTACTTAAATGTGGTTTTACACTGACTTCATGTCAGTTGAAGGGGATTGTGTTGCTTTTTTGTGCAAGAATTTGTTAGGTTTTTTCTTCTTTTAAAACAAGCAGAAAAAAATGCTTGAAAGCTTTTTTTACATTGTTAAGGCAACATATTTCAGTATTTTCCACAGATGTCTTCAATCAAAATTGCAGAATTTAAAGGGAATTCTTCTGTTAATGCTGAGAAAAATTCTGATTCATTTGCAGTAGGCCTTTGCCAGAATAGCTTTGCTACTTGGAGATCTGTAGTAAAAGAAGGTGCTACTTGAAACGGGTGTATTGGTCTAACACATCCTGTGTCATCCTCATGATGTAATACTACAGATGTCCACTTGTGCACTATTTTATGTACTAGAATAGGCTTTTGAACTTAGAGCAGCTCTGTCATTTGAAATAGCACTGAAGAAGTAATAGAATAGAAGCAGTGAGTAATGTAGAGGTGGTGAGGCGGTGGTGGTAGCAGTAGTGTGGAAACCTCCACCTATCACCCTTGGAATAAACATCTCCTTTCTAAATTAGACTCTGTGTTTAGAGAGCACTTAAAATTGGCAATACCAACACTTCAGGAAATTCTTAGAGCAAGTTCTTGTCTTTTTCTGTTTTCTTATTTAGCTGAATACAAATACTTGGTGTGTCTGAGAAGGTATGGCTTTGCCCCATCTTACACTTCATTACATTTTGCTGTTCAGTGCTCTGCTGTTAATACATTCATCTCTGCTGAACAGGAACGAATACTTTACTGTAATGGTTCTTAACATAGTTTGTGACACTATAATAATCTCCTCCTCCAAATAAACTCTGTTTTCAGGTTGGTAGCAATTGCACTTCTGTACTTGGAACAGGAAGATGCTTTTTGGTGTCTAGTAACAATAGTGGAAGTTTTCATGCCTCGTGATTATTATACAAAGACACTGCTGGGATCCCAGGTATGTGCTCTGCTGGGATAAAGCCTGGTCTTGTACACTGCAGCCAGTCGAAAGCTTTCCTCTGCAACAGTCTGATAGGCCTCTTTGGAAGGGGCTGGGAGTGGAGTTGGTAGGAGCGGATTCCAGGCATAGGCACTAAGGACTCTAACAGTGAGATAGGTGTTCAGTGTCCTGCTTGGAGCAGTCCTTAACCCCCCTTCTCATTGATAGCTTCACAACTCTGAGTTATCATTCCTTTCCTCACATTTGGGGGCATGGTGGTGCTGAGCTCTGGGGGAGGGTGGGGTGAGAATGCATTTGCAGTGCTGTGGGCAGTAGCCACTGTAGCATTCCTGCTTCCTGGTGATGCTCCGGTCCAGGCTGCTTCCTCCAGCCAAGTGTTTGCCGAGCATGTTCTCTGCTCCCGTGCTCCTGCACCACTGCAGCACTGGTGACCAGTACTAGAAACACTCCACCTGTGTGTGAGGAGTCCTGTGAGACCGGGGCTGGGTTTAGAAGCAGACAAGGGCAACGTGCAGTGGGGTAGCTAGGTGTGCTTTGGGTGGCTCTAGCTTGGAAGCCTGAGTAAGACAGTCCTGGGTTTCCTGGTTACCTCTGGAAAAACTTGCACTTACAGATTGGTAACAGCCTTGCTCCAAATGATGTGCTGGAAAATTGGAACAATAACACCCTATTTGTCATTTCTTTAGGTTGATCAGCGAGTGTTTAAGGATTTATTGAGTGAGAAGCTTCCACGACTGCATGCTCATTTTGAACAATATAAAGTTGATTATACTCTCATCACTTTCAACTGGTTTCTTGTGGTTTTTGTGGACAGTGTGGTTAGCGACATCCTTTTCAAAATCTGGGACTCCTTCCTCTATGAGGGACCAAAGGTGAACTCAATGGGCTGAGTTTGTTCATTTGTTACCTGATAACAAAGTACTGTGATGTTACTGAGTGCAGCGTTAAAGGAAGGTTGTTTTGCAAAACTCCAGTTCAAATGACTGGTAGGAAAAATCAAGGGAGGAACTGTGCATAAATAACCATTCAAAACATTTTCCAGCTTTTGGAAATAGGGGCTGGGGCCTATTTCCAAGGAGAGGGAGATAGAGGGAGATGTGATTGGAGGACTCAAGTGCAGCCTGTGCATGAGGAACTCTTGTTGGGAGTTTATAAAGATGATAATGAGACTCAGTGTATTCTGTACTTACAAAGTACCAAATATTGCATGTATTTTTGTCAGGTAATATTCCGATTTGCCCTGGCACTGTTTAAATACAAAGAGGAGGAAATCTTAAAGCTGCAAGATTCAATGTCTATTTTCAAGTACCTTCGCTATTTCACACGCACCATCCTTGATGCCAGGTGGGTAACTCACAATGGGGTGGCACTGAAACACTTGTAGTGGGCCATGGGAGATGTCTGACTTGTGGCTTTGGTGTAGTTTTCATCTAGATCCTAATTCAGATATAAAGCAACTAGAGATGCTACCAATTGCTAGGATTTGTCATGAGCACTTTTATCTAGCAGAGACAAACCTGATGTGATGTAGGCTTAAATAGTAATTTTTGCGTGCGAAGGAGATTTCCTTGTGTAGGTGTTGTATCATGGTAGCAACATGTCAGAATTTCAACCACAGGTGAAGTTTCCCTCTGCATTGCAGTTGTAACTTGTTAGTAAAATGTTTTATGATGAATAAAAATACATCCTGGCTCAAGCATTAAATAAGTGAGCTGCTGCCATTCACCCCTGAAGCCGGAGCCCGGCGCCGGTCTTTGAGGTGCCGCGACCTTCCCCCGACAGGCTGTCCTTAAAAGGACAGCCTCAGCGTCGAAGGGGCACAGGCACACCCTGTGATTTAGCTCTCCTGTGAAGTTGCCTAGGCAGCTGGTCCCAGGGGGTCAGCAGGATACAGCTCTGGGCTGCTGCAGATGACGCGGAGAGAAGAGCGGGAGCCAGGGGATGGTCTTCAGAGCTTCTTTATTCCGGGGAACTCCGAGGCTCCAAGGACCTCGAGGGTCTTAGAACAGGGATTTTTATAGGGGTGTTTGGAGGAGTGGTCAGGGGAGTTGTCCAATGGGGGAAGAGATTGAACAATGAGCCAATCGGGGAAAGGATCCAAAAACATCCAATGAAGGAGTGGGAAAAGCAGGAAGTGTAGTAACTAACCAATAAGGACCAACTTATTAACATAGAGAGTGAGGTAATGTTTTTTCTAGAAACTTCACCAGGCTGAGGACCTATTTGAAGACTTTCCCTTACAGGGAGGTCTTAGGAGGGTGCTTTACTGTCTAAAGGGTACTCTCCCTCCATGGCAGCGTCCCTTACTCAGCCTGGGCCTCAATATCATCCTCAACAGTGAGCCATGTCCCCCATGGCTTAGATCTCTTATGTGTGGTTAATGCACAGGCTTCTGCCACACAGTTCCAGCTGGTTTTAAGATATACTTGGAAGCAGAAAATAAATACAAATTAGATACTTTTCTGGTCCTCAGTCCTTGCATAGGACTTACAGTTTGTAAATTAGGGTCTAGGGTTTTTAGATTGCTGGTTTCAAGACTGTAGAACAGCAGGTTAATCTTAAAAAGAAAAGTCATATTGGGATTGATTTAATGTCTGAAAATGTTTTGCATATCTTTTGAAGCTCCCTAATTTTCAATTTAGAGCAAAATTGTATATTGAAATCTGAAATGTTTCTTTTTAATGTAATAAGCTTCACATAAATTTAGGGTTATACTTTGATGCCTGCTGCAAGACCTTTATTATTTTTACTTCCTGTGTTTCAGTTTTGACTGGAGAGAATTTTAAAGCTGAATAATCTTGTACTTCAAAGGGATTGCTGGGATTGATGCAGAGACAAAAAAATTAATTTTTTTATTCTTACCTAATTTGAACAAAATTTTGATATTTAATCAGAGGTGAAGATTTGGCTTTCCATTCCTTTCCCACTTATGGAAATGATGTCTTGATTCTCCTGTCTAAACTTTCTGGTGCTGAAATAACCTGTGTTAAAGATTTCTAAAATTGCTGAATTTGAACAAAATGAACTAATTAGGGATTATTGAGAGATGGGGAGTTCAAGTGAGGACAGAATTCAGTACATTAAAGATATTTACAATACAAATATGCTCTGTGTTGATCTGTAAGGCTCTTCCTTTTGGGGTTTTAAGAGTGGAAGCAGTACTGTGCCACCTAGAGAATATGGATTTGCCTGCTAGGACTGACAAGACAGGATTCAAACTGCCTGGTTTCTTATTCTGCCATGTTTATACAAGTTTTACATCATCAACATTTGAGCAGTACAAAAGCACCTGGAATGGGGTCTTTCTTGATGTGGACAAAAAATGATCCTGTTGTAGAGGAAAAATTCAGAAATATTTATTTGTATAGAATTAATGGATGTTCTGAATGCGTTAAAACCATTCTGCAGAGAGTTTCTAAGTTCAAACTCTAGTAAGAGGAAGGTGTCTACACCATTGCACAATTACATTCTAGTTATAGGATGTCATAGCTGGGTTTTTCTAGAGCCGTGGCATGTTGTGCGCTGGCAGAGAAGCTGCTGGAATATGTTCTATGTAGAAATAGCAGGAAATCATTCCTTGATCCCTCAAAAATACAAACTTATCATTTAAAAAACTGTCCAAAGAAGTTTTCTTAATATTTATTTCTGATATCTAAAATAAAATAAATTAAATATTCCAGTTCCCCTGTTTTCCTTAGTAAACAGTGAGATATTTTTGGGGGTAGATCAGCAATAATGGTGTAGTTGGATGCAGTCTTTTTGGACTGATTAGACTGACCAGTTGCTAGATTTACTGGGACTGCAGGATGGTATGATGCAGTGTAACTGTGGAAGGGGGCTGGATGCTCTGTGGTGCTCTGCATTGTGCCCTGATAGGTTTGGCTTGACACTGGCCCAGAGATCTCTGTGCTCTAACCAGCAGAACCCCAGAGCATTCTCACTCTATTGGAAACTTCGGCTTGTCCATGTCCTGTATTATCCTTACCCGTGTTTGTGTTGTCCCTGGCTTTATCTGGTCTCTTAATTATCAGATTATCTTGGTTAACTGGAGAGCTGAGTGGTTTGAGATTGAAGGAGCTGCAGCGGGTTCTATGGAGGAAGTTATCAAATCTGTAACGGGTAACTGGATGTACCAAGTATTCAGTGTAGCCAAGCTTATGTCTCCTGCTCAGCGTTTCAAGGCCATGATCTCTATAGCGTAAACTCTATAGAGTTTACAGGTGGCTTGGGGAACTCTTGAGCATTTGATTACCCTTTATCACTTGAAATAACCTTAAGCCTGAATGCTTTATAGAAATTTCTTGAAATATTGATAACACCTGAGAGGTATCAAGTGTGAAAGAGACCAGAGATATGTGACATATGAGAAAAGTCGATTTAGATGAAGTTTAAAACTGATTTAAAATCCCACCAAATATGAATGATTGTCTTCTACCATTGTGTAATCTTGCAGGAAACTGATTGCTATTGCTTTTGGAGACCTGAACCCTTTTCCCTTACGCCAGATCAGGAACCGCAGGGCCTATCACCTGGAGAAAGTACGCCTGGAGCTGACGGAGCTGGAAGCCATTCGTGAGGACTTCCTGCGTGAGCGAGAGACCTGTGTAGAAAAAAGAGACCTTATTAGTGATGATGAGGAGGATAGCTGAAACTGCTTAATATAAACTGTTCTTTGGGATCATGACCAAAGTGAGTTAACCTCCAAAACACTTTATTAATCCTGTCAAACAGAATGTAAACTTGTTGCTTTTGGAAATATGCAGGACAGATTTCCAAATCACAGCACTTTCAGAAATACCACTTTCTATGGAGGCCAAACGCTTCTGTTTACATTTATGTTCATGGAATCATTGTAGAGCACTTAATATCTGTTTCAGTTTAGTCATTTAGCTGAATTGACAGTTGTTTTCCCACAGTGCACCATTAATGCCTGGATATGAAGCAATAAGAAAGGTGCATGCTCTGTTACATTCATTGTCATTCTGAGTTTTGGGGTTTTTTGATACAATCATGTTTTTCGTAGTGCAGGCTCAATGTGAGAGGACGTCATATTTCTTGGATTCAGGCTGGCTCACTCTAGCCATTCTTGAGGTCACTAACCAGACAAGCATGGGATGAAGATTACTTTGTCTTTTCCTGAAGTGTCATGCCATCGATCACCAAACAGAGCACTTGAATCTATATACCCTAAAGTAAAGATAAAATAAGTACCTATTTTTGTCACTGACTATCTAGTGTGTACTGAAACAGTGATAGCAAACATAATTTCTACTTTTCAGGGCAGCTGTGTTGATAAAGATTCTCATTAATGCAAAGGGGTTTATAGATCAAACTCTCTTTGATCAATTTTATTTGTATTCACTTTTTTGATTGCAATGGTTCAGAAAGGCCACAACCAAACTCCAGATATTATGGAAGAGTGGGGTTTGTCTCAGGAGTACCATGCTTTAGGAGCTAATTTTTTGTGTATCTGTTGAAGGTTTGTTATTTCTGTGAGGGTTTTTTTTTTGTCGGTTTTGGGTTTCTTTTAATGCTTCTTCCTCTTTAGGACCTAAGGTGAAATTTTGCTCTTTAAGAAGAGACACAGCATTCTTTCTGCATGATTGTAGAACTATTAGAATAGTGGTAGGGACTGGGTTCATGAAACAAATATTTACCAATCAATCAAAGGAACCTAAAGAGGAACCTGCACACAAGAACTGAAGATCCTTTTCCAACAGAAAAATGCAATATTCTCCTAATGTACTCAGCTTTACTGTGAGTGTTGGATGCACTTCCTGCAAGACAGCTGTAAGGAGCAACATCTGGGCAGTTGAGCTGTAGTGTTTTTGCTGTAGAAGTGTGACTGGGGACCATTCTCTCTCATTTAGTGACTAGCACTCCTCATAAATAGTTCTGGGGAGAAGGAGGGTTTCTTTCTTGCTGGCTATTCTCTGGATTTTTGCAATGTTTTTTTCTTGAACTGTTGGATCTTCAGGGTGTTGGATTGACTATAATGCGTCATGATGAAACTAGGATTCAAATACTAGGCAGCAAATCACTGGGCTCTGGGGAAGTGGTTAATTGGCAAAAAACAAAACTAATCATTGGGAAGAGTCAAGTGTATCAAGCTTGTATTTTATGTGTTTTGTTTTGGTTTTCTAGAAGTAGTAGTACTTTATTGGGTATAATCATGTAATTGTTTTAGTCAACTTAAGTGTGTGCGGAGAAGAATCCTGCTTCTGTTTCACAGCACTTTTTAAAAAAAATTATTTTAGATAATGTAGTTGTAGCCTTCTCCAAGTAAACATATTATAAGTTAGTTCATATGGAAGGGAACTATTTAATCAGAGGTGAAGTTGTAACTTAGAGGACTGCTTTTGATATAAAATTTATACTTCCTGTATGATACATAATTTTTACCTAACTAGCAAATCCTTGCCAATGAGGGACTGATGGTGTGATCATCTTGATTTATATGTTACTAGTGTTCTAAAATGTCCCCTAAATTGTCTGTGGTAGGCATGTCTGGGGATTTTTCCTAATTCCCTAGTTACTTTTGGTTGTGTACTGGAGGGCAGGGTTTTGATATTATTGCATGTACTGTATTCTTTTCCTACTTACAATCAGTATTTGAATACAAAAATGGGACCAGGTTTTCTAATTTTCTAGTTATTCTGTCTTGGTTTTGAAAGAGCTGGTCTCTAAATCAATATGTCATGTAGGCTTTTTGTACGTTTGTTTTAATGTTGTTTTCAAATGTTAAGTGAATTTTTTTAAGGTGAAGATCTTCCTTTCAGTGACCACAAGTGAAATAGTAAGGTGAAGAATTTAGATACTTGTACCTACCCTATTCTTACAATCCATTTTTCTTTGGCTTTGAGCCTTTACTATGAACTAGTCCAACGATCTCAGGAGATGTTTTCAGACTGATTGCCATGACGTGTTTGGGTTGTGAAGATAAAACTGACTTCAAGACAATGGTTCAGGAAGTTCTTTAGCTGACAAAACACGACCTGCAATATTACAGGACCGTTTTTGTTAGAGTTGCGCTGATGGTTCAGTTTGTGTGTGCATGTGTTGCTGTGTTTAATTCCATTAAGTTGTTTCCAGTTATACAGTAGAACGAAGTAGCTGTTTCTTCTGCCATGGTGTGACTGTTACCCATGAATGTTAGGAACCCTGTGCAAGTTGTTAGGAACCCTGTGCAAGTTGTGTTGTCTCAGGGTATTTTGTCAGCTTGCAGGTATGAAATGAATCAATGCTGTTATGCTCAATTTCCCAGCAAGCTGTTGGCTTCATTTTGTCAAGCCTTGTTACTGATTTAGTGATGAGCTAAAGGTCAAAAAATTGCACAGGTTTCTCACCTCTGGCCACTAGAAGTCTCTGTGGAACAAAAATAAGATGCTATAGCAGGAAGTGGAACATCAGGGGAGCTTGCCTTGCTTGCTGTTGCAAAAGTCATTGTGTGACTTAGTTTTCTAGTGGTGCTTAAATCTGGTTACCTTGTAGAGTAGTAACTCGTAAGAGACATGCAGGATACACAGGTATTGTTTAAACCTGATGAAACCAGGCCAAAATGCAGTGTGCCTCAGTGGTCTGCCAAAGCTGAACTGCATGGAGCCCAAGATCGTGTGTTTGTGTGTGAACTTCTGAAGTGGTGCTTGAAGTTTACCATTCATGGCAGCCAGATAGTGGGCAATTGACCTGTTCATGCACATAACAACTGCCAAGATGATATTTTAACTTCAAGGCCATGCACATAATGTGCAAAGACTTCCTCATGCGTAGTTCCCAGAATACATGATGTAACCCAGGCCGCTAAGTTGCATTGTGCAGAATATTCCTCCATCTCTATTCTTGTATGCGTGGCTTTCCAGTGAAACTTTTCATTAGCTGTTTAAAAGGGTCTATTATCTTCTGTTAAATAGGCAAAAAATTGGTGCACTACACCTCTAATTATTAGAACTGCATAGTATTTCAGCTTGACCTGTACATGTGTACAGGTAGTGTTATCAGTGTTATCACATTGTTTGGTGTTGTTCTTTTTACCAGCTATGTAATCAATAAAAAGCATTTTTCTGTTGCCCTTTCGGTGTCTTCTGTGAGAGATTCTCCCCTTCCCCTCAGTGTTTGTAAAAATGGTAAGATATTTCAGCAGAAAGGGAAAGATTTTTTTTCCTTCCGTTATAAAATATCAGAAATTAATGAATGGTCTTAAATTTGACAGAGTTTGTATGTTCAGACACATAACTGCGAAATGGCAAATTGATTAATTTAATGAAATTGTGTAGCTGTTTAAGTGACTGTTACCTGAAGTGCCATGTTAAAAATCAGCAATATGCGGTACAAGAAATTTGGATCACAAACATATAAGAGATGTTATCTTCATAAAGATTGATGTAAAGAAAAAATAAATTGTTTATTACTTTATAGATTGTTCTCGTTCTTTTTTTTTTTTTTCCCCATAACAGATGGAAATATCTGCAGGTGTCATCAGAACAAGCCAGTGGTAGAGCTTGTATTTTTGTCTGATAGTTAGGTCTGAGAGAATCTCTATAAAGGAACATACATGTAAATTTGGCTTTGAAGCATGAAGATGTGTACCATGTTATGGGTTAAAAATATTTAAATTTTTTGTTAAAGAAGAATGTAGAATACTGCCCTGTCACAACCTTGGAATTGCTTTAGAAGGGAGCAGATACCTATCAGAAACCAGTTCTCAGCCATTGGCCTGTAGTCTGACCATGGAGAAAACTGATACAACTTTTGGGCAATAGGCATATAAGCTGAGATTTAGTCTGGACCGCCCTCTTTGCTCCTAGCCTCGATAGAGGTAAGAAGCCTGTCCTGGCTCCCTCCTGGCGGGGGTAGGGGCCGGGACAGCTTAGCCGACCGGGCCGGGCCTGGCTGGGTCTCCTGTGGCCGCTGCCATGGGGGGGAAGCCTCCGAGCAGGCCGAGCTTTTTCCTTCATCAGCTGCTGGCAAGTGAAAGAGAACATTAACATCCAGCTGACCCTGGGGCCTGCCCCACGCTGCTACATGGCCGAGGGAGATGCCCCCCGGGCCTCCTACCCTGCTCTAGAAGCAGCGCTAAGCCCAAGCTGGGCTGTGCCCACTCCTTTGAGACTGAGGGGTGGGGAGGGGGAAGAAAGACCAGCTGCGCAGGGGATCTTTGCTGCTGTTTCTGAATTTTTTCTTTGATCACATGGCCTTGAGATGTTTGCCTTGCTGCCGGCAGAGACCATGTGACTGTCTGCAGGCCCGGCAAGAATGTTAACTCTTTTCTGACACAGACTGAGAGTTTTTAACAATAACCCTCTTCAGAGGGAGAGAAAAAGCTGAATTAAAGATATATAAGGAGACTGTTATAAATATGCAGTTTAATTCGAGTTTTTATTACTGTTATAATTATATAGTTTGATTTGAGTTTTTATTAAATATATGTGCTAAAAGTTACCCCCTTGTACAGAAACCAACAAGGGGGGTAACTGACTGTCAGGGCAACTGACCTGCTGATAGAACGATAGAACTGTATTCTCCAGGTCAGTGAGGGGTAGACCATGCTAAAGAGGCGCCAGATGACAGATAATGATCACTAGTTCCCATCAGAACCGATTCAGCTCTCAAAATCCAATCACTCCACCTTCCTGGAATTCTGACACTCACTGAGACCAAACTCAGAAACCAAGACATGTTCGTCTGGCGGGAGCTTCAAGAATAATTCATGGATATGTTTAGTGAAGACTTCAGGAATAATTCATAGACAGATCCAGAAATGTGATCAGATTTTCCGGAATTCTATTCTACTCTCACTCCAGGTGGACGGAAATCCTATCTGCATATTCAGACTGGACAGAAAAGTAGCCTTGGGGCCTAAAAACCTTATAAAAACTAACCTTCGAGAGATGGTTGGTGTGAACTATGGGGGACCCAGTGCAATAGAGGCTGGGGTCTTAGTTCACCCGGCAGCTCGAAACCCGGGCTCAGAGCTGTCGTTTGATTGTGGGAATTGTCTCTTTTCGATCTCGTTTTGTTATTTTCCAATAAACCTCTAAAATGGAATATTGGAACTGTCGTTTATAACAGAGACAATATGAAGATACCAAAGTCAGTAAAGGAAGAGTGACTTCTTAAGTGGGAGAGATGACGAGTTGTCTTAGTTTTAGGCTTAAAAACCTGTGAGTTCTGGTAACAGACTATATTGTAGATATGCTAGAATTTTTCCTTTAAATCGTAGATAATATAATTGAGGAAATGCTTTGTAGATTTTTAAGCAAAAGTATTTGTGATTTACTGAGTGAATGTTGAATTAAGAACTGTAACCTAGTGATCCTATAAGGTGTTTGAACAGAGAGAGGTAAGAAGCCCTCTGCCTCCGTGAAGAATTGAGAAGATATCTCTGTTCCTTAAGATGAGAAAATCCTTTGCTTTTAGTGATTTATTAAAATATGAATATCGATCTAATGTCGATACTCAACTGTGACGGACAAAAGACTCTCTAACAGCTTAAGTTAGAAAGTGTATGTTTATTACGACGATGGGCAGCGCTGGGATATTTCCCTAATGAGCGCTACAAAGATCACAGGTGATTACAAAGTCTTTTATCCACAAAAGTATTGAATACACAAAAATACAAATGCATATTCGTACCCTTGTCACCTCCTCCGCTTCGTATGCTAATTAACAAAAAGGCTATTAAGCATGCGTAGTTTGTTCCCTGAAATGAGTCGGGGGTCTATTCTAGGGAGGGGTCACTAGAAATGAGGAAGTAAAATGAGTCTTCCTCGTTCTAACCTTTCAACCTTTTGCTGTGTCGTGATTCATGGATCCTTGGTAGGACTCCCTGTTTCCTGTTTTCCAGGCCTATTTCAATAGGTTGTTTCTGAAAACAGGAGGTTTGCGATTGTTTTGTATTCCTGGGGTATTGATTAGCTTCTGTTTTTCATTGCAAGGAAGCTTTACACAAACACAGAGTTGACAAGCAATGAGTTATTAGATCTGCGATAGCTTATCTAAAATCTGGTCTCTCTTTAACCATCCTCTAAGTTTTAACTGATTTCCGCAAAGCTTATCTTTTCAGCTAAATCAGCAATATACATAGCTTTTCTAAAGTCTTCAAAATTAGTGCCTCAGTTTAGATGTGCATTTTTAAACAGAGAAACCCCAATGTGAATCTACAGCCCAAAAGTAGTCATGGGAAGGCTACATGATTTGGGAGGACTACAAATTTGCAGAAGTTTTCAGGCGAGCTACTTTTTGTAGGGGCTAGAAACCACAAAGAGACTGCTTCTTTTGTAGAAGTTACCTAACACATTAGGAGATATACTTCTCTCTCTCTCAAAGACTGAATGAAAGACTATTTTATAAGTAGTACTGACTTGAGGCGCTGAGTTTTGCCCCTTTATGTTGCATGTGGGAAAGTGAACTGTTTGTGGAGGGGAGGGGAATGTTTTAAAAGTTTCTTTTTGATTCTCTTTTTTTTTCTTTTCATTTTATGTGTTAATAAATCTATCTGTTTTTATCCTTAAGTTAACCCTGTTTTGCCTCCTGTTCTCATTATTATATTTCACAGAAAAAGATATTTAGACCACTACATAAATTAGTGTTTCCACCTGGTTGTTGAATTTTAAGCCATTACAACCATAGTTGCATGTAGGTGATGCTGACTGGGTAAACTTGTCATTGGTGTCCTTCATTTCTTGGGAGAAGGGCAGGGGAGGGAGACAAAATTTGCATGAACGTTCATAGGAATTTTCTGATTTCACACACTTCCTGGGAAACATATTTGTATAATATCTCCTGACCCCAAAAGCTTCTTTAGGAGGCTTGGTACTGACACAGTCTTTTGTAGTCAAATAAATAATTTCAGCTGTATTGAAAATTTAACCAAGTATTCAATTAATTTGGAAATCAAGTCTCAATATCTGTCTTTCAGATATGAATTTTGCATTTTGGAATTGCTTGATTCCCTTAAAGAGGTTTGAATACCTCAATTACTTCAGATATGTAACTTAATAACTAAATGTAAGGGAGGAAAAAGTAAGAGGACATGATTGTAATTGCATATCCAAGCATATCTTTCATAGCAGAGGTGGATAGTGCACAGTTCTTGTCCTCTGACTCTGCTATAGAATGGCAAGCTATTCTAGGAGTAGATATTGGCACAGCTGGAAATCTGTTCAAAGGGGTTACAAAACAGGATAGAGATCAGCAGTTGAGGCAGAACACGACTATGGCCTAAGGACCTCGTGTCCTGTATACTTGAAAAGAACAGAACTGATCTCACACAGAGTTGTATGGGCCACTCAGTTATTGTTATTGTTATTGTACTGTCTAAAACCCATGTTAAGCACTTACCTTGTTATCTGTAACCTTGCTGTACCCCATTTTCCCCTGATACCCAAGTTATATGCCCTTCTTCCCAAGTCCCTCCCTTCCCCTTCCGGGTTAAGCCTCTGTTGCTCCCTGCCAGCCTGTCTGTCAAGATCTCAAGACACCACCCAGATGCAAATGAACCCGACCAATAGAGAGAAGACACCCAGCATGCTCAGCTCCACAAAAGGTCCCCATGACCTGAAAAGAAGTTGACCAGAGAAGTACCCCTAGAGCGAGCCCAAGTTCCTTGAGTTCCTGGGTACCCCCATGAGGACGAACTCCCGGCCCTGCAGCACAGCAGCAGGAACGACGTGGACCTCCTCGGTGTGTCCCCGGGCGTCCAGAGAGCAACAGAGGCAGCGAGAGACCCTCCCCGAGCACCCCCAATTTTTAATACAGGCATAAAAAGGAGTAAAAACGATCTCCTGCCCTGTTTATTTTTAACATACTGAAAATTTTAAGTCAGAGAAATAAAGAGAAAATTCTGGGAAGAGTTCATGAGGAGCAATGTCTTCACTTGGATACTTGGCATGTTTAGCTTGAGTAGGTTGTGTTGCCCAAAGCAGCTGCGGGGGCCTGTAAAGAACAGCTGAGACTCCTATTTGTTCCTTAGGATTCAGTTTGAAGCATCTGCTCTCAGTGGGATTGCAATAAGGATGTGAGTGTGGCTGATTTATGTTAAAAACCTGGTTTCTAAGAAATTCACAACTTATTATAAACAAGTGGCCTACTCTGAAGTGAGACCAAATACCTGCAGAGTCTCACTGTGCTCTGGGTGCCTCAGAGATGCAGAGAACACACTGAACCTGCTGGTATTACAAGGTATCAGGTGGTCCTTCTCTGGGATTTTCAGAAGTGCTAAACATAGCTTCCTTATCTGCAGCTCCTTGACCTCAACAGAAAGCAGAATCCATGTAGTGCTGAAGCTTTAGGAATTCCCACACATGAAGTATGTTCCTTCAGATAATGCAAAGAAGGGTGTCCTCTGCCTTGGAAACTTCTCCCCTGAAAAATAAGGTAGAAGGTTCAATTAGAATTTAGCAGAGTGGTATTTTCACCGTGATGATCTGCTGTAAAAGCTACATTTGTCTGCAGTTCAAGGATGCCCACCTGTAGTGCCTGCTTTTCAGAGCATGAGACTAGAAAGCAAAACTCAGGACTATATACTGAGTGTGATTTTTAAAAACACAATTATTAAAAATACATATCTCCAGTAATTAAAACATTCAATACTAGAATATGCGTGGTAAATTAAGATGACTTTGGCCAACTAAGATTCCCCTAGTCTTGAGCTGCTGCATCCTGCCTTTGTCTTTCAAATGCAATCTACCTTTGTTGTGTACAAACCAGCTAGGTTTGAGTTTGCAGTGAGTTGCCCCTAAGATGTCAGGTTTGAGCTGATGAATGGAATCAGTGATGTCTTCAGGCACTGTGATTGGTGATTAAACTGTGGAATAAGCTATTTGCTTGTTTTAAGAAATGCAGGTGGTGTTTTTCTGGTTTTTAATCCTGGAACTCCGCCTTTGGAACATAAGGTATAGGTTTCCTACTTTGTCACTTCTAAAGGAGGCTGGCAAATATGTGGCTGCAGTGTTTGCTAGTCCTGCCTACTTGAAACTCTGCTCAGGTTTGAGTTTTCTTTTCTGTTCTTGCCCTGTATGCACATAAAGGCTTTTACCTTCATCCAAAGATGTTACAAAAAAGTCTTATGTTAGTGTTTTAAGGGTGAATAACTACTGAACCATGAAAGAGCAACATCCTACTTAGGCCGAACCTGTATTTGGGCTTACAAGCCCCATGGACATGGCAGCAGGGGTGGGATTCAATCTACCTTTGCTGCTCTTGGGAACCTTTATTCTAAGTGAGGTTATTCAGGGTCTAGGGAGAGCTTGTCCCAGTTTCAAAAGCAGTTGTAGCCTCTTAGGGTGTTTTGTTCCCTTCTTTGCAGATAGGAGCAAACAAAAGTGGTGGCCTTCCTCCTGTGCCCTTTGCTCTAAGAATTTTGTAGTATGATTGTTGTGACTTCCATGTGATCATATCCCATTGCAGAACTAAAGGTGAGAAATTAAATCTCTTTATTTCCTTTTGAGAGAGTTCTGAATGCTTCCACTACCCTTTGAAACATTTACTATTGCTCTTATTTCCTGTTCTCCACCCTGTGTAATATCAGATGCAGCCACTTTCCTTTTGGAGTAGGAAGAGCAGGGTGGAACTCATGGGCTGTGAACACTACTCCGAGGGCGGGCAATCAGGGGCACAGTTCAGTCTTCTTGACTTGGGACAAGCCAAGCTTCTGCTCTGTGCCCCGGAACTCTGAGCTGCCTCCTCCTGCCCTGCTGGCGCTGGCCCGGCCCTGTCCCACTGCCGCTGCTTCCTTGGCGCTGCTTTGAGGCTGTTCTGCACCGCAGCCCCGCACTGCCCTCCCTGCCGGACATCCCTTCCCTTCCAGTGACCATCGACAGAACTCCGCATTTTATCCGATCCACCAGCCCGGGATCCCTCACCATTCCAGCTTGGTGCTTTTTTCAGAGTCCCAAGAGACCAGACTGCCCCGGGTTTTGTGAAACCAAGCCCCATCAAGGTCCCTGGTTCTGTTTGCTATTAATTGCTGTAGTTGTTGTTGTTTGTTTTGCCTTGTTATACCTATTAGTAAAGAACTGTTATTCCTATCCCCATATCTCTGCCTGAAAGCCATTTTAATTTTTCTAAATTATAATAATTTGAGGGGAGGGGATTTGAATTATCCATTCCAAGAGAGGCCCTGCCCCTCTTTAGCAGATACCGGTCTTCTTTGAAAACCAAGACACTTGCCTAGAATAAAATCACTCTTAAATTTATCTATCTTCACACTTTACTGCAAAGGAAAACATCCTGCTTATTTATGTATGACAATTTGCCATTAACATTGTGTTACCATAATCACTTAGAGGATTGGAAGTGAAGGCAACCTGGCACTTGTAATTTATTTTTGAAGATGCGAACAATCTCACATAATTTCTCAGTCGCAAATGATGGATATTAACTTGCCCGGAAGAAATTTAGGGAGACCTGAGTGTTTACTGCAATTACTGTGTGCCAAATAAAGCCGGAGAAAATCTAGTGTTACAGGTTTTGGGGAGGAGGTCCTATATGATAGGAGAGAGAACAGATGAAGGATGTCATTGTTGGAAGCCAACACTACAGCAGCTTGGGAAGCAGGATGGCAGAGGTTTGTTGCAGTAGTGCATGTGAATGCAGCTTGAGCTGCACGGTGAGATCTGGGCACCTGTGCTGTTCTTTGTCACAGTGGTTTCTTGAAACAACAGGCTATTTCACTGGGTGAGTTTCAGACCACGCAGTAACCAATCCAAGCTTGTGTTTCGGCTTGTATAGAATACAGAATCAAGGCTTAATCAACTTAAGTGCCTCTCCATTGGATTTGCCTCCTCAGTCTTATTTTCTTGGTATTTCTTTCACATATCCAGTATCTACTAAAGCAAGGAAATGGGATTTTACATCTGAGACGTTTCCCAGTCAGCCTGGGTGAGCTGTGTTGGTCTGGAAGGCTTTGGACTGGCCCAGCTTGAGGTATCTGCGTCCCATCGGGGCACTGCAGGGCTGGCAGAGTCGGAGTGGTACTGGATGTCCCGGAGGCTACATCGGCCCCACGCTCACACGCAGGCAGCATTGCTGCGGCCGGGGCAATTGTCCCGGAGTCCCCACGGCCTGCCCGGCACGGCTCGCCCTTTCCTCGCGGGGCTGCCCTGGGCGGAGCCGGGCCCCTCCCTCAGCCCTCCCTCCGGGTCCGGGGTGGGGAGGGCCCTGCGGCTCCTTCGCTCGGCACGGCCCTGCTGCCCCCTCAGCCTCCGCCCGGCCCGGCCAGACCCTGCGCGTTCAGGAAGCACGGGGGACGCGGTAAGTGGGCGCTGCACCCTCAGTCGGCGGCGCCTCCGCAGGTTCCCCTCTCCGTGTTCCTCTGGGTCCGTTCCTTAAGCTGAGCCGCCCACACGGCGTTCCCGCTACGTGTCCCGCCTGTGCCGCGGTTCAGGGGCTGAGGTGTCGCGGCTGTGCAGCCCCTCTGGCCGGGCAGCTCCGGGGCCGGCTGCGGTTCCCTCCCGCGGGGCTGGCGGGGTGCGGAACCTCGGCCTCTTCACGGTGTCTGCGCTGGCCCTGTGTCTGCCCGCAGCCGCCAGCCGAGGGGAAAGGCAGCTCCCCGCAGCACCCTCGCCGCCAGCAGCTGTCCTTTATCCCCGAGCAGGACCCACAGTGGCCGGGCAATGCAGCAGTTGCGCAAGTGCCCCTGTTAGTGTTATACGCCGCTCGGTCTGGCGCTGTTCCTGTCCGAGGACATCGGGGACAGTTGGTCCGGGGTTGAGGCTCAGCTTGCTGATAGTGTTCAGCAAATGCTGTGCAACTTCCATAGTTTATCTGCAAGTTTCTTCCTGCCTTTTCCCTCAAACAGCTTCACTTGGCTTTCTTTGTACCTGTTCCTCTGGCCAGTAAGCCGGGGGTCCTGGAGCAACACAGCACTGGTTTGGCCTGGCCTGCATCCTTGTGGAGGACAGTCAGGAAGGGAGATGTGAGAGGGCGAAAATGTATGGCAATTGCTCCTGATTTGGCTGATCAGTCACCAGCTGCAAAAGAACCAAAATCGCAGTGCTCACCTGCTGAATGCGTGAGGGAAAAGCTCAATTCTGACCCTCTTCTGAAACATCAGCTGGTTTCAGACTTTCCCGTGCCTTTCAATTTCTTGTGCAAGAAACACAGATCGCAGAGGCGAGGTCTCCCTTGACTTTGGGGCAGTGATGTGAGTTATGTGCAGCAGTAATCCCTTAAGGCGCCTCAGGGACGGGGAGCAGGGCTCTCTGCCCATGCCATGCCAGTGTGCCTGGCATTGAGGGCTTCTCCTGTGCCCTGAATGTCCAGGCTGTGTTCCTAGCCAGCTCATCACTCAGGCACGCCTGGCATTGGGATCCCTGGCCTTGGCTGGGAGCTGGGGAGCTGGAATTAGCTGCAGAGCCAATGTGGTTGGTACGTGTGCTTGAAGCAGAAGCTTGGAAATACAGTCTTGGGTCGTTTGCCACACATCTAATTACTGCCGGGTAAATTTGGAAGGTCAGAAAGGGAGCCCTCGAGAGTTAGTGGCAGGAACAGTGATTCTATAATGGGGCTGAATTGCTCAGATGCTGGGTGTGTTTTGTGTTTTCTTATAGATGCACAGGTAGTAATAGTTGCCTCAATTTCCTGGCAGAAAAATTTTTAGGCTCCTTTTGTTTTCTGACAGGAAAATGTTTCAATGAAAATAAAGGTTTGCTGAAATTAATACAACTTTTAACTGTGCTATGCTTATTTGAAAGCAGAGGGTAGAACCCACTTGGGTAGTTGGGTTGGGGTTTTTTGCTGTTGAAATTGCTTAGTCTTTTGTGGAAAGAAAAGAAAGAAAGAAAGAAAGAGTCAAAGAAGAAAATATTGAATGCTTCTAAAAATCTGTTTAGTTTTAGCATAAAACACAAAAACTAGAAGACAATATAACTTTAATTTGTTTAATAGGTTTGGGTGTTTTTTTTCTAAATCATTACTTTAAAGCAGTCTGGGTTTGATTCTAAATTGGTGTAGGTCATTTTTCAGTATTATGAAACAGTTCATATGGGAAGTTTTTACTTTGATCTGTTCTAATGGATTTGGGATTTTGGTTTAGCATAACTAATGTTTTGTAAAATAAAAGCATGCCACAGGGAATGCTTCTGAGTTTGGCAGAGGGATTAATGATTCAGCTCATGTCAGGTGTACTTGAGAAAGTCAGATTATTCAGCTGTTACCTCAGTCACTTGAAACTGGTTTCCTTAGGACAGAAGAAACCCTAAGGAAAAAAACAATGCAAGGCTGTTGGCAAGGGAAGTTTTGTTCTCACCTCTGATTTCTGTATTCTGCTCTTGTTCACTGGTGGGTGGACATTTATCATGGGTTTGACGTGTATAAACCAGTCACTGATTGTCACACTATTTGGTAATGACATGCTAATAACTTACCTGTGCAGGGAAAACTTCATTAGAGGAGAGATACAGAACTTTCTTCTGCTCTTCTTGAGAGGGATTCTGTCACTCTCTACAGAAGAGTGGGTATCTGTAGATTGATGTCCTTTACATACAGCACAAGCTGCACTAAAAAGGTCCTTCTGTATTGCAATAAGAATGTCTTTATCCAGAGATTGTACTGATGTAAAGTATGTGTGTGTAAATATATGCCTTAGGTCACAGCGGGAAATTATTATCTCTTAGGGTAAATATGATCCTGTTTTATGGTAGGGCAGAGTTTAGGAAGAATGTGAAGAGATGAGGCAGGACATGTTTCTAGTGCCTGAAACTGCCATCTCAGAGCTGGTATCCTATTTCTGGGTTTGCTACATCTTTGTTCCATGTCTGTGGTAAAATCATAAGCAATACTTTGCTGCCTTGTGGTATTTGGCCTGTGTTAAGGAGAGCTGGATACAGCAATAAAAAGTGAAGTATCATATTCTTATACTATGGTACATACTGTACTATGGAGTGCCACTATGGAAACACGGCAATATAAATGCTCAGTAGAAGCTGGCCTTCATATGAAAATGCTCACTGTGAGGAGTGGGAGGGGAGATGCTACTGAAGTGTTAGCATAAGGCGTGTATCAGGAAAAAAAGTTGGTTGTTGCTCTTTCCTCAGATCCTGAACAACTTTTTTGTCTGAGTGCAAGGTGAATGTCCATCTCTAATTCTGCCTGCCTGCACTGGCCACCATAAGAAAAATCACCACCTGACAAGAAAAAAAAAAATCATGGTCTCATTCCTGTTTTGACGCACTTGTGCTCTGTACTTGTAAGTGGTGTCTAATATAAACCTTGTAGTATAAGAAATCTTGAAAGTGAAATCACCTTCGTTTCCTAAGGTGAAGGTATATTGTCTGAGAAGGGTAACATTCATGCTTGTGAAGGCACTTCTATTTCAGATGAATTTTAAGCATGTGAAGGCTATCTTTTGTGGGCTTACCCCCTTGTGCTGTGCCAATGACAGTTGCTTTGGGTCATCAAGTGTATGATTTATTTTGGGTATTTGCTAAGTGTGACTGTTGGGTGAAAGCCAGGGAGAGATATCTGTGGAAGACGGGATAGGACAACATGAAGTGATAGACATAGGAAATACCAACACATCAGAGGTACCACTGGGGGTCTGAACACTGTGCAACAGTTTTGTCTTCAGCCTTCAAAAGCAAGGCTCTGGGCTTTGGGTCCTTTGTGGAAGATTTAACTTACTGCTTTGACCTCTGCAGAAATGGGTGTAAGTTGAGAGACCAGCAGAAGGGATGAGAATTTCCTGGTTATTTTTGTGTGGATTCTATGCACCTGCAGAATCAGCTGTGTTCTTTGCAGGATGCTGGGAAATTGATAAAGTGAACTTATCAATCAAACATTAAGTGACTGTGTTCACAGATGCATTTTGGGTGGCTTCCCCACTCTCAAAGCAATCTTTTTAACTTGCTCTTCTAAATGGCAATGCACTCTTTCTTAAAACAATTACTTTTTAAGTGTGTTTGCATTAATGTTGTTTATAACCGTGTACCTTGGATTCTGATTAAGGGACTAGTCAGCTTGAGGGATTTACAATCTTTGGGCAAGTCTCAGCAGCATCGCTTATTACCTGGGCATTTACCTGTACTTGACTTTTGCATGTGCTCGGAGTGTAATTTTGCAATTCAGGGTGAGCAAAAGGTTTGGGGTTTTCAGCAAGGCTTGGCTTTGTCCTTTGCTTGCTGTTTTGAAGTCTGTGAAGGCTGAACGCAGTCAACATTTTTTCAGAAATTTCTGCTTTGAACAATAGAAAGCAATATTATATAAACTTAGTGAGGAGCAAATAGCTCAGAGATGCCCTCATTCTTGTAAATATGACTCAAGCATTTATTGATTGTAGTTTCAAGCTCTGAGCAATAGTGGTCAGTGATCTTTTGGTGAGATTATGAAAGGTTGCTTGAGGAATGCTTCAAGTATTCTTCACTTCGTATAAATCACTTTGTAATTTGCTTACAAAGTGAAATTTGAGTTGTTTATTTTCATTGAGATAGACATTTTCATCCCAGACAGGAACATGGTTTTGGGAAGGAAATTACTGAGCAACAGAGTTAACAGAACAGTTCACCTGGCTTCACCTTGAAAAACTATGAAAATATCAATAAAGCCAGGATAGAAGGTGGAAAAATAATAATACGCATTGCAGTACATCATGCTCACCAATGCAGATGTTGGTTTCTACAATGTATTTTAATAGTGTGGTGATTACCCTGGGCTTCAGTGTCACAACCTGGTTTCTCTCATTTGCCTTGGGTAGCCCGATGAGAGATTGTTGCTAAAGCACTGTTACACAGGAGGGCAAGGGAGACATGTTTGTCTCCAATACAGAGCTTTGAAACTGGGGTTTGAATAGATTTGATAAAAGAAATGCAGCAGCCTCAGAGCCCTTGATCTATTTCATGTGCAGTGCAGACCTCCAGCAATGCTGCTGTCGAGAGCGTGTGAGGGATGCCTTGCACCTCCCTCTCCTCCGCTGAGGCACCTGCAAATGTATCATGAAATGGTCACTTCTGACATGTGGCAGAAATAGGTGTGTTTGGGTCACATGCCGGGTGCATGTCAGTCATGTCACACCACAGCATGCCTGTCACCCCAGAGGTGTGCAGATACACACCTTCAGAGAGCACAGGTCGCAGTTGTGATGTATAACTGAAATACTCCTCATCACCTGACAGTGGTGAAGCTGTGGCTGTAAGTGTTGATGTAGCAGCCCTTCTGCTTGACATAAAGCAATCAAAGAATTTTTCTCCTCATGTGTACGTTTTGCCAACATCAACTAAATAATATATTTATGTAGAAGCGCTAGGAGACTTTCTGTTCCTTTGAAATTAGTAGGAGTGGGTTTGGAAAGGAATTGATACTTAACATGCCACCCATGTATTAGAAGCCAGTGGTTTGTAAAAAAGGACTGGGGCAAAGAAAGCAACCGGTCTTTTATTCAGAGCTGCGTGAATAATGACAGCTTGGGTGTGTATTGAGGAATTGTTAGATTTTTACAATGTATTCTCTGTGTACGATACCTGCTTTTGTCGGAGAAAGATCTTCAATTTGTGTGCATTTCAGTTTGACAGGAATACTCCAGTTGCTCTTTGATACTTAGTCCTCTTTTATAGGTCTGCTGAACCTTCTTGCAACCCTGAATTGAACTTATTTCTAAAGGATCAAAATAGAGCTTTGTTTGCTTGCGAAATATGCTTCACAATATGCACCAGTGAGATGCCAGTGACTGCAATTTAAAAATATGCAGGTGCTGTATAGAGATATGGAACTTGGAAGTCCCCAGTGCATCTGAAGGAAGCAGCATCTGGGATTCATAAAGCAAAGCACATTACATTGACAAGATATGCTGTTGAGTGGAGAGATGTGTGAGAGTAACTATATGTCTTAATGTAGTTAGATTTTATTGTGGTGCTGGAAGCCTTACAGCTATTTTACGTGTTCTGATAAGCAGTGGATATTTGGGCCATTGGGCATAGTGCCAGTGTTCATCTCCACAGGGAGCAACAAATAGTTCATTATCTGACTGGCCAATTATTCTGTTCAAATCTATTTGGTTACCATAACATACATTACTGTAGAGGTGTATCCCAAGGAATAATGTGAGCTCTCATCTCCTCATCCAGAAGCAGCCCAACATAATGTAGATGCTCCAGTGCAACAGTGTGAGGCTTGTATTATCAGAGCTCACAGAGATTATCAACTTAAAAGATTGTGCTAAGGAAACAAACTGCACAGTTACACAAAGTAACACTTGCAGCAGATGCTGCTGGTATTCTTCTCATTTGAAACACCTCCTGTGCATGATGGAAGACATGCTGAAAGCTCTGGAGAGGGAATCACAGCACTTTTTTCCAGCTGCAGTTCAAATGTCTGTGTGCTGTCCTGCCTGTGTACTTAAGGAGCACTGTGTGACCTGAGAAAAAGGAAGCTCTGCCTCCTGGTCTCCCTGGCTCTGAGGGGGTCTGTAATGCTAATTCTCATACTAGTTCTCTTTAGTGTAGTGTGGAGGCTTCATTGTCCAGAACTTTGTCAAATTATTAATTAATTTTCCTTTCATCACGCTTGTGTTTCTTGGTGTGTTCTGTACTTCTAGTTTGGTTTGTTCTTGGGTATGTCAGTGGTGGCCGAGAATCTCCTTCACTTAAAGGTGCTTATCTCTTTCCAGATTTGAACCCTCACTATTTGGCTGAGACTGCGGAATTAGTTATTTTGATTATCAGTGTTAACTTTGGCCATGAATGAGCTGCAATGGATCCAAAGTGCCTATACCACAAACATGTATTACTGAGACTTAGCCTCTTGCAAGATGTAATGAATGTCATTCTTCATTAATATTCTAGTTGCATCATCCTTGAGCATCAATGAAAGACCACGTATGGCTCTCTTCAAGCAACAGAAGGTGGAGGATGTTTATGAAATTGGCGAAGAGCTGGGAAGGTAAGGTTGTACTGGTGACACCACACGATTTTAAAAGCTGACACGTGTGGGTATTTGCTGCTTCCTTTTGTGTGATAGCCTAGGTCAGTTACAATATACTACAGTAGCAACACACACCTTAACAAAGACTGCACGTTGGACAGGACTTTTTTGTAGTTCTTTGGGGTTATTTTCTTTAGATTAAATGTGCTAATTGTTTTTCCTATTTCTTTTCTTGCAACTAGGACAACAGAAGGTATGTTTGCATTGTCTTTTGTAGATAGGTGTCACCTGTGTCAGTGCTTTAGACTTGAGTTCATGTTGAGTTGAGTGCCTATTCTCAGAACCACCTGGGAACCAAAAGCCTGTAGTGCTGTCATCACAGACACGGCATTTTTGGTTGTCCTGTTGTTTTGAGCAGCACTCCACAGCGCTGTTGTTTTCAGTTGGGTCCAAGCACTGACATCACATGTTCATATGTGCCTGTAGAAAAAAGGTGCATGTATTCCTGAAAAGCTTTACCTTTCAAATCTTCAGCTGGACTGGTTAATGTTTGTATATAGTTTTTAATGTATAAAGGCTTATCTACAGGTATTAATTATAGGTCTAATTACCAGCTGTTACCATGCTTAACCTTGAGCACCTGCTTAAACACTGCAGGGTTTGTGGACTGGATACCGCAGGACTCTCCCAGTCACTGAACAACATACAGTGCTCTGGGTGAGAATGGCTGGTTTCCATTCAGTGTGCAACCCTCTAATGTTTTTTTGTTTTAATATGCAAATAGCTAAATTAGGGCTATACACAGGTTGGCTTCTTTCCCAATGTCTGGCAGTTGGTTTTGATAAATGACTGTGTATATGCCATCACCCCTTTTTAAGGGCCAGTAATGAGTTCCATTAAAACACTTCTGTTGATGCTGTGTCCCTGCCTAATATTTTTTTTCCACTCTCAGTTATTTCATCTTTAAAGAGTTACTGAGACTTCTTTTGAGGGGAGAGGGGTTGAGGTTTGTTTGTTTATTTGTTTTCCATTCCCTTCCCTCTCAGGAAGGCCATAACTATTAAATTTCCTATAACTGCTTACTTTTAAGTATTGCCTAGTACTGAGCGTATTAGTCTGACAGTGAAAACCTGACAATAGTGAGCACTAAAGAAATTCAGTGTGTGTCTGTGTATATGCAGGGTGTAAGAGGTGTGGTTTCTAACCTAGGAGGCCCTAGGTTAAACAGTCAAACTACTAAAATGAGAAACTGGAGACTGAGTAGTTTATTTTTACTTTGGTTTCTGAATTGCTTTTGGGATTCTTTTGAGATGATGAACATCATTCTCCAAGCTGATGGATACTGGGGATTTTGAATGGAGAAGTGTAGCTGAAACAATCTGGCAAAGGCCAGCCATTGCTGCTTGAGTCAACTCGAGAGGCTGGTCAAGGTTTGTATGGTCACAGCAGCCCTCCTCCTCTTCAGGCTGCATGTAAATTGTCACTTTCAGATTTTGTGTTAAATGTGCAGTGTCCACTGGGTGTCATGGCTCTTTATCTCTGAGCAGCAGCTACTGATAGGAGCCAGTGACAAATGGTATCTTGCTTTGCTAGAAGGAAGTTAACATGCTGGACAGATTGCCGTGACTGATCTTTTCCAATGCTGACTGATGCCCTTAGAACCTGTAGATGCCTTTTACTAGTTCAGTTTGCATCAAGCTGTTAGTTACTGACAGGTATAGGTAGGTTAAAGGATTCATTTAGTATCATTCTGCCAGCAGAAGTCACAAAACCAATGCTTTCAAACAGCATCTGTGAAGAGTCTGTCCTGTTCTTGTCCTCCTTACTGAGTTTGTTACTTCTTAAGAACAAAACTAGTTGTTAACATAGGCCTAGTGCTTGTTCTAGCTGGGATTCAGCCATGAGATAAAATAGAGGATCTCACTGACATAGTCAGCACCTGTTTATCTGAAAGTCTTTGCACAACACTCAGGAAAGGATGCTCCCACCACAGACTGCAATGGCTGAACACTCTGGTCTGGTGATGACAGGAGGCACTTCCTGTCATTGTGCAGCACTGAGGGTGACTACAGCAAAGCTCCCCAGCTCCAGCCATGTAAAACCCTGCACATGGAGAATGTGGGTTAGGCAGATCATCCTCGGAGACCCTGCAGAGCTGGAAGCAGCTTGGAGGGGGTTGTCAATGCGGTTGTCTCGTGTGCCAAGGCAGGGGTATGAGAGAAGGCATTTTGCAGAGAAGGGAGCAGGTTTTCCATGCCTGTAGCTGTGTGCTCTGACCAGCTGCTTAGCTCCAACATTCCCTCAATCTTTCAAATATTAATCTTATACCAACCTCTCTTGCTCAACTTCTCCAAAGGGTACACACAGGGAGCAATCTGTCAGGCATGTGACATTAGAAACCACTTGCTGATGGCCTTGTTCTTTATAGCAGCTCTGTTTGGGAAGCTTAGCATGGCCTATGCTGAATGTGTGCAATACTTCAAATATACATATATAATTGTGTTGCTTCCCTCAAGATAGTATCAGTCACTTTCAAGTCTGTGGGGACTGAGGTTTTCTAGCCGTAGCTGAAAGGAAGCTTAAAAAGAGGACTCTCTAAAGTGAATTTAGCAAATTTTAACATTATAAAGAAATAATACAGCTTTAACAATTCAGGCTGTTTTGAGGAGGGTCCTGGCCTAAGACATTTGCAGGGATGTTAATGACGTGCCAAATCAGTGGAAATACTTCTTGAAAAATGTGAAGAAGTGAAGACTAACTTGTCTTCTTGGGAATATGCAGCAGGTGAAATAACTGCTGGTTCTTGTGGCAAGGGATGTGACAGCTGGAGACAACCAAGAATGGAAAGTCTTAAATCAAGGGCAGAGTAGGCCCAGAGAAAGAAGAATTGCCCTGCTGAACTAGGGATATAGTTTCCAGGAAAGTGGCAGCAATAAAGCTCACTGGAAAGCCTTTAATATAATGTTTCAGTTGTTGTGTTTTGGATGGATAGTTGTGGCTCACTGAACAAAAGGTGTTATATGAATGTGCAGGAGCCCTTTCCAGCTCTACTAGCAAACACTGATAGTGGTGGTAGGTACTGGAATTTGAGATGTGCAGTGTGATTTATAAAAGGATGTACCACAGAGTCATTAATTTATTACCTAAATGTGGTGCCAGCCAGGCTGTGAAAGCTGTTGACATTTGTGACTTCTGGGCAGTGTCACTGTTGCGTGTCAAGTTGGGGCTGAGGGTAGGAAATGTCATGGAGCTTTTCCCAAAGTGTTTTGTGACAGTGCCCATTGAGAAAGTGTGTTGCTGCAGGGTGGTGTGGGCCTGGCACTGCTGTCCTAGGCCAGTGTCCTGCTACTGCAGCATGCAAGGACTCACACTTAACAGAGAAAAACAGACAAACCTTGGAGTGATATTTCTGGTCATGGAAGTCTCCCCCTTTCTTTCTCTGTTGTCGTTTCACTGTAGGGAAGGGGCTCTGCCTTCCTCCACAGTGTGGGCCAGCCTTACCACATGCCACTACAGTTTCTTGCCTGTCTCAGTAACTGGGAGCTATGCTCATCCCTCATCTCCTGGGCCAGTCAATGCCTTCATGCAGAAAATAATCACTGTGATTTCTGTTGATTAGTTTGGGTGTAATTGAGCCTCAAATTTCTCAGCCCCTGCTGACCTGGGCTGTGGTTTCATGGTTAAAGCCAAGCTCCATCATTCCTCAGTGGCTTGTTATGCTTCTCTGTAGTTCCCCATCTCCAGCTGCAAGTTCCTCCTTCCTCTGTGCTTGTGTGTGGAGGATCAACTCTGAGGGAGGAGAAATCCCATTTTCTGGGTGAAGCTTTAAAGGAAGCTTTAAAGCAAATGCAGCATATTACCAGTGATAATGGGACCTTGGAGCCTTGCACAAGTTGCTGTTCAGACAGTGTAATTAGGTATTTATTTATGTAGTGAAAACAAAAAGCAGAAATAACCCAGGTATTCTTTGTACGGCAGGAACCTGGAAGTCTGGGCTAAAAAAGTTGTGACCCCCAGCTAGTTGGACCCTCCCTGCTAAACAGAGGGCTGTGGTTGCAGCTGGGAAAGTTACCTTTAACTCACACCATGCACTGTCTTCATACCAGGAAAGCTTTTTTCTAACTGTAGAAATTGCTAAAGCACTGTGCTTTCTCAGACATGAACTTTAACTCTGTTCTTTGATTAGTTTGCACTTTGAATTAGTTCTTTAAATTTTGAAGAATAACATTTTATTTTACAACACACACAAAGCAGGTCTTTGTGTTTGATGCAAAATGTTAATTTAATTCCTGAGGACTACCCAGCACTTCTGTTAATGTTTCTTTTTACAAATCTTCTAAGTCATGTTTTCATGTATGTGAATCTTTTGCTGAAACCATTTTGGCATCTGATACTTGGTCACAATCACTGTGATTTTTACCAGCTGTCTCATACAGTCACTGTTCTTGATTTTTTTCTTTTTAGTCCTTCTAGCAGGTTTCCCTATTAATTTTCAATGCTACCTTAACTGTTTCCAAAATAAAATATTTGTTACAGAAAGTGCAGAGAAGATGGAAGGTTTTGTTGTTTGGTTTTTTCCTAATAACAAAGTTGCTCTACCTACAGTAACACAGAAGAGCTGGCCTTAGCCTTACTTTGTAACAAAGTCATGAATATCTTTTATCATCAGCATCTACCTTGATGATGGAAATTATCTCAGTGTTTCTCCTCAGTCCATGTCTGGCTTTCAGAGAAATTAGATAGAGAAATTCTCCCTAATTAGAGATGAATGACCTCTGTGGTAGTGCTTACAAAATTCAAATTCTGTAATATATTTAACCACTGAATGTTATTTATTAAGCAGAATATTAATATTAAGCAGAATATTAATCCCAGGAAAAAGACATTGAATATTCATCCCAATCTTTGTTTTGCCATTTCTGTAAAAATAAAACTATTTTTTCCATTTTGCATTCCAGTAGAAAGCAGATGGAAATTTCAACAGCTGAGAAAATATACTCTGTATAGTATTAATTCCATATTTTTAAAATTAAAAATATTACTTATGAGTAAAAATGCACATGAAATAAACATAGCACAGCTCAAATTCTAACAACGATAAAGCACTAGAAAAATTGTTAACATGTGATGTAACATCTGATCCAAAACAGCTCGCGGGTACTTGTCTGATGGTCAAGCTTAATTTATCTCAGGTGACATCTGTTAATCCTTGTTAACACTCTACACCAGCAGTTTGAACTAGAGTGATGACCTGTTGTAATAGCTGGGCAGTGAAATGGAAGCTTCAGCAACCCTATACAGTTTCGGCCTTACAGATAATTTCCTGAAGTCTTGAATGAAGTGCCAGCATAGCTTCTATCTGTTCTGTACATGGGGAAGGAGAAAAATCATTTAACTATTTGACCATAATACTGCTCCCCTCTTACAATTCGTGTGCTCCCAGGTCTATTACTCTCAGCCCATATCTAGGTGGATTTGGACCTTTACACACACAGGTGCAGTCTGCTAACCTTCCTCATGCACATTAAGTCTGCCCTGCTGTTGTTTCACGTGACAAGAGGAGCAGCTTATCAGCTCAGCTATCGCTGCAAGCTGAGTCACCTGCGACCTTCCCTGGCTCTCTGCACTCTGCTCATTGCCACTCCGAGCACTGATACTCAATCCAAAAGCTAGTTCTGATAAGCAGGGAAGATTTTTCATCATGTGTATTTTACTCTTGAGCTTCAGATTACACAAAGAAATTGCCAGGCTATTGGGAACTTGCCAGAACTGCTGGGCTCGTGCTTTCTCACTGCCGACTCTGCACCTCCAGTCTCAGGAGGAGCTGATAAGGGCCACATTGGTGGCCGCTGCGGGATTGGGAAGTTTCCAAAAACATTGAACAATTTCAGGAGATGCTTTTGATGATTCAGTAGGTGGCACAATTTCTTGTAACTCGCGGCTAAGGACCCCACAAGGTGTTTAAGATATTAACTGTGTTGCTATACTGATAGCTTGTAATAATTCATAGCACTATTTAGAAACATTAGATTTATCAAACTTCCTTTCAATTTCAAATGAACTGCTCTATACTTATTCCAGTAAACCAGATTCTTCTGTCAGAGTCCATATTCTTCTACTCCTCTGACTCTTTTCTGGCACTGGACACAGAGATCACCTTTGGGTAAGGGTGTGTTGGTTACCTTTGTGTGAGTTTACAGAGATGTGGATGAAAGGTGCCAGACAGTGATTTTATCAGAGACAGGATATGTCCAAAGGTGCTCAGCACTTCCCTTCAGGAATATCGAAACTTATCCCCGAAAGTCACTGTGCTCTAGAGCACTACACAATCAGTAAAACATGAGCTGTGAGTGAAAATGCCAGTGTGTTTAAAAGTTGCAGCTGTTTTTTTTTTTTCTACTACTTTTTAGTAGTCCAGCAAAATTCCTGTTAAATGCCCTATTTAAAAAAGATTAGGATCATTCTGTTATAATCTTGCATCTGGTTGTTTAGGTTCTGTGTAGTTGCTTTAGGAGAGGTAACCACTTCCTTTGCATTTTGTTTTGGGGGAAAAGAAAAGCAAACAAGTAAACCAAACCTCAGTTTTATTTGAAACTTAAACAAAGGTACAGTGACATTGGTGACAATTTTATTTTTAGAACTCTTTATGAAGTTACAAGAGGTGCCGTCAGAGTATTTAACAGAAGAAGATTTTGGGGTTTTTTTTAGTTTTATTCCGTAAAGGCTTACGGAAGCAGTGAGATACTTTCCCTTCAGTGACCTTGTCATAAAATTGCTGAATTGCTGTTTCAACTCGCCTACTCAAATTTCTTTATAAATGCTGTGCTATTTGACTTCCTATTTATTTACTGCTTAGGTTAAATTTCTGCTGTACCAAAATCCTGGTTTAGTCTAAAACAAAAGGTCTATTAAAAAAAAAAAAGTATGGTAAATTATTGTCATTTACAGAAGACTTTTACATGACTACAGAATTCCTGAAAAAGCCCTCCAGCAAAGTGGTTTTTTGCATATATTATGTGAACCTTGCATGGCCTTTGGTTGATCTGTGTTTCATAAATGAATTGAAAGCATAAAAATGGATTCTCAGTGTTGTTCTAAGCAGACTCCTCTCTGCTGGGGAGAGCACTCAGTGCAGTTACAAATAGCAGAAGTTATCTCTGAAGTGTAAGCAAAGAGGGAGGAGGGCATTTAGCTTAATAAAAGTATGGTTGAGCAATTGCTCTAATCACTTGAAAAAAAAATAAGGCTGACAAAATATGTTTTCCTCAAGTTTAGCAAGAATTCTCCAGGGCTTTGCTTTGAAAGTTAGCAAAAAATCATAAATGGATAAAATTATTAGTATATTTTTTCCAAGAAAAAGAAATAGGAGTGAAAAAGATGGAAAAGTAATAAGATACAGACTTTCTAAGCTTGAGATGACCAGTTAAAACCAATCCTAATTTAATAGTGGCAAAAAGGCATGATGAACAAAACTTTTGATGTAATAACAATGGATGTAACTGAGAATGAATTACCCTCTCTGCTGAACTAAACACGCCAGCCACGAATGCAGAGAAGCCCTATGTTCAGGTTGGCTAAACACTATTATTGTTATAATAGTTATGTTTGTGTCTATTAACTCATGCAGGTGCACACAATGATTTCATAATATAGTTTTAGTATTTTTAAACTAATATGCATTCACAGTACTGCCTGTGAATTTAAGCAGGTAAAAACTGGTTTAGGTGCTGTTTGGTTTTATTTTAGCCTCCTTTCAGGTCATGTATTCTTGTGGAGGAACACCTAGTGAATAAAATATGAATTACTATAATTGCACTTCTAGTGATATTGAGAGCCATGAAATTAATTTGTATCCTTATCTGTATTTTACAGACTTGGGGAAATTAGGTACAGAAGGACAAAGCTGTTACTTTTCATCAAGTGTGTAGGAACCTTATTACTGTTAAAGTCAGTGGGAGGCTTCCTAAAATCCCTTGCAAATCTGTTCCTAAGTAAATTGTTCTGCCTCGTATAGGGAGTTATGTCACCTCTCGACTGGCAGAATGCCAGGTTCATTTACTTTTCAAAGAACTTGTTGAAAATATATTTCAGTCTAAAGTGTATCTGTCAGTGTGTTTACATACATCACATATATCATGTCTTTTATGGGAATTTCAAGTTTTAACATCTAAATCATCATCATCCTTTTTTTAGAATTCTTTAATGAATGAAATGAAGTTGAATATGAACAGGACATAAAGAAATAGACTGAACATGCAGAAAGGAAACGTATGTTTGGTATTTGGGGAAGAAATGGTTTGCTCTTCTCAATTGACAGACAGAATCAGCTTCCTGACTTCTCCTCACTCAGGCCTCAGAAAGCCTGATTGGAGTCAGGTAACCTGTACTGTCATCTTAGTACTTTGCTTACATATTTTTAGTGTTTTGAGAAGAGCTCCTGCGCCATGCAGTGTTTCAGGAACATCAGAGGAAGACTGGAATAAACATATGCCTGTGCAAGCAGCTGCTTAAGGGCTCTATTCTAAAGCTGTGGAGCAGCAGCACTGCTGGGCACTGGGGCATTCCAGACTGGCAGCTGCACTGCTCTTGCTCTCAGAGGACATTCTGCCCCAGAGCATTACCCTCCAGAACCAGCATTAAAAGGAAACTTTGACAAAGAGCAAGAAGTTGTCCTGTTATTCTGGATTGTCCAGCTTATCTCTTCCCACATCCTCCCCTGAAGTGCACGATGATTGAATGAGCTTGTGCTCTTTTAAAGCATGCTTCTGAAAATTACTCCATAACCAGTCAATAATATTGTCTCTGTGTTCTTATTCAGTGACAAACCTCCTACATGATAGTAGCAATGCAAAATGATAGGTTGTCTTTGTTGCTGGGATAAATTCCATCATTACTGATGGACAGATTTGATGTTGTACCTAATTATATTATAACTGACAGGATGCAGCTGCTATTGTTCATACTCATGAGGTGTATCCACAATTGAGGATGCTCAGTGTGTGACAAGGCTGTTCCACAGCTGTCCAAAATATTACTGGAAGGGAAGAAATGTAACTTCTTGGAAAAAAAACATTTTGGAAATTAGGAATCATAGTATCATTACGTTTGGAAAAGACTTCAAAGACCAATGTCAAAGCCATGAGCAGCCAGTTTCTCCAGGAGAATGTTGTGAGGGACAGTGCCAAAGGCTTTCATGAGGTCCAGGTAGGCTCCATCCAGAAGTGTCAGCCTCTGAGCTTATCCTTTGTGTGTTATAAATACTTCTGTTTATGATCCAAGTCATCTTCATTTCAGTGCTGTACTAAAACCTGTGAATTCTGGCAAGGTCTGTTGGCTGAAATTTGGATAGCTGAGCTGTGAAATTTAGTTTCAAGTCTAAGATCAGGTAGAAATGCCCCATGTGAAATTATCTAAATGTCTTAATTTCTCAGTGCTGTCAACTCAGGGAGACATGCTTTTCTTTCTTCTGGTTTTTCCCTAGCCTAGGTCAAAAGTTTTGGAAGCTGACAGAGTTTGATTCTTATGGTCTGAATGCAGATGCATGAATGCAGATGCATGAGAAGGCACAAAATCACTGTTGTCTTGCTCCTGACCTTACAATCTCTGTAGCTGACAAGAAATCCAAAGTGTCTGACTATGATTGTAAAATGCCTGTGAGGCATCCTCTTGTTTCATAGCTGAATGGGCCTCCAGGAGCTATTAATTGGTAATTGCATTGTAACCGTCTTAAATGTTGCAGGCTAAGAAATTGAACATTTGTGTCCTTCCTTGTGGCTTGCAACCTCTTCTCCTCTGTTCCAAACTGTCCTACTAAAGACTTGTCTGCAAAAGCCTGTTTTTAAGGGAGATGGGAAATGGCATGAAGACTCGGACAGAAGCAGCAGCAGTGTGTGTTGGTGGCAACACAAGGGAGCAATAGTAGATTACAAGGGGATTGGTACTGTAATAGTTATAGTCTGGGACAATTATTTATGTCAAAGGAGAAGACAGGAATTTGTATGCTGTGGCATTATTACTTTTGTAAGCTTTTGTGTAAACAGAAATGTGCAAAATCCACAGTATCACTGGAATTTCTAAATGCAAAAGTGTTGCGTTCATTCCCATAATCAGTGCTCATAAAAACATATTTTCTCCTGAACTTTGACAAAATTTGTCCCTAGAGAGGATTCAAGGGAACAAGCATGGGAACATTAATACCATGTTTCATCAGAAAGTCTGAACCAAGCAAGATGCATGTCTTGCAAAATATGATCAAGCAAGCAAGAAAAACATGAAACCTACGATATTTTACACAAGCAGCTCTCAGCACTACAAAAGAAACTCTTTCAGTAGAATGTTTAAGGCAAGTTTGGGGATTTTGTAGTGGGAATTTCTCTAGAGTTTGCAGTAATGATAAAAGCAGGAGAAATATGAATCAATTAAAGCATGTGGCAAATGGCCATAGTCTCAATTCCATTTGTGAATGATTATTCCTAAAGGGATAATTACACCTGTCCCATCTGTTCCTGCCTTTCTCCTGAGAAGGGTTTAGGATATGTATAAAAATGAAAGCCTAAAAGAAGTATGTCAGGCTGCCTGGTATTTGTTTGAACTCTGAAATGAGAGGCTGCCTCTGCCATAGGGTGGGAGCCTTTGAGTGCAATTGAGCACCAAGTGACAGCCTTAATTTTTAGTTTCTTCGCCTTTCTATGTTTAAGACAAACTCCAATCAGATGTCTGTGTTGATGAAGCACTAGGTACAACATCTAATGAGGTGCTAAATATAATTGCTGTGTATGATGCGTAATTTAAATACCAACTGTACTTGCACTTCTCATTTACCAAGCCAGTGAATGATACAATAATATTGAAAACAACAACAGCTTTGTTCTTATACACTGTAGTCATGGGGGACTGCACTTAATGAGTTTGTTTGTGATTCTCGTAAAGAGATCCTGTCTGATAAAATCACAGTAGCTAAAGGCTGCGGTTACCTGTAAGATGAGTCTTTTCCTTCAAAGTCTGGATATAATGTCCTGAATAAGGAAGTATCTGATACTAAATGTGTATTCTGGGACTGGAGATCTGCCAATTCATAGGAGATAAGGTAGGAATTTTGCAGTTGGACTACATTAGGAGCCATGGTGAGGAAAATTTTATTAGCAAATTGCAAGTACATGCCTTTTAACTTTAATGTAGCTACTGTACTCTTTTGTACAGTGGGAAATTCTTTGTCCTTGAGGTGCAGTGAGAAACCTGCACTTAGTCTAGTTATATTTATAGCCAAATTGTCAAGTGAATGCATAATTATGAATGAACTTTTTTTTTTTTTTTTAATTTGAAAATTGGTTACTGGAAGCCAGTTTTGCATATCCAAAGAGTCATTCCTTTGAATTCTTCTCTAGGAGCTATTCTTAAGACAAATATTTTAGTGTGCATGTGTGATTTCAGAATATCCAGTGGTGTGTTGCAGACTTAAATGTCTTAAGCCTTACTGAGTGAAGTAGTGATAACTTGAACCTTTTGAGGCAGATCTTACTAATTTAAATATGAACTGTTTTTTAGAGGTTTTAACTCCTTTTGTCAGTCATTGTTTGGTTTTGCTAAATTTCAGACACAATAGGAGATTACCTTGTTATTGCTCTACTGCCTTTGACTGCAGAATCCTGGCAGTCCTCACTCACTCTTGTACCAAGAACAAGCTTAGTAGTGCTGCTCAGGGCTTGCAGGATCAGGCTTTGTATAGGACTGGCTTAATTGGGAAGCTGTCGTATAAAAGCTTTAAGAGCATTTTTGTTGTCTCCTTGTCCTCTCAGTGGTCAGTTTGCTATAGTGAAGAAGTGTCGAGAGAAAAGTACAGGGGTGGAATATGCTGCCAAGTTCATCAAGAAGCGCCAGAGCCGGGCCAGCCGGCGTGGGGTGAGCCGGGAGGAGATCGAGCGTGAGGTCACCATTCTGCAGCAGATCCTGCATGCCAACATCATCAAGCTGCACGACATCTACGAGAACAAGACAGATGTGGTCCTCATCCTGGAGCTGTGAGTAAGGGCTCTTCCCTGCAAGGATGGCTGAGGTGAATAGAAACTAGAGAGCACTGCAGAGGCTGCTGGAGGACAAGGGCACTGATAAATGGAGCATTCTCAGGCTTCACAAATCTCGGCAGGAGCACTGAGTGAAGTTGGTAGTAAACAGGTGGTCCCCCAGCTCATCCATGTGCTCTGGGGATACAGGTTCACCTGAACATCAGCTGAGGTCATTTGATACTGAGCCAGGGAATCTTGTCAACTTGAAAACAGTTTACTAAGGGAGTGATTATGTCACGTCTGCCTAGGGCTGCCCTGACATGAACGTTGAAGGAAGTACAAATGGCTGCTGAATGCTCATTTTACAAGAAAAATGTTTCATTTGTCTTCCTGCTTTCATCTCTTTCAATACGTGTGAGGCCATCAAGCCTTTTCCAGAATTTACAGCCATTCTCACTACTCCCATATTTTCCTTATTTAGATCAGCTAGAGAAGAAAAGGGGAAGAGGGCAAGGGAAGAGGGTTTTTTAATCCCTAGGCATTGACTGTTGAGGATGAATAGCAGCAGGATGGGAATGAAGAAAAACTGTTTACTCTTGTGCCACCATATGGGGGGACAAACCACTGCCATGTAGGTCCTGCTGACCTGGACTTCCTCACCCCTACATGCAAAATGATGCAATTTTTCAGTGTGTATGGGGCAGGAAATACAGTCACTGTGGTTGATGTTAAGTAGACCATATATTCCCTAGGACACCAGCCTGGATCTTGTGTATGGAATCCAGGCAATGAGGCTTTTATCCCTGAGGGAGCTCTCTAGGGGAGCCAGCATTTAGGCCAGGGGGCATTCCTGGAAATCAGTGTGACTGCTGGAAGATGACATATGAGTGATGATGAGCATCTGTTAACTCTGAACATATGTCTATGGCCAAATGCTGGTCTCTGTAGCCAACCTCTGGAAGACAGGGAAGGAGCTTGCTTTTTCGCACTGGTGACTACTTTGAGCTAAAGCAACCTCCTGTTTCATTACCTTCTGCTTTTTTCTGTCCTCATGTGGCCTGAAGCATTTTGTCTGTCCTTTTGTCTGGCTGTAACATATTGCAGTTTCTAAAAGTCTGCATGCAACAGAATTTTGATCTAATTAAGGCCTCTGCATTCAGCTGCTGTATACAAATTGAGGATGATGATAATTGCTAATAAAGATAATTAAATTCTTTCCGCAAATAGATGATCTCTTCCTCTCTGACACCCTGCTCTCAGAGTCTCATATTCCCTGCTGTTTATCAAAGTAAGTGTTACAGCACCTGGCCAACCAATCATATGGTAATCTACAGTGAACTTCAGCTTCAAAAGAATGGCTCCAGTGTTGCTGGGTAATTGAAGAAGCTGCCCTGGTGTTTAAAAGAGGATTCATTTAATGTTGACCCTCTCTCATACTCAAAGTGCTGGCAAAACCATCTCCTCTTTCCAGAGGGGTCAGTTCCGCTGGTGCTGGTTCTCCTGTTCAAGAGCAGTGCCAGGTCCATAGCTATGAAGTCAAATTTGGCAGGTATACAACTTCTCTTTCCTTCTGCACATTGTCCAGGGACTTGTTCCCCTCAGCTTTCTGTGGAGTTGTTGTTCCTTGTGTCCTGAGCCCTGCCTGGAGCCTGCTTTGCCCAAGCAGAAGCAGCCTGGAGGCAGGTTGGATTGAGACACTTGTGTCTCCTCTACAGGTAAGTGTCAGGGTTGTGTACACAAAAGCGCTGTCCAAGAAGTAAGACAGCATTGTTGTTTGTCTTTTATTGGACTTCAAAGGAAAAGTAAAGGTATCATTTGCTTGCTTCCATGGTGACATGGTAAAAGGGAAAGAGATGGAACCAGAAGAAGGAATTCTGGAACAGTTGCGAAATGAGCATTTGCAGGTGACGATTTAGAAAACAAACCTCTCTGGATGTTCAAATGTAACTCGATGCAGTTGTGAGTGTTTTACTGCAAAGGAATTAGTGCTTGAAGTGTGTTTTTTTTCAGGGATTCCATAAAGGCTGGCTTTTGGGATTGCTAAATTGCTTCTGCTTGAAGGTTTCTCTGAATTCAGGTGTATAACTTGGATAAGAATGATCTTGCAATAAACTGCTTACCACTCTCTAGCTACAAGTTACTAAAGCCTGGTTTTAAAGCCTGAGTTTTTGCTAATAGAAATCGTCACATCTCTTATACTCATTTTCCTTTAGATTGCTCTTTTAAGATCTCTACATCTTGGGCCAATGTTTTAGGTTATACATCAAGAGACTGGAGATTAATATAGTGTTTTTCATGTATGCCCATCTCTGATCTTCAGAAAATGAAATGCTTATGCGGTTATTGTAGAAGGGAGTCTTTTGTTGATAAAGTAACAAAGAGACTTCAAGCTCTGAATCTTTTTTTTGTTTCCTTTACTTTTATGTTGTATTTTATGTTGTATTCTGTAGCTTTGAAAGCCCCTTCCCTAGCCTCATTCAAGGTTGGTGTGAACTAAAGAGAAGTGGAAAAATACATCAAGGAGCTCTCAAGTACATATCCTGTGATCCTCGTTCTTGCAAGGCTCCAGTTTCTTCCGTTGTGCCTTGGGCATAGCTGGTTGCCCAGGATGTTGGTGAGGTTGCCATTGGGGCAAACTCCCTTGTTTACCCTGAGCAGCTGGCCCAGCACATTTAAATGTCCCCTGTTGAGGCAGCTAGAGAGAATGAGAATTAGTCTGGGCAGCTGAACTATTTTCTGACATTGCTTGTGTAGCAAAGGAAGGGAAGCTCTGAAGGGAGTTGCCAGTCTCTTCCAAGCAGGAGGGTATCTTTGAACACCCTGAGCAGAGAAGAAGGGCTCTGCCAAAGTGGCTCAGCCTGGGAGTTCTCCTGAAGTGGAAGCTGCTTCTGCAGGACTGGGGCTGGGCTGTTGTCTGGCCTCAGGGAGATTAAAGAGTCCAGCTTAAGAAACAATCACCAAGGAGATTTTGCAGGGTAAAAGAGGAAGAGAGAATAGTGTGCCTACATGGTTACAGTCTAGAATAGTACATACCCCGGTCCAGCTGGCTTCCTGATGACTAGATGGAGTGTCTGCTGGGGGTGATTGCTTAAATGCACTCTGAATAGAAATCATTAAAAAAATGGGACTCGCCTGCTCACTATACATAGATTCCACCAAGAGACCAGGTTTCTCTTACAGATTTCTGTACTGGTTTGTCACAGTAGTCTGTAGTAATTGTTGCACTACTGAACCAAGGCCTCTAAACCTACTACAACATGGAAAGGAGACAGTGTTCTCTGTTGTACAGGGTACAACAAAACCTGTCCAGAAAGGTTGATGGTAGTGCTGAGACCCTTGGTAGGTGTCACCTAGAAAAGAAAACCAAGAGATCAAGTTAGAGTCTCACAGGTTGAATAACTGAGATTAAAAGGAATGAGAGAGTGGCAGCCAAAGAGAGCAGTTGCAACCTATTTCTGGGTGATATAAGCCTATTTTTGTTTGCCAGCCATTTAGTTGAAACAATTAAAGCATCAAGTGACTTCTGCCCAGGTGAAGGGAGGTAACTTCTCCCAGGTGAAGAGTTCTGCCTCACATTGCTTAGAAAAGCTTCCGACTATGTGAGAGGTATGAAAAAACCCCCAGTAATCAATGGGCAAGTCACTATGCCCAGTGTAAGTCTCTGGAACAACAAGGCATGTTGTCACCCACAGGAACAGCAGGGGTAGCTAAGACACAAATGTCTTTTTGGCTTTTGACATGCTGTTTTTGCTTGCAGTGGACTTGTCCTTGCAGGTTTTGTAGCTGTTTACAGTAGCTTCCTCTGAAAGAGGCAGAGTAGGGAATCACCATGTTGTCACCACCAGTGTTGCATAGGAGCCTGGGGTCAGAGGGGCAATTCCCCAGAGACCTCTGGAGCACCCAGTGTGATCTGACTTGTTTGTGGCTCACAGCACCTGAGGAACTCAAAGCATTGTGACCTGCCAGGGCTTTGACAGGCAGTTCATTGGGCAACAGGGCAAAGAGCTTGTTTTCCAAAATGACTGTAGCCTCTCAGGTCCTTTGCTTGCACTCTGAGCGCAGGTGGTGGTGCACCAGCACCCAAGAGTAACAACTGTTTTGTGGGTGCCCCAAAAGTGAATCTGAATGAGAATAAAACAATAATATTAATGACTGTGAACTGGCAACAATAAATGTAACCATAATCATGAATAATAGCTGCAAACAATGCCTAATTCAATATTTAGGTCATCTTGTTTCAGATAAACAGAAAAATAGCTCTGGGACTCTCAGTAGAAGGTGCAGAAATGAAAATAAAGTCATATACTAATAAGGGTGGAATGGATTTCAGTTTGGATGTGAAAACTCATAGTAACTTAGAGAGCTTGCTTGATGTGGGAAAACTGGTTTTGGTACCTTACAGCCTGCTACAATGTGCTTTCTTCTTAAAAAAGTCAGCACTGAAGAAATCCTCTCCTGGTAGTTATGCCAGGCAAGAATCTGTAGTAGAACAGGGTAATGGCTGTTCTGGAAAGAAAAGAAATACTGTTGGCACATTTTACTACCTCAGGTTCTGATGGCAACTGCTAAGAAAAGTAATTCTTCAGCAGTTGTTGACTCTTACAACTTGTTCATGCAAAATGAAATTGTTGAAAAATAGCAGTTGAAGTGGTTGACCTTTTGAAATAGGTGCACATCTGGGGATTCAGCAAACAATATAACTCTGGTTCTTGTCCTTTGTGATCCTTGCAGCATCAATGGAAAAGCCAGTCCTTAATTTACAGGGAAAAGAGCTGAAGCCAAAAGGAAATTTGGGCACACCTGGGACTAGAACACAAAACTCGTGATTGTCTGCCAGAGTAGACTTTCTCTAACTGTATTGAGGTTCTTTGCTACTTTAGTTTTCTGTGCTTACACTTTATTGATTTCAGTGCAGGAGATAGCAGGATGTTTTTTGGTGTATTTTGCAGGGTTTCTGGAGGAGAACTTTTTGACTTCCTGGCACAGAAGGAGTCTTTAAGTGAAGAGGAAGCAACTAGGTTCATTAAGCAGATTTTGGATGGTGTGAATTACCTTCACTCTAAGAAAATTGCTCACTTTGATCTAAAGGTAAAGATGTTGATTTAGGCTTTGGCTGATCTGTAGCTGCTAATTTTGATATTTAACACCAGTAATGTCATGTGGTCAATGAAGATGTTGCAAGAATTGCAAGACAGAAATCAGAAAGCGTAAGCAGAGAATCATTTAGCTGATAGTGACTATCAAATGACCTGATATATGTTCACTTAATAACTCTCCTGGGTTTTACACGACTGGAGTTTAGCAAGTGTTAAATTACACATGTATTTTAAGCAGTGATCTGATCAGGCAGGGTATGGTTCATCATTATCTCATCACTTGACAGCGCTCCATTGGCTGCAGTGGAGCTACAATGGTTTATACACTTAAGGAATAAAATAGTTCTCCAAGAGGTAGTGATAATGAATTTTTCCACTTCCACAGCCTGTTCTGTCTGTTCTAAAGAAGCTTACATTATTTGTCTGTGGTGAACATATATGCCCTAGATCCATGGAAGAAAACTAGACTTGTTACCCTGAGGCTAAACCATGCTTGGTCCAATGACTGTGAGAATAAATTATTCATATGATCTGCTTCCCAGTGCAGCTCTGACTGAGTATGTGTTGGCAGGAGCAACTTCCACGTTAGATTCTGCTGTGGAAAGGCCAGGCAGCTGCCAGGAGGGAATCAGACTCTCTCACTGCTGCCCGTGAACTTCTGATGAAGTTATGACAGATTAATGCATTAAAGCTCATCGTGGGAGATAAATTGAACCCATGGTTTACTCTGAAACCTGTGAATTCAGGCCATGGTAGGGAGTAGCTAAGGCTAAGAAATTTAGTTGAAGAAAGAACTTTATGGAATATATTGTATCTGGTAAAAAAGTAAAGTCTGTGGTTAAACATGTTGGTTTTGATTTCACAGTTCAAGCTTCAGCTTTTTCTTACAGTGCTGTGAGGAATGCCACGTGTTCTTTTAATAGCTTGCTATCGTATATGAGCTAGGACCTCTGATCCCAGCTCTTCACATTTTCTGGACTGCTCAGCTGGTAAATCCTGGATCTTTCCTGGCCTTTTGTAGCTGGGAATTTAGTCTCCTAGAGAAGTTAGTTTTTCCTTCCCTGAACAGGTTCAGCATTTAACAAAACATCTTCCATTGGCTTACAATACAGTATAGAGTCAACTGGGCAAATATTGTGAAGTATAAATTCCAAGAACTGATCAGTAAAATTGCTGTCAGCAAAAATATTGTGCTGTGCAGCTGTCACTCAGGGTCAGGCAGTAGCATTCTGTATGCAAAACTGCTGAACTGCTTCAGCCGCCTGCTACCTCTATCAAAAGAACTGTAAATGGTTAACCACAGGTATGTGTTTCTTTTTCTATGGTGATGTATGTGCAAAGGAAAAAAAAGCACTTGAAAACTCTCTTACTTTCCAAGATACTAATATTTTAATAACACAGATCTATCTTTTGTTATTTTTAGCCTGAAAACATTATGCTTCTAGACAAGAACATCCCTATTCCGCACATCAAACTCATTGACTTTGGCCTGGCTCACAAAATAGAAGATGGAGTTGATTTTAAAAACATATTTGGAACTCCAGAATTTGTAGGTGAGTTACATGTTCCTTTGTCTTATATTGCAAATTCCAGAGGAAGTCAAGACATCTTGTCAAAGTTAAAAATTGAAAAAGTAGTTTTAATCTTATTTCTCTCAAGGCCACTTAAATCTAGAGATTTACATTATTTTTTCTGGAATAGGCAAAGGTGCTTTCTGTAAACCAGATGTTCTACTCCTGTGAGAGTTGGCTGCTGCCAAATAAATATTTAGAGGTGTAAATTCAGGATTGAGGTTGTGAAACTCTGCATATACACATTATAATCTTTTTCTTGTTGCCTAGGGTAAGTAGATCTCTGCATTGTGGTATATGAGTACACAATTACATGAGTATCTCTGTCATTGCTTTGTAAATAAAACTACCTCACACTGTACACCTGCTGAGTACCCTCATCGCCCCTTACATTTTTCCATGTGGCTCTCTTTGTTCCTCACTGGTCATAATTCTGATGTCTCGCTTGGATTTTAGGTTAATCCTTGTCCTTTCTTCTAGTTTCTGCTTTGGGGTTTGTTTGGGAGCTGGGTAGAGAACTGTAATTAATATTCCAGTTAAACACCACTGTCACAGATCATTTTTTTTCCACTTATTTCCCCCTTGCTCTTTTCTCTTGCATGCAGTCTTACATGAGTATGTTTTCCAATGAGGAAATGTTTCTTATAAAGATAGTAGAGTTTGACATGGATAGCAGTGTAGTCTGGCAAGTAATTTCAATCTCTTGCTCAAGGGCTCTTTCTGACTTGGCCTTTACAAACTTGCTATAATGGCACCAGTTGAAAAACAAAACAAAATCTCATGCTTAGGGGCAGCAGCATTCTTGGGAGATGAAATAATTTATTTGTTGTAATTTGCAGTACAATTACTATATAATGTCTGTTTTACTCTTATTCTTGAGTTGCATTATGCTCCAAGTTACTCTACATAATCTCTTCTGAACAGCTGTGAGCTTGGACTCCTAATTGGGCTGTAAAATTATAAACAATGTATTCTGTAACTAACTTTTCCCTCTCCTCCTTTCTTGGCCTGCAACTCCAGCCTGGTAAAAATGTGTTACCTCAGTTGCTGCTCTTTGATTTAATATTTCTTACAGCTCCAGAAATCGTAAACTATGAACCACTTGGACTAGCTGCAGACATGTGGTAAGTTTTATAATGTGCTTGTACTTTTTTTCCCTGGTTACTCTACAGTTACTTTTTCCTATTTTGTCTTAATAGAATCCATTGCACTGCAACAAATTAAAAGACAAAACAAAACAAAACACTTAAATACAGTTAATGAGTCTTTATGATGTCATTCCATTTTTATACATTCTTTTAAATTAAAAGATAAATACTTAATTTTTGCAAAATTACATTGAAAAACTGGAGTGATGGCAGTTCCAGAGTTAACTGTTTGCCACTGTCCACACAGAGGAGCACTCTGAGAAGGAAACATGTTCCTGCAGAGCTTGTGACAGCTTTATTTATAAGATCCCTTCATGCAGAGGAGACCTGCATACTAATGTTGCCTGCTGGGAAGTCAGGCAAGAGGTCACCCCAAATCAAACATCCTGCTCCTCTGTGTTTCATGTGTACACACTGAGGAGAAATACATGGAGACTTCAAATATCCCCATTACTTGATGTTACATGTAAAATTATTTTTTCCCCAAAACTCCATTCTGTAAGAGATGTTAGCAGTTATCTAAAGCCACAATGATTCTCTTGCCTCTGTTGCAACTACTACTGACTTTTGTGTATTCTGCACATTAGGAAGAATACTTGTCATGTAGAACCCCTGCAATTAATGTCTTTTGTTTTCTAGGAGCATAGGAGTCATCACCTACATACTGTGAGTACAACAGATTCATTCCTGCAGAAATGTTCCTAAAGCTCTGTTGCACTAGTACAGAACAGTTCTTCCCTTCAGTCATTTAGGGACCTGCACACATGGGATGGGCAGCGGTTTGTCTAAAGGACAGAGGTTATCCCGCAGCCTTTCCAATTTAAAATAAGGAGTAAAAGATGAGGGGCATTCTGAGCAGAAAAAAAACAAATGCCCCTGGCATCACTGGGCATTTCTGCATTTTATGGGATCTTATCAGTTCCAAATGGTAGAGGATGGAAAAGCCAAGAGGACTAATCGCTCCTGGAATGACTGTGAGCTACCAGCGTGAGAGCATAGAAACAGAAAGTGTAACAGTCTCATTTACAAGTTGGGTTATTTCAGGTGGAAACAGGGAAGTTTTTATTTGTTTGTAAAGGCAGCAGTCTAGATTGTTATGCATAAATAAGGTCACCCATTTTAAAAAGGTGAATTTAAGCTGAAAGAGGAGTAGAGAAGTTGACCCTGGGAACTGAGAATTCCACTTGCAGGAGAAAAAAAAAGGGTCTGTTAAAGCTAGTAAGGCAAAGGTTGGTTGGGGTTATCATTATAATCAGGAAGCATAAAGGGAAATAGATCACAGAATACTTTTAGATACAAATTCTTTTTAGAAGAAAACAGTTGCGTGTTGGCTTCCCAGCTGACCCGGCAGCCCTGGCAGGGAACCGCCCCAGCCTCAGTTAGAGAGTTGCAGGCAGACTGGCAGCTCTCCCCCGGTGGGTAGGGCCGTACAGCGACGGAGCGCTGGTGAGTGAGGCGATGACGAGGTACAGAAGAAGGAGGCTCGGTGAGGGTGCAGCAGAGAGCAGTTTATTGGTTCTCTGCAGCAGCACCTGATCAGAGGCCTGCTGACAGAGCTGTACGGTGGGTTGAAAGGGAAGGGGAAAGGGAGTGGTTTTGGGTCAAACAACCAATAGGGGTAAAGGGGAAGGCATACAGAGAGCAAATCAAATTTAAGGGGTGGGGGATTTCCCAGCCTGTTCCAATCTGGGACTGAGTCTCTCTGAAGTCTCTGGAAAGAGGGGAGAGGCTTCCCAGAGAGTGACAGACCTGGGAGAACAAAGGTAGGGGATTTCCAAGGCGGGAGATGTACCAAATGGGGAGAAATACAGGGGGGACCTTAGGAAAAACCATTACTTAACTTACATATGAAAAATAGGTAAAAACAAAACATGAAAATACAAAGCACACAAACAGTGTCAACTGGTGATGAATAAATAAAAGGAGAGAATTATGACATGCTCAGGCTCTCAAAGAAATGAGTTTCTGTGGGCATCTGGGGGCAAGCAGTTGAGAGTTCTAAGATGAAGCTTGACAATTTGGGAAACTGTTCGTGTAACAATGGATGCATGCAACAGAGGAACAGCACTCCTTGCTTTTCCTCTTACTTGACATGAAAATTGCAGAAGTGGTCAGTGATCCTTAATCCTAACTGCTTCCATTGAAATCCTGTGACTCCTGGGTACAGGGAGTGGACACTGTTTACTGGGAATGTCACACCCTTAGCTTTGGCTGTTCCTTGTGATACTTAGAGGAATAATTTGCTGTCAGACTTGAAGAAGGTGGACTCTTGTATTAGATGGATTTGCACTACACAGCTCAGGGGTCAGGACAAGTACAGAGGCTTGAAGGGGAAGGATTTTCTTTTCAGTGTGGAAAATAAATTTTGGCCTATGCACAAGGATTAGACCCCAAAAGCTGTAAAAGAGAGGTAGGGTCTGAGGAATCAGATTCAGTGCAACAAATTCCCTTCTTTTCTGCAGTGCAAAGAAGAGTTTGGGGTATTAGTTGAGCCCAAGTTCAGGTGGATTTAAAATACTGTCCAGACCCTTGTTTTTTATCAGCACTCTGGTCTGCACTGACACACCTGTACTTGCCAGGACATTAAACTTTGTGAATTTGTAAACTGGGTGTTCCTGTTTGATGAGAGGAAAACTTAGGAGTTGAGGTTAAGCAGGTGGGAATACTTAGCATGTGATTAGTGATGCACAGAGCCAGCGTCTCCTCAGGTCTTCCTGTTATACTGTGCTGGGGCAGAGTAAGGGAGCAGTTCCTGTACTGCACCCAGCACAGGAGATCTGTTTTATCTGCTTGGCTAGTAATGATTGCAGTGGTCATTAAGGTAGAAAAATGTCTCCCTACAGATGATTAGAAAAAAAGAGCATGCTTTCTCTGGTGGGAGGGATCAGCTTGCATGATAGGCTATGGACTAGAAATTTGCATGCCTTCAACTCCTATTGCCTCCTAATTTTAAAGCCTTTTGATCAGAAGAGTTCTAAGTGGAATGTGTCTATGATACCACCTACTTTAGCAAATGTGGCAGCAATCAAATGGATGCCATCATCAGGTGTAGAGATCAAAATGCATCCAAGTCCTCAATTAGTAACTCTGGAGTGATCCAGTGAGTTGTAAGGACAAAGCCTTTATTACTGGGGTCTGCTGGTACATGTTTACAGGCACTGAGTCAGGATATGACAAAATCCATTTGCATTGGATATTAGGATTTGAGAATCCTCCCATTTCACAGATTTCAAAACTGAGTCCCAAAGAGAAAAAAAGAAATCAGAGCATGGAGCACTGTTGATTTTGGCTTCCAACAAAGGGCCAGAAGGTGGAATTACAGCTGCTTCATGGCATATTTTGGGGAAAGGGAAAAGAAACCAAGGCCCTAGGGCAGGTTTCCAAGCTTCAGTTTTGGAGCAAAGCCCATGGTCTGTGAAGAGATGCCTGCTTGTAACCAGCAGAAATGGAGCCAAGGCTTAAGAGGAAGTATGTAAAACCCCTTAAGAATTGAGACTCACTGTGGTTTATGGGATTAAATTTACTGCATCAAAGACAACTGGAGGACCTCACTCATGCTCCCTTGCTGTGTCAGATGCTTTGGTGGTGTTGTATGATTGTAAAAGGGGGAGGAAGCAGTTTATGCACTTGAGTGTTTATTCTGTGGATAAAACCACATGTGGTAGCTGGGGATTGGGCTGAAAGGCTGAATGGTGGTCCCATTTAACTTTCTACTTATCCCCCAATATTCCCAGTCAACCTGGTGTTGGCAAAACAGACAAGGTAAAAAGGCTGTTGAGAGTGGGATCATGTAAGCAAATGGTTTAGTATTCAAAACTTCAGTTTAGTTCCCTGGAGTTTGCTGCAGTCTTGTTTTGATCCTGCTGTTATCAAAGCTGGACATAATAGATAAGCACAATAAGAGCCCAGAAGATCATAAAAAAGGAGTGAGATCAATCTCCTTGGTATACATAACATTTCCAGTAAACCAGACTTTTGCAAGTCAACATCCCTTTGTTTTGGGGGAGGAGGAGCCTGGAGGAAAGGCAAGACAGGAGGGGTCTGGGATGACTGTTCTGACATGAGTTTTATGGAGCAGAGGTGCAGAGTCATCTAAGATGAAGGTTGACAGTCACAGCTGAGAGATAGGCAAAGCAGGAGGAAAGCTTTTTCTTAAGTCAAGATTGCTAAATGGCATTGTATTATGATACTGTCTCCATTATATCCTTGCAGTTGGAGCTGGGTGCCAAGAGAATGAAATTTTGTGTTACTCAGAAATAGTTGGATTTTATTGCAGCCAAAGCCCCTTTGCTTGTGGATTCCTTTTACTGAGCAGCATGGCCCTGCCTCTCCAGTGGAGCTGGCTCCTAGGCGAGGCCACATGCCTGGCTTCTGATCATACATAGCACTTTGCTTCCAGCTGAGAGAGGTCTCTTGGTTGAACCCACTGTGCAGTGAACTCATCAGCAGCTTTGCAGAGAGAAAAGAAGTAGGGACAGAGCTTTTCCTTCCTGAAGAAAAACTATAGAAACACTACATTATCTGCTTGAAGGTTATAGAAGCTTCACCCTGGTGGTCTTTGTGGGCTCACAGGGATAGAGACTCTCCTCAGCTGAAACTTTTTTTATAGTTTGATTAGCAATGACTTAAATGAGACACTCAGGAGAGGAGAATCTCTACATTTCTCTCTGTATGCATGCATTAGTGCTGCACTATAGACTTTCAATGCAAGTCTAGCTCATAACCACAGCTGTAGTGAGCCAAAGCTGGCCCTGTTTTTTGGCAGAGCTGCTTCAACACAACAGCCACAAATGTCTTAAGAGTATATTCCACAGTCACTGTAATTTCATTAGGGGACTCCTCCTGCTTATTTTTCCAATTGATTCCTCTTTCTGCCTTATCTAGGCTTAGTGGTGCATCACCTTTCCTTGGAGAAACTAAACAAGAAACACTTGCCAACATCACAGCTGTGAATTATGATTTTGATGAAGAATTTTTCAGCAATACTAGTGACCTGGCAAAAGACTTCATTCAGAAACTACTGGTGAAAGATACACGGTAAACAAATATTCAAGAAGACCCATTTGTCTCTAAAATAAACCTGGTGAAATGTGGCGTTACAAGTGAAAAAGCTTTTCTTGCAGTGTGTATTGCCAGTCAAGAGTAAGACAGGACAATGCTGCTGTGCCCCTAGTTAATCACTGCACTCAGAAACCCTGAGGAGAGGAACCAAATCTCCTCAGCTAAATGTTCAGGAATGAATTCTCACCTGAGTCAAGCTGGCACAGTAGAGTGTAGCTGAAGGGCTGAAAATGGTGTGCACAATTTTGAGTTCAGGATAACAACCACTCCACTATTTCAGTCTCTTATGAACTACTTCCAGGGAGGTGATACCATCCCAGAATATGCCCTCAGTGGTGCAATGTGAGAAAAATCACTACATGTGCTGATAATGGAGTTGTTTTAAGTCTCTATAGCTGTATCAGTCACCTAGGGTTTGTGTGACAGCTATGTAGATCTTATTCCTAGGTTACAGGAGCCATAGTGGTGTGGTTTTTTTTTTTTTCTTCAGTTTTTCTTGCTTTTAATAAAGTGCCCACAGAGGTATCATCTCCTTCCCTGTAACCTTTTTTGTCCTGGAGGAAAGTCAGACCATTGTGGTTCTTTCTAATGGCTTCATTAGGGAAGAAAATAGCTACGAGAGAGAAGGAGCTGTTCAGCGAAGATTTCTGCAAATCATCAAGCCTCAGTGTGGGGTAGAGTAGATGTTTGATGAGAGTTATGCACAGGTCTAGCAGCACCAAGGAGAAGTCAGTGCTGTTGGTATTTGTCCCATGTAGAGACATGGTGCCTGTGCATGCTGTGTTTCTCTTTGATTCTCAGTGTTCTTAATGTGCTGTTCACCAAACTGCTCCAATTCAGAAGGAAGTGAGGTTTGATCCAGTTTGATTGCAGTATTCCTCTCAGAAATGTTGCTTTCAGGGAACAACAGCTCCTACAGTGCTGTAATACCATGTTCCAAAGGAAAGCTTTGGTATAATTACTGTTGATTACCTCTGGTATAATTACTGTTGATTCAGACACAGTCGCATCAAAGGTGTATAGCAAGAACGTATTTTCTAAGCACGTCGGATGAACAAAACAGAGGAATCTTGTATTACTTTTTATGGAAGGGTTCACAAAAGTACAGGTAGATTTTGATGAAATAAGAATTAAAATCGTGTGGAGTAAGGACAGTTAGCTACTGAAGTTTAGAACAGTAACTAAACTGCACAAAATAGTGTGCCTCAGGGAGAAATATAACCCTGAAATTTGAGAGTTTGTCCTGAAATTATCCTGATAAATGCTTCATAGGAAGCCCAGGAGAAGTGTGGGTCAATAGACTTGTGTACCAAGTATTTCTCATTCAAGTCTTTCGGGTTTTGTTGTATTGTTTTTTAGGAAGCGGCTTACCATTCAGGAAGCTCTGTCTCATCCATGGATAATGGTAAGACTGAATAAAGAAGATGATCTTGGTTTTTCCCATGAGCAAGGGAGAGATCATATTCTTACTCTTATTGGTGTGTTAGATGAAAAATTTCCCCCTAAGTACTTTGTGATGCTGGGTGACTCAAAGAGACGTACTGGGGGGAAATTGGTCGAGTCTCACCAAATCATTGGATTTCTGCAAATGACTTCTTTTATTATCATAACTTTCAAAAAGAGAGTAACAAAGCTCTTATGTTTACTGCACGTTACAGTATCCCATCTTGAACTGAACTTTGCATTTTTCCATTCTTCTCTGTTTGCATGGGCATATACTGTGTGTTGGCTTTAGTGCTTTCTTGAATTGAGAGTTGACTGCAATCAATATGGAAAATATAATTTCTTTGAAGAGAGAACTGCTGTACCTCATATTCTGGTTTACTTACAATTGTGTGTCTGTATGTATTTTTTCATCATAAACGCTGCTTGCTTATGTGGATAAGTCTTGTATTGAAAATACATTTAGCTAGTCTCAGCATGACTAATAAGGACTTTTGAAATTCAGTTTTTGCTTTGCGTTGCACAAAACATTAATTGGAGTGGTTTTAGGGTTGTTGGTTTTCTTCATACAAATATTGATAGCTTTAACACTGTTAATTGCTAAAAATGAGCATGAAAATAAGTTGCAGCCGTGTTGTTTGCACTTATCACATTGGAATGAATGCACATCACTTGTCACATTCAGTTTTGGGCTTGGGTGTTTGATATTTGTTTCTTTAAATCAAATGCATGAAGAAAAATCTTTGTGAGCAAAGAATCTCCCACCATTGTGGAAGCCCAGGCTGCATGCTTTGTGTAGAGCTTTTGAATTGCTGCAGTCTTGTAAACGTTCAGTAATATTGGTTCCTCTGTCTGACGACTCACCAGCTGAAAGATGAAACCAAAGTCCAGGAAAACAAGAAGGTGGAGAACACACAGCTGAAGACGAAACGCCTGAAGGAGTACACCATAAAGTGCCATTCGAGCATGCCCCCCAACAACACCTATATCAACTTTGAGCGCTTTGCCCATGTTGTAGAGGACATTTGCCGTGTGGAGCAGGGTTTCAGCACCTTGGCTGCATCCCACAATTCCTTGCAGGAGGACATGGATGCTCTGCTTTCCATTTATAATGAGAAAGAAGCTTGGTATAAAGAAGAGGGTGAAAGCGTGAGGCACAAGCTGTCTCAGCTGAAGTATGAATACCGTAAAATGGAGTCCCTGAAAAGGCATTTGCACACTGATATTGAGGCTGTTAGCACCAGTCTTGGAGGCGTGTGTGGGAAATACGCTGAGCTGCAAAGCCAGTATGAATCCCTCAGACAGGAACTTTCTGAGGAACTCAAGTGGATACAGGATTTAGTGAGCAGTTTTCAACTGGGAAATGAAGCTTGTGTGAATGGAAACTTTGACTCTGTTTTCAACAAAGATATTAATGATTCACTAATGGAGCTGTTAAATAGATCTTGCTGTGAAGAATTCCTTGCAGGGTTGAATCTTGATATGACAGAATCCCATCAGTAACACTGAGATTAGATTAAGTGCAGGATCTGTTGCTTGTTTCAATGTACATCTGTTTAAAAAGATTCCAGTGCACAGATTCTACACAAAAACATGACCTAGAATTAAAGTAGAAGTTCTGATGCATTGCACAAGCTGCTGACCAAAGCCATAATCTCCCAGTGGTTTGTAGTGTTGAATTTGTTTGGGTTTTTTTTCTATGTTCAGTGTGTGAACTTGCAGGAGCAAGATTATCATAGTGGTATGGACACATCTAATGCCAAAGCCTTTGGTATTGCCTATATTTTACTTGGCATCATGTATTACAATTCCTAGAGATTATTAGGTAATTAATGTGGAATAAAGAATAAGTCTGTACTTACCAAGAAACTGGGTGCCTGGAAACTAATAAAAATGCCCTTATAGCATCTTTGGTTGGCTGAAGGAAAGAGTTGGGTAGCCCTGCTGCAGGCAGTTCTATGCACCTTATGAGACAAATACTTACAAAGGTTAAATCTGTCCTGTAAAATAAAGCAAATGGTGTAGTAATTTAACATTTAGTTAGTACTGTGGAAATTCTCTGTGAAATGGCTGCCAATGAGCAAGGTCAGGATTAATGTTTAGGCCAGTTGTGCAGGGTGAACTCTTACCATCAAAGGTAAGGTGAATTTTAAATGAAAGGATTAATCAACAGCTGAGTTTCCTGTCCTATACCAAAGCAATCCTATTCAAAAGACATCATTGGGAACTTGTAATGATCAAATGGCTGTGTAATTTTGCAGTGCAAATGTCAGTTTTTGACTAAGTGATAATATAGTCCTCTGATTTGTTTTCTACAGTGAAGATTACAAAGCTACAACTAACTTTAACTATGATGTGGCATTTGAGACTAGTGTTCTTGTTATGAAGATTTTTCTTTCTTAGGTTTTAAAAAGTAAAAGAAAAGTTGACCCAACCTTAAATCATGCCTTGCTGTCTTGTATTTCAAAGGAGTAATTTGGTTATACTGTATTAATATGCACAGATGTACCAATCTCATTTTTGAACACAATTTATGCAGGATGCAGTTGTTCCCTGATGGTTAGTGACTGAAAAAGATGCTAAGTTTCTGTGGGCATTTGCTGCAAGGTGACTGCTGTGTATCTACAAAAATCATTGAGATAATAGCTCAAGTCCAGCTACAGTGAATCTTTACATATATATATTAACATATATCTTTCACTGCCTTTCCTCCCTCCTTCATTTGCAGAGAAGTTAATGACCTAAATAAACTGAATTGTTGTTCCTAACATGATTAAGAATAATGTTTCCTACTTTGACATTAAAAACATGCTCTCATCCAATTTGTGCAGAGTACAGTGGACCCATTACTGCGATGTTCTCACAAAGATGTGCAGAGGCTGATGCAAATTCAGAGTTGTGAAAACAGTTGTTCACTTGGGATATTGTTGCTCCCATCATTGTACTTGAAGGAGGATGGAAACTGAATGTGCTCTCTGTGGCATTGTTCTTGGCACAATGTATGAAATTTTCAAAAGCTTCAAAATAATGTAGATAGCCAGGATGTGACCCTGGCAAGCTGGCATTGATAGCTGGGGAGAATTGGGCTCTACTGTGACAAATAGTATTGAGAATTTTGCACATGTCCATTTTTTATTGTTTCAGAATGCTTCTGCAGGTTCCTTTGAGCTGGAAGACCCATTAAAAACTGTCCAGGGGAGCTGGACAGCAGGATTTTATTTGTCAGGGGGAGAGAGCTTTAATTCCTAAAATGTAACTTAAAGCCTAGTGAGAGATAGAATTTGCAGAAAACGCTCTCAAGAAGAGAGAAGTCTGCCTCCCCTCAGCCATGATCTCATATTCTTTGTTCGTATTGATTTTCTTTATGAACAAATGTATTGGCACGATGAGAAGGAGCATTAAATGAGACCACCTTGTTCCTGAGCATGTTTGGGTGAGGGTAATGTTGTTGTGACTCGGTCCTTGAGGCTAATCACACACTGCTTTTGAGAAGAGATCCTGATGATTGAGAGAATGACAAGGTCACTGAGTTGCAGGGTACTTAAAATGGAGAAGTAGTTATTAGCAATCTGCAGTAAAGTGAGTTATTTAGAGTTGGTGATGGTTCTGCTGCTGAAAGGGCACTGGGAAATTTTTCATAATGATTGTACAGCTGACATTTAGCAGTGACATTTTTTCCACTTCAGATTGATTTCTGCTCACCTGTTCCACCATGCTGGCTGTTTGTAGCGTGAGGAAATTATATTTAGTGCTTAACTGTCCCAGTTCTGTTGAATGCAAATGGTATATACATCTAAATGAGAAAAGGGTCCACCTGACAGCTTTGCTCCTTGAAGTGCTGCTGAGATACCTGCAAAAATGCTAAACCTACAGCATTTGATGAGAAAAGTGAATTTTTTGTCTCAAACATTCTAAATTATTTTGCTGAAAAAGATGTTTAAATCCTCACTGGTGTGTTTTCCATTCACCTTTGGTACTCTTGCTGTTTCAGGCGCATGGCTTGGTTGCATTCCAGTCCAGTTCAGTACAAATATTGCTGTACTGAATATACAGATCTAAGCATATGCAGATCAGAATGGCTGGAATGGTTGTCACTCCATACTCTTTGAGGCGCTGATTCCTGGCCTTTCTCTTTTCACCTTTTCCTGATCTGGTTTTGAACTATTTTTTTCTCTCAATCTGTCAGATTTGGTTTCATGGTTTATGCAAATTTTGATGTGCTTTTAGAATTGAAATGTGCTTAATTTTCAGAAGGACTGTGTCAGGATTTGTGGGAAATCTGTTTCTTAACACCAGGTTAACTTCCAAAATGCTAGGCACATGTCAGAATTCTGACCTCTATTCTTTTTTGTTCCTATTTTTCCAAAATCAGATATTGCAATTATTTTATTGCCAGGGTGTCGATGCCTTGTGCTCTCATAATCTGGCAATGGTTAAAGGACAAAGCTGGAGTTTTTTCAGATAGAATGTATCCTTGTAACTAATACTACATGACAGCTACATTTGTCCCATTTTATTATGGTGATGTCATCCAGAGAAAAGGGAGATGGGGCAGGTGTGCACAAGAAGCACCTTAGCAATTTTACAAAGTGAAAGCATAGCCTTAGCACTCACTAGTTTTAGGATTTTATTTGCAATCAAAAGAGTCCTGTCTAGGCCCAGATTGGGGTAGATTTAGTCCTTTTTCTTCTGCTTTTACCTGTATGAATCTGCAGCTTACCCAGCTTTCTTTCAGCCAGCTCCACATGAGGTATCTTGCATATTTTATGCACCAAAGGGACCTAAACAATAAAATTGCTCTTTTATCTTCCAGCCCATGGACAAGCAACAGGCTTTGGTTCGGAAATCATCTGTTGTTAACATGGAAAATTTCAAAAGGCAATACGCTAGAAGGCGATGGAAGGTAGGACAATGAGCCTTTAATCCTTCTCACATGTGGCTTCCCAAGCCTGATGGGATCAGAGGGCAAGATAGAGCTTGAACGTAAAATTGTAATAGGCAATAAATGAATGAAATGTGTTTGGATATGTCTGCACTGGGTATGTGGGGTCAAATTGGTTTTTCTCCCTCTCTGCACAGCTTTCGTACCGTATTGTTTCACTGTGCAACCACTTATCGCGCTCGCTGGTGAAGAAGGTCCAGACACAAGATGAGAGTTCAGTAGGTACATTCCTCACACAGGAAGAAGAGAGGAACCAGTCTTACTGTGCAGTCATTTTTGCTGTCCTTAAATGGATGCACAGGCCAACAGGACAGCAGTAGCTTGGAGTGGGAAACCAGATGGGACCATGGTATCATTTGTGTCTTTAATACTGCTGTATGTTCTGTTACTGTGACAGGAATCTTGTGCAGAGAGAGCCAGTGGCTTGAGAGACTTCCTAGGGACTAAGCACATTTATTGTGTAAAGGAGCAGCAAGGAGCCTGCAGATGATTGGGTTGCAGGCAGTGACCATGGGGTGTGACTGAGATGCGAGCAGTCGCAGGGGAGCTCAATGCTCTTGTGCTCAGCTCTGTGATGGAGGGTGGGGGACCCTGGCACTGCCTGTGACCTTCTGGAGTGAAACTGTGAGGGCTCTATTAGCTCTGCCCTTCTCAATAGATGATACTGATAATATTGGAACAGCATGTTTAAGAGCATGGTATCTCGTTTACACGACAGAGACTTTGTGGCCTTTCTATTTCAGAGAAATAGAAAGTGACAAAGTGACAGGATCTTTCACAAGGAAAAGCCCTTCTTCAGAGGAGAAGCAGCATATCATAATGGGATGAGAATTCCACGGGCAGGAGACTGGAACCTTTCATCCTTGCTGAAGCAAGCAGCCCTGGCAGCAGACTTCGACTTCTTGTCTGAGTCCTTGGTATGATGCTTCTTGCTTCTCAAACTACACCAACAACTGGATGATGGTCTTAATACCTACTGAGCATTTTAGAAAACTGGGAATCAGGGTTCCCAGGGAAATGCTACAGCACAAGCACCAGTTAGAGTGCCTTTTTATGTTGAGTGTTTCAGTGATACTTCAGTCTATTTCTGATGTCGACTGCATTCAGGGTGTAGGGTTTCTATTTATCATCTTTTGCTGTAGAATAATTCACTTTCCGCACAGTGGTTAAAACTGTGTGCATTATTATTTCAGTCAGGGAAATTGCTAGTGAGTCTTGAAGATATTTTAAATGCAATTTTTATATTTGTTAATAGCATAAATATTTGATGGCAGATATATGACAGGTTTTGTTAGCTGTGTGCAGTACTCTGTTATTGCTGTCACTGAAGAGAAAATCACAATGCCATTACATAGCATAACCTCGATTTTGTGAACCTGGCAGTAAATAGTTCTGAAATGCAACAAGAACTGTGCTCTGGCCTTTGTCTCTGGGTGAGGATTAGCACAACTCCCATTGTCAGTGTGAGTACAACTGACTCTGGCGCTGAGGTAGGCCAAGGCAAAGAAAAAAAAATTCTGCAGTGATTTACATCCACTCAAATACAACATTTTCACGGAATGATGACAGATGCCTCACCAAAAAAAGAGCATTTAGAAACCTAGGGCATGTGAAGAAATAGTCCTTATTAGGCTTTGTTATTGTTGTCAATACTATTTATTGACAACAGCAAATTGGAGACTTGTTAACACCTATTTGTATAGGTGCTGTTTACATGTAACCCAGACTGCAGACATCTGTTTTTTATTCAGGGAGTTGTATCCAAAATTGAGGAAATAAGCACTTTGATATTGATGTTACATCCTTGCACAGGGAAGTTGCATCATTTTGACTATATTTGTTTCTAATCCAGTATTGTTCAATTGGTACCAAAAATGTGCATAGATTAGGGTATTTTTTCATTGAATGTATTTGCTTTTAGAAGTTCCTATTTATTTTGCTATTTAATTAATTAAAAATCAGAAAGCAAGTCTATTAGAAATAACTATAGATGGATGAGGAAACTGATTTTGTTTGCCTTTACACTTGTCACCTCTAGGCTGAGGTTTTAGAGTAGGTGTTGAAAACTAGTATCAGCTTATATAATTTGATGGCTTTCAGTTTCTAAGAAAGAAATAGAAATATGCTTTTATTTGTAACTTTGTATCCTTGCTTAGTTAGACTCAATTGCAGTTGATAAGAAATTACTTCTGTGAAAGGAAGGAAATGTATGAGAAGCTTCGTAGGAGAGAGGCAGAATATAGGATTTGATGGAAGAAACATAAAATGAAGGAGGAAGTGAGAGGAAAAAAGCCATGGAGAGGAATGAGTAGGAGAGGGATGTGGAGGTGATCCTGCACTGGGAAAGCTGGAGGAAAGGAAAGAGAATATGAATATATGAATTGTGGAAACTGGAGAGTGAATGTTTCTGCAAATATGGCACTGCATTTTTATACTACTTGCTTAATTTCTTTTTATTTCATATGTTGTGCTGCCATAGCCTGTGACGTGTGCTGGGATAAGGGATAAGGTGCAGGGCATGGGCTTCTCTTCATATTCAATTAAAAGGTGTATTTCTGAACTTTTATGTGTAATTCTTGAGACAGAATCCTCAAAAAGTGTTGTAGTAACGTATGTATTAAGAAGGAGCAGTAACAGGGAAACGTGAGGTTTCAGTGTATCTTTATTTCAGCTGGAATAGAGTTAATTTTCTCCTTAGTAGCTGGTACAGTGCTGTGTTTTAGATTCAGTATGAGAATAATGTTATTGATAATATGCTGATGTTTTAGTTGTTGCTAAGTAGTGGTTACCGTAAGTCAGGACTTTTCAGTTTCCCATGCTCTGCTGGTTAGGAGGTGCACAAAAAGCTGGGAGGGACCATAGCCAGGGACAGCTGACCCAAAATGGTCAAAGGGATATTCCAGCCCATGGAATTTCATGCTCAGTATGTAATCTGGGGTGAGTTGGCTGGGAGCCACAGGTCACTGCTCAGGGATGGGCTGGGCATTGGTTTGTGGGTGGTGAGCAATTGTGTTGTGCATCACTTGTCTTTCCTGGGTTTTATTCCTCTCTTTTCCTTTCCATTACTATTATTATTATTAGATTTTGCTTTAGTTCAATTACAAAACTGTTCTTATCTCAAAGTAACCCTCGAGGTTTGCTTTCCAATTCTCGTCCCCACCAGGGCCAGGGGAAGGTGAACAAGGGGCTGTGTGGGGCCTAGTTGACAACCGGGGTTAAACCATGGCAGTGTCTGGAGGGAATCTTTCATAAACAGAACACTAAAAATATATATTTGGATAAAAAGCTGGCCAGCTTACCTACCAAATTTTGCTTCCTGCTTTCCTAAGGATGCGGAAAACCAAACAGACTCCAAGTCAGTGGTATTTTTCTGAATTTTTGGACTTTAAAAACATGTTTGGTTTTCAAATTTGAGATTGTGGGATGTGTATGTAAATTACACTTCTGAAAATTAAGCCCTCGTTAAAATAGGTGTTAGGTTGTTGGATCAGGTTTGTGCTCTCATGGAGATGGGGTCATTCTCATGTAAAATCCTAGCAGCTAGTGACAAAGATGGGACACAACAGAAAGGCAGACAGAGGAGTGAGTGCAAGGCTGTGTGAAGCTCTGGCTTATTAATTCTACCTTTATAAAGATGTAAGGTGGCATTTTAGCAGACAGCTCACTGTTCAGTCTTCAGTCATCTTTGTGCCCAGGTGATCTAAGGCCAGGCCTTTCTCTCTGGCACTCAGTCACTCCACATGGCTCCCAAGCAACTTCATTGCACAGAAACCACAACACGCAGCACTCTTGTCCAGCCAAACTATTCCCTGACTTTTCCAGGTAGGAGCATGCTGTGAGTGTAGAATCTGTTGTTCTCAGGACTAATGTTGGTGATGCATTAGGAAGCTTTTCAGTGTCTTCCCAGCTGTGGTGTTCTCTGTGTTCATCACCCTGTCTGTTCCATGAGGTGAAGCTCAGCCCTCTCAGGGAGGCACAGCACAATTGTGCTGCTTCCAGCAGGACACCTGCTCCATGCAGGGCTTGGTCTGATGTTCACCACCAGTGGATTTTGAGCAAACACCTACAGGTTCCTTTCAGTAAGGGGCCAAAAAAAAAAAAAAAAAAAAAAAAAAAAAAAGAAGGAAATGGAACATTAAAAGAATTTGTGTTACAAAATCTGCTTTGCTGGGAGAAAAAAAAAAATTATTTTCTATGTATTTCTCTGTTTTGCCGTAGGGAACCTGGAGAGAAATTAAGTCATAGTCTGGGAAAAAAAAAAGAAAAAGCACAATAAAAAAACCCACAAAAGCCCACAAGTATTTTTATTAAAGTATGGCTATTTGGCTATTTTTATTCTTATTTTAGTGGTGATGTTTTTTAATCTACATATATTTTTATTAAGAGAAACACTGGGGTTGGGGGGGTTGTTTGTTTGTTTGTTTGTTTTTGAGCCTGGAAATAGTACAGACTGTCAAAAATAGCAGAGATACTTGTTATTGTGATTTGCTAATAAAATGTTGGAAAGCAGGACGGGTGTGTGTCTGTGTTTCCCCCAGCCCAGGAGGGGGGCCTGAGGCGAGGCCCCTCGGCCACAGCTGTGGAGCCCCCGAGGGTGGGAAGCGGCAGCGGGAGAGAGCGGGCCCGGGGGCCGGCGGCACCGACGCGGGTTTGTGCCGCCCCTGCCCCACAGTGACGGCCCGCTGAAGGTGAGAGGGGCTTATCGGGGCACAGGTGGCAGGAGTGCGGCTCTGGGGCTGCGGAGGAGCCGCCGCCGTGGCACCGGCTCGCCTTGTCGCCTGAGAGGGCTTGATGGGCCCCCGATGGACCGTGCTTCCCCCTCAGGACCACGGTCCCCACAGCGCAGCCCGGTATCCCGCACCCTCGGCAGCGAGGTAAGCCCGGCGACTGCCGATCCCAGCAGCTCTGTTATTGCTGCCCTCACCTCTGGTCTGTGCTCTCTTACTCTATTTACTTTCACTTGCTCCTTTTATCTTTTAATAAGCGGTATTGTTCCTATCTATATTTGTATGTAAATCAAGGAATTTGTATGTGCAGGGAAAAGGAGGTATATATTTAACAATGTCCAGTTGAGAATCAAATAATTCGGAGGCTTTTTTTTACTTCTCGCATTTATATACGGTCACTGTAACTGGCTGAGATTCTGTATTGCTCACATCAATGTCTACTCTGTCTTCACATAAACTTCAAACTTTTAGCAACTTCAGTGCTCAGATGGTAGGTAATACGTAATTCTCAGCATATGTGTTTCAGTGAGAGGAGTTAAAGAGAATCAGGTGCACCTTTTTACAGGCAGGGAATCATCACCTGGAAGTGATGAACCTGATGAAGTGTTATTATAGCAAACCTCATCCAGCTGGGGCACAAATGGTAGGAGGCTTGTGAGGGATGGCTGGACCTGTACCCCAGCTGGAGTGACCAGGTGTGTTGTGGAGGCACAGGGGCAGAAGTTTGGCCCTGAGGCAGAGCTTTTGATGAGTTGAGAACGTGAAGGTTTCAAACGGACAAGAAGTCATGGTCCCTGTAATGGTGAATAACTTCGCTGAGGGAAGGGTGGATTGAGGATGTGAAATAATTCCCTGTGCCTGCTGGAGATGGTTTTCCAGCTAATCCTGGCTGCCCTGGCTGGGAATTTTTTCAAGTCTGGTTGGGCAGTGGCTAGTGGACCAGCCACTACCTCCTTAGTAGTTCAGAAGCCACACGAGAGCTGTTAGTGAGGCTCGATGAAGGTAAGAAGGAGGAGGCCTCGTGCCAAGATAGAGTTTATTGTCACATGCGCCCCATGGTGCAGGCACTCACGCGTCCCAGGAAAGAGAGAGCGAAGGAGGCGGGCTCATTGCTTATCAGGGACCAGGGGAAGGGGGTGGATACAAGAGGGAAAACCAATCAGGGGAATGGGGAGGGCACATAGACAGCAAATAGGAAACGAGGGGTGGGGGACTCCCAGCCTGCTCCAATCCGGGACTGAGTCCCTCCGAAGTCTCTGGAATGAGGGGGAGAGGCTTCCCGGAGGGGGGCAGGCACTGGGAGGAGAGCAACAGATGATTGACTACATATTGCAACAGAGGGGAACAGGGAATTTCCCAGGCGGGAGATTGTACCAGATGAGGAGAAGTACAGGGGGAACTTGGGAAAAACCATTACAGAACAAATGATTATTAACAATAAGTAAAAACCAGAAAACGTGCCGCTACAAGGATGTTATAAATATGTAGTTTAATTCGAGGTTTTTTTACTGTTATAATGATACGGTTTGATTTAAATAAAGTGTGCTAAAAGGTACCCCCTTGTACAGAAACCAACGGTGGGGGGGTAGGTAACTGGCCTGCCGATAGAACAATAGATCTGTATTCTCCATATCAATGAGGGGTGGACCATGCTAAAGGGGCGCCAGATAATGATCACTAAGGCCCATCAGAACTGATTCAGCTCTTAGAAAATCCGATCACTCCATCTGACACTCGCTGAGACCAAACTCAGAAACCAAGACATGTTCGTCTGGCGGGAGCTTCAAGAATAATTCATGGACAGATCCAGAGATGTGACCAGATTTTCCGGAATTCTATTCTACTCTCACTCCAGGTGGACGGAAATCCTATCTGCATATTCAGACTGGACAGAAAAGTAGCCTTGGGGCCTAAAAACCTTATAAAAACTAACCTTCGAGAGATGGTTGGTGTGAACTATGGGGGACCCAGTGCAATAGAGGCTGGGGTCTTAGTTCACCCGGCAGCTCGAAACCCGGGCTCAGAGCTGTGGTTTGATTGTGGGAATTGTCTCTTTTCGATCTCATTTTGTCATTTTCCAAATAAACCTCTAAAACAGAATATTGGAGAACTGTCGTTTATAACAAGGAGAAGCCTTGGGGAGCCCTGATGGAGTGGAGAATGGGCTTTGGCTGTGTGAGAAGATGGCAAGGAATGGCTGACCTGGCTGTGGGTCTGTGACCATGCCCTGTGCACTATGTACCCCGTATCAGAAACATGGGTGATCCTAAGCACAGACCTAGGGCTCTACCTGCAACTCCTTGTGTCAGAACTTGCTCAAGTGTCTCCTCACAGTGTCGTTGCTGGTGTAGTTTGCTGTTATTTTAGAGGGGTAGGTGCAGAGACTGTCACTGACCATTAGCTTTTTATAGCAGTTTGCTACAACTTGTGACCATCCATCTCAGAGGTGTAAAAACATTTTCCTGTTCTATATGAAACTGTGCTCAGTCATGGCTGTAATAAATAGGTATGCTTTGTGCTGATAAAATTGAAGCAGTAAATCAAATAGTAATCAATATTTTAAAGTAGTAGTTAAAATGTAACTTTTTAGGAGAAAGGAGGGGGTGGAAGTCCCCCTTCTCCAGCAGATGTTTGGCTTTGAGATAATAGACAGAAGCTAAAATTGTCTAGTGTGGGAGAGTTTTGGGACGATGTCCAGGCAGTTCGGCCTTGAAGAAGCTAAAATTATCCAAGATGGTACAGTTTTAGGACAAAGTCCAAGTAAATGTTAATTAAAAATGAATTTATTGTTTTAGTGTACTATGAAATAATTTCAGATGTACATATATAGAACATATAACGCAATAACAAGTTAGTGGGCATGTGTAACCAGTGGGTTCATTGGAGGGGCACTAGAGGAGGAGGAGAGCCTTCCTCCCCACAACCCCCAAAGGTGGGGAAGACCACCAAAAATGGGTGGTGGAGTCTGCGCAGTGGAGGTGGAAATAGGTGGTGATAAAGGAGGAGACACAGATTTTACGAATCGAAAATAGGAGGGAATGGGACGTGGCATATGGCATAAAAAGGGCTAAATTAAATGTCATAATTTGTACATGGGACTAGACAGGTTCTGCCCATGTACCCCGTGGTATAAAATTTGCTTATGTATTAGAACCAATATTATCTTTTATTTAAAATGATTGTAACTATGCTGCTCAAATTAAACTTGCTGCTACGTTTGATTTGTTTGGGCTTTTATTTCTTTTGATTGAAATTAAGCAGCACACTCATTTATAACATGGCCTTTTTAGGGTGGGATGTATCTGATCAACAGAAAACCTAAGAAAAATAGTGTCACATCAGTATTTCCTAAAACATGTTTTTCCCAAGGATGAACCTTGTGAGCTACATACCGTGCTTTGTTAAAAATAATTGTTTGAAGTATCTTGTGTGCACGTGAATTGTCTTAATATAACAATTATTTGGAAAAAAAAGAAGCTCTTAGGTAATTCAGTTATCTTTTAAATCTTTTTACTCTATATACATAAAATATGCTGTAACATATTTGTATGAAATATGAATTTAATTAGATTTGCTTTTTTGAAGTGTGGAAAAGCCTTTTTAATTTTTTAGCTTAGAGCCTCTCATTCAGTTAGCAAAGGATGGGAAATGCTAAATTCGGTTTAGTCCTAGTCATGCAATTCAAGAGAAATCAACATAAGGATGGAGTTTTGGTCTTGGTGCTGCACCTTTAATCTTGTCTTAGTTCATGCTGGGCATTTATAAGCTCCAGCATATAAAGTTAAGTCCTCAGAGTCTGCCACAAGTGAAGTCTCATTTTGAAACATGAATGATTCAAAGCCCATCATGAAAATTTGGGAATATATAATGCTACTCTGTCATCTGGGGTGCTCCATCTCCCTGCATCTGCACCTGGATCAAAGCAGAAAGAAAGGCTTTTCTGAGTCTGGCACAGGAGCACTCTGCAAGCCAGTGGTAGTGGAAGTCAGTACTTAAAAATGCAGTGTCTCCTGGACAGTGCGTGTCTGTCCCTGGATTTGTACTCCTATGAGCAAATAAAAAAATTAGAGACTCCAAATCCTTTCCTGGATTTGATTATTCTGCCAAGAAGAAATTCTACAGGAGTCTGTAGACAGCTGGAATGACATAAAGCAGGCAGCTGTGTAATTGAAGTAGATCCAAAGCCAGTTGGTGGGGGCAGATCAGTTACCAAACATGGTATTTCATGCCAGGAGTCAGAAGTTGACCCTGCTGGTTAACAGACTTGTGCCCCAAGGTTGTGCTGTTATGTAAATACTAACCTACATTTGGGTTGGTTTGGTTTGTTGTTTTTTTTTTTTTTTTTCTTTTAATCCTAAAGACTGAATTCATAGAGCTATTCTATTTGACGTGCACAATGTTGGAAAAAATACAATGTACAGGAGAATATATGATCTCCCAAAATTATTAATGCAGAGTCACTATAATGCCATTGTAAATGGAACCATGGTAAATGAAATGACTGATCAGTTAGCAGAGCAAACTGTATAAAATTGTTTAGATCTCTAGTTTTGGGCTTTCTAGAGCATGTAAGACAATTTATGATTTTCCTAAAGAGTGTATCCTGGTGTTACTGATGGAGACGTAAAAAAATAGTCATGTATGTGAAGCTGCAAGGACCTCAGCTTTTGCTGTAGTTGGTAAATACAGATTTTTTTCAGACTGCAGTTAGAGGAGCCTAGGTAGTGCTGTGTACAGGAGGGACAGCTGTGTTTTCTGCACACAGAGATGACTCAGAGTTGCACACAGGTTGAACCAGTTCTGTCCTTCAGAAGCCTCTGCACTCTGGAGCAAAAGCCACTTGTTTCCTTCCTCTAGTTTCTTTTCATAGTTAGCTGTAGCAGCTCCATTCCAGAAGTGGTTTCCTGGGCCTCAATGTCTAGAGCCAATGGGTGTCCCCCTGCTTTGCTTTGAAAGCTGTGGCCATTTAGTCTGCAATTGTGTGTGCTCAAGTCATTTGAGCTAAAATACAGAGATGGTCCTTGTGTGCCTTGTGGCTACTAGAGGTCCCATTCTCAGCTGAGAGCCCTCAACACCAGAGTAGTGAAAAATGCTCACTTCCTGTGCTCTGAGCAAACTCCAAGTGCAGAGAGCGAGTGAAAGAGAAGCTGCAGCACCTCTGGTAGGTGTGTTGACTGAAGGGCTTGGCTATCCCCACAGGAGGAGCTTGGTGCCTGGTTCCAGGTGACAGTTCAGGGCTGCTTCCAGAGGTAGACACTCTCCCACGGTCCAGTACAGCACTGAAGGAAAGAAGCCTCGAAGAGGAGTTAGGCTTCAGGTATGCATTTTTTATTCTGTGAGTTATCTAGGGTCTATTAGTAATTATGAAAATGTTTTTCTATTATGTGTAGAATGATTTGAGGGCTATGATGAGGTGCTGAAAAGCACTTGAAAAGCTTTTAAAAATTTTTTTTAATGGTGGGGAAAAGCACCTGCAGCTGTTTAGTTTAACCTGGTGTAGTAGGTCCCTACTCTTCAGTGTCTTTTTTGTAGGGATGGAATGCACTTCAGAAGGCAGTCTGTTTGTTGGATATACTAATTACTAATTGTAGAGTTGCACCAAGGGTTTTGAACATTAGCACATATCAAAGTTGCTGGTTTTAGTGGAAAAGTTCTTAGAGCCTGCCAAACATGGGTGGGATGGACCCATGTGAGGTGGCATAGACTGCGTACCATAGCACAAACTAAGTGCTTGAGATAACCTTATCAGTGAGATACATATGTTCATAAGGAAAGCGCCAGCTTTCACTTTTCATAAAATACTGTGGAAAAAATGGATGCAGTTTTCATGAAAATAAAAAGTTTGCTTTTTGCATCATAAGTGCCAAGGAGGCAGAAAACGTAAGTTTTTATATTCTACCTAGGAAAGTATGGTTTGGGGCAGATAGGACAGGGGAGGTGGGGTCTCAAAACAGCATTGATCTTCCCAGAAATGGAAAAACCTCTGAACAAAATCTCTAGGGAGCAGAATGAAGATAAATGTGCTAGTACACCTCTCTAAATTGTCAAACAAGGGAGTATGTTTGCAAGAGTCTGTGGGTTCCTTTCTACTGTCTTTTGATGCAGATTTCTTGCTTTGTTCTCCTCACTCCAAACTGTACTTCCACTCAGATTTTTTCATTTCAAGGAGCACTGACTGTTTATTTCTTTTAAAATTCAATGTAAGAATTCCAGATGTTCATTCTGTTTGTTTTGAAAATCAACAGGCTACAGACTGTTGGAAATATCACTGAGATGATTTTTTTTCCCCATTGATAATGATGAACATTTTTTCTGTTTAATGGCTTTGGCTCCACTGAGTAAAGTAAAACCTAATGGGTTGTTCATATGAGTTTCACTTTTGATAAGTTCAGGTAACAGTTACATGGGCCAAAAAGCCCTGTGGGGAAATAGAGGCTGTTTCACCACTGAATGTCATGCCAAGCCCATGTGTCTTTAGAACTATCCGTGCAAGTAATTTATGTCTAGTGTTAAAGGTAGACCAAGCAGGATCTCCCACCACTGAACCTATGTGCTGCTAGAAAACTCTTATTAACAGAAGAGACAATAAAAATCTCTTCTGTCAACTTAAACCAAAATAAAAGCACAGCATTACTTGAATGTGACAAAAATGGCAATGCTGCCTGCAAGTTTGGGACATGTCTTTTGGGACATGTCCCAAAAGACAATGTCTTCAATGTCTTTTGGGACAGACTCTTCATGACAAAACCTGCACTAGCAGTCTGCATGCCTCAGCTTCAAGCCATTTCTGTAATTGAAATTAATTAAAATACTTATGACCTGGTGTGATCTGAAGTGTCTGTCTCTGCCTTTTGTTGCTGTTGTTACTTCTCATATAAAAGGGGATGCCTGGTCTTTAATAAACTACATGATCTGCAGGAAATTGGAAAGATTCTGGCAGAACAGTGTTAATTTGGGAGACACAGATCAGCAGTCCAGCAGGTGAATTTTAGTGAGGAAGAGGACTGACCTGTCCTTGTTAGTATTTTTGTGAACATTAGAGCTTCTTCAAAAACATGCTGAAAAATCAGAGCGCTGGATTTTGGGGCTTGCTGCTAGCTGTTTAGGAGCTGCTCAGTGTATCTTAAGTAAGTGATCCACTGCACATTGCTGAAGCAGCCTGATGGGGTTATTTGAGTGGTGATTATTAGGGAGACACCTTCTTTGCCCCCTTAACAGATATCCAATATACAGTACGTTTAAGAGGAGGCTGCTGACAAGGTACTACTTATCTGCAAGTGGCAGATAAATACTTTTCTAAGGCTGTGGTGGATGTAACATTTCCTTCTCCTTCTGCAAAACATAGCCTGGAAGCAACACCCTGAGTGATAAAACTCTTACCCTCCAAATGGCACTGACAGGAATGTGGGATTCCCAGTCTCACCAGGTAACAGGGCTGACGGAAGGAATCCTTTGGGCTCCAGAAGGGTGACTAAAGGCGTAAAGGAGACTTTTTGAGCAGTCCCCACAGGGTTTGGCCTATGTTCCTGACTGCACCGAGAGAACATCTGTGAAAAGAATTAGATCCTTTCCCACCCTCTAGTGGAAGAATCAGTGAAAATCCTTTTTAAGACTGCAGCAAACAAATTTTCCTCCAGAAAAAATTGTGTTTTCTAGGTCTTTTCAAAAGGCACCTCTCAAAACAGGTATTCTAGTATCTTTGCTCATGTCTCCTACTTGAGCATCAAATGAGCCTCAGTGGGGCTTTCCTGGCAAACTGATAGAACACATGCCCCTAAATAACTAAATCAGTCTGATTCCATTTCTCTCCACTGCTATGAGCAATAGAGATGGTTCTCATTCAAGTAAATACACTTCACATGGAAATGCTTGCTGTGCTATGCATTACACCTGTGCCAGGACCTGAGCGTGTGTTCTGAAAGGTGTTTTCTCTATTGAATCTGCCCCTGAATTTAAGGCTGATAAAGCAGTTGACAAAATGAAGGGAAAAAAAAAAACCAACAAAATTTGTTAGGGAGCTCAATTAAACCATTGTATAGTAAGTATTATTAAGAAGTAACTGAAATGTTATTTCTCTTGGCTTTGGTTAGTACCAGTGTCTATCTTAGTCTGTTTTGAAACTAATTAAACCTAAATCTGCAAGGTGGTGTGCAATAATTAAGAAAAATAAGAATTAGTTAATAAATTAACTAATAAAATCAAGAAAAATTTGCTTGAAAACCAAAATGTGTGACTTGCTTAGTTTAAGGCTGTGACAGCTGCAGCTGGTCTGAAGCTGCACAGATAAATTTGGCCATAACTAAACCCAACTCGACTAGCCTAGCTCGTTAAAGAGTATAAGTAAACAAGTCCCTGGGTATGATAACCATAGGTTAGATTCGAACTCAAAACAGGAGATCCCATTCAATCCTGAATGCAGACATATCATTAGCCAGGGAACTGGGTGGTGCTGAGACCTCAGGTGTTCAAGCACGGGAATTTTGAACCCCCTATAAAAGGAGGGCAGCCATCAATAAATCTTGGATGTTGTTGCATGACCTCTGGTGTGTTCAGTCGTGTGCCTGTCTCCAACTGTGACCCTAACATAATATTAGACAAAAAAAGCTACAACTAGCTGTAGTTCTTCAGAATATATTTCTTCTTCTCAGAAGAAATGGAAACTCTGTATGGAAATTGAGCAAAATGAACTTCCAGCATTATCACGGGAATCTAAGAATCACTTGAAAAGCCACTTTTCTGTATTGAATCAAAACTAGTGGTTCGTTAGCAAGTTAAGACATTTTACTTGGTAACAAAGGAAAGCTAAGAATGTTTAAATGCTCCTTCACACAGGTTTCCTCTTACCCTACCCAGCCTATTACACTTTTTTTGTACTTGTAGCAGCTTTGTTTAACAACTCCCTAGAGAAACAGGGAACAAAAGATTACACAGAAGCTTTGTAAAAAAAAAAAAAAATCTAAAACCACCAAATTAAAAAAAAATTGAAAAGTTCTAAAATGTTATGTATGCCTTTTCAAATCAATTTTTATGCAGCTGCTTTTAATCAAGCTTTCAAAATGTTTATGTACAGTAAAATTTTCCTGTACTTAATAGCTATGTACAGCTATTGCCAGACCAAAAGAAAGGTCATGTTAATGTCCTAGTATAATTTTAATTGCATGAAGTAAAGATTTTCTCTCCTTACCAATTTTTCTTTCTAATAACTACTGCAGCTTTCTTATGCTCTGTTGAAATAACATATAACTGAAACTGTTCTCAGGCAGTACAGTTCATGCCAGAGGTGTGGTTTGCACTCCAGCACGTGTTAAGTACTTTGGAAGTGATGCACTGTTTACTTTTGAATTTTATTCAGTAAAAACGTAAATAGGGCGGTGATTTTGAGGGCAGTGACTTTAGAGAAAGTTATGTGTAGAGCTATAAAATGTTAGTCAGGATCTCTTCTGATCCAAATACTAAAGATCAGCAGAATTGAGACGTAACATAATAAAATTGTATCTGATCTTCAAATGCCTTAGCTAATTAACACATAATAGAAACGAACTAATTTGTTACATTATTCTATTTAAAATCCCTTATCATGCATGTACCTGGTGTCTGAGCACTGTCTAGTCTTGGGCAGCTTTCAGAATGGTGTGAAATGTCCTCTAAGGCTTAGCAAGACACTGATCAACTTGACTTATTTTGCCATGTGGGTTTTTACTCACAAAAACTGAGCACATTCATGAAAAGTCTAGATTCATGCTTATTTTTAAATATAGGCTTAAAACCCTAAGTTCTCACTGAATTGTAGTAACTTAAGGGGCATTAAGCATCTGATCACTTCATAGGCAAGATACAGAAATTACGAGTCACTACTGTGAGAAGTTGCTGGACATTTGCTAGGTGGTATTTTTTTGTTGTCTGATCCAGTATCCCAAAATATGAAGTGACATTGTGTGTTTGGAGGTGCCCCATGATTGGCATCATGTCAAGCTGCAGTGCAGATGCCCTGTAGCTGTTGTGCAGGGATGGCTGCTGTGGCCAGGGCAGGCTGGCCCATTTCCCATGGTACTAATTGCTTTTAGCATGCCTGAGCTGTGCCCCTGCCGCTCCACTGGGATCCAATGGCTGTCCTTTGTTTCCTGTCCTGTATTGTCCTGCAGTCCTTCTCCCATGTCACATTCATATGTCAAACTATTGTGCAGCACAGCCTGATTTCTCATGCTGTAAAAAACATTATTTTCAGATAGAGGAGAACATCTAGAATGGAATTAAAAGTCTGACCCTGAGCTCTCCGAAGGACAGGGTTACACATCTCTACCAGATGTTCTTCTGAAGGAGCTTTGACCTATGCTGTACTCTTTCTCTATTTTGATCTAAGCATTCCCGTCTTTGCAAAACCTGAAAATCCTTCTCTGTGGCCTGTTTCAAAGGAAGAGACCATGTCTTCATTGCTGTAGACTATTTGTCCTGCCTCAGTTTAAGCATGGCTGTGGATCCTAGGGCATGTTAGAGCAGCCAGGAATGAACTTCGGTTTGAAAATTCAAATGTCCCACATCAGTGTCTGGAAAGATGGACAGGCAGATACCTGCCCTCACTGTTATTTCACTATTGTTTTATCTAATTGTCTCCCTGCTCCATGCACTTGACAGCCTAATCTCTTCTCCGGTACCCATCTCTGGCACAGTTTCATCCCCATAATTCCCTGGCAGGGGCATAGGATCATAAAATAAACCCTAAGGGCTGGGTGTGTGCAGGGATCCTGGCAGAGGGGTGCTGGAGAGCAACACTACAGGTCTTCATAGGTTTTCTGCCCAAGAGAAAACCCTAACCAGTCATGGATAACCAGCAAGCAGAGTACTCTGGCTTGATGGGTATTGTGTCAGGGAGCTTCCTTTTTGCCCAGGCCACTGGGACTACACTTCTGCTTTTGGAAAGGCCTGGTGTAAGCAATCACTCTCTCTTTCACTAATTGTATCAGTGTATTGATAAAAATTTTCTCCTTTATACCTTGTCGTTTGAAATCTGGAGGCAAGACCCAGCAAGGTTTCTTCACGCTACCTTCTCTTTCAAATCCTGAGCAGGGTTTTCCTCTCAGCATTCTCAGTCCATATGTCCCAAATTATTTTCCCGTAAAACTGCTGCTGCTGCGAACAATACTTCTGCATTACCTTCCTGTAGTGTTGATCCCTTGTTTTCACAGTAGCATTCCAGCTTTTGATTCAAGGAGGACACCTTTACATGAAGTGTGCAAATATAATAGAAAATGTTATCTATAATAGAAAATGTTATCTATGTTGCTTTAACTGTCTTGCTGCTTTTGTTTTAGCAGGGCCGTGACTGTTGCATTGCTTCTGAACTGTGGCCAAAGTAAATGACTGGGGTTTTTTTTGTTTTGTCTTCAGTCATGAACTTTAACAATAGTTCTTTCAGCAGCACATGAACAATAATATTAATTTGTATTGTTTTATTCAGCTGCTGCATGAAAGGATGACATCAGTTTTGGTTTTAATTCCTTTGGTGTATTTTTCTAAGACACCTGTTACATGGAAGAAGAGCTAAAGACATTTCTTGGAGTGGCACCTCCAAGTACTAAAATAGTTTGTTCTCTGTTGTGTATGGCTATACGTCCTACAGAAAGCTTGTGAATGATGGGCTAGTCAGAATCCAGGCATTAGAAATACTGCAGACAAAATACAATACCAAACTGTCTCACTCCTGTGCTTCCCCCAACTTCTGTTGTACCCAGCCAATGCTGGAGCCTCTCCTCTGCCTGAGGCTCACGTGAACAAGCACGAAGTGGGACATGTTGCCTTTCCAAGCACTGGATCACAGTGTTCCACTGAAGCTCCTCTGTACGAGGCTTAAGGACACAGGTCCCCTGGCAGTGCGAGGGAGCAGCTGCTGCAGCAGTCATGATGAGTGCACTGAGCAGAGGCCAGCTAGAATTAAGTGTATTTGCAGGCTGGCTGACCTTGCAGTGCAGGGGGCTGGGTCATATGTTCACATGTTGATGAGAGAGAGACAAATTGGAAAATGTCCTTAAAAAGGGGAGAAAGGGTAGTGGATGAGGACAGGAGGGGAATGACACTGAGGAGAAGCTGGGAGAGGTGGGAAAGGGTCGCTGTATCGGACAGTGCAGGCAAATGCAAACATAAGGGGAAGTGTAGGAGATGGCAGTGGGTGTAGGCCCATCCACTGTCCTTAGGCATTGTCCATGTGCCATGTCCTGGTACCTTCCAATAGAATAGGAGTTTTTATTTCTGTGACACCTCACAGCAACAGAAAAGAGATTCCCACATCACCATGCTGAAGTGAGCCATTCTGGCACCTGTCTTATCAGTATGTTTAATTCCATAGCTTGGACTTTGTTCTTAGCACCAATATTCAGCACTGGATAACCTCACTGAAATACAAATGTGAGAGCAGGACCAAAAAGGTTTCCAAAGCTTCTCCTTGCTCAAAGGCTGGCACAGCAGGTATCTAATTGTACATTGATATGGTAAACTCTATATATGATAGCAGAGAGTAGGAACTTAGGTGAGTGCTTCAGCTGGAAGCAAAAAACTGACATAAGGAATTTCTAAGCTAATTGAAAAAATGATCCATAAAGTTCAAATAGGGGTAACTTACATCCCATCCTAAATATGCAAATTACTCAGAGAATGTATTGATGGGGTGTTCTTTAGGACACCAGCTTGGTTAAACAGGATGCTCTTTGCAGCCCTTTCTGTGCAAAGGGCAGAGCTTTCTATTCATCTAGCCAAACATTTCTATATAATGAAACTGCTTTCCATTTCAAAGCAAAACTTGAGGTTATTTTATGTTTTTCCTTTTCTGTTAGGAGAACTCTACGGTTCTTTTAAACAAAAAAGAGAAAACTACTAAGGTGTGTTGGGTGGTAGTTTGGTTTCACTCTTGGGAAGAGGAGTGAAAGGTTTTTAATGTTATTTTTCCATGTGATTCTGTAATTAAATTGACTTAACACTATCTACATAGAGCTTGATATAGTCCACTTGGAGAAAATTCAAAAGTAGGTGTAGGATGGGGTTTTAAATAAATTGTCTGTTGTGTATTTGCCTTGCTCTTTTTTTACTTCCCTTTTTTTTTCTTTTAATCAGTTTTATCAGCTCCTACCTGTTTTCATAATTCTCATTGTGGAATTTGCTGAAGTGTTTATTAGTGTTTCATGATATAAATGTTTTAACTCATCTCTTTTCTGGGTGATTTAGGGCTGAATTAGCTATGTCAAAGAGGAAATGTCTGTTGGTTGCTCTGTGATTCTGTCTGTCAAGTCCAAGACTTCATGGCACATACAAATCCAGATATATGTGGAAGGAGCTCTTGGCTTTTGGGTTAAACCCTGCTATTGGAAAAGTTGCTCCATCTGTCTAGGCTTAGTTTTTACCTCTCTGAAATATAGATGATGGTAGCACTCCAAGTGAAAGATTTCTTTCCAGTATTCATTTGTGACCTTCACACTTCTGACTCTCCATTGTGAGTGGGCACATTCCTTGCCCAGCAGCATCCAGGTGTTGTGGAGGAAGCAACCCAAAGAGCTGTGTGGGACAGGAAAAAGCCGTTTGGAACTTTACCAGTTCCTTCTACACAGACCCCTATGAACAGGGGTTTTCTTGTAAAAGGAGAATATTAGGTAAGATGCTGAACTGAAATACAGCCTGTACTAGACATACTGGGGTAACTATCCTATTTGTACCTTTCCCCTCCCCCATGTAAAGGAAAGAGGATTCTTTTTGAAAAATATTGTGAGGTCTCAAAGTGAAATGTCTGGGAGGATATTATTTGTCTTGTGGTGTTCATTGGAAAAAAAAATTGAATGCAAGAAAAAATGGAATGAGAGGAAATGTGAAAACAGTGGGAAGACAAAAAACTGCTTTTAGCCTTAGAGCAGTCATTGATTCATGAAAGCACAAGGATAATTCCTCATTGTACAGCTTTCAGAAAACAGCTAGAATATTCACTTTGAGTTAAAGACTAGAAAAATGCTAATGAACTGACAGAAGCCAAAGAAAAGTCAGTTAAAAATGCCAGTGGTTAGAGGACTAGACAAATAGCTGTTAGGAAAAGACAGGGGAAAGTAGTGAAATGGTGGAATGGAGCATGAGCAAGGAAGAAACATAGCTGTCAGAATTGAAAAGGAAGATAAACTTAGAGAAAATTAAAATTGCTTTTGTAGCTCAAGTTCAGAAAGAGAAATTCCGGGAAAAAAATAGAGTTGTAACTTTGGGTTTTTTCCAAAAAGATTTTTTTTGAAAATCTGTTTTTTTAATTTTTATTTGGTTTATTCTGAGGAATGATCTAGATAACATGGAAAAAGAAATTCTTTCTAAAAATGCTAAACAATGCATTTGAATATGCTGTACAGACAAAAGGTTTTACAGTATCTTTCAGGCCTTCAGGCTTCAATTACCTGAATACTGTTGTAATCATGGCCTTGAAATGTTGCTAATTGTGAGGACAGCTCTTATCTTATTTATGCATTTGTATTCTGCAAAGAAAAACTAAATCACAGTTATAAAAAAATGATAAAATTATTAAAAATTGCTTTTCCTAGGTTTAATATTTATTAATGCCTTTTATAAAATTATTGTATATTCTGACTTAGAAAATAAAATTCTTGAGGAAAGAAATGATGCATAGGATCTTGCATGGAACAATTGTGGTAAAGGATCATAATATTTTGCATTTGTGCAAAAAGACTAGAGTAATTTGAAAGCAGGCCTGTGCCAGTAGTTAGATGTGTAACTTATTTCAGAGAGAAATAACAAGAAAGGGGACTTACTCAAGGTCAGGTGGCCTCAAAGAAAAAAATGGAAGCTTTTTGCTTAACTGAAGCCCTCAAAATAAAGGCTTTTTTTTCTTGTTATGAAAGTGGAAACTGGATCAGTGCTGTGCTTATGAATTGCATAAACTTTAGTCGTTCTTTCCCAAATTCTTCACTTGTCTTCGATTCCATTGAAGAAACCAGAACAGTGCTTGCTTGAAACAGCTCCAGCGTTCCTTTGCTAGTGAGCCCAGTTTGATATTATGCAACTCTCTGTGAATATTAACTGGCGCGACCCTGGGTAGCTCCCTTTTGGGAGGGCTCTGAGGTTGATGGGGATGGGCACACAGCTCTTGCGTGCTATATTTGGCAGAGCTTGGGTCCATCCCCCTGTGTCCTGCCAAGAGCAACTGGTCTGTTTGCTCCTGTACCTCCAGGGCCATGGAAGCTGGATAACCTCTCCACTTGAAATGCAAAGGGACAGGAAGTCTCCAGTAGTAAGCACAAGGGGGTTGTTAGAGCTCTGTGCTGCTTTTTTTCCATGTTTCCATTCAAAGGAAGTCTTACTCACTGAGTAGGAAAGACTGCAGGGCGTGGTGGAGGAAAGCAATTGTGACAGGCACTTTTCCTGACTGTATTGCTAAAAGCATGGAAATTGGGGCCATACTAAAAGGTTGTGAAACAGGGGTTTTTAAAGGACATGGCACCAAAATTCACTCATGAGATCCCAAAGGAATTGTGAACAACCCATAAGAATGCAGTTAGGAATGGCAATCCTATGAATGGTACTTTGGCCATTAGTCATTCTCTTTTGTTGTTTAGTTCTCCCCAGTATCTTTATGCATATATGTATTATTGTGACACAATATTTAAGCTGCACTGTGGCTCTGCACTGCATGTTACCATATTGAGCTAATGAGAATTACTAATCCTCTTGAAGTCCTAGTAACCTGCTTGCCACCTATGCTCAAAATGTTTCATACCCATACACAGATTAGTTTGGAATTAGTCTCGTGTATGAATTCAGTTGTTACTTAGTTGTTCACATATAATCCTTTTAATTTCCCCAGTATATTATCATTCATTGTCTTTCAGTGCAAACCCCTCTTATTTACCAGGTGTTTTCCTCAGTTGTTCTCTGGAATGTTTTCTGGCTTGGCTCGGCCAAGGGCATTTATGAGGTGTGGAACCATGATATAAAGCTAGACGGAGCAAAAGAGTTTGAAAAAGTTACTGGATAGATAAAGAAAGGGAGAGATGGCCATGGATTGAACTAGGTCTTAAAATTGAGGTTACTTCAGACTGGCTCCTACTCTGCATTTCACAGTTGAGTCCAATGGTAGAAGATGTGACATGACTACCTGCAATCCTGAACTCTGAAGCTGCTGATTATGTGGCACTGATGATTTGTATGGGGGTAAGAGCCAGCTGACCATGTGGATGTGGCTTTAGATTGCTTTCTTATAAATAAGGCTTAGTATGGCTCGGCATGGTATGAACAGGAAGTGCCAGGCCAAGGAACTATCACTTCAGAACATGTCAGAAGATGGAATTAAGGACTGAGACAGATGCATATATTTCAGTGCCTTCACATTTGGCATCCCTGCACAGGCAAGTGATCACAGCTCCCCTCACACACCTTGGATCCTCAGGAAAAGAACCAATGTTGTCATGAGTAACATACAGAAGACATAGGTGAATGGTATTTTAAGCCTAGCTAAAAATAATTTTTCCATGCACTTCATAGACTGGTGTAGTTGGCTTTAGTGCTTGCAACTGCTCTGTCCACACCTCTTCAGTGACTGCCACGCGCTCCGTTCCTCATCTTTTAATTGGCAAGCTCGCCTCTCTTTTGCCTCATGTAATGTGTGAGCCATGAGAAGAGCCTTGCCTTTGAAGGAGCCATCACAGAGATGATGGCTTTGAGACTGTTTCTATTGGTATAAGTCCACAATACAAGACTCCTCATATTTCTAAACACTAAGAACGTAACTCCTGGGTTCGGTCTGGTTAAGTAACTGCCCAGGCAGATCATTGTGATTTTAGTTACTCTTGGGGATGATAAAGCTATACCCACACAGAGACCTAAATGCAAGAGAGTCACAAGTAACAATTTGATGTCTTCCAGCCAATCAAGATTGTTCAGTATAATTTGTTCTGATTTGAGATCTTTCTTTTTTTTCCATTGACCATTTATTAACAGAAACATTCAATGTCCTTTGTTCTAACTATTCGCCCATTTCTGTATAAATTTTTTCTGAGTCACATCCCAAACCATACAGACTCCTTTCATTGCCATGACAACAGCAAGGCATGCCAATGTTAGCAAAGTCTGCTGGAAAAAGAGAAGTCAGTAAAATCAAAACACAGTTAATTGAGGTATTTCAAATATAAATTCCTGTTTTCTGAAATGATCCAAAATTATCCTGCATTGTGGAAAAGTAGTTAAGAATAAGCCCTAGATAAATAGCATAGCCTCATGCTGGATGTTTGGTCTTGTCCTAGGCACTGCATTATAAAAAAAAAATCTTACAAAAATAGTGAGAGTGGAATTGATCATAGCCCTGGTGAAATGTTTGGATCATAAGAGGATGAAGAGGTAATGTGGTTACTAGAAAAGCAAAGAATAATTACTAACAGTTTCAGAAAACCATTTGATGTTAAATTGTGCATAGTTCTGTCATTATCATGCCTTTCTCTTCATTGCTTAAGATTAAAAGTGCATTTGATGGGATTACATAACAGTACATTTTAAACTAATAAATAATGCAGTCACTCATGCAAAGTAATAGGGAATCATTGATGTAAAACAGGTCTTGCAGAGCAAAGTGATGGAAGAAATCTGCCTTAGTCCAAGTGAAGCTGGGAAGGAAGAAATCGGTAGGCGGGACTTGAGAGGTCTGCAGTCATCATGAAGGATTATTTCTATTTTAAAGAAGAGGTGAGAGCACAGAGATAACAGAGGTACTATCTACAGCCTCCTTTCCCTTGAAACCTCCATGATCATATGGGTTTTTTCTTGGCCTACCTATCTGCTTTGAAGCTAAGATGGAAACTATTTTGGAAATAGAAATGGAGGATGAATGTCCTGCAGTCAGGGACATTATGGGATTAACTCTTTGAGATTTGTAGTTTTGAATACTTCTGCTTATGCTTGCTGTGAAGGAAGGGGAGAGGACGAATGATGTTGCCCACTGAAAAGCTGTGATTCAGGTATTCCTGGCCTATGTCTAGGGTTGTCCCATAAAACTCTTCTCAAATTTTTTTGTTACTTTGACTCTGTTACTATATAGCTGCAGGTGGCTGGAGGGCTCTGGTATGTCCTCAGGGTACCCAAATGAGTTTCAGGAGCCTCTGCAATTTCCGAAGGATGCAAGTGCTATGTTTCATTTAATGATAGTTGACTCTCAGATGAGGTGGCTGAATTGTGGTGACAGCCATTTGTAGTGTCAGAGCAAATGTAGACTTGTTCCCCTTATTTATATCCTTATTTTCAGACCTACTAGAGCACTAGTAGGCTAGAATGCTATTTGCTTTGTTTGTGTTCTCAGTAATTCCGACAATACTTGCCTGCTTGGTACAGCATGATGGAATAGGTCTCCTCATCCTGCATCACCTGCCATGCTAGGTTTTATTCCAGTTCAGAAGCACCACAGTCCAGCTGGCTGTAGATGCAGACAGTAACTCAGGCATTGGGGGTCCCGGCTCTGAAGGAGAAACAGTGGAATTCACTTGACTTACCAAAGATTGTATCTTGTTATCAAATATTAACAGTTGCTATCTAATAAACAAGCTTCATATGAGAATTCACAAAGATTAATAGCAATGGTCCTCCAGAATAACTTAAATTCTGACATCAGTGAGCCTCTGGAAACAGCCCCCGCACCCACCTGCAGTCCCGCATCCACCACCAGCCCTGCACCTGCATCCAGGCAAATGGCAAGGGGACTGCCCTTGACACTCAGTACTGCAGAGTGATTGATGGGCCGGGTCAAGACTTGACAAACAAAACAGAAAACCTTGTAGTTTTGTGAATTTAATATTTAAGTGTACATAACCTGAAAGCATTAGGCATTTGCAAACCTAAGAAATTCCTTGAGACTTGTAGAATGCTTGGCTGCAGGTGGAGCCTGGAAGCCATTAAAGCTGCAGTTAATGATAAGGTTTTGTCTTCATGTAACTAATGTGTGTGGGTGTGGGGAAGTGAGCATGGAGAAGAGCACATGCTGCTGAGTGTGTCTGTCTATTCTACTTTCTCTTGTGTGGAATGGCAGATCTGCTGGACATGTCTGCACAGAATGTGTTTTCATGTATCTGTTGATTTTTTAAAAAGTTTATTTCTTACACAGCATCCTTTAGCTGACACATTTGAAATACTTAAGGAATGCTTTAAATTGTTTTTATAATTTACCCCATTTTTGGTGGTATTTGTTAGCACAGGTGGTCTCATCAACAAAGAAGCTGCTTATTCATAGCAGAGTTTGACTATGACTTTAGCCAAAAGATTAGCTAGTGTAGTCAGAGCTACAAAACTAAAATATTACAACTTATTGAACAAAAATGGGTTATCTTGACCATCATCCTATGGGTTGATATTACAAGGGTAAATTGCTAACAGACTTTTTTCTTAGTCTGTGATTTTTAGCTTGGTTGGGTCAGACTTTTCAAAACAAGGCATTTGGGTTTTATTCTGATGCAAAACACTGTGCATCCTTGAGTTGCCTTTTAGGGGTCAGAATGAAAAGCCATCAATACCTGGGATATGTCTCCAAACTGGCCAGTGACATTTAGTCCAATTTTGGTTGGAACTTACATCATGAAATGCAACAGTCCCTCCAGGGAGCTGAGCTCCACCCTTAGGGACCTCCTCTAACACTTCATAACTCAGAATAAAGCATTAAGGCTACTGAGGAGAGATCCAGGAGACAGGGGCCATAGGACAAGGACATGAGGATGGGATCTCTGGTTCACTGGTACCGTGCCTGAGCCAGCTATCAGCCCATGCCTTGGGAAGGAAAGGCAGGAGCAAGTACAGAGTAAAGTGTCCCCAAATATTGTAGGGCTTTCTGTGGGCTGGGGCATTTTTCAAGCAGAGGAGGTGTCTTTGGTAAACTGATTTTTTTTTCTTTCCTGCATTTTTCCAGTCTCTTTTTGAGTCCAGATAAACTTCTACTATATTTTGTCCTACATCGAGGTGTTCTACGGCTTGATTATATGTGAATGAAGAAATATTCTTTTCCTTGTTCTGAATTTTTCATCTACTAGTTCCTCTTGTTACATTCTAGTTCTTCCACTGGAAGAGTGTAAACACTCATTTCCTGTTCACCTATTTCACATTGTGATAAATGGAAATGATTCGTGCTAACTAAATTGTAACTATATCAATATTTTAGAAAATAATTCTTATAAAGTAAAAAAGGAAAATATAAGTAATTAGTGTTACAGAACAAATGGGCCCCTTTTTGTAGATGTTTCATGAGAAAATAGAATGCAGGATGTAGTTTTGATACAAGCCAAATCCCAAGATAGAATGGCCTTGGGATTATTGGAGGATCGGCCTTGAGATAGACAAATTTGGGATGATTCCAGGTATGGAATCTAAGTTGTACTTTTAATAAGGCTTATTTTTAGAATATAATGCTGGCTTATATAACATAAGGCTTGGGGCATGTGTGCAACCTGTGGGGTTGTTTAAAGGACAGTCATGCTGATGAGGAGCCTCTGTCAGAAATGACCACTGAAAGAAGATAGAAGACCTCTTAGCAATAAATGAAGCATGCGACATGAAGTATAGTGGCGTAGATTTTTAGAATCGAAAATAGGAGGAGATTTACTGGAAATATTGATGAATATGTATAAGCATATAGTATGTAAGTTTAGTTTGAAGTGTCCTGCTCTGTACGTGAGGTAGGGTGAGAAGCCCTCTCTGTACCCTGGTCAGGTTTACATCCCGGTTGGTTTTGCTTGTGCTTTATCCAAAACTTAATTATACTCAATTAATCACTGCCAAACTTTATATTGTATTTTATCTCAATTAAAATTGCTGCTAAATTCAACTTTGTTTTTTATTGGATTGGACACACAGAATTTCATTCATAACAACATCACCAGTCTTTGTAAGCTTCCACTGTATTCCTATTTTAGGCTGATATACTGAAACATATGCAGTCCCTTCTTGCAGTTTGTACTTGCTTCTTGTCAGTTTTCCCACTTACTTAGTCTATCAATGTCTACTGATTCAGTCATGACATCCCTAATATTGTATGGACTTAACTAATTCATGAGGGTATAACTGAGAATTCTCACTGTATTGCTTCTTGCTACTGTGGCCTCACTGATCTTGATGTGCCATTGTTGCTGCCACCATCTAAGCTTGTGACAGTGTTCACTGTATCCTTTATCGTTCTTTAGACTTGGAATTTCATTCCTCAGTGACAGTTTTACTATTCGTTGTAAGTTGTTCATTTTGTTTAAGCAAACGCTTTAATATACTCCTGCTTGTCCACTGATGCGATTCGTTCTGCCTTTTCTGCGCTTTTTGTCTCGGCATACAGCATCCATTTCTCTTCTTTTCACTGACTGTCCAATATATCAATTCCATCAGGATCCCCACCCAAACTAGGTGCTTCGTTTCCCTGGCCTGTTTTTCTGGTCGTTTCTATGCAAAAAGCATTTATCTGCTCCTCCTCGCGCTTGCAGAAGACCGATTCCCAGTGCCAGCAGCGCTTCCATCTTGCCTGGACAAGCCGTGCCCGCCGCAGGTTTTGCCGCCGCTCCGCCCTCGGCGACGAGCCGCGCGTGCCCGCGCACGGGAGGCGGTGGCGGGCGGAGGCGGGGAGCGGCCGGCGCTCTCGCGAGAGCCGCGCGGTAGCCCCGCGAGATCGGCGGCTCCCCGCCCGTGTCGTGTTTTCCCTGTGACAATCCGGGCCGCGAGGACGCGGCTCCCGGCGGGATCTCCGCGCCCCGCTCCCCGCGCCCCGCTGGCCCCGTGGGGCTGCCGGACCGAGCGCCGCCGCCTCCTCCCGCCGCTGCCTGGTGAGCGCGCGGCCGCGTGGGGCTGAGGAGCGCGGGCAGGGACGGGAGGCCTGGGCGAGCCCAGGGCCGGGGGGCTCTCCCCGCGCCCTCCCCGCGCCCTCCCCGCCCGACAACACCGCGGGGGCAGCAGCTCCAGCCGCGGGCGCCCGGGAGCGGGAGAAGGTGCAGGCAGCCGTGAGGAAGAGGGGAGGCAGGTGGGGCCGGTCAGGTGTTACTGCCCTGTTGCTGTGGGTGGGAGTAGGACGGGAGTCCTCCGGCAGTTCTTCTCCCTTCGTGGGGGCTTTTTGTGCCTCTTAAAAGCGGTATAAACTGTACGAATTTTGCATTGTGCTTCGGCTGAGGTCTTCGGAGCCTGTACTTTCCCCCATGAACCTCATGAATGCGGTTGTAGTGGGGCCGCGCAGTTTCCTCTAAGTATTAAATGTATCTATGGCTACGTGCATCCCAGGTAGACCCGTAGGTGTCACAAAATTTAGTCTGAAATTTGTCATATTTACCTTCATCAACTGTGTGCATGACTGTAGGCAGGTGTTCGTATATCTCCAGACCTGTTATCTGAATTGCACCGTCTTCCCATGGCGTATTTGCTGGCTCTCGCTTGCAATACTGAAACATTATATATATATATTTTTACTTAGAGATGATTTTTTCTGTATTTCAAAGTGAAGTCCTAGCAGGTGTTTTGTTGTTGTGTTTTGGGCTTTTTTTTTAACTGCATATGGGTAATTTCATTCAGATGTTGGTGTACACAAGCTGCTTTTCATTTTTAAAGGGCAAAATTCATTTGTTATGCCCTCTCCCTTTCACGGTGTATATAGAAGAGGTTTAGTGCAGTTGAAACATTTTCATTTCCGTTGATATATATCTAAGCTGATTGTTTCCTCATGTAGCTGGAACCATATGCTCTGTATACATGTATACATATCCTGTATGTATCTGTATATGTAAACGTGTATATTGTCTCATGAGGTTGATCAGATTTGTAGTTTAGCAGAGTGTTCTATGCTGGTATTTCATAATAAAACCTCAAAGCTCTAAGTTTACATGTGCTGAATTTAATGCTCCTTGTTAGAGACCCCTTATATACCACATCTGCTCCACTGGAATGTGGGACTGCAGAGGACTTGGATCTGAGGGTTAAGTCTCACATAATTTTGGGCAAAAATATAATAGGTGTTTAATCTGGAAGGGTAGACAGTATACCTGGTCAGTCTGCTACTGCTTCCACATTCTGAGAGGATTCTGTTTTTTGCATGAAAGATTAGGACCTGTACAATGTCGTGCTACAGAGTAAAAGGGCATTGCCAGGCTCCTGTATCCTTGCACTTTTGTTACGTGGCTTTATCACAGTGGTTGTGTTTTAAAATGAAATATCTTAAAGCTTTTTGTCTCTGAGTGCAAACCTGTACTGAGGTTTTCTTCTCTGCTCCTGTGTTCTTAATTAAATATGTCATGTATGTTTTGTTCTTTGAACATTACGATTAAACACGTTTTTGTGGTTGGAAGTATATAAGTTGAAGGGGAAGTGGGAGTCTTGAAATTTTTTTTTGGAAACTATGTAGAGGAGGTGTTTATCTAATTGTTAATTAAGCATAGGGATGCAAAGTTTTTGACTTATTTTTGCCAAGAGACTGCTTGGCATAGTAAGGATATAACACAGCCTTTTTAAATTCATTTAATCTGTGAATTGAAAAATAGTTTACCAGTGAAAACTTCTTGTTCTGCTGTTTCAGAACTGAATTGAACGGATACTAGTTGATTAGGAAACAGTTTAAGAGACTTGACTAAAGATCTTTGTTGGTTTTGCCTTTAATTTGCCAGTCTGAGGTGGCCATAAACCTTATTTTTCAAAGAAGTACAAGGCTGCTCTGCATATTTTAAATTATCCGTAATGACTGACGTAGGACCATTTTAAAGATGGGGAAATCTAAATGTAAAATTAGCAATATTTGTGTTGTACTAGTAAAATTATGTATGTTTAAGTACTTTCGTTTAAGGTGTTAAGACACACGTGGTATTCCAGTTTTCTTTCTGTTTTTAGTGTAATTATTCTTCTTGTAATACTCATGGGGTAGAGATACACTTATCTCCATTTTAAAAATAAGTAACGGAGACAGAAATTATATGTATTTCAGGTAGGCTTGGTGGAGCAGGCATTTGATTTCTGGTCATAGGTTGTTAGGAAGTCATTAGCCTTTCAGTACAACAGTCGTAGATCCTGTACAGATACTTAATCTTCCCCTGTTCATGTAACGCGAGAGATTTTTATCTTGCACTGGTGTGTTCTAGTTAAAAGTAGGATGCAATTCTCTATGGTTGCTTTGACTTCTTGCTGTCAAAGTCGTGGTAGTGAATGGTGAGTACTATGGTGGTTGTGTTTCCCGTGATTGGCTCTCAGAAGTACTTAAACTCTGAAATTGCTGCCAGGTTTTCTTTTTGTCTGTTTCCCTTGTAGTGACTGACAGTCAAGTGGAACATTCAAATCTAGTAGGTGTTAGCTCTTTAAAAACATCTGAAATAGCCCTCAGAAATTGAAGCTCTGCTGTCACAGGGCTGCTTGAAATAAGTGCCAGTGTGCTGCAGCTGCTTGCTGTGCATTAAAGTAATTCAGAGCAACCCTTGTAAATTCTTAATTTAAAAAAAAGAAAACTAAGCCCACCTGGAGCCCAGTGGCTACAGGATTTGCCCATCAACAGAAGGAATAACTGTGACCTTGGAACTGGCCAGGTATATTCCCTGGCCTGGATAGTCTGTTGTGATTGACCTGATCTCACCAAGCAGGTTGGAAGGATGTTCGGGTGGCTCAAGCAATCATCTTCTCTGCTGGGAGCTGGAATTAATTTGCTGCTTAAAGAAGAGCCTGAACTTTGAGTCCTCCTTGCTAGTAGTAATTTTTTTTTTCCGGTCAGGACTAGATAATTCTGAAATTTTATCCTCAAAACATTTCCTTACAAATGCATGAATTTACACAACAAAAGTTTCTTTTTCAATTAGTTATAACAGGAGTTCTCTGAGTCAAGAAAAGCAAATATTAACAGGAAGTTTTAACACAAAGGGGCATCTACAACTTAGCTGGGTAACCTGCTTCAGTGCCTCGCCACCCTTATTGGCACGTTTCTTTAAATCAAATCTAAACCTATCCATATTCAGTTTAAAACCATTTCCTGTTGTCCTGTCAGCACAGGCCCTCATAACAGATATCTCTCCGTTGCTCGAATATGTCCCCTTTATATCTATCTATCTGTCTGTCTATCTTGCCTATTTGTCTCTAGGCTGCAGTCCACCTTTCTGCCTACATACAGCTAACTTGAAAGTTGAATGTGTTTGAATTTTGACTGTCTGTACGTATTGCACGCTCCTGTCCATTGCTGAGTTTCTCAATTTCAAATCATGATTTCTAGTAAATACATTTTCAAGATTTTTGTAGTTTTTGCAAGAAAATGTCTCTTTCTATGTGTTGTGATGGTTGAAAATATTCTAACTACACAGTAGAAATACAAGTGATTGTACCTGTTGGGGAGAGCAATGCTAAAACCTCAGCAGAGTTTTCATCCCTTTTCCTATGCAAAATTAGGCACCTTTCTTTGCACAAATTGTTGAGATGTTTTTGATGCATGGGGATTTCTGCTTCTCAGCTCCTCTTCACGAACTGCTTTTGATGATTATGTACGTGTAGCATCTTGCATTCTAAGCTTTTGTTTCAGTAACCTTAAAGCATCTGAAAAAGTAATGGATTAAATTGATTTTTCTAAGTTTATCTGCTGAACAATAATGATAATTTTTATTTCTTATCTACTTGGGTAGATTTTGTACAGCCCCCAGGGGTTTACATTGACAAACCATGATTAGGTTTTTGTATCACTTTCTTTTTAAACCCTAAAGGTGAAAGGGCAAATAGCTTTAATTTCATATTAACTTAAAAATAACTTTGTCTTCCTTTAGTCTGTCTGCGAAAAGGTTTTTGGAGTGACCAGCTGAAAGGATAGGGTTATATTGGTTTCAATACTATACCTGATAATGAATAAATAAATAATCCCACAGGAACCTAAAATCATGTAGGAAGACTAAAACTGGAAAAATACTGAGTAGAACCTTACCATGGCTTACTTAACAAATACAAGGTTAGGTGGAATTCAATATTTGGAAAGAAAAGTTGATGGTTGTTTGCACAGTTAATCTTATTCTGAATGATGATGTCATTCATTTGGTTTCCATATGCTGAGCAGGAGGCTAATACAAGGAGGAAAGATAGTAGCCATTGTGCTCAATGGAGACAGATGTTTACATGAATTAAGGCAGGTGTGTATTTCACTGTAATGTTTCAGGAGTGAAGAACAATCTGCTGTAGCTGCTGTTCTTGCTTGCTTTTTCTGAGTTAATTCCTTTTGTTCCTTGCGTCCCATTCCAGATTTGTTGGAGACCACAACTCATTTTTTCAGCACTGTTTTACAGTCCATCTGTTTACTAGCACTGCTGCCTTTTAATCTTGTTTTTGCTGCTTCTAATGACACTTTTTGTCTATTTGCTTTCATTTGTGAATTTGTAGAAATTTCTCTGCAGTGTCAGTATTTTCTAATTTATTGTTTTCTCTTTTTCTTTCCCATTACTGTTTTGGATGGATTCCATTCACCTTGCATCTGTCCATGGCAGTGTGAACTACATGGACTGGCCAAAAAGAACATTTGAAGATTCTTATCTTGCACTAGTGACATATTGAACAGATAACTTTTCTAGGCAACATTATGTCCTGTTGGTTTCAACTGTCATAGTGTCCCCTGGCCATGAACAATATGAAATGTCTAGTAGGTTTTGCAGTTCTGTACATTTCATATTTTTGGCATGCGGTAAGGCAGGATTTTAATTACTTTTATGTATTCTTGGTTTCTAAATCACCTTTCAAGTAAAAGGCTGTAAATGCTGTTCAGAGCTCTGGTACCTGCTGCTAAATCCTGTATATACAATCCCTTATTTATGAAAAAAGGGAAACAAATCAGTTTGGTTTAGTTGTACTTTCAGATTGTAAAATTCTAATAGGTATTGCAAAAATTGCTGCACTCTACCCGCTGGCAGCATGTGAAGCAAGATTCTTACTGGGACTTTGTGGCTTCTTTGTAAGAAGTATGAAAGACTGGAATGATAAAAATTTAAGGTAATCTGTCATTTTATGGAACGTCCGGAACTGTTAGAAGTGGAACTTGGCAAAACCAGAGAACAGGCCTTCTTTTGCACAAAATAAAGGTACAGCCATATCTTGAATTCCACATTCCTCTCTGGTGTCCTACAGGTTAGGAATTTGACAGAATATTGAGATAATGATGTAATAGGCTTGGATACAGACTTTGGTTTACTGGTAAAGATGTTACATGTATTTGAATTAACAAATAATTTAGAAGGGTTCTAAGAGCTTATGCTAAGAAACAAAAATGTCGCAACTTTGAAGATATTCCACTTGTATAATGCAGCTGTAATACTGTCATCGATGAGGCAGTAAATAGAAACATATTGCATTAAGTTTTCTGTCATATTTTAAGTAAATTAGCTTTTTGAGAACTGTGATTGGCAATGAACTCAGAAATTATACTATATCAAAAATGATCTAAAATAACATCCCAGAATAAAGTTCTTCAGTAGTCAGTGAATTAATTGAACCATATTCTTAATGAGCTCCTAGAATTATCTGATTATTCTGATTGTGAAATCTTTCCTGAGTTTTGTGTGAGCCACAAAATGCTTGATTTTTCTGGCCCATCACAGAAGTTAATTTCTCACTGTTGCAAACAAAGCTTTAACTACTTGTAGCAGCATCAAGAGTTGTAGTGTGATCTGGCTGCTGTCTGTGTAAATATTAAATTTTCTAATCTTTTTTAGAACCCACCTAGGTGACATCATGCTGAAGGTACCTTGAGCACAGGAGGCAACCTAGGAGCTCCTTATGTTGAAAATAATAAGTGGAACTGTTGCAGACTCTGGGAAGTTCACTGTTGAGGAGCACACAGTGAAGAGCTCTGTATATGTGTGTGGTACAACATTGCAGGCAGGCAGTGAATAGAATTCAGTTTCACAACCAGATCTTTGTATTTAATTTTGGTGTTTCCTACCTGTGATTTGACTGTACAGATGGACTTCTCGTGTTACAAGCTTTAGTAATTAGGTTCGCATAAAATAAAGGTAGTCAGCATCTTACAAAGGTTGCTGAAATTGCTGATTGCAGAGAGGGAGAGAGCAAGTGCTTGTGAGGTTTATTTTTCCTCTGTGAAAACTTTTGATTTTTAGGAGATACAATATTTATAGTATTATAAGTACAGTTTTTCACTAGCTTTGCAGAAAATAAAGTTTTCAGCTACTTTTGTTGGAGTTCTAAGAGCCTGAGTACTTGGCTGCTGTCAGAATAATTGTTTTTGTGTATGCTTGATTTCTGCTGTAGTCAGGCTAACTTAAGTAAAAACGTGGTTGTAGCTTTGTTAGTAGTATGTAGCTTTGATAAATTCCAGCCTTGTTATATCTTCAGTGTGTGTGCTAGTGTCACTGATTTAAGAAAATGGATTTTCTTCATACCGATTTAAGATTTATAATTTTATGCATTTTATATCTTTGAAAATCTCCATGGACTGTGAGAAGTTCTGCCTAGCTTAAAGAAGAGGTTAAAATACATTCCCGTTGTTTGCTGTGTTCATTTAACAACACTTTATGTAAGATCAATTTTGCTTTTTATCCTTGTATTACAATGTTTACTTCTTTGGGACTTGTACAGGGAGGAAAGTACAAAGCTGTAAAATAACAATTACGCAGGAAGATTCAGGTTTGTACAAGCAATGGGAAATCACTGTGCTTCAAGGTTTACTTACGTTTCTGAGCCGATTGTTCAGGTTTTCCTTTTCACAGCCTGAGCAGCAGTTGCACCTTCTTCCTCTTTATCTATGGACTTCTATTATTCTTGCTGGAATACCAGTGCATTTCGCAATGAGGTAGAGCCACTGTGTTGGAGATCATGATATCTTGGGGAAAAGAGAAAAAAAGGCTGTAAAATCATCTCCTCCATTCCACGTGTTTTGGTGGTTTCTGTCTGTTGATAAGTTGAGTGTGTGCGCTAAGGACTAAAAAAGCAAAACTTGTGTTGTGGGGAAATTGTACTGTTATACTCTCTACTTAAAACAGCAAGATAATAATCCTGTCTTCTACTTTTTAAGGATCTTTTCTACAACTTTAAAACAAAACATAAACCCCTCAATTTTTTCTTGTTGTGACTTTCGTACTTTATCCCTTCCTGCAGGAATTTTATGTTACCTCTCTGGAATTTCCTAGAGCTGTTCCTGATCTTCCTGATCTCCTCAAAAGGAGCGGCAGAGTGTGATGTAGCCACACTGTACAGCTTCTGGCCAATCTCCACCTTTCTTTAAATTGTCCCAGCAATCTTTCTCTTAGATGTAGACATAGCAACTTCTGAAGAGGTTTTTTAAATTCTAAGCATTTTTTAAAATCTAAACCCTAGAAGGGAACTTTCTGTTTACTTATATTAGGATAAATTTGTTGGTTGCATGGAGGTGGTTCTTGGGTGACAAATTCAGATATCTCCCATAATTTCCAAGCAGACACGGAAAGGGAAGACAATGGATATTTCTTCGGGAAGTGCGTGTATTCTGTCCAAGACCTGTCTTTCCTTCTGGACTCAAAACCAGGATCTTCATAACTTCACAGACTTGAACCTTCAAACTCGTGCCGAAGTCCTTTGTAAATTATTCTCATTTCCCCCTGTGCCCTTGGAATATAGGCATATTTGGGGCAGTTTCCGAAGTCCTCACTCCTTTGACTGTGTTGAAGTTGAGAACTTCCCTTACTAACGTCTTTAGTAATGATTTTTTCCTCCTTCATGCATTCTTATTCTTGCATTTGAAGGGGATCAAAGCTGTCCCACTTACCTCAAAGTGAGAAGACCTAAAAACTTCTTGGTTTCCTGAAGCTGTAGTAAAAATCTGAAAAAAATATTTGTTCTTAGAGGTTTGACAGGTCTCCATGTCTGAGCCAACCAAGTGGATTTATGAGAAATCTTTATTGTTTGCTTTGTTCCCTTTCTAGAAAAATCTCTTTCCGTAGCTAATTTAGGGGATGGTGTTAAGTGGCTGGAAAATTTGCTGTTACCTCCCAGTCCCATTTTACCTGACGTATATAATTTTTATATAAAAACAACAAAAAAAAAATCTACAGAATTTTCTTGATAATTTCACTTTGATGTCAACTGAAATGTTTTGCAAGAGTTATTCCCCTTTGAAAATAAATAATTGTTGCAGAAAGATTACTTATGCTTCAGACACATATACATGAAACACAGATACTTTTAGTATCTAATATAAATACCAAAATATATACATGTGTGTATATGTATATGTATATATAAAAATATTGAAACAGTTGTAGTGGAATACCTATTTTGTTGTATCTCCTGGTCAGCTGTACATTAAGGTGTTAGTCATCCATGCAGTCCGTGACTTGGTATTATATATATGAAATAAGCAAGTTGGGATTAATGATAATATCAAATTCCTCTTTCTGTTTCTGTGATTAAATTGCTGTGGTGGCAGAGAGAAGGAAGGAACAGCATTCCTAGTTTATCTCCTCATAATTTATTTCTGTTTCATGGAAATAACTTGTAGTTAGATGCATCTCCAATCTCTTAATTCATTCCTGTTTGAGATAGGGGAATAGTTCTTTTTCCTTGAAAAAGATGCAGTTTTTCTCAGTGGAAGAATGGGCTGTTTGGCCTATTTCATTAGTGATATAAACTTAATTTTAATTTTAGTATGCCCAATAGTCTGTTGTATTTAATAATGACTTGCAACAGGCCATTCACACTTCTAATATGTGTGATTTATTAGTTACTGTACGCAAGCTTCCACCACAAAAATTAATATTTTAAGTGACCTGTAAAAATTAGCTGGTGGTTTCAGGCTGAGTTGATTCCTATTTAAGGAAAAACCAAACACTTTAATAACACAGCATATTTTAAATTATTTAAAATTATTTGCTAGGCCACTGAAGATTGCATACTTTCCCTGAAATATGACAACTTCCCTCTTCTTCCCTATTTTTACTCAAAAGGGAAGATCTTAAATGTATCAGTTATTGTTAGTGTTTACTCTGTCTTTCTGACAAATATTTGCAGGCTCTTGGTTTTGTATTTATTTTTTCCTTAGGTGCAGCAAACACATCTAAGCCAAAACTTCTTAAAAATCATCATCTAACTAAATAGATGAAGAGAAATAAACGGATAGAGGGGTAATGGAGTTTGTCATCACCTTTCTTTCTGAGTTCTTGGCTGTGTGGAAATGCATGCCAATCATTTAATTATTACAGTTTCACAATCGCTGCTTCTAAGTTGATTTCTTTGAATTTGAAATGCATCCTGTTACCTCCTGTCTATGATTACTAGTTATTGCAAGATGTGGAAGCTCGATTCTGAGCTTAGAATTCAAGTGGTAGTTTGGCTATGTGATGTGTTTGTTTACATGATGGGGAAAACCGTTAACAGACCAGAAGTACCTGCTTTTGACTTTTGTGCTTGAAGAGATGGAATCTGAAACCCAGGGGATGCACATTCAGTCTGCAGTGTAATTCAGCTTAGGAATTTATAGGTTCACCTTCGGGTTCATTTAAAGCAATGGACTGATAAAAGGAAAAAGAACCTTTGTCTCTGCTGCAGGTGATTTCTGTGTTTCTTACGACATTAAAAGAGAGCTCTCTTAAAAATACTTTCTTCCATAATTTAATTGTTCTACTCTCCTCTTAGCTCAGGCAAAAGCCTTCCCTGATTATATTCCTTGTGTTTTCATAGGGTTCATTTTAAAATTCTTTTCCTCACATTCCATTTCATTTGATGTAAGAGAAACAAACAGCAGTTGGTGTCCAGTGCAGTGATGGGTAACAACAGCTCTCCCTGTGCTTGTGCATGTGTTCCAGTAGAGGATTTGATGAACCTCAGCCTTTCCTTGAGTTGAGTTGCAGCACGGGCTGTTGTTCTCAGGGCGAACAGGCTCTGAAGGCATGCTTAGTTACCTTCACATGTCTTCCCTTGCAGCTCAAGTTGCTGCCACTGCTATTTTGAAAGAAAAATTCTACATCCAGGATACACAGAACTTGGCTTTTAGAGTTTGATATATACAGTTTGTCCCCACTGTTCCCTGGAGTAAGTTTTTGAAATAGATGTTAAATTTGGTAACACTGTTGGAATCCTTGATTAGCTATGAGTTTTAGCTCCTGTTTTAGTTGACTTACCAATAGGCAACAGTAAAATATATGCAAACATTTACTCCACCAATATGGTGATTTCCTCAACAGGAACTGTGGTTCTAAAAGATATGACAAATGAGTTGTGTTGCACATTCTCACAGCTTACTTTATTTTTCCCAATGAGGAGCCAGAGGAGAAAGGGAGGAATAAGGGCAGATGAGCAGGGTTTTTTTTCTTTTTTCTTTTTTTTTTTTAAATATAAATCCCAGAAAGTTCTGGGTACCTCAGTTTGAAGTGTTTTAAGTGTTCCAGTGTTGAAATAATTTTATAAAGCTGTTGCTATACATTTAGACTGTTATACATTTATGATGACGAAAGAAAAGTACTTTTCTCCACATATTACCACATGTTTCTGGCTTCTCCTATTGTGCTTGAGCATGTGATCAGCATGTTCAGAAAGTGTGTGGGACTGCACACTGCAGGACTGGCCCACCCTGCACCCTTGGTACCTTCCACATATTCACCAGACCCTGCAGTGGTCAGATATAGTGAAACAGCAGTGAGTATTCACTTGAGTTTTCAAAGCCAAATGTATTTTCTTTTTGTCTGCTCTAGAAAGAACTGAGATGTCCATGTCCAGGCTCTGGAGCAATTACAAAGCTTGTATTTGTGGCAATGAGCTGGAAGAAATAAACCCTACCTATACGCTGTGCTACCACTGTTACCTCGTTTCTGCTTAACTTCAGTGATCTGTAATTGTTACATGCAGAGGCAGAGATCTTTTACATTTGTATTCAGAGAGCATTTCCAGGATAATCAGCAGTATCCGGTTAAAGCCTTCTGCCTGTCACATGAAACTGAATGTTATTTTCAAGGTGGACTAACAGATTTCTTCTGAAAGCTGCAGGAGAGTAGGGCACTGCTAAGATCTCAGCTTCAAGCTTCAGTCTCTATTTTTAGAGATGCATACAAGGGCAGGAGGGAAACAAATCTTATCAGTTTTCAGGAAAAGCAGTAGTAGTTGCACCTTTGAGGTGCATGAGCACATTTTGAAGTTTCTGAATGAAGCGTAGCTCGTAAAAGCATAAAGCCCATGAATGACTCTGTTCAGGGAACTTCTTAATGGAGCTACATCCCCATGTTTTACCTCTTGAGAAGGCACAAACTTCACATAAGACCAGCGTTGGGACGTTTTCATTTATTGGCCTTACAGTTTCTATTAGGCCTAATAGTTTCTATTAGGATCAAATGGTAGTTGGCAGATCCTTTCTGACAAATGAGACAGTGTTGCCCTTTCTTAGTAAACAGGTTCCTGGGTGTAATAGTACCTGTCTGTGTCACTTGGAGGCTGAGCTGCTGGGGGGTTTTGTGGTGTGAGTAGATAGAAGGTGTGTCTCTTGTGTGAAATGCAAGGAATGCTCCCTGCTCTGAGTGGTACTTAACAGCTGTGGCTCCAATTTCTGTGGGATAGACCTCGTAAGGGGCTACTGTAGTGCAGCAGAAGTTACTTGGTTAGGGCTCACTGGGGCTCACATAAAGCTTTTTATGAAGGTATTAATCTATTGCAGGGAAAATTTGGCTGAAATAAAAGCAGGTTCTTAATAGCACACTGTATGATTTTTTGGCAGATATATTGGCAGAATAACTGTAATAATTTTTATTTTTAATTTATGTTTTCTAAGTATGAAATTTCAAGACAAAATGAGGACCAAGTTGCACTGCCTGTTACCTGTTGCCCTACAAGCATGGCATGGCAGCAGCACCAACTTTCACTACATGGCAGAGACTCCCTCCACCTAGGAGTTTGGTCTAAAATTAGATCAAGTAGGGCTCACACTACCAAAGGACACAAAACTCTGCTTCAGGAAATCATAATACTTTTTTGTGAACTTGTAATACATTAGGACTTAAAGGGTCAAAGAACAGAAAGTGATCATTTGGAGCCTGTGTAACCCATGGTTAATGATTATAAAGCAGAAGTTAAACAAATCTGTTTTGTACAATAGGAGGTAAAGCATTACTTTAAAGAAAGTTCTTTTAAAATTAGCAGTTTGAAAACACTTTGAGGAAGCCCCTTTGCATATTAAGCTATAAACTACCTTGGCAAAACTTAAGTGTTGACATCAAGAATCCTCTTGAAGAAACCGAAGTTCTAAATGTCACCGACATTAAGATTAGTAACTCTAGTGTCTCTTTGGGATCAGAATGTTCTTTTAATTTATTAATTTTTAATATTTTTTTCAGACATAGACTTAGGAGAACCCTGGACTCAACTGTTTGTGATAAGTCTGTGTTCTTGTCTGTGAGAAATTTTTCAAACTCAGTGTATGTTTTTGGAATTGTGGTCCTTTATTCATATGAAATAGCAAAATATCATGCCGTTACATGGATGATCCTGCAGACATAAATCCATCATAGTGCTAAGGTATGCTTATCAGCCCTGCACCTTTGTGGTTGTTGACATCTAAATCTTAAATTGCCTTATCTTTTAAATGCTGTTCATGTCACTTAGAAGAATTAAATTTGCTTTGTGTGAATTTTTGTGCATATGGATTTACAAAATTCAGACTGACTTACACTAAAATTCTTACATCATGTTAAGTAAGTTGCACATACATGTTGGTCAAATGGTGAAACTGGTAATTCTTGGTGGTTAATCTTTTGCTGCTTACCTTCTGAAAGGATTATTTGGGTTTGTCGTGATGTAAGTAGTAAGATCTGTAGATCATATTGCATACCTATTGACAGTTTTTTTTCATCTTCAGGACTAATGGCAAACAAGTAAACCAGCATGGCAGCTATGGTCCCGCCTGTGAAGCTGAAATGGCTTGAACACCTAAACAGCTCCTGGATCACAGAAGACAGTGAATCTATTGCAACAAGGGAGGGAGTTTCTGTCTTGTATGCTAAGTTAATTAGCAATAAAGAAGTAGTGCCATTGCCCCAGCAGGTTCTGTGCCTCAAAGGACCTCAGTTACCAGATTTTGAGAGGGAGTCTCTATCTAGTGATGAACAGGACCACTACTTGGATGCCCTTCTTAGCAGCCAGCTGGCACTGGCAAAGATGGTGTGCTCAGACTCTCCATTTGCTGGAGCTCTTCGAAAGCGTCTCCTCGTGCTGCAGCGTGTCTTCTATGCACTTTCTAATAAATATCACGATAAGGGTAAGGTGAAACAGCAACAGCATTCACCAGAAAGCAGTTCTGGATCCACAGATGTGCACTCTGTCAGTGAACGCCCGAGGTCAAGCACAGATGCACTCATAGAAATGGGAGTTCGGACTGGATTGAGCTTGTTATTTGCACTGCTGAGACAAAGCTGGATGATGCCTGCAGCAGGACCTGGCCTCAGTCTCTGCAATGATGTTATCCATACTGCAATAGAAGTTGTGAGCTCTTTACCACCTTTATCTCTAGCAAATGAAAGCAAGATTCCACCAATGGGTTTGGACTGTTTATCACAAGTAACAGCTTTTCTTAAGGGAGTAACGATTCCAAACTCTGGGGCAGATACTCTAGGTCGTAGATTAGCTTCTGAGTTACTTCTTGGTTTGGCTGCCCAACGAGGTGCCTTGAGATACCTTCTTGAATGGATAGAAATGGCTTTAGGTGCTTCGGCTGTAGTAAACACCATGGAGAAAACCAAGTTGCAGCAAAGTCCAGAAGGGATGATCAGCTTTGATTGCTTTATGAGTATATTGACCCAGATGCGACGCTCTCTGGTAGGTATAACCAGCTTTGGTTTTTCTGCATTGCAGTGTTGTTGCATTCTTAATTGAATACTTTCTCCACATCAAATGCCAGTTTACTGAATATGTTAGAAAGGGGGCTTTTTTTGTAATTTTTTTCCCCTGTATTTCCTTTGTTACCAACCGTATCTTTCTCTTCCTTCCTGCCTGCATGTTTCCTCGTAGGTAAAGGTGAAACAGCAAAACAATCTCTATTGTCATTTTTGGTTTTATGTTCTAACTTCAGGGAAAGAATCGAGTACACACTTGATCCACTTGGACTTGTACATTTAAGTTCATAGCAGAAAAAGCTGGAAAATTCAAAGTTCTGCAATATACCTTTCCTGTTAATAACATCTCATGTTACTTTTATTTGCACATGCCTACTCCCCCATTCACCTAGACCTCTGCTTATACGTCTTCAGGATGTTCAGCAGTTTTGCTGATGCTCAGAAATTAATGTAATAGAAAATGAGCTAAATTGGAAGTGGGGCACTCTGCTTTGTATATTGAGTGCTTACTGCAGGTCCTAGATTAATATTGCTTTTAAAGGTATGAAATGATTGCACAATACGCAGTCAAAAGCTGTGACAAGCTTCTGCCTCATGGTGCTGAGACTGAAACAGGGAATGACTTTTTCTCTCAAGTGGTCATTCTTTTCTTTCAGGCTTGTACTGCTTGTTAATAAACATAAACTTTAATATCTAAAAAAGATCTAAAAAATCTTTTGAAGAATGAGGTCCATGAGAAGAGCATGGCAGTAGCAGTATCTGAATTGGATTAAGTGATGGGCAACTTTATTTGTTGATTTTGGGGTATATATACAATTAGAGACCAAAATATGAAAGATATGTAAACAGAAAATTAATTATGATTAGTAATTTTAAAATAATTATCACTTTAAACACAAATAACATGCATATCACTACAAAAAAGTATTGGGTGAAATGTACTTTGAACCCAGATACTTTCACAAAACTGAATCAGTAAGAATGTTGGACTAGCACTTGTGACAGTTTTGTTTTCCTGAAGTGTATGCAGTTATCACAGCTCAGGAGAGAGGTAGTGTACTTACCCTTACAGAAAGAGCCATTAGTTCTTGCTTAGTGATAAGAACAAATCCCTAATGTGTGTTGTTCAGGTGGACTGTTGCTGTATTGGAAGCGTGTTTCTCCTAATAACAACATTTACACATTGTAGGGATCAGCTGCTGATCGAAGTCAATGGAGAGAGCCAACGAGAACATCTGATGGCTTATGTTCTCTGTATGAGGCAGCTCTGTGTTTATTTGAAGAGGTATGTCTTGAAAAAAACTTCTAAGTTACTGTAGTTTACTTCCTCCTCATACATGTGATTTGTGTGCACACGTGGGTGTAGCCAGTCTTGGCCGAATTATTCTGGATTAGAAGAGGTGCAAAAAACATTGAAAAACTAAGATGTAGTGAGACAATGCCAAGTCATTTGGGCAAGCTAATGATATGGTTGTGGTGATTTGTATTTTAGGCAGTTACCATGTTGAGGGGCAGTTAAAGCTGCATTAAACACTGTGACTGTATAGGAAGAAATATAAAATGGTACTGTGTAATAAATCTCTGGTTTGATCAGGTTTGTCGAATGGCTTCAGACTATTCAAGGACATGTGCCAGCCCTGACAGCATTCAAACAGGCGATGCTCCCATCATGTCAGAGACCTGTGAGGTGTATGTGTGGGGCAGTAACAGCAGTCACCAGCTGGTAGAAGGAACTCAAGAGAAAATACTTCAACCCAAGCTTGCTCCGAGCTTTTCTGATGCACAGACGGTGAGTGACATTTTTTAGTGGTGCATTGCATAACATTCAGCATCTTTATAGTCACAGTACAAAATTGAAAATAGTATTTTATTTCTGAGTGTCAAGTTGTAATGAAGGGATGATGCTCAGAACTGGTCACACAGGTTATTTTCCTGAGAATATCTCACTACTTTTATTGATGCCTGGGAAAAACATTCTGGTTTGTTTTTAGTGACACACACAGATAAATATCCATGTAACAAGAATGACTGAATTACCTGACTTGCTCAGTGGAAACAAGTGTAGTTGCCTGTAGTTTTTTTGATGGGTTTGTTTTTTGTTTGTCTTAATTTTTGTTTATTTTTATTTTTGGTTAAAAGGTGTCTTAACAACTCCATGTTCTTTTCCATTGGTCATTTTCACACCCTAGATTGCCAAGTTTAAAGCTCACAGCTGGGCTAGCTGCTGTCACAGCAACCTTAATTAGCTTTCTGGACATCAGTGTACATGTATTTTTTGCTCTCGGTCACAGATTCTGTAGTTGCAACTGAGCACTTCTATTGATGTATGACCCAAAATATAATAGTTTGCTTTTCTGGTACTATATTGGCTTTGCAGTGTTGACTTAAGTAAAAGCACTTTTTGGTCACTGGACAATTTAGATGCATTTCCTGGAATTGTTTCTATGGACGTCACTGATGTATTTTATATTCCAATGGACTGTAGGACTGGACATCATAAAGCAAGTTTATGCATTCAGAAAACTTTAAAGACATTTGAAAGACTAATACACAAGAATGGAATGCATGATCTGAATAAATGGATTACTCTTTTAATAGTACTGTATGCAACTATACCACAAATTTATGTGAATTTTCCACTTAGCCTTCATTGATGATTGTTGTAGGATTTTCTGTATGAAGACATTAATTCCCATTAAATAGGGCTGGGGCTGTTTTATGATGTGTCTTTATGCCTCAGATGGAACGTGCTCTGCACTTTTGCTGTGTTGAGATTCCTATAGGCAGTTATTTGTGTGTTAGTCTGTTTGCTGTTGGGTCGTTCCTCAGCTGAGTGCTGACTTCCCAATAGGGGCAAGTTCTTATTTTCTTAAAAGCTTTTAATCTTATTTCTTTGATGTTCACGTAATTAAAGTTTATAGTATCAAGTGAGTGGATTCTTATTATTTGGTATATTTCTGTAATGTTACCTCTTGGTACTGGTTAAAATTAGGCATAACCTACAGTGTTTTATCAAACTGTTACTTTGTCTTTTTTGCTTTTAAAAATTGAAGATTTCCATCTAGGAGTTTTGGAGATCTGAATGCAGCACAAGTTCTGTAGTATGTAGAAGAGATACAAATAAATAAAATAATCACTGTTTACATACTTTAGTCTATTATGAAAATAGATTTAATCATAACATATTTCCCAAGAATTTTAGTTTTACTGCTTGCTGAAATCCAAATAATTTTTAATTTTTACATCATGTTATATGAAGAAACCTGAATTTCTGTTACAAAACACAAACTTTTAGACCTATATGTAAATCCTGGATTTATCTAATCTCTGCATTCCTCTTTTACATCTTTTTTTCTCTTTGTAGATTGAAGCTGGACAGTATTGTACATTTGTCATTTCTACGGATGGTTCTGTTAGAGCCTGTGGGAAAGGCAGCTATGGGAGGCTGGGACTGGGAGATTCCAACAATCAGTCCACATTGAAAAAATTGACTTTTGAGCCTCACAGGTCTATTAAAAAGGTGTCATCTTCAAAAGGATCTGATGGTCACACTTTAGCATTTACAACAGAAGGAGAAGTCTTCAGCTGGGGTGATGGTGACTACGGAAAACTGGGACATGGAAATAGTTCAACTCAGAAATATCCCAAACTTATTCAGGGTCCCCTGCAAGGGAAGGTATGTTTTGTATAGAACAGCACCTGCTGTTATTCTGTTCAGCTGGGATGTTGCGTAAAGTTGGAAAGAGATAAAATCCTAAGAAAAAGTTATGGTTTTTTTCTAGACTTCTCTTTGAGGCTGGGTTTGCTTTCAGCAAAACGTTAGAGCTTATGATTTCCTGTAGGCCTGTGACTTGGGGGGCATTGTCAGGAAAGCTTCTCACAGTCTTGAGTCAAACTTGTTCAGGGGCTTTCACTGAATTGCAGTTTCAATTTTGCTAGCTGCAACATCAAGGCAGCTATTCTTTCACATACAAGCAATAAATAAATAAATAAAGCAATTTCTTTCACATACAGTTTGTTTGGTGTCTTAAACATCCACTGATGCTGCTTTTTTCTCCTGTAAGACTAGGATATCATGATGTTAAAGCTGCTTAATAAATAAATTGTTAGTAGTTTTACGTATAAACTTGCCTTTTTATGTACTAATTTCCTCATATCAAATAAATAGAAAAGGTTGCAAAGATTATGTGCGTACTTGATCCATGTGAATGAACAAGTTAGTTATGTAGACTCCTTCTGGAACTTGTCTCTCCCAAGCTTTCAAACTTCCCACTTGATTTGTGTAAAAACTTCATCCTTCTTTTTGCATGTAATGTAGGTGGTTGTGTGTGTATCAGCGGGCTACAGACACAGTGCTGCTGTTACGGAAGATGGAGAGCTGTACACATGGGGAGAAGGAGACTTCGGAAGATTAGGTAGTTTGAAAATTTCATTAGATGCTTTTGGAAAAACTCCTGTGTCTAGTAATGATTTTATATATCTGTTTGCCTTGCTCTCTAATTGTCTCCTCTGCGTACACATACACATGTACTCAGGTGTGTACATACAGCTGACAAGTGCAGAGGCTCTTTAAAGTTTTTAATGCAGTTAATTTTACAAAGATTTTTTTTAAAGATTTTTCATTTCAAGGCAAGTTGCTTTTATTCATTCATAAGACTATATGGTTGCTAGTGGCACTGGAATATAAACAGTAGACATTTTAAATAAACTGGTCTAGTGGGATGGTAGAATTGATTCTTTGAAGAGTCAGGAATAACTGGCTAATAATATCAAGGGTCTGATTCTAATATGGATACTTGATGTTAAGTTTGCTAGAATGGCTTAGTGTCCTTTTACCTTAATGCATCTAAAAAGTTAAATTTAACTGAAACAAGAAACCCTGTATTATTATTTGCTTAAGTTCACTTGTCTGTTTCATCATCTTTGCTGTACAGCTGCTATGCCTGCTATAAAACTACCCTTCCCAAGCAGGTTCAGAATAGGTTTTGCATAGAAAATTGTTTAAAGTTGGGCTTTAGTTCCTTTCTGTTTTCCTTTCTTCTTTGAATGTCACAATCAATCATCAAGTATAGAGGAGTAAAAGCAAGCAAGTAGCAGGGGTGGAAGATGAGGACACTGTTCGACAGTCACAGCTTTCAAGGGAATCAGTAGAAGTTCTGAGCGTATCACTGTTAAGAAAAGAACTCTGTGTTAGAGGTTTAACTGGAATTTTGGTGGGAGTTGTGGAAACATTCTCCTTGAGTTTTAGATTATTGTGAGGTTTTGATGTCCTTTGCAGGTCTTGGAGTGTACAATGGTGAGTTTCAGAACGTAGTTAGAAAGTAACATTTCACTGGGTTATAGGAAGTTGTTCATATTTAATCAGTTATGGATACCAGTGGTATTAATTTTCCTCTCTTCTCCATTTTTCTTCCATATCCACAGAATTTCGGGAGTTTCGTAGATACAAAAATTTTTGTAAAGTAGGTGATAGCTGTAACGCACTTGGTTTCTGCAGAAAGGACCTGTTAGAACTTTGGCTGCCTAAAGGCAGCTGGGGGGCTGATCTGTTCAGTCTGTGCAGTATGGACAGGACTGGCAGAGGGCCCTTACTACAGCTTCCTCTTGCTGTACAGGATACCTGCTGCCCAGTATTGGGAAGTCTAGCTAGCTAATCAGCTGGTATTGAAGGCAGTTACGCTAGCAGTTATTTTTACTCCTTTCCAGCTAGGTAGAAAATAATCCGAAGTTTTAGAGGCAGTGAGATATGAACAGATGTTCTGGAGTGTGTCGTAAATATTAAATGTTTAACTTTACAACAGATGTCTTCCAAACCTTACTACGAATCTTTCCAAGAAGTTGGCAGAGGTCATTATTTGTGATGACTGCAATACACGTGGAATTTGCAAAATTTTATGATTGCAAAACGGAAATAGGACTTTAATACTTCTTTCTTTTTTCCTTAGGTCATGGTGACAGTAACAGCCGCAACATTCCAACTTTAGTAAAAGATATTAGCAATGTAGGAGAGGTTTCCTGTGGCAGTTCACACACAATAGCACTGTCTAAAGATGGGAGAACAGTGTGGTCGTTTGGAGGAGGAGACAATGGTGGGTAAAATGAGTGTTTTGGTAGTAATCTTTGTCTTACTTCATCTGTCTCATAGTTTCAGTACTCCTTGCAGTTTGGTTCTGGTTTTTATTCATTTGGTACCTGTTCAAGGAAGGAATTCTGAAAAAATCTAAATACAATATCTAAAGTTTGCCTGCAAGATTATAGAGTTAAAAAAAAGATTTTCAGCAGGGAACAGGTTTCACAGTGCAGAAAGGTCAGTGAATGGATGAACAATTCTGGAAAAATGCTGTGCTGATGACTTTCAAATAAGCTCACTCATGATATGACAGTAGCTGTTTTGGTCCTACAAACTATTACATATAAACTGCCTGGGATTAGCATTTTAATTTTAAAATAGACTGTAGTAAATATAAATTTCTTCAAGTCTGTAATTACTGTAATAGAAAGAGAATAGGTTTTATAAAAATTGTAATTTGTTTTATTTTAAAAATCCACTCTGACATTTTTGGAAATCCAAAAAAATCCGAACTTCCTTTGGGGTACCTTTAATTGTTGTCTATCCATTGAAAATACCTTCCAGTTATGTTTCCTCCTTTTGCAGGCAAACTTGGTCATGGTGATACAAATAGAGTATACAAACCTAAAGTTATAGAAGCCTTGCAAGGAATGTTTATTCGAAAAGTTTGTGCTGGAAGTCAGTCTTCACTTGCCTTGACATCAACCGGGCAGGTAGGCAAAATCAAGTTTTCACTCAAATTACAGGAATTGGTGAAGAGGGCCCAGGTTCACATTATCTCAGCATTTATTATTTTGACAGTTGAGAAGAGGTTCAACTAGTACTTAAGTAGAATTGAAGTTCTCGATTAGAGATTGAAGTACCTAATGCACAAGAGTATTTCAAAATCTGCGAAGAGTCATCTAAAACACACTTTTCAAGATTCTTTCATGGTTGTAATTTTAGGTTAATAAATGTAACCAGCGTAAAATCAAATTGGATTCAAGAAACAAACAGCAGTGAAATGCTTGTAATTTTTAATATTGTACCCAACTCAGGTGATTAAGTGATTTAATAGATTTTTAAAATGTATGTGCATATTAGAATATAGGTGTTAACTGCAAGTTTTATTTCTAATCTGAAAAATCTCAGGAGAGCTTGGAGATAAATGTTGAATTGGTAAACAAGAGCGCTTTCTGGGATGATGGATACATGTCATCCAATAAGCATTTCCCCACTTGTAACCCACCTTCAGCTCTGTGATTCAGAGGCAGTGGGTTTTCAAAGTGGTGGTTGGGAATGTAGATTTTCACTCTAGTGGTTGGTTTTCCTGCAGCAGCCTCCCCAGTGCTGTGCTCTGTGGCCCCTCAGTGGCTGGGGGAAGGAATGCACACTGTGTGAGATGGGTGTTCAGTCAGGAAAGTCCTGTGTACTTTCCAGTTGTGCTGAAAGTGTAATTGCAGTCATTGTGCAGGTGGTTTGCTGGGATGTTGTTTGCTGTGCTTAGCAATGGCACAAGTGTGACCTGCAGCTGTTCTGTGGTTGCTTTGCTCCAGGTTTATGCGTGGGGCTGCGGGGCCTGCCTTGGCTGTGGCTCTTCGGAGGCGACTGCTCTCAGACCCAAGCTCATTGAAGAGCTGGCTGCTACTAGAATAGTTGACATTTCCATTGGTGACAGTCACTGTTTGGCACTTTCTCATGGTAAAGAGAATAAGCTGTAAAAATACATAATCCTCCTCTCGATCAAAAGCAGTTGTATCTCATCTTTTGTTTCCTACTTTATTTATGTTTATAGATAATGAAGTTTATGCTTGGGGTAACAATTCAATGGGACAGTGTGGTCAGGGAAACTCTACTGGCCCCATTACTAAACCGAAGAAAGTAAGTGGTTTAGATGGAGTTGCAATTCAACAGATTTCAGCAGGAACATCCCATAGCCTTGCCTGGACAGCTCTTCCAAGGGACAGGTAACAATGACATTTGGGACAGGTATAATTTTATTCTTTTATGCAAGTCCACTTTGGGATACATTTGACTATTTCCTATAGGTGTTCCCACATCATGTGTGTCAAGTATTTTGGTTGTAGTATTTCGGTCTGGAAAGTCGTCTTCCTCTCCACTTTCTGCCCTCCTCTAACAATTGCATGTTCCAAATATATTGCACCATATATTTGGGTAGTTCTTGTTTATATATTAGTGTTTCTTACATGTAGTTAGACAAAACCTACCTCTGTTTACTAAATATTGACAAAGTAGTCAGTGGGAGGTGAAACAACTCAGTAGTTTTTGTTTGTTGCTTCTGAGGGTATTTTTTATGGCTCTTAGTGTAATAAGTAGTACACTAATCAGGAGACTTTGGGAAAAGGGAAGTTTAGATAAATTACTGAGGTGCATTTATAGATCTTAAAAAATTTCTGTATGGTTACATGTTAAACTGAAAATAGGTACCTAAATAAATAGTTTGGTTGTTAATATACAGTAACTCAAATAATACTTTTACACCAAAGATGTTTGCAAGTGATTGAAGTGAACCAGTAAACTTTTATGTATAGACTAACACAAAGGAACAGAAAAACTTAAAATTTGGAAGATAATTCAAGAAGAACTTCAAATGCCCTGTTGTCAAGGGAGCTATCAACTAAGAAAATAGTGAGACTCAAATAGGACTAAGTGCTCCTTCCCCTTTTGAGTTCTCCCTGCGTTTTATCAAAGTTCCTAACCTGACATTTGTACTAAAACCAGCTTTGTGAGTACTGGTCAGCCTTTGCATGAGTCGGATTAAATGCATATGGCTTCAGATTTATGGCATATGTTTTTGTCCATAAACGTGGAGTGTTTGGTTGTAATGAGTTTCACAAAAAAGAGGAACAAAAAATACCGTCATGGGTCAGGAAGTTGGTCTGCCATAGTTGTATTAGTTTGCGCTAAGAAAGAAACTGGTTTAGTTAAGTGTATTCAGTATTGAACCTGTTTAAACTATTAATTTATTAAAGCAGTTAAAGATTTCCAGAGGGTAATTTTCTTTGATATTTGATTCCAGGCAAGTTGTGGCATGGCACAGACCCTATTGTGTCGATCTTGAAGAAAGTACCTTTTCACATCTTCGTTCTTTTCTTGAGCACTACTGTGACAAAATTAACAGTGAAATTCCTCCTCTTCCTTTTCCTTCATCAAGGTACATACAGCATATACATGTTTCAGATTTTTATATTTGTTTTTTCTTTACAGCAGTGGTGCATGGCTTAGTCCTGGTTAATCTATTCTTTAACAAGCATAAGTCTAGTTTACTTGCTCGTTCAGGTGTCATTTATGTGGAATTACTCTAATGCATTTGTGTAACAAAGGAGCTTTACAGTGTCTCAAATGTAGCAGGATCTTTAGTCTGAAATTTACTTCCATTAAGCAATGAATTAAATACTTTACTTCTGAGTTTTCCTTTGAAACACATTTTTCTATGTAGTTGAAATGCGTTTACTCTTTCTGTGTTGTCAGTTCGTACTCCTGTAACCAGTGTTTCAAATTTTTTTTAAGAGGACTAGAAATGAATATCCTGACTTTTTGTTTTTAACCTGATTGTTGTACTTCTAAATCTTCTGAGAGAAGATTACATTTATTACTTCTTAAACGTTTTTTATTTTTCTCTGTATATCATACAATTTTTATTTCTGTATTTTGGGATGGTTTTGCCTCATAATTCGTGAGACTGCTAATCTAAAGTAAATGCCTCTTACAACCATTGTTCACAAAGACACTTCTCTATTCCGGTTTCAATTTTTGTTCTTTTAAGCAGGTTGGTAGTAAGTTTCTCAGAGGAATTTCCTTAAACTCCCAGTTCTATTTTACTTAACTTTCTGGTATGAAAAATCAGAGGAGAGTTAAAAGCTTACTGCACAAATAAGTGGAAGGGAGTAATGCTAATAATAGGAGAGGTTAACAGGTATATATTCCTTTTACAGGGAACATCACAATTTTCTTAAATTGTGTTTGAAGCTGCTTTCTAATCACCTTGCACTTGCGCTGGCTGGAGGTGTAGCCACCAGCATTCTTGGCCGGCAGGCTGGTCCTCTTCGAAATCTCTTGTTCAGACTGATGGACTCTTCTGTCCCTGATGAAATTCAAGAAGTAAGTAATGCCTTGTTGTTTACATGTGAAAATTGTACTGCTTTTTTCTGGGTTTTTTCTGTGTAGTTAGATATTTATCAGACTTTCTGAAAGATTCTGACTTGCCAGTTTTACTCACTAAAGTTAAAAAATGTAGTCACCATCACTGTTTTATGATCTGAAAGCAGAGGAGAATGTTTGCGTAAGAATTTCAAAAAGCTGCTTTGTTTTGTAACTTCTACATTATTCTTCCCTGTAATAATGAGCCTAAAGTGTTGTTGTTGTGGATTGAGTAACTGACTTGGTTGAGTAATTCTCCTAAGATGCACTCTTACAGGAAAGGGGAACTTTTGTTGGTCTTGTTTCATTCCTTCAATGTACTGCACATGTTTGCACAGAAGATTACTGTGCCGTTGTGTGGTAGAATTCTGATATTAAATTAAGCAGATACTTGGGATATATCGTGTGATGTACGGTATTTTTTAAGGATACAGGTGGGTTGATTATTTCCCTTTTCCACTGAAGAAGTATTTTCGCTGCTATAATTTTAGGTTGTAATTGAGACACTATCAGTTGGAGCAACTATGCTACTTCCTCCATTGCGAGAGAGAATGGAATTGCTACATTCTCTTCTGCCCCAAGGTCCTGATAGATGGGAAAGCCTATCGAAAGGACAGGTAAGGTCAAGTAAAAACATGCCTGAGAGCAGTTGGTTGCTTTGGGTTTTTCTGTGAGAACGTTTTGAGCTATGAGATGAGCCTCATTTGCAGAGTGCAAGCACATTTCTGGGGAGATGCAGTGCAAATCCCAGTGTAACAAAATCTGTAGGGCAGCCTGGCTAAACCAGAAGTGAGTGAAGCAGGGAGCACTGCTTGTTTTCTCAAGTGAAGGTTGACTATAGACATCTTAGGAATTGCTGTGGTAATGTATCCAGACAAGTCTGGAGATTAGATAATTTTGAATTCCAAATTATTGAACAAGCCTTGGTAAGAGAAAATCAGTGTTTTCTGGGATGAATACTTGTATAATGCTTTCCCTACATGGATTTCACCTGAGTTTGCAAAGATGACTGTAAGTTTCTTTTTTGTACCCTTTTTACTGTGTACAGTGTAGAGAAATTATGTCTCCCACCTGTCCTCTCAAATAATCAGATAACCAGGACATACTGGAGAAACTGTTTGGTTCACTGTCTTACCCTCATTGCCCACCATGTGTACAATCTGGTTTCTGTCTCTCTTAATCTCAGATTTTTACTTGCTATGGTAAATCTAATTCAGTATATTTATCCATTCTCTAATAGTAAAAATCTTCAGGAAAACCGGAGTATTTTGGTAAAGCCCTCCAGCTTATTTCTGTGTCCCATTAGAATATTTTCGTTGGGTAACTATGCCTAATGCTTTTTTTTTTTCTTCTTAGCTCATTATTTTATCTTTACTAACAAAACGTGATTTTTGTATCTAAACATTCTTCTTTAGAGAATGCAGTTGGACATCATTCTGACAAGTTTGCAGGATCATACCCATGTAGCTTCCCTGCTTGGTTATAGCTCACCATCCGATACCACAGAAACTTCCTCGTTGTGCATCAGCTATGGAAACCCCTCTGATCAAGCATATGCTGTCCAGAGCAGTCATCCAGATACTCATCTAGCTGAAATCTTAATGAAGACTCTTCTAAGAAACTTAGGATTTTATACAGTATGTACAGGCTTCATATTAATTTGTTTTTTAAAATTAGAATTAATTTTTGATACTTGAAGGGTTACTATTTCTCCTACTCCATGTTAAGGAAATGATGCTCATTTTGTTTATCTAAAGTAGCAGTGCCACATGTATTTGTCCTTAAGTGGACATCATCTCTAACAATATGGGTCTAATACTGCTAAAGTGATATTTATTGTTTAAGGTGACTTATGTAAATGCAGCTGATTTCATATTTAGACTATTTTATTGCTCTTGCATTGACTTCAGGTATTTAGGGAAGAGAAAATGTAGCACAGGAAGTAAATTGATTGTATGCAGTGTATGTCAGTATAATCTCAGCCACCAGGGAACAATAAGCAGACACCAGGAGCATGCCTCTGTTCAATTAACTTCACTAGGGTGGTAGCTCCGTGTAGTAGAGCAGCAAGTACTAACTAAACACAGTTAAGACTTATTAAACAAGTCTTATTAAACACAGTGTGTCAGCCAAATTGTTGTTCTTAGAAAGTGTAGGGGAGCATGAGAGCCAGTCACTGACTCAGCTTTTTATTCAACCAGCCAGTTGAATTCAACAGCGAGAAGAAATCAGAGGTTTGGACTTCTTTGGCATAGTGTGGAGCTCCTCAGTGCAGAGTGGCAGTGTTTTGTTCTTCTCTCTAGGCCTCCTTCGGTCAGCAAGGTGGAACTGTCTGCTTTGAATTGGCTGCTTGAAGCTAACTAATTTTTTTCAATGGATTCCAAAGGAAGTCAAGCAGCTATCTATATTCTCCTTCTATTGCCATCCTAGATAGTGCACACAGGGATTCTAATGTGAGATATCTTATGTATCAGCCCACAACAGAGCCTAAGGAATTATTCCTTAACCCATGTACTTTGGGGGCTAGGTTAGGAAGTGAGTTTTTTAATCTAGTTAGCCTAGTGAGGAATAAAAGCATTGCTGCATGCGAAAGAAATGTTTTAAGAAATGTTTTGCGTGATGGCTACCACAGTCGCTCCTGTGCCATTATAAACAAAAGGAATTTCAAGTTTGGTTATCCCATGATCCACTTGATATTACCCAATTTCTCCAGTAATTAGAGGTGCACATAGTAAAGATAAAAATGCTTTTTTTTAGGTGATAGTAAAGTATTACATCACTTGAAGCAGAGTTAATTGTTCTTTTCTCCCTTTTCTCTTAACAGGACCAAGCCTTTGGAGAACTGGAAAAAAACAGTGATAAATTTTTACTTGGTACATCATCATCAGAAAACAGTCAACCTGCTCATTTGCACGAGCTTTTATGTTCCCTACAGAAACAATTACTGGCTTATTGCCACATCAACAGTGTTACTGAGGTGTGTAGTCCTTATTTTTACCATTTAGGAGAGAAAAAAATAATTTCAGTATTCATAATCACCGGAATGTTATAAGGTTCCTTTTGAAAATCTTCTGTATTTGACAGCTGAAGCGATTTAAATAGTGAACCCTTTATATGTATTTACAGAGATATTCTTATGTTTGTTTCCTTCTAGAATTCCAGCAGTGTGGCACTGCTTCACAAACACCTTCAGCTTTTATTGCCTCATGCTACAGATATATATTCCCGTTCTGCAACACTGCTTAAGGAAAGCTCTTGGAATGGTAGTGTTGGGGAAAAACTGAGAGGTAACTGTCCATGGAAAAATCAATAATGATGGCTCTGTAACCTTAGGGCACTTTTTTTTGCTCAGATTTGAATTTAAAAATCCCTTATTTTTCCTACATCTGCATAAATTAGTCATCCCAAGACTCCCCCCAACGGAGGAGATGAGTTCTCTACCCAGGAATGGCATCTGGTTCATGTTTTTGATAGGACATTTTGTGTGCAGGAAAAACATTATTGTTTCAGTTTAGTTAGTTCTGGATCTTTCTTTTTAAAAGTAAAATTACTGTGATTACTGAAAAATGTGTAACTAAAATAAGAGATTAATAATTATTAAACCCATCAATTCGACCTTTATTGTTTAAGACATTCTGAGATAGCTGAGGTGCAGTTCTTTGACTTGTTAAATTGTGCTTACATAATTCCAGAACTGCAACTAATTTAGGTTTGCTTTTTCTCTGCAGATGTGATTTATGTATCAGCTGCTGGCAGTATGCTCTCTCAAATTGTCAACTCACTGTTGCTCCTGCCAGTGTCAGTAGCCCGACCTTTGCTGAGTTACCTGCTGGATCTGCTGCCACCTTTAGATCGTCTCAACAGACTCTTGCCTGCTGCAGCCCTTTTGGAAGATCAGGAGTTACAGTGGCCTCTTCATGGTAAGTGTAGTAACAAACATGTTTTTAATCTGAAAAATAAACAATGGCACATTTTATAGTAGAATTTAGCTCTCCCTTTTAAGATGGCTCTTTCTTTAAACTATGTGTCTTGCTATATCTCCTTTTCAATTTCCTTAATGTATTAATATTTCTTGCTGTGAAATATTTTTTCTGCTTTGAGTGCTGGTTCCAGTTGTATTCTTAATCTATACATGTTTATCAGAACACAGAGGAGGGTGTATTAGTCAAAGCAGGTTCTTGGGCAGAGTTTAAAAGAGCCTTTACTTAAGGAATAGCTGTGCCATGAATGGTGGTGGCCTCTGCTGTGCTGTAGTTCCAATGTTCATAGATCTGTTTGTCCTAGCTGCTGTTTCTTCAGTTGAAAGGTTGTTGATTAAGGGGCAAATCTGCGATTAACTGGGAAATATTTGCAAGATCTGTCATAAGCTTTGGAATTTTGGAATTGTTTGTGACACCTGAGCATGGGTGACTAACCTGGCAGTGAATACTTGCAGGTGGCCCTGAATTGATCGACCCTACAGGTGTGCCCCTGCCGCAGCCTGCCCAGTCATGGGTGTGGCTGGTAGACCTGGAGAGGACAGTGGCCCTGCTCATTGGGCGGTGCCTGGGGGGGATGCTGCAGGGCCCTCCAGTGTCCCCCGAGGAGCAGGACACGGCCTACTGGCTCAAAACCCCACTGTTCAGCGATGGAGTGGAGATGGATATTCCTCATTTAGGTGAGCTGTTCAGTGCCAGTGCCTAATGGTCCGTGTAAATATGTGTCTAGGTGTGAAGTTTCGGATGATGTTTGAATAAGTCTCTGTATTTAAGGTTTGCCTTTCAGTGTTCTTGTCTATTTGTATAGTAATATAAAAAGTTCCAAAGTGGTATTTAAGGTTATGATGTAGTTTATAAAGGGTCTTGGAAATGCATACAGGAGAAAAAAAAAAAATTTCTCAGTAAGACTACAGACTTCACACAGTTATTTGGAAATGTTTTACTCTTAAATGCTCAGCATTTAACAGACACTCCAGGAACTCAATTTTTCATATTAATTATTGGAAAATCTCATCTATTTTATCTACTTGCAAAAAGAATTTTTAATTAACTAGAAATAAGACTACTAATAGCAAGCTTCATTCTTTATGATCTGCCAGAATTATCAACAACTCAGCAGTGATGTTCCAGTCATCCCTTCCTATCTGAATGGGCCACTTGCTTCTTAGTGCCCTCTTCCTCTTAATTCACATCTCCACCTCCCTCTGGTTCTGAGTAGGCTATGTCAAGACTTACGAGACAGAGTGTTTTGAAATGGGTCCAGGCAGTAGTTGCAAGTGTACAGCTGTGCAATTCAGGTAGAATTAATGATACAGATTTACTCTTTACTCCAGCTCTTGAAGAGGAGTTGGATAATGCTTCTAAATCTCCATAGGTTTTATGTAGATTGTATTTTAAGTTGCTTCCCTGTGTAAGGTGAGTTTGTGCAAGGACAATGACATGTCTTGATTCTTTTTTTTAAACTAAGAGGAGGGTGAAAGGTGGTTTAAATGATTTTAGATAGATGTGTGTAATCTCAAAATTTGCAGAGTTTAATTTCTTTGGTATTTCCCTTCTGTTAGACAAATGCATGAGCTCTTTGTTAGAAGTGGCTCTGTCTGGAAATGAGGAGCAGAAGCCCTTTGATTATAAGCTGAGACCAGAGATCACAGTCTTTGTTGATTTGGCCTTGGGTTGTACAAAAGAGCCAGCAAGAAGCCTCTGGATCAGTATGCAGGACTATGCTGTCAGTAAAGGTAAGGTGTTGGAAACACCTGTGTATGTTGAAAGCAAGTTAAATGCTCCAGCTATGCTTCTAGCATAATTCTGTATTTTCTTTGGCAATGATTTTTAATTCTACAACATGATAAAACTTAATTTATTATTATGTTCCATGATCTTTCTTTTGCTTTTTCCGTTACTTACCTTTGACACTGATTTCAGCGCTTGGCAAACATGTAGCTCAATGCTGTTTTTCCCTCTGAACTGGTGAGAAGAAACTCTTGTTTGCTTACTCAGTTGCTGTTCTACTTTCTGAGTAGAGCAGGGTGAAACTTGCAATTAAAAAGAAAAATTAAAGGGGAGGAGGTGAGGGAAGGCAAAGTGACTTGCAAAATATGTTAGGAATGGAATGAAGGCATAAGTCATCTTTCATTTTTCAAGTCTCTGGGAGGCTGGTCTTACAGTAGTTATAGTTTTTCATGCTTATTGCTTAAAATATGGGTTTCCTGCTCAAGCTTTCCGGGTTCCTTTTAATGAGATCCACTTAGTATTGTAGTTGTACTGTAACTGCTGTTAGGTTTGGCCAAGCTGAGCTAGATGAAGAAAAGAGCAAATGGTATTGTGTGCCTGTTGAGAACAACACAGGGAATGCTATTACAGGGTTCCACGGAAGTGGGAATTGCTGTAAAAACAGTGCTGGTTATCTGTTTGCACAATCTGAGTTGAATGGGCTGATCTGTATAATTCAGGCTGTGGAACTGGGTTCCTTAGAAGTTGATGTGGGTCTGCTCTGTTCAGGTGACTGAAAGTTGTATGGTCACGTTAGCATAGCATCACAGGAAAAGTCATGGAACTTTCTGAGGAGCGGGTGTGTTAGACTAGACTTACCTATAGCCAGGTAAGTTTTGTCATTTCTACAGCAGTTCATAAGGATTTATAGATAACATTTAACAGAAAAATAGATTATAAACATATTTGTAAAGAAGGGGGACAGTAATTTTTTATTTCCCCATGGAAAATTATGATGCGTTGTGAAGGTTTGCTTGGCAGTTGTTTCATAGTAGAGCAATACTATTTTCATAATGTTTCTTTTTAAAGTGGGGAAAAGTTTTTTTGAAATTAAAAAGTCAGTTTCTTAAAAAAATGGGACTTAATGGCTCAAGATATTGATTATAATATTGAAAAAACAAGTATTTTTGGGTTTTGGGAATAGTAGCCTGTTTTGATGAATCGTTTCTATTTTCAGATTGGGATACTGCAACTTTAAGTAATGAATCACTCCTAGATACTGTGTCCAGATTTGTCCTTGCAGCTCTTCTGAAACATACAAATTTACTTAGTCAAGCTTGTGGTGAGAGCAGGCAAGTAGATTAAAGTTGCTTTTAAAAGTTCAGCTTGACTTTTTGAAAGGAAATTCATATGATTTTTTTTCTGGTTTGGGTGTGATTTTGTGTAGGTACCAGCCTGGTAAGGCCTTGGCAGAAGTTTACCGCTGTGTGTATAAAGTTCGGAGTCGCTTGCTTGCCTGCAAGAACATGGAGCTTATTCAGACCAGGTCATCCTCCAGAGAGAGATGGGTAAGGCTGTGAGTCTCTTTGCAGTTCTTCTGGCTTTACGAGCTATTAAGAAAATAATAATTGCCAGTACATAAATACATAATTGCCAGTATTTTTTTCTATCCTGTTGAAAAACCTTCATGAGTTTCCAAATGAAAATGGGCAGGGTATAATTAGGAGTCCATTCATCTGGAGTATGTGATATTAAATCAATTAAAGCAAATGACTGGTTAGCATCATTTGACACAAGCCCAGCTTCGAGCCTGGTTTTCCCCTCTTCCCATCTCTAAAATACTGGACCACAAAACCCCTACACCTTAGCTGGAGATGGCTCAGCTGTGTTGAGCAGGCCACAGCTTTGTCCGGCTGCCATTCCTGAATCCAGCTGTGTTATCTGGGCCTCTGATCTCTGAACCTCTCTCTTCCCCTTCTTTGCCTACCCCTTCTTCCTTCCTGCATAACCACATTATCTTCTTAGTCCTAGCATTAGTTTAGGGCAATTTGTCAGCCCGATGTGAATGTCTGATATGAGAGCACTGGGCCTGAAACTGGCAACTTCTGAAAAACTTCATTAAGCCAGATCAGCATTAATGATGGAAGTGTTCAGTTAATTACAGGGTTGGGGACTGTTTGGCAATACAAAGTAGTCCTTAAAGCAGGTTTCTCTGATAGGCTTTTTAATTGTGGTTTACAATCTACCAGCAAGATATTTTTAATGAACAAAATTCTCATGTAGCATCAGGATTAAGAAGCTTTTTAGCTATATTGTAAAGCACTAGCGGTGCTCTTTAAAATAGTGTAGGTATGTCTCCTGCTTTTGATTAATATTACGTGTGTGTCTTGCCCACTTCCTTTCTCAGGGTAGGGGTCTAACATAGCTGCAAGAGACTCCGTACTTCTGAAAGCATTGGGTGTACATGCAATAAGTTCTGTTACTCCCAGAAATCGTCAAGCTTACAGATGTAATACAGCAAATCTGATATATGTGGTAGATTTGTTGCTTCAGATTTAATGCCTTTTGGAAAAAGTACCTGGTTTGCTTTTGCACAGTATACCCAGGCTTATGGTTTCTAAAGGCTTTGGTGCTGAAGTGTCAAAATTTGACTGTAGTGTCTAAGCATTACAAGGAGACATTTTTCTGCAGATAATCTGAGTCATGGCTACAAAAGGAAAATTAGATTTTCCAACTTAAGTATTTTAAACCTTGAATGCAAACAACTGTCTTTGTTGTTTATTTCACGCAGTATTAAAAGTATTTTTTGATAGCAAGGAACCTCTTATTCAATACCTGCGTCCTTGTACATACATCTTTCATTTTGGTGAGAATTAATTTCACTTCATGTGTGTATTTTTTGTAATCAAGATGCTTGATAACCAAGAATCTGCTGATGTTGATACTCAAGAACATTCTTTTACTCGTACAATTGATGAAGAAGCAGAAATGGAGGAGCAGGCAGAACGTGACAGGGAGGAAGGACACCCAGAACAAGATGATGAAGAGGAGGAAAGAGAACATGAAGTTATGACAGCTGGTAGTAAGTACTGTGTGTGTCAATATGATGTCATGTGTGTCAATAATGCCATGTCCTTTGGAAGGACAGTGTCTTTTTCTCTCTGAGGTAAAATGGAAAAATGATTTAAAATATTATGAAAGATCTCTCTGCATAAACATTTTGGGAGGCTTATTTTTATACAATGATACAGGCTTTTTTATGGTTCAGGAAAGTTTTTAGATACAAAGCAATGTGAATACTAAGCGAGTTCACTGCAATTCAGGGCATCTGACATATACCAGCACTTCTGTATGCACTGTCTACAAGACTACTTGGTTTCATCTTGTTTTCTGTAAGGTTCTTGTCATTAGATCTCTGAGTTTTCCTCAGTATTTAGATACAGAATTTTGTCTGTGTTTGTATGTGTTGTTACTTTATGTAGTAAGCTTTGAAGAGTAATGTTATTCTGAAGTTTGGAAACAAAACTGTTGATAATACTGGACTGTGTTGGAATTCACTTCTGCCTTTGAATATCTCTGCTCTTAAAAATGTGGAGGTTTTAGTCAGAGTTTGGTATTTCTAGCACTATTTGCCATATTTTTTCCTGGGCTTTCTAAACATCTTGTTTAATTCTTCAGAAGATAGCTCTAGAAAGGTAAATTTCACAAACTATTTACACTGATTGGGGCTTGTAGTCCATGTAGCTTGATGGGGTAGTTAATCCTTAATTTTTGCAGTTTCAGTAAAGCAACAGACAGTCGCACAAGGTTGGTTTTTTCTCTGTTGTGAACTGAGTGTTCTCCAAGCATTTGTGTTAGCTGGAACATTTCTGTAGAATGCATATAGCTTAAACAATGAAATTGGCTGACTTGAAATATTTTCCATAGCTGCACTATTTTCTTTTCTAAATATTATTCCTCTGGATACTATTAGAATGTTCATCTTTTTCCAGTCTCTGCTGTCATCTCTTGTTTTGCTGACAGTTTCCTATTAGGACCCACATTTCTCTTTGGGACTTTATTGACCAAAATGTATGTTACACCTTTAGTTTCTAGGGTGTGTCATTCCATGGACAGTGCAGTGGAGCTGAAGTGCACATTCAAGAGCTGATTTGTGGTTCTAGAAGATTTACATGTCACCTACTCAGTACATGCAGTATGTTTGGCTGCTTGATTTACAGTTATTTTGGGCAAATGCTCAGAGCTCTCAAATTCCACCTGGACAGGGCTTCTGGGTACAATAAAGGAAATGTATCCAGAAACATCCAGACAGACAATAGTGTTACATGCACAAATAAGTAGGAAGATGACTCTCTCACTTGTGTTCCTAAGGGTTGCTGAACCTGACTTGTGGAGTTCTACTCATATCAGTTGAGGAAGTATTTAGTTTTACCTTTGGCTTGCCAAAGGGGACCTGTACCTTTAAAATTAAAATAGTTAAATCAAGAGAACTTTAGTTCTTTGGACATAGATGAGGAGGTCTCTCACAAATACTCTTTAGAAGAATCTGACCCTTTAGATTACAGCCAAATTAAGTGAAGTGTAGGCTAAGAATTTTGATAGGATCTTCATTGTATTGCCCAAAACTAATAAAAGCCTGAAACTATTCCTGTATAGAATTTGAGATAGTCTGGTGTCTGCAATACAGATTTACCAGATGCATTATTTTATATACATCTGCCAAAAGGCAAACGTAAAATAAACTCTTTCTCTTTGATGCTATTCAAACAGAAGTTGGGTTGCAGTAAGACACTGAAATTTTGGTGTTCTGTCAAAGTGCATTGTCCTTCATTTTCAAATAATGTTGTGTAAACACTTCATTTAATCTGTTCGCATGACTTCTTTTATGGCACTGTATTATTATTGTATTCTTTTACTGTTAGAAAAATATTAGTTGTTCTTTATAGTGGAGCAGTTTCTGACCCAAGATGTAGATGAATATTTTACTCTCTGTAGCTTTGTCTAGAAGTTAAGACGTTCTTTTTGTGTTGCATGTTACAGAAATATTTCAATGTTTCCTATCAGCCCGTGAAGTAGCTCGCAGTCGGGATCGAGATAGGATGAGCACAGGGACGGGGACTAGACTTGATGATACACCTGCTCAGTCCCAGCAGGAACGAAGGATCAGCACTGATCTGACAGAAGGGCAGGATGTGTACACTGCTGCCTGCAACTCTGTGATCCACAGATGTGCCTTGCTGATCTTGGGCGTGAGCCCTGTCATTGAGGAGCTGCAGAAGCGAAGGGAGGATGGGCAGCTCCAGCAGCCTCCCTCTGCTGCGCCAGAGGGCATCGGGCTTATGACCAGGTGGGCTTTAATGACTCTACATCATAGTTAACTCTTCTCTGTTCCCTTTAGAATTGATTAAACAACCCCAATTTTCCTCTGAGGATTGTTGCAGTATTTTTAGAAGAAAATTTCTACTGAAAGCAATGCTAGGCTTCTGTTGAAAATAGTGATTTTTCTCAATTTTCCTTGGCCATGCTAACTAAACCTGAAGAGTTTTATTCTGTGTGGACCCTATTTAAGTTTCGAAGTTGAGCTTAGTGGTAAATAGTTCAGATTATCAAGTGTACAGATAGCATGAGGCACTTGGAAAAATAGTTTCTTTTTCCTGTAATTTGTTTGTGTTTGGATTTTTTTTTACCATATTTGTGGTTTTTTGAACCATAACAATATTCTATATAGGAATGTTTAAAAAAAATTGTATATGTTTAAAACAAAACATTCAAAGCGTATTATGAGAAGTTTTGTTCATGATTGATTTTTATAAGTATTCCTATCCTAGGCATGGGTGACACTTGTTGTTAGGTATCCTGTTTTGATATTTTAAATTAAGATATGGGAGAGGAAAATTTTATATATTCAGTACCCTTTTATTCTTTTTGCCCCTTCTTGGAAATCTAATCCCTAAAGTATGGGTGGCTGCCTCTGTCATTATCAAGGTAGCTTTCATCTCCAGCATATCAACTTTAGGATGCATTTTATGGGTGGTTTTTTTAATAAGTTCAGTGTTTTTTTACCCACTTACTCTGTTTCTTGTCCTCTCAGCTCAGAATGTTTCTGTTTACTCTGTGTAATACTTACCAAAGCTCTACAGCAATCACTCATTTGAGGTTGACATTTGTTCGGTTGACCAGTAAGGCTGTTAAGAAGTAACAAAGTTTACTAATATACTTTATAAACATAATTGAAGCCATCATACCACTCTTTTCCTCTTTAATGCAGTCTTGAGATGTTCTGTGATAGCCTCCTTCCAAATAAAACCATGGCACCTACTAAATTTGGCTATCAGCTCTTACCTTTATGTAATGTCAGCATTTTTTTTCTCTCGTGTGTGTGCACCTGAAGCAGGAGTGAAAGTCTTACAGCAGAAAGTCGCTCAATCCATGCAAACTCAAGCTACAGACTGATGAAGTCAAGAAGTGAATCTGATTTGTCTCAGCCGGAATCAGATGAGGAAGGTTATTCATTGGTAAGTGAACCAGTATGATGTATTTAGAGACTGTCAATAGAATGTTTAGATGGGAAGTACATCTGAAACATTTGTATAGCGCTGTGTTTTGGTACGTTAATTAATCGTTGTTAAGAGAAACACTAAAAGTAAAAAAAAAATTGAAATAATTATAGCTCTGTTAACTTTCTCACTTTTATGGGTGAGGGATGAAATGTAAATACATAAATATTATGCACCACATATGATCACCTGAGGAAATGAGGCTTTTATAATCTTTTAATCTAGAGCGGAAGACGAAATGTTGATCTGGATTTGGCAGCATCACACAGGAAGAGGGGTAAGTTCTATTATTTACCTAGTGAATACTAACCTGATAAATGTTATGAGTTTCTTAAGTTAAACTATGTTTGCAGTTGCATACAGTTTACAGTTACATAACAGGTGTTAAAATTGAGCATTTAAAAATAACATTTAAAATAATCGTTCCCTACTCTGTGTCGTGTGAAGTTCTGCTGCTTTGTGGCTTGGTTATAGTATTTCCTTGCTTATAACTCTTCATTCTGGTTTCTAGAATTGTAATGCTCCTTTGAAAAAAATGAGGTTTTCTTTGTAGTGAATCAGAAACATGCATTCTGTTTTCACTCATGACTTCAGGAATAAAAAACTGTGAGAGCTATTGTGTGGAACATTCTACTCTTCTATTCTATTCTGTGCTAACAACAAACATTTACCATAAAATGTGCTTGAACCTGGAGAACTTGTGTTCAGAAGACACTGCTTTACTTTGCATCCTTTGAACACCAGCACACCTACAGAACCAAGCACTCACATTTTCTGTTGCTTTTTGTTACTGCTTCATACTGGGGAATCTCAGTGAGCTCATTGATAGAAGGTGATGGAGGGACCAAAAAGTCCCATTTCCATCTGGATGATGCAGAATCTGTCTGAGAATTGTGACTCAGGTCTGCTGTATCTTTAAAAAACATGGGACTGTGCAAACAGGAATTAGGTTGACTTATGATATGCCTCAGTAAGAAAGCCTCGATACTGTTGGGTAAGGTAAGAGTTCTAGTTTAAAAGGCCTCATCATTGAGCAGAGTGCTCAGAGGTTTCATGCCTTTTAAAGTCTTTCGGAATTGCAAAAGATGCTGTCAGTGGCAGCACCCATTAGATTTCAGTATTTAAGTAATGTAGAAAGAGATGCCTTGTCCTTGCATAATCAAATGAAACAGCTGAACAAATAAATGCACTAGAGCTGCTTCACTGTGATAGCAGATGTATCATGACATTCTCAGGGTTAGAAGATCTTTCAGAAGGCCTCTGTCAGCCCCTGATCTCCAGGACATTCTTTGAAGTCAGCATTTTTAGCTTTGCCATTACTCTGACACAGAACTCTGTACTTGATATCCTCTGTGTCCTAAAAGTAACCTAGGAAATGATCTTGGATTAGGTCTCAGGTACAATATGTCTCGTGTATTATGGTTCCTGGGCTGTTGCTTAGACCGATGTTGCTTTGGTCATGAATCTCAGTAAGTGAGGAATAGTGCAAGAGTAGACTTCATCAAAACTTTTATTACAGCAAGAAGATTCTCTGCCAGGTCTGAACACTGAAGAGAAGCAGGAGAGACAGTGAATTTGTCCAGAATCTAAAAAGAAGCTCAAGTAGCTCATTTGCAAACTAAACACTTTCACAACGTGTACAGATGCCTCTGTTTTGGTACTGGAAGACTTCCTTGGGAGTTAGCACACAGTAATGCAAGCTTGTATGCTTGTGCTGGATGATATATATGTCAATTTTGGTTGATAACCAATGCCGGAGTCAGAGAATGCAGGGTGCACCTACAGGGAAACATTGTTCATATGTCTGTCTAGGTCAGGAATAGATCTACAAATATTTGTGTGATAAATTGATGGGCAGTTCAGCTCAGTGCTTTTTATGGTCTTTTGTCTCTTGTGACCTAGTTATTTCTTAGAACTGAATCATGTCCCAGTGTTTGGTGAGAGTGTAACTTGCAGCTTTTTTGGATTGTCCACCCCTTGCGATGTGACCAGCCCAGTGCAGTGTCAGCTGTGGATGTTTGGTGAATCCCCTTCAGTTTTATCTTTATTTAGTGCTGTGACTAATAAAGGAGATAATACTTTGAGTTCCTGTGGTCTTGCAAATGAGTATGGAAGGGAAAACATTCTCTTTTAACTTAATTAACATCTTTGCCATGCAGTCCAATCTTTATGGTAATTGCCTTCTTAATTTATTCTGTCTATTCAGAAAGAGAACTGGACAATTCCTACTTTAGCCTGAGGATCCTTTGAGTATCTTGTTCCTTGCTATTATTCAGTTATTTCTGTATTAGTAAACTTTTCCTTCCATCCCTACAGAAGAAGTCTTTTTGAGTAATTTTGCAGTAAGGGATGACGAGCAGCACCTTGTTGTTTTCCCCTTGTATCTAAGCCCTTTGTTTTTTCTGTTGCTTAGATTATTTTTTCAATTTTGCAGATCCAGAGAGTGTCCCTGCAGATGTTGTACATGTTGTGTACAGTGCCTGTGGGGTGCTGTACACCATGTTAGGTACACAGCAGTAAGGAAAGCGCAGCCAGCAGTGCAATCACAAATGGCTACAGATCAGTGAGCGTCCTCCACTCTCAGCCTTTCATCACCTGCTGCTTAACTCAGTGAATTTCAATGTACTTGTGTATACTGCTGTGCCTTACTGACACAACTGGGCTACTCCAAGAAACCAGCAACTTAACTGAAAGCCAGATGGAATTGAAATATTTTAGTTTACCTGCAATAATGAATTCTGCCTTTGAAAACTGACAAATCGTGCTTAAGGAAGGGACTTGAACAAACCAGAATACACACATGAATGCATATAGCTGTACTATATGCACATATATAGGGGATTATTTCTTTTTTCCTTGAAGGTGGAGAATTTAGAAAGACTGTTATCTAGGCTGTATTCATGCCAAACAAGAGTAAATATTTTTTCCACATACCTTGCAGCTTGGTATATTGTATTGATAGAATTGAGACTGATTGTTTAAGTCAGAATAATATGAGGCAGAGATTTTATGAATATGTTACCTTCTGTTTCAAATGTCTGCTTTTGTCTTCTGATTCTTATGTGGTGTAGTGTATTTACTCCTTTTTGGCCAGTTGAGCCCCAGAAAAAAGAAGAGCTTCAAGCAAGTAACTGATGGCATGTTTATTTTTTGTCTCTACAACTTCCCTACATATATTTTGTTTTATAGAGTGTGCATTGCAGCTGTGCCACATTCATTTAGAAAACTCATTATTACAAGCTGGCTTATAAGGACAAGTAAACTTCTTTTTTTACTGTAAGCTTCAGGTTTATTCATCCATGCAGCTCTGTTCATGTGATTGTAGAGGCTTCTGGAAGTGCTGTACTGCAATCAGTTCTGTGTGATTGATGTTACACAGAATCAAGCTGAGCTCCATTGTAGTTACACATTTGATTCTTCTGCTCATTTTCAAGAGGGAAAAAAATACTTTTAGGTCTCTGTGCCCTAATGGTTAAACATTTTTAGTTCTGAAGTATGATCCTTTGATTTCTGACATATTTGTGTTCGAACTCTTTCCTTTCAATTATAACTTCTATTTTATGTTTCATCTGTAACGCATAATCATTGCACTTTTCTCCAAATTAGCAACAGTTTTACATTGGTCTTACATTTAAACATTCTTGCATTTTGTACTAAAACAATTAGCTAAGACTGCATCCTTTCTTCAAATATGAAATAATGTAGGGTTTTATTAATACATGGTTGGGTTTCTTATGAGGTTTGTTGCCTGTCAAAACTAAATTTTCTTCTGACGTTCAGTAAACCTGTTAAAGGTTTCCTTTAGCTTATGATTTAAGCCACTGGAATTGTTTTTTGTTTCTTTACAAATACTTTGATTCTGTGCTGTGGCATAGTCCAGTGTGGGGCAGGTGGAGGGGAGGAAGCTGAAGTCACTGTGGGCTGCTTTGAGCTCTCGTGTGCTGTACAAAGGCTGGAGGGCTTATGGGGCTTTTGGAAAGAGCTGTTGCTGTGTAGGCAACATTTGTGGACTTGGAAATGGTTTAGCTGTGCGTCCTGTGGGTAATCTGAGGCTTCATTTATCCTCTCCCCAGGCTCTGTTCACCATGCACTTGCCAGGAAACCACTTCGTACGTGGAACTGAGTATTTTAGCACCTATTTGTTCTGTTCTGTCTTACTTACGTTTCTCACCAGTCACTTCCCCATGGAACTTAGATTTTAAAAGAAAGCTTTAAAGCAACTATACCAAGAATTGATGTTAAAATTCGAGTAAGGTGATCTGTCTTTTGTTTTAAATATTATTACCAGGTATAAACTGTAAAATTGAGTAACAGAATTTCTTAAAATTTTTTCATAGTAAACATGACAAAATAGGTTGTTCTCTGTAAACCATGTAGTCTTAGTGTGTTACGTAAAGCAGCAGAGATTAGCACATTAGATTGCACTTTGAAAAGAAGTGTTTGAACATGATCTTTCCATTATCCAAAATAAACATGAGTCTTTCTGACTTACGTACTGTGATGGTTCTTTCTGAAGCCATAGCAGTCTGCTTAGTAGCAGGTGTAAGGAATACTATGGAAATGCACATTAACACTATTTACTGAAAACAAAATGGGATGTGAACAGGTTTTCATCATTTATAGCCCCGACAATTAAATTTTTGGCAACTAAGTGAAGGTAACCTGGTTGACAAAAGAGAAGCAAAATTTCACAGTATTTTTAACTTGTAAATTGCATGAAGGTGCAAATTGTAACCTGCAGGTGCTGACTCATTGGCAGAATTACAGCATTTTGCCTTTATGTCAAGAAATAAGTTATGTAGGTTGCTAGGAAGGTTAGCTCAAGTTCAAAACGTCTCTGTCTGTCTTTGCTTGTTCCTATGAGCAGCTGCTGTAGGTAGGCAGCATTTAAAGGAGGCCCTGAAATTTGGATCTGATTGTTACCATTGGAACTCAGCCTTATTGATGAAAGCAAACTTTGGACAGATTAATTCCTGTGAATTTGTGTGACTTTTCCCTGCAAATGGCTATGCTTAATAATGCTTGAAGCTGATACCCTGCAGAAAGATGTTTAAAACTGAAGTAATAGAAATTTGCATGAGTACTGTAAGCAGGCTGTGATTCTCCAAATTATAACTTACTGTACACAAGGTAAATAAATATTTAAACTTTTTTTGTACATTAAGTAAATAATCCAAACTAAAATTTCAAAGCAAGTTTAAATACAGTTTAGGTTTCTACAGAGGTCTCCAGACACTGTCTCTCTGTACAGATGGGAGGTTCTCCTGAGCAGGATGTGCCTTCTTGTAATACTTTGCATGGCTCCAAGTGGGCAAACAGCACTTACAAAAGGAGGAAAATACTGACCGATGCCTATCAATTAACTGCTAATGAAGTTATGATTCGAGTGGCATGGCACTCATTTGTGCCAGGGAGAGAGTTCTAGCAAAACTCTCTTGGAAAAGAGATCAAACCTATGGTGATAAATTCCAGTGCTGCAGACAGATGACTGATGCTCATTTGAAGAAGTCCATTTATTAGTGGCAGTAAAGTTTCAGGTAATGACATGCAGATGATAGGAAATACTTGAAAATAGACTTGGGAAACTGCCAGCTGAAAGAGATCTGACACTTATTCTAGCTAGTGTTTAATATACATGTATCTGTCTTGAGTCAAAGTAAATTTTCTGTTAGTCTAAAAAAAATTTCTGTTATCTTCTGCAGTCATGAATTCTGTAAATATTTCATCCAAAATAATATTGTGCTTTTTCAAAACTATGAAATGCAGTGATTAAATCCAAAACCACTCTTGCTTTATGTTTAAACCTCACAGTAAATATTGAAGTGCCTAAGTTGTGTTGGTAGAAAGTCTTTTCTTTACTGTTTTGTCATTTAGCTGCAAAGCATTTTTATTCAGTGTTCTAGCTTTATGCTGAGCAGTTTGAGTGGCTTCTTTTTGTTTTTTCATGTGGCAGCTTGCTGCAATAGTGCTTAACATTTAAAAGAAATACAGCCTTTTCTTTAAGGAAATTGCTGTAAATTTAAATCAGGTGTTTTGCTCTAAGTTGCTTAATGCATGGAATAATTAACATGAATATTCATTTTCCACCTGTGTCAGTACCAGCAGCTCAGTCTTTACCTACTGCCAAAATGTGTTGCCTGAATTGGAGTTGATGAGACTTCCTTTTGTGTATGTTTAGGAGCAATACACAGTCAAACGGAATCTCTGAGTGACTCGTGGGTTCGACTGAAACACAGCAGAGATTGGTTATACACATCCTCCTACTCATTTGTTGAGTCCGATTTTGATCTCTCAAGATCCCTTGGAGTTCATACTTTGATTGAAAATGCTGTCAGTTTTGTAAGTGGAGATGTGGGAAACTCCCCAGGATTTAAGGAACCAGAGGAAAGTATGTCCACTAGTCCACAAGCATCAATAATTGCAATGGAGCAACAGCAATTGAGGGCTGAGGTAAATTTAAATTTAACAACTGTTCTTATGCTTCATACATTATGTTCATTATAGGAATTTTTTTTGAAACAGTGCCTAAATTCTACCTGTTAAAGTAATTTTTCCTTCTTTTCTGTTAAATATCTTAACTGGAATTGGGAACATTAAATAAACAAACTAAAATAAAACCGAAAGTGTTCCCTTTGAAAAAAAAATACATGAAGGAGAAAACAGTGACCTCATTCATCCTTGCTTACATTTCAGTATGATCCAATTTCCATTTCTAGAGGTACTGGCTACTTACTTAATATTGTCTTTCGCCGACCTTTATTTTAGCTTCGTCTGGAAGCACTTCATCAGATTTTGGTACTTCTATCAGGAATGGAGGAAAAAGGCTGTGTGCCATTAATGGGAAGCCGCCAAGTACCAGGATTTCAGTCTTCTTCACTGCTTACTTCTGTTAGACTCCAGTTTCTTGCTGGCTGCTTTGGTCTGGGCACTGTAGGACATGCAGGGGCCAAAGGAGAGAGTGTAAGATTGCATCACTACCAGGTGTGTACTTCAGCAATTTCTGCCATTTCAATAACCCAGTGATAAAAATGTCTCAGTTTTTATAATATTTATCCATTTGCTTGGCCCAGGATGGTATCAGAGCAGCCAAGAGGAGTATTCAAATTGAAATCCAGGTGGCTGTGCACAAAATATACCAGCAATTATCTGCCACGTTAGAAAGAGCTCTGCAAGCTAATAAGCATCACATAGGTAAGTGAAAAGCAGATTTGCAAAAACCAGATGTTCTCTAATATACAGTTGAACAGCTTGTATGTTTTCCAGGGCAGACTTTGATATTAGTGACCAGAATTCCCTGAATTACCTATCTGACTTCTTTTCCTAAAGAGAGAAATCTGCATTTGTTGGTAGAACCCATTGGCTATTCTTACCTGGGTCATTTTAGTCTTTCAGTGTGAAACAAGTACAAAATGAAGTATTTCACCCAGTTATCCTTACCTTAGAGAGAAGATTCTGGTTTGAGATTCAGCCTCAGAACATATATATCACAAACTAGATCTGCATACTACTCTTTCTTGGACCATTTTGACACAGTTACATTGAGTTAAAGAAGAGTGCAATGATTCATCAGAAAGGCTACCTCAAAGTGTCTGACAAGATTCATGTTTTCTTTGATAATTTAATTAATTAAATTATATTTAAAAAGTAATCTGCTGATCTTCTGTCTTATTAATTAAAAACAACTTTATTTTAATTCTAGAAGCACAACAGCGTCTTCTATTGGTGACAGTATTTGCTCTCAGCGTGCACTATCAGCCTGTTGATGTCTCCTTGGCCATTTCCACGGGGCTGCTGAATGTGCTGTCCCAGCTGTGTGGCACAGACACCATGTTAGGACAGCCCCTGCAGCTGCTGCCCAAAACTGGGGTTTCTCAGCTCAGCACAGCTTTGAAAGTAGCCAGCACGAGACTGCTGCAGATCCTGGCTATCACCACAGGGTGAGTGTCCCTTGCTTTCAGGAAACTTCATCACTGAGCTTATCAGAACCCTTGAAAAACGTGTGAGGACAATACGTGTTGCTCAGAAATACATAAGTGAAGGGGGCGGGGGGAAGAGTAGTCACATTATTCATAGGAAAGATGCATGTAAGACTAACAAATATTTTTCAGTTGTGAGTATTTGAACCTGAAAAGTTCAGGTTCAGTCACAACTTTGGTCTGTAAACACTGTATTCTAGTAATGCCCACTTTGCTACTTCAGCTTTGTGTGGAGGTGTGTTCAATTGATGTGATAAGACTTTCTGTTGCTGTGTAAAAATTATTCGTGTAAAAGCAATACTGATAATGTGGGAGTTCCTCAGGGCAGGACATTGTGCTTCTTTCCAGAATATGAAATAATTTTCTGAGAAATAGTGGTCTGTGCTAGATCATGGGGCAGCATGCAAAATCATAGCAATACTTAAATATTTAGCCTTACTCAGTAAAGAAAATACCAGTGAAGAAAGTATTTTCTAGTTGAAGTGAGGCTATTGTTTGATACTCAGTACATGCATCTTCCTTTCAGTCTTTGTACAACATGTTGCATTTACCTGCCAAATCTGTTATGTAAAAAAGCCCAATAATCCTACACCAAAAAAATCCCCCAAACCCATGAAAACAGCACCCCATCTTCAGAACTTGCTGTGGAATTATGATTAATTAAGAGTTGTTCCTTTTTTCCCTAGAAAGGACTGAAAACTTACCCTTTGACTTCAAAGATTAGACTGTTTTAATTTGTTTTAAAAATAGGGTTAAAATAATAAAAATAATCTAAGCCTGTAGTGGAGGATGGGGAAAAGTAACCTGCTGCAATTATTGTTCCTCAGATCAGCTCTCAAGTATTCCTACTTCTTCTGTGTCTGTGTGTTCAGAACCTATGCAGATAAACTAAGCCCAAAGGTGGTACAGTCCTTGCTGGATTTATTATGCAGCCAGCTGAAGAACTTGTTATCACAAGCTGGTGTGATGCTGATGGCTTCCTTTGGAGAAGGGGAAGGTGAGGAAGGTGAAGTGGAATCAAAAAAGGTGGATTTGAATGGGGATAATGAGAAGAGAGATTTCAGAGGTAATTATCTTACATAATTTCTGTTACAATTGCAAAATACCAGGAAGCATAGTTGAAGAAACCACTGCATGCTGACATTCTCATCCACTTTATTGTGTATTGGTTTTGGTTGGGTCATTTTTAATTCTGTAAATTAGATTGAAGTCATCAAATGATTTTGTGCTCAGTTCAGATTTATATAGAATTGATCCACAAAACTGCAAGGATAGGGGCAAGCTGAGAATAAAAATGACTTCAATGCATTTGAAATTAGGAAGAGAGTACAGTTTTCCTTGAAAAATGCATTGGTGGCTGTAGTGTTTTTCATAAATGTGGTCATAGGAATTTAATTCTCTAAATTTCAAACAACAAATAAATACAGCTTTATTCAGGAAATTATTGTGTTTGCTTTGTATTACACAATTTTGCAATCTGAGTGGATGGCAACAAGGTAAATCTACTGTGTCATATGGAAAAATCTGCAACAAAAGATTTTCTGAAATGCTGATATCCTCACATAGCTTGCAATCCCTTAATGGGCATTTGAGTTTTGGTGGAAATTGTGCTTGAAGAATTTTAAATTGTAGCTTGGTTTTAAGTGTACATATGTTTTTGTTCATGCTTTTAACTGTCTTTAATTACAAATAATGCAATGTCTGATGAATTAATAAGATAATTAATCAGGAATTAGGATCTGAGGTCTTCCCGCAGAGGTCTCCCTCCCTAACCTTGACCCACAAAAGTTTAATGTTATTTTCTCTCCCTGTCTTGCTGAGGAGCAGGAGTGAGAGCACTGCTTGGTGGGCACCTGCCAGACAGCCAAGATTAATGGCCAGCCACCATGTAATAACTGATCATTGTGCTTTGACCTGCAGAACATGTTGTTCCCAGTAACCAGGACTGCCATTCAAGTTGTAATATTAAGGCCGTAAATGAAAACTTTGCTTTAACTTCCTAGCTGCCCTCCGAAAGCAACATGCAGCAGAATTGCACCTGGGAGACTTTCTTGTTTTCCTGCGTAGAGTTGTGTCTTCAAAAGCAATTCAGTCCAAGATGGCATCTCCGAAGTGGACAGAAGTCCTCCTTAACATTGCTTCCCAGAAGTGTTGCTCAGGTAGGATCATGCCAAAATGTGCTCCATGGTTACTTTGCATTTCTGTAGTGCAGTTCCAAAAACAAAACCCTTTTAGAATATGTATTACATAGTGAGTGTTCCTAGTTAACAGTTCAAACCAACTCCTGTACAGGTGTACCAAGTTTACGCTCTGGGGCACTGGGGGCATGGAGCCAGTGGCAGGCCTGAAGCAGAAGTAATTTTAAGATTATTGACACATTGTTCCATCTTCAGGAGTTCCCTTGGTTGGCAATCTGAGGACTAGACTACTTGCACTTCATGTACTAGAAGCTGTGTTACCTGCGTGTGAATCTGGCGTTGAAGATGATCAGATGGCTCAGGTCTTTATATTTTGTTATAAACTTCCACATTTCCTAAAAAAGTCTCTTAACCTTCTAAATGTTTCACAAGTTTCAAAATCCAAATCAAGCAAGGCTCAGTGTAGTTATTTGTTATCCAAAGAATTCTAAATATTTTGATGTTTATACCTACAAAGCAAAGTAAAACTACATAATGTTGCTGTTGTCCTCATGTTGGAGTTACAATGATCTGAATTCTGTCCCAATGCCCCAGGTTGTTGAAAGATTGTTCTCACTTCTATCTGACTGCATGTGGGAGACTCCGATAGCCCAGGCCAAACATGCAATTCAAATAAAGGAGAAAGAACAAGAAATGAAGCTCCAGGTAAACAGTGCTTGTACTTAGTCTCATGACTCAATGCAGCAGAGTTACATTTACCACAAATGTTTTGTCCTATTTCTGGTAGAAGCAAGGAGAGTCTGAGGATGAAGATGAGAATCTTCCCATCCAGGAAGTGTCCTTTGATCCTGAGAAAGCTCAGTGCTGTATAGTGGAGAATGGGCAGATTCTAACTCATGGAAGTGGAGGCAAAGGGTACGGCTTAGCATCCGCTGGAGTTACTTCTGGGTGTTACCAGTGGAAGGTAGGTCGCATAAATGTGTATTTCTTACCTTCTCTCTCATTGTTTTGTAAATGTGCTATGATTTATTAACAGAGCTGCCTGTGCTTTTCGCTTATTACATATTTCTTGAGTAAATGGTAGTGTTTACATTTATGGTTGGACTCAATGATTGTAAGGATCTTCTCCAGCCTAAATCATTCTGTGATTTTCAGTCCCAAGGAAAGAGTTTGTGGCTGCTTTTGAGTGGTGGGATTTGAGTATTTCAGCACGCAGATTGGAGACTGTGAACATGTATTATGTGTTATTAGAGGTAACGGTACTTGTCCCTAAGGTCCATAGTCAGCATGCATGTACAGTTTTGCAAAACATACCTACTGAATTATGTAGATTTAGGGTTTCTTTTTTTTGTATAAAAATATTGTTTTCCTGGAAAAAGACACATCAGCCTGACTGACAAGAGCAATGTTTAATACATCATTTGGAGGGATTTTTTAATGGTTTTACAATATAAGCTTACTGTTTTTCTCATTAAAAGCTTCTGTGAAAAACAGTTAAAAGTAGACATGCATATGTGTAAGGAAGATTTTCATTGCTTTGTTGTGTTAAAGTGTATATTCCTGACATTTTTCCCTGTGTGTTTGTTTTGCCTGGTAGTTCTACATTGTGAAGGAGAACCGAGGCAATGAGGGCACTTGTGTGGGAGTGTCTCGCTGGCCCGTGCATGACTTCAACCATCGCACTACCTCAGATATGTGGCTCTACAGAGCCTACAGTGGCAACCTCTATCACAATGGAGAGCAGACTTTGACTCTATCAAGCTTTACCCAAGGAGATTTCATCACATGTGTGTTAGATATGGAAGCAAGAACTATTTCCTTTGGTAAAAATGGAGAGGTATTTAACATCTATTAGGTTTTTGGTGTGTTTTTTTGCAATGGTAATATGGCATGGATAAGCATAAGAGTTAAAACATGGCAGTTCAGTACTTAGAAGATTTATAATACAGACTTTTTCATGTTTCGTATTTTTGCATGTTAAGGTGTTCTAAGATTGAGGGGTTTTTGTTTTGTTTCTTCTCTAGGAGCCAAAACTAGCTTTTGAAGATGTGGATGCAGCTGAATTATACCCTTGTGTTATGTTCTACAGCAGTAACCCAGGAGAGAAGGTAACTTAAATGTTCGTCTGTGGAGGGGTCATGGTTTAAGCTTGTATAAAGTCAGTATTCGTCAGAGCAGCCTGTATGGTGCTGCCTTGAATTACTGACCAAAACAGTGTTGCTAATACAGAGTGTTTTAACTATTGTAATCTATTGTAAATTTTAAATGTATATTACTATTTAGAATAGATTTAAAGACTTCATGTTCTACACAAAAAATTCTATTCCCTAGAAACCAAGAAGAGCATAGTATTAGATTTTTAGATAGTCTTGTGTGAGAAACCGTGAAATACATAGTTTCAGCATTCTTGAGCCTAAAGGATGGAGGTTTTACTCAGTGTTAAGGTGGATTTCCTAGGGATTCCAAGGGGAAAAAAAAGGCAGTGCTAATAATTATTTCTATTCGGCAGGCGACTCCAGTATTTATAAGAAGAGCTTATTGAGGTATGTTGGGATGTAACTTGTAAACTGTTCTCTTCAAACAGGTGAAGATCTGTGATATGCAGATGCGTGGGACACCAAGAGATTTGCTGCCTGGTGACCCCATCTGCAGTCCTGTTGCTGCAGTGCTGGCAGAAGCCACGATCCAGCTCATTCGAATCCTGCATCGCACAGACCACTGGACACACTGCATCAATAAAAAAATGATGGAAAGACTGAATAAAATCAAAACATGTCTTAAGGAAACAGGTCAAAAATTGAAGAAAAGTCGCTCTGTTCAAAGCCGAGAAGAGAACGAGGTGAGAGAGGAGAAAGAAAACAAAGAGGAGGAGAAAAGCAAGCACAGCCGGCATGGCCTGGCGGAACTCTCGGAGCTGCAGCTGAAGATGCTCTGTGTGGAGGTGTGGCCTGTCCTAGCAGTGATTGGTGGAGTGGATGCTGGGCTCAGAGTTGGAGGTCGATGTGTCCACAAGCAGACGGGCCGTCATGCCACTCTGCTGGGAGTGGTGAAAGAGGGCAGTACCTCTGCCAAGGTCCAGTGGGATGAAGCAGAGATTACTATCAGGTATGCCCATTTCCTACACTTCTCACTATCTAGTGATAGTAGTTTGGGGTTGAAAATCCTCAGAAGTAGCCCCTCCTTTATATTAGAGTCATGCTGATGGATTACTTTAAGTGTACACTTCAGTGGTATTGAAATTAGTGCTGCCTTGAAGTAGTGTTCATTCATTCTCCCACCTGCCTTTGAGTGCTCAAGGCTGGAAGAAGATGCTCCTTTTCCCACCTGTCTTGCAGACAAGCCTTCAAAGGGAAAGCACCTGGAAGGAAGCTGAAATAAAGCTTCTCTGAGCTTCTTGGTGCTCTCACAGGAATCGCCTGTGGTTTTGTGTGGAAAAGATTTGATTAACTTAGTTTCTTGAACTCCTTCTGCTTATAGCCGAAGAAGTGTTTTGAAGATACTGAGCAGTGATTTTTTTTTTTCCCCTGCCAGTTACAATTACATTCTGAAATAGCCAAGGTCACTTTACTTTTCCAGCTGTTGCAGCCTTACATCCGTTTTGTCTTTGCAAAGGCTGTTGTCACTTTAAATACCCTGAAGTGCAGTTGATTTAGTTCCAGATAAAAACTCTTTCAAGTATGCCCATGTGACAGTATAGCATTAAGAGTGCCTTTAAAATAATTCGAAGCTTTATTTGAGTGAGGTGGATCTGCACTTGAATATAAGCAAATTTTTGGTAAAGCATTTAATTAGGTTCATTTTATACCTTTTTAATTAAAACAAGGCTAAAGCTTGCTTTCATTTTTAGGTAGAAGTTTACATTGTGAGATGGGAAAAAGGTGTATGGAAATATGGGCTGGTGAATTTTTGTCCTGTTTCAAGTGAAAATTAGTCTAGTGTAACAGTCCTAAATGGTACCAGAAAATATCACTGAATATAGATGGACAGATAGATAAATGTGTCTGTTAGGTTTTCTGACCCGTTCTTTTCAAAGGTCACTGTCCTCACCAGGTGATCTGTCCTAACACACCAGAGAGAGAATTGTCCTGAGCTCTCAGTAGTGTGCTCATGGTGATGAATAGCTGAGGTCAATCCAGGCTTTTCCTTAACGTTTGAAAGTTTTCTTTATCATCTTTTATACCTGTTAAGATTCAGGTATGATGATATTTACCTTCAGATATTTTTTCTTAATAATAGTCTGTTACATATTTCTGATAAACAATATATCCAGAGCCTGTGTCAGCACAGAATTGATAGCTTCTGTAGGGTTTCAGTGCTTGTTGTTGAAAACCTGTGTATGCTTTGTTGCATTTGTTTTGAAACCACATCTCCCTGTTTTCTGATCATAACCTCATTTTCCCCTGTTTGCATTTAATTTATAGAATTGGTTTGTTTTATTAAATATATTTTACATCTTCTTTGCCTGCGTTGTTTCTTGTATGTTCCTCCTGTCTCTCCCTCACTTGCTTTTTCCTGTGTCATTCTGATCTTTATTAAAGCTTCCCAACTTTTTGGTCGCCTAGTGATACTCCATTGTATAATCTGGAGCCCTGTGAACCACTGCCTTTTGATGTTGCAAGATTTCGTGGGCTGACAGCTACTGTGTTGCTGGACCTTACCTATCTGACTGGCATTCATGAAGATACGGGAAAGCAAAGCACCAAGAAACACGAGAAAAAACACAGACGTGAATCTGAAGATAAAGGGGAAATGGACCAGAAAATGGAGGGCGACATTGGATCAGATACACGATTAGGCCAAAGTGCTGATGATAACAAAGGACATGGTGCTACAATCTCTAAGTCAGAAAATGAAATTGTTTCCTTTTCTTTAGAACCATCAACACTAGGTATGGAATCCCAACACCAACCTGTGGAAGGAAGAAAAAAGAATCATGAACACACCCCACGAAGTCATGATATAGTGCAGTCAGAAATCCGAGCAGTACAGCTGTCTTACCTTTATCTTGGTGCTATGAAGTCACTTAGTGTTCTTCTTAGTTGTAGTAAGTATGCAGAGCTGCTGTTAATCCCCAAAGTGCTGGCAGAGAATGGCCACAACTCTGACTGTGCAGGGTCTCCGGTGGTGCATGAGGACGTGGAGCTGCGTGCAGCACTGCAGTTCCTGATGCGGCACATGGTGAAACGTGCAGTCATGCGCTCGCCCATCAAGAGGGCACTGGGGCTTGCAGACCTGGAGCGGGCACAGGCCATGATCTACAAATTAGTGGTTCATGGGCTGCTGGAGGACCAGTTTGGTGGCAGACTTAAACAAGGTATGTTTTCAAGATGAGATTAAAATGAATAGTAACAATGATAATACAATTAACATAGTCTTGTCAATTTGTAGTGGTTATACATCGGGGGAATCTTAATCAGACAAAGAAATTTTGCAAACTCTTTTTACTGTTTTATAGATAAAATACTGATTGTTTTTTTCCCTTTTTCCTAATGCCTTGTCTTAATAAAAAGTGAATGCATATTAATCAGAAATAAGAGGGTTTTAATTTCTTTGATACTTTTAAAAATGAGCAATACTGTATATACTTGTCAGAAGGATTTGTACTTCTTCTAAACCACCAATAAAAAACTCTTAAAAATGCTACTTGCACTTAAAAACAGCTTTATAGTTAATCAGCTGTATTTTTATATCTAAGACCTCTTCCCCTTTTGTCTGTTTTGAGAATAATCCAAACTGTTCCAACCATAAATCTGATTATCACAACCTTTGGCGTAAGTAAATAATTTGTTTGCTGTTTGCCTTGTATCACTCTTGTGAGAAAAGCAAGAGCTCCTGGACTGATTTCTTTACTCAAGTCCATGAGCTAGTGGCAGAATATGCACTCCCCTTTCTTTCTCTGGAGTGAATTTTAAATAATGATAGTTATTTTTGAAAGTTCAGCCGTAGCTACTGTTCCGATCTACACAATTATATTAATGTTGCGGTAACTTCCTTATTTTTCTGTTGCAGAAGTGGAGCAACAAGTAGAAGAAGGTGATCAGTCTCAGCAAGCCCAAACACCAGTTACAACCAGCCCTTCTGCTTCTAGCACAACATCTTTCATGAGCAGCTCTCTGGAGGATACTACTACTGCTACTACTCCAGTAACTGATACAGAAACAGTTCCAGCTTCAGAGTCACCTGGTGTTATGCCTCTCAGTCTCCTGAGGTAAAATACCCTATAAGCATGTATGATTCTATGGGTGTAGGGAACCAGTTGCGTGGTTTATGTAGAATATATGTCTTTAGCTGCCTAAGGCTTTGAAAATGCTGCCAAGAACTGCCTTTGCAGAGGGACACAGTTTAAATGTTACTTTGCCTTTCAGGGTTTGTGGTTTTTATCAGAAAGCTGTTAAACTTTTGCTGTACTCTATATATAAATGTAATATCTGAATTCTTTAAGAGGAAGAAAATGTTCTCCTTAAGTTGTCCTTCAATTCTCACGTTTATTTGATATAGTTCAAATTACAAATCTCTGAAATTCTGTATTTTTAATGAATGTTCGATTCTCAAACTAGAATAGATCTTGGTAGGTAACGTTCTGTAAAGCTAAGGTGTTGTTTCAGCTTACGCTGACATACTGAAATGGAAGATAATCTCCTGAATTTGCAATGGCAATTTGTGCTGTTGAAGGAAATCTGCTTTACCTTACATAGAATACTGTTCTAAGTTTATTAATTCATAGAAGTTTTGCGGACATCTTTTGATAAAAGCCAGAAAAATGTCTTCGTACCAGGACAGTGAAAATCAAATACATACCTGATTTATTTGTCAGCCTGAGTTCGGAACAAACCATGGAAATGGGAAAACTATTTATTTCTCTTTTATCTCCTAGGACAGGTCCTGGTCTCTGAAGGGGTTTTTTTAATGTCATGCTTAGAACTTAACTTTACAGATAAAGTTGGTAGGAATGAGCTGTTGCCTCAAAGTATGTGTTATGTCTTACCCTTATCAATTGCATCGAGTAGGATTTACCAAGTGCACTCCAGTTGGATGGTCTTCTTGTGTCAGACCTTTTTCAGCATGGTTCTGTGCAACATAAATGTATATTTTTCTTTTTTCAAGGCAAATGTTCTCCAGTTATCCTACTACAACTGTGCTTCCAGCACGACGTGCTCAGACTCCTCCAATATCTTCTTTACCAACATCTCCTTCAGATGAAGTTGGAAGGAGACAAAGTTTAACCTCTCCAGATTCCCAGTCTGCAAGGCCTGCGAATCGCACAGGTAAACTTGTCAGTGGAATAGTGGGAACAAGTTAGGAAAGTCATAGGAGCACAGGGGCTGTTTAAAGAGATGGAAATCCAACAGAGTTTCTTCTTAAGGCGAATTAACATGCAAAGCATTGTTGAAAACCTTTTAGTTACTATCTTAGGGAAAAAAAAGATATAGATTATATAGCTGTAGGCATTATCGAGTAAATGAGCTTTTAAAAGCTGTGGATCGGATACAAAAACAATGAAGTATAATTGGAAACTGCTTCAAAATATTCATCTGATTTGGGCTTGTTTCCTTGGTTGCGTGCTGCAGGTAAGTGCAGTAATTTTCTAGCTTTTGTTAGATCGCATACCACACAGAATATAAGAATAGGTGTATTTTATGGTACATGCACCAGTGTTGTAATAAGTCAGCCGAGACTCCATTATCTTCATTCAGGAAAAGCCCAATTCCTTAGTTACACAATTCATTTTACACAGGTTTTACAGACCTCGTGTGCAACTTTAATTGGTTAATAGCTTTCTTGCCAATTATTCTATTGGTTAGTAAAAGGTATTCTACTTGTCCATCAAATCTCTCTATTCTTGGATTGTTTACGTATTTTCTTTACTGATTCTCATGGGACAAATCCCTTGTTATTGCAGGTGTATTTGTTTTTTAACCCAGGAATAGGTTGTTGTGCTAATGAGTTCTCATACCAAAATTGTTTTTGCATAGGAACTCACAAATCACTTAGAAGAAGTGACAGGCTAGCTTTGGCAATTTAGCAGAACAGGCCTGATTTTATGAGGCTTTCCTTTTATAATTCTTCTATCTGTCTGTGACACACCAGTACTTTTTACTCTTGTCCTTATATCTGTGCTATTAGTTGTGAGGTTTAGTGGTTCATGTATAGCATAGCAACTGGTCTGTTCTGTTTCATGCCTCCTTTTTCTTTCCTTTTGATTTAATTATGAGATGACTTGCTTCTAGTCATGTTAGTGTCTTTACTTAGTATTTGTTTGTTAGAGCATTTTTGTCTTCACTAATTAGACATCACTTTTATGGCAAGTCAGAAAGAAACTCTGGGTTTGGGGCAGTAACTGACCTCTTTAGAGTCCCTTGAATGACTCTCTGGACAGAAATACAGCCATCATTCATGAAGAGTTTTTTCAGATGCATTCTCAGCTCAGCTGAGTTCTCTTTCTGTACCTTAAGAGGGATGTATAATGATCTCACCATTTGGGAATCTCAATGATTTGGACAAGGATAACTTTATCTAGGCTAAATATAGATCAAATAGATAATTTGATACAGTTCAAAATTAAAACAATAGAAATTGCTTAAACAGTTCTTTGCATATCATCCGTATCTTACTTGATCAAACAGACTCAGTCAACATAATCTATGTTACAGAGAAGAATGAACTCCATCTGGTTTTGTTACAGAAAGTATATTTGTGGAAATGAGAGTAATTATTTCCTTAGTTCAAGCTGATATTTCAAAGTAAGGTGTAATAAAGTAACACTAGAGAAAAATTTATGTGCTTTACATTTACGATTTTCTGTCTTATGATTTTCTGTCTTCTAAGCTTTGTCTGATCCAAGCAGCCGACTTTCAACATCCCCTCCTCCTCCTGCCATTGCTGTTCCCTTACTAGAAATGGGGTTCTCCCTCCGGCAAATTGCAAAAGCTATGGAAGCTACAGGTAATCTATAGCTATAATATCAGTTTAACTGAAAGATTGGATACACATGAAACACTTGTTTTCCAATAAAATACTTCATTTTTAGGTTCTATAGCTATTTCTGTGGAAGAACAGATTGCTTTTTTGTAACCATCAGTGCTAAAATACAGCTCCAAATTGTGATTTTCCTGCTTTCAGGTGCCAGAGGAGAAGCAGATGCACAGAACATCACAGTGCTGGCCATGTGGATGATAGAGCACCCTGGAAACGAAGATGATGAAGAGCCCCAGTCAGAGGGGACTGCAGAGTCACGGCATGGGACAATTGTCTCTGGCAGTGGTGGGAAATCTGGGGATCATTGCTATTTGCAGTCTCCAGGTGATATCCCTTCTGCTGATGCCACTGAAATGGAGGAAGGCTTTAGTGAGAGGTAAAATAATTTTCTTGTAATTGCTTGAAATCTGTTCCTGAAACTGGAAATGTCACAAAATTTTTGTTGCTGACAGAGAGTTACTGTATAATACAGCTTTTCAATTTTGTTACAGCATGAGTAGAACCAAAGATGCAATTAAATTAGGTGTACATGGTGCATTTATTTTCCAGCACTGTTTGTGTGCAGAACTGGGGAATAATGTAACTGAGCATGTTTTCTTTACAACAAAAAAAGAAAAGAATGAAAAAAATGAGAGCTTATATTTGCAATTTAACTAAAAGACCAAGTAATAAAGCAAAATTTCATTTAATTCACGTTTGGCCAAATTCATGTGTAAGGCCAACTCAGCCAGCAACAACAGAGATGATTTTATTTCTTTGAAAGAGGAGGAAAAAACTAATTCAAGCTGATTAATTAACTATTCAAGCTACTAATTAACCTAGTATAAAATGAGTGCTCTCTCAAAATTTCTGCCGTGCTTAGGCGCTAGGTGCTGACTTTGCTGCATCTAATTTGTTTGAGGTAACTCTCGCAGTCAAAACAGTATATATGTGCTCCTTGAAACTAAACATTCTTGAATTCCCAATTACTTTTTTTTGTTCCATTAAAGAAAGGAAAAAATGCTAATAAATACTACTTAGTTACTGTATGTGGTTTTTTAAAATTTGGTTTGATTGACCTGTAAATTCCGAATTCCTGTAGTCCTGATAATCTGGATCATGTGGATAATGCAGCTGCAGCGAGTGGCCCTCCCTCTCGAAGTCGGTCATCTGTCACACGGAGGCACAAATTTGATTTAGCTGCCCGAACATTGCTGGCACGTGCTGGTAAGGAACTGAAAGAATTCCAAGGGCTTTGCTTTTCCAGGGAAATGAATAGGAGGGGGACTGGGACTTCGCTGTAGATAAAATGATGTTTAGAAAACTCCTTCTCATATGTGTGCCAGTGTATATTTAAGAGTTTTATGTGGTGATAAGTAGATTGTTTAGCAGAAGAGTTAAAACAAGGAAATTGGAAGTACAGCCAACTCTCTGCCATGGAAAATAAAAGTCCTGCTTTCCTGTTTCTCTCTTTTCCCACCTTGAGCGGGATTGTACCGCTCAGTGCAGGCCCACAGGAACCAGAGCCGCAGGGAAGGGATCTCCTTGCAGCAAGATCCAGGGGCACTGTATGACTTCAACTTGGATGAGGAGTTGGAGATTGACCTTGATGATGAAGCAATGGAAGCTATGTTTGGGCAAGACTTGGCTAGTGATAATGATATTCTGGGAATGTGGATCCCAGAGGTACTGGATTGGCCTACCTGGGTGTGTGTGACTGCAGCAGGGGCTGCTTTGACTTACTGCTTTTTGCATGCTTGTATTTTTAAATTTAAAGTAACGTGTATGCTTAGAGCCTGTTTGAAAATACCTTACTAAGTGCCAGCAGTAATTAAAATCATCTTGTATTCTGTAGCATCACTTCTAGATTAAGAATAGTGATTTCTTGTGTTTCTTGCTCTGTACTTCCACATATAGTTTTCTTCTCCCTCCCCTGAAAGATGAGAACAGAACTCATATAGATGTTCTGATGATACTAGTTAGAAATCAAGTAGGTATTCCAGACGGCTTAGCTTAACACAACAAACACAGTTGTGTTTCTTCTCCTGCTACTGCTAGTAGTATCCAATCTGTAGCAACATTTTGCACTTAAATCAGTTTTTCTTAATTCAGTTGTGTCGTGTATTCCATTCTCTGGGAAGGATGTGGTGACAGTCCTCACTGAATTGTTGTATAGAGCACTAGAAAACTATTGAGGTGGAAAACAAACATATTTGCTCATCTTTGGCTTATCCATGTCAGATTAGACAATTAAGCCATAAGACTCAGCTTTTCATTTCCTAATTATGATGCTACCTAGCTTTGATATAGAAGCAAGTTGCAGGATGCATATTGAATTTTTCAGAGCACTTGCTTCACCAAAATATCTCAATGAAATTACTGACTTAGGACAGAAATGTAATTATGAAACATGGACTTCATATTGAGATAAAGCCTTGATATTTTCTGACACAAATGGTAATTTTTGTTGCTCAGTAAATGTAAAATCTGATTGTCTGAAAGCAAAAAAGGATTCTTTTCCTTTGTTAGATATAGTTTCAGACAAGTTCTGAGGAGAACCAGATAGAGACAGTGTTGAATGTGGCACATTACATTTTCATTTACAAATGAAAAGTTACACTGTCAAGAATTTTTGAGTCAATCTAACATGAAACAGGAAATTGTCTCCTCTGAAACTTTATTTCCAAATATTTTTCCTGTTCTGAGATGGTCTTCATTATGGCATAAATTATATGTTTCTGCTTTGCTTTTGTAGAAGTCAACCATATAAATATCACTCAGTGACAGAAATGTGAAGGGATACTCACCTAAGGATATTGGCATGTTTTATAGCTAAGGTGCAGACACTTATTCTGTACAAATAACATGTGAAAATGTTGCTGTGCAGCATGTCTGTGAATCTGAAGATAGAGAAGAAGTGGTGGTTTGTGAGCTGTGTGAATCCAGCGTGGTCAGCTTCAACCAGCATATGAAGAGGAACCACCCTGGCTGCGGGCGCAGTGCCAACCGCCAGGGGTACCGCAGCAATGGCTCCTATGTGGACGGCTGGTTCGGGGGGGAGTGCGGCAGTGGGAACCCCTACTACCTCCTGTGTGGCATCTGCAGAGAGAAATACCTGGCCCTCAAGAGCAAATCTAAAACATCAGCCTCAGAAAGGTACAGAAATAGAAGACAGTGGATAAATAAAGGAAACTAAACATGGTTATGAGCCACCAGCATTTTAAGAATACTTAAAATCATTCTCTGTATTTGACAAATGCATATTTAGAACAAAAAACGGTTGATTTGATATTTCTGGTTTTTAAATTAGGAACAAGGAATAATTTCTTGGGATGTTGCCCCCTTCTTAGTGACTTTTGAAAACTCTTTATCAATTTTGTCTGACAATTCCAGTATTTTTTCTGTGGACCTTTTACACATTAGTACTGCAAAATGCTTCCCCCCTCCACACACACTTTCAGAAGCCATTTTATCTATTTTTTTGTTACTGGGCTTTTCTGGAATCATTCACACATGTAGACCTAACAGTAAATTTAGACTTAATAGGGAACCAAATTTAAAATTGTTATTTATAGTTATAAAATGTTAGAGCCACTCAGTCATTTTCTTTGTTATTTTTTCATACAGGTACAAAGGCCAGGCTCCTGATCTAATAGGTAAACAAGACAGCGTCTATGAAGGTATGTTTTTAAGTTGAAGGGGTTTTGTTTTTTCTAAGAGGTACTTTTGTGCAAATAAACCTGAAGGTGTATTTTAAAATCTCTTCCCGTTAGTTACAGTATTTTAGTTTTGGGGATTTATTTAGTTCAAATCAGAGAAGAGAAAAATGTGTGACTTCTCTCCCTTTTCTTTCATGTAAGCAGCTGAAAGGGCAAACACTTAACTTGGGGTTGATAAGGTCTTGTGAGATACTACATCCAGAACTGCACATACAGAATCTTATGTTCAAATATATTTCTTAAGCTGCCTTTGTGGGAGAAATTGGTTAGTATAAGTTAGTGTCCCAAAAGTCTTGTTCCTAATTTTTCTCCCTTTGTCCAAGCTGAGAGCATTCCGAGGGTAGCTTTCACTTTAAACAGATTATTTCTGATGTGTGCAGAAAACCTTTTCGGGGTGATTCTGTAATTCTGGTCCTTTCTGTAGCTCCTGTGATCACAGTTGTGTGATTTGTCGCATTTGCCTGTATGAGACTGAGTACTCCAGTACTTAGGGCAAGTCTGCCTGCTGTAGATTTAAAGGCGTTCCGATTCTACTGTGTGTGGGGTGAGACAGAGCAGAGAGATCAGTAAATATGAGCTGACTTGTGTGTAAATGGTTGGCAAGTGAAGGAAGTGCCTTACTGAATTGCAGTTAAAGTGTTTCTTCTTTGTTGTTTGGGTTTTTTTAATTCCCTGGGAATGAAAAGCAAAAGCCTGGGTGTTCAGTTATAACTCATGAACTAATGCATGCTTTTTTGATAAATATGAAGACCAGAAATTTCTAACATCTGTCTTTACCATTCAGTCCTTTGGAATACGCACTTGTTACCATGATTTAAAACACAACTGTATGCCTGCACTTTTCACTGTACTCCAGGTTTTGGAGCTGTCTTGTGCTATATGTGATGACCCCTTTTGTCTGTGTTTTAAAGAGCAGCTAGTTTGATACTTCAGAGAATCTTCCATAAAACTTTTGTGCAGTATAAAGATCAAGTTGAATAGAGAGGGGCAAGAACAGGACTTTGTTTTTCTGATTTGCTTTGTTGTGTCTGTGCTAACATCAGAAGATGAGTTTTTAATGCTGCTGTGCTGCTGTAGACATTTACAGTATACATTTCATACCTTCTACTGTTTGGTTTTTTTAATTGATTGAAATTATTTCATATTTGAGCTTTTGTAAACAAGCCTAATTATATTTCTCCAATTCTAGAAGACTGGGACATGTTAGATGTGGACGAAGATGAAAAGCTGACAGGAGAAGAAGAGTTTGAGCTACTGGCTGGGCCTCTTGGATTAAATGATCGACGCATTGTACCTGAACCAGTTCAGTTCCTTGACAGTGACCCTCTGGGTGCTTCAGTTGCAATGGTGACAGCCACCAACAGTATGGAAGAAACGTTGATGCAAATAGGTACATTTGGAATCAGTTTCCATTAAAGAAAGAGTGATAATAATAACAGCAGCAGCAACAACAATAATGACAACTGTCACCACCTCCTCCCCTTTTTAGTGGGGTTTTTCTAGAGGCAAGACAGGAACATGCTGACAGTATTTCCTGCCTGCCACCATGAGGAAGTGGAGACCAGCTCTGATTTGTCCTTTTATTATAGGAAAATTAGAGAGAGGAGTGTGAGGCATTATGAATTGACAGAAGGATTGAATTTTGCCAATAAAACATGTGACTGTAGTCAAACAGTAGATGCCAGTAACATGTTTTGCAGAACCCAATGAATGGATTTAAGTTGGGACTTAAAAATAGTCCCCTCTGGTGGAAAAGGGAATCAGAGGAACTAAGATTGAGTATATCAGATTGTGTTCATGTCTCTTTGAAAAGAAGGAATAATTAAATTATGGAGTGTATTTCAGGAGTGTATTTTCCTCTTGGTCATTATTATTGTAGTTCTGTATATATGAAATACTGAAAAATGAATCAATAACTTAGGCTGACTTTGCTTCTGTGCTTATTACTATATGATGATGTTTCATTTTTCTTTAAACACTAATGCAAATCATCATTATTTCCAAGGCTGTCACGGCTCAATAGAAAAAAGTTCTTCTGGCAGGATAACCTTAGGAGAACAAGCAGCTGCCCTGGTAAATCCACACGACCGTGTCATGGCTCTCAGAAGAGTGACAGCTGCTGCCCAAGTGCTCCTGGCAAGAACAATGGTTATGAGAGCGCTCTCACTTCTGTCTGTCAGGTTTGTGGCATCTTTGGCAACACTTCTGCCTTTTGTAACCAATTACCCAGTTCTGTTTGACAAGGATGCAATTTTAAACTAGTTGGGGAAGTGATTCTCATGTCTGTGCTTACATAATACTGCTAAGAGAAAAAGTTCTGTTGATTTTGGTTTTTTTGAACCAAGGGCTTTTATATCCATTTCCACAGTGGTTCCAGTTGTAGCCTGGCAGCTGGCCTTGAATCCCTGGGGTTGACAGACATCCGCACTTTGGTTCGTTTGATGTGCCTGGCAGCAGCAGGGAGGGCAGGCCTGTCCACGAGTCCATCCACAGTGTCCAGCTCCACGGAGAGATCCAGGGGCATCCACAGCAAAACCAGCAAGCCCATATCTTGCCTTGCCTACCTGAGCACTGCAGTTGGCTGCTTGGCATCCAACACTCCCAGTGCTGCAAAGCTGCTGGTGCAGTTATGTACACAGGTAGAGCTTCAGTACTTGAGACTGCTTTGATTATTTGTGCTTTTACATTCTCAGCTGGAAGGATCTCATTAAGAGTCCTTTTTTATGGCTTTGCACAGGGCTATCTTTGATTGTTGGCAAAAATCAAGTAACTGTATGTATTTTTGCTGAGTACTCTTTTCAAGTGGGGAAAATGGATGTGCTTTTTCTGTTCATATGGTTTTTCTGTTAAGGTTTTGGTATTTTAATTGAGTCAATTCTACATAGAGAACAGAAAAAAAAATGAAAATCCACGAAACTATGCACAATTTGTGCAACTGAAAATGTTTCTAAATCTGATAGTTCTGTTTGTTCTGATTGTTTTTCACCAATTACTTCTTTTCAGAATTTGATTTCTGCAGCAACTGGTGTGAACTTGACAACAGTCGATGATCCAATTCAGAGAAAATTTTTGCCAAGTTTTTTAAGAGGAATTGCAGAAGAAAACAAACTTGTCACATCTCCAAATTTTGTGGTTACTCAAGCACTTGTAGCATTGTTGGCTGATAAAGGAGCCAAACTGAGGCCAAACTATGATAAAGCTGAAATTGAAAAGAAAGGTATGATACAGCTTTGTTTTTAAATATCGTTAGATCTTCAGTTCCTCATTTGTATGTAAGGGATAGACTTGCTAGAAGACTGTATAAATAGATAGTTTTAAAAATGTACAAAAATTGCTTTGATCAAAGGAATGCTACAGTTTGACACACATTTTACTGCAATAGAGCTGAGACACTGAGCCTGGTTATGCCTCCTGATGAAATTAAGGAAGGTAGCAGCTGATTGCCACTACCCAAGTGCTGTCCTGTGTCTGTGGCAGAAATTTGTGCTGCCTCTGCTCAGGGAGCCACAAAGCAACAGCTGTGCCACTCCCCAGGCTGGTGCTGGAATAGAGAGGGAAGGACAGGGCAGTGACAGGTCTCTGTCAGAGGAGGCTTTTCCTGTTTAGAGAGCACTCACTCTTTGACCAGCCATTTTCATATGGTGGGAACAAGGCTATCTGGAATTCTATTCTTAAGGTTCTTTTTGTGAAAATTGAACTGGGGTTATATTGCTCTTAGTATCAGAAGAGTGTTTTTACTATAATTGACATGATTGCAATGTTCTGCAAAGATGCTTGTTAATCTCTTTCTGGAAATGCTGGCTGTTGCTGTGTTTATGTGTGTACTCATCTAGGCATCATCTCACTGTTTTGTCTAAGCAGGTTTAATTGCCCATTTGTATGCCCATCCTTGCTATGATCCCTCTGCTGTAGGCCCTCTGGAGCTGGCGAATGCGCTGGCTGCATGCTGCCTGTCATCACGCCTGTCATCGCAGCATCGTCAGTGGGCGGCACAGCAGCTGGTGCGCACGCTGGCCGCTCACGACCGCGACAACCAGAGTGTACCGCAGACCCTTGCCGATATGGGCGGAGACCTGCGCAAGTGCTCCTTCATCAAGCTCGAGGCTCACCAGAACAGGGTAAGCACAATTCCCCCGCTGCACCCACTGCCCTGCTCTCTTTGGCAGAGCACAGAAAAAGGAAAATGGTATCGTTTTACAATTACACTGACTGAAATGATTTCCTATTGAAAGTACTTTTTACATCTTGAAAAGTTGTTGCACCTCTGATGCACAAGAATGTTCAGCTTCTTGGAGGCTTCAGTTAAAGGGGTCATGAAAATGTTCTCATGGTATATTAAGTCAGCAGAATCACACTTAAAGAATAATAAAGATTATTTCCTTAGATCTTAATTTACATTAATTTTTCTGTCATAGTAGTTAACATATTTGTGCAGTATTCTGTGCAGTCGCGGCCTGTGGAGCATGGGGCTGCATGAAGTGTGGCATCCCTATCAAGCCTGCTTAATTGCAGTAAATAATGCTGTAAAAGTAGAAAAATAAATCTAGTTTGGTTGTTACAGTGTATTTCAATCACTGTCTCTTTGGTTAGTGTTTGCTTAATATTAGTAAACAAACATACCCAAGTTTTAAATTCCAGTTTTGCCATAATTATTTTGGTATTTGTAGGTCATGACATGTGTTTGGTGCAATAAAAAGGGACTTTTGGCAACAAGTGGGAATGATGGCACTATCAGAGTGTGGAATGTGACAAAGAAGCAATATTCATTGCAACAGACCTGTGTGCTCAATAAGCTGTAAGTTGATTCTTTACAACATCCAGATATTTAATTTTAACTGTAATTGTGCAAGATAACCACAGGGTTGGCTGTTCTCATTATCTCCTGCACTTTAAATCTTCTTTGTTTTCTGTTGCTGTGTTTATGGCATGCAAAATAAATTAAATAGCTTAAAACTGAAAAGAGAACTTAAATGTCAACCTGGTAAGATTCTCCATAAAGAGATCATGTCAATGCTGTTTAAAAACATCCTTAATTAATTTATATAAGGAGACATGGGTGAAATAAAAATGGTATGGGACTGTCATATAGCAGAAAAGTGAATATCCCTTCAGTGAGTTCCAGTACACAGCTCCAGCATATAATGTGATCATTGCAACTCCGGTCATTTGATTCAAGTGTAAAAAAAATTTTGACTTCTGAGATACAGGAACTAAATGTATTTCTACATGAGTGTCTTGGAAGTACTTTTTTTGTCATTTGGGTGTGTCCAAAAAAGAAGAAAGCAAAAGGAAAGATTAAAATCTAATTCTTGAGTGAAGCATAGATGAGTTGGAAGAACTTGGAAGAATGAAGAAGCAATAGTGAACTGCCAGGTTGTTTTGTGACAATTTTTTAGTGGTTGGCTTAGTTCTTGTTTGCTTGCTGCTGCTAGGTGTGGCCTTAAAAGGAACAACCAGAATGCTATAACAACATCATAGCCTTCATTGTTCTGGTACTAAAAGCAGTAAAAAATGTGGCTGTTGTGTATGACCTTAAGGGCAATTAAAGGTATCTGCGGCCCTGTTACAGTTAAGCAAAACAGACTTGAAAATGGAGTTTTAGAACAGTGTAACAAGATTGTAACAGGAGGAAGAGTTTAAAGTAGAATTGATAGCAAGATGTGCCTCTGTTATTTCTTGTCCAAGCTAGTGTTTAATTTCATGACTTCCCAGAAAATTTTGTCTTTGCTGAATATGTTAAATTTGAGAAATAAGTAGGTAAAGAGTTTCCATTTGAAACCTAACTTGAAATTTCTTTGAAATAAGTAGTATCTCATTCTATAATTTGAAGAGGTTTTAGAGGTAATGTAGTACTGTGAGCAGAAAAATGTATTATGTAAATCCGCTGTGATGGCAGGACTCCAGGTTCTAGCTCATATCTTTTATGATTTGTAGGTTTTCCTGTCTGCTTAAAGGAAATGCCTTCTTAATTTGATTCTTTTATTCTATTACAGAGAAGGTGACACTGAAGAAGGTCTGGGATCACCCAGTGACCTTAGTTTATCTCTTGTCTGTTGGAGCATCAGTGGCAAGTACCTAGCTGGGGCTACAGAAAAGATGGTGAACATCTGGCAAGTCAATGGTACGTTCTGAGTAGCCTGTGGGCACTTCCTGGTCCAGCATATTTCCAGGGGAGCTGCCCAGTCACTGCATGTTTGTTTACCTCAGTTTAAATGCCTACAATCTCCCACAGGGTCTTGTGAACCTGTTTAGTTTGAGAAAGGCACTAATCCCAAGTGGATGTGTGATATACATCTTCAAGATGAAGACTTTTAATCCTTGTAATTTGCAATATTGGAAGTTCATTCTGTTGCTTTGTGCTTAAGAAATTCACCAGTTACCGTGCCTATGGTAATAGACAGTCACCAAGAAAAGTAAAAATTTACTAGGTCCTGAAGAGTTCAGCTTCTTTCCTTAACAAAACTACCTAATTTGAATGATAATTGAGATTCATTACCTAGATTTTGTCTCTGTGTAGATTAGTGAACCATTGCTTTGTATTCTTGTAACTTAGGTGAATTTGTAGTATGTCCTAGTTCTCAGTAAGATCTCTTGATTTTTTTTTTCCCATGGAAAGTATTAATGTTTTCTTTTCTTTATGAAGATGAAGTAGTTTTAGCAGACTTTCTGATCTCCTAGGAGGAAAAGGCTTATTAGATCTTCAGCCTCACTGGGTGTCTGCTCTAGCCTGGCCAGAAGAAGGGCCAGCTGCAGCATTGACAGGAGATGCTCCAGAATTGTTGTTAATTGGCCGCATGGATGGATCTCTGGCTCTTATTGAAGTCGTGGATATTTCAGTCATGCACCGGCTGGAACTGGAACACTGCTACAGAAAGGATGGTAAGAGGCTGCATCAGTATTTGAAATTAAAATTGTGAACACACTCCCACTTTTTATTAAGGAAGTAAGTATATAATCATTTTTGGTTACTGTTCATGGGATTTGATTTCTGGTTCATGGGAGCAGAAAAGTCTGTGGGATCTCTATCTGCACCCTGATTCCCCCGCAGCAGAGGCAAACAGTTTGTAGTAACTTGGTAAAATCCTGTCATTCCTTGCCATTGTGGACAATCAGTAGAGATCCCCTGCAGTGTCTGCTCTGTCTGCAGATAGCATGCACAGTGTTGTTTGAATTCCTCAATGATTGCCATTTTTACTTTATATTTCCAGTCCCAGAGGACATCAAGTAGCACATCTTTGGTGGTATTGTTTGGTTTTGCATATTGTTTCTTCAGGAAGCCTACAGATTTTTTTTTGGCAGAATCAAGTGAAGCAATATCTTCTTGCTAAGGAAAGCAAGAATAACGTTTTCAGAGCATTTTTTAGAAGCCTGTCTCAGATACATGAAAAAGATTCAGTCTACCCTTTTTCTTTGACCTAGTATACTTCTTTTCACTATGCCAGGAATATAAATTCAATTATTTTCATAAAAAGAAGAATGAGAAAACTAGTACAAAATAATCTCAACAGGTGTCACTACACTGACACTCAGTTTTATCTTTACTATATGAATTTAAGAAAATTTTCAGACCATAGTATGTTAAGTGACCTTGGTGGTGGTGGACATTGTTACGCACTTCATAGTTTAGACAACTGCACTGCAAAATCCTCCTTGATAGGAGTGAAGTTCAGTTTCATTCAATGAATGTTTGTGTTATCTGTTCACGAAGTGTCTGTCACGTGCCTGGCCTGGTTCAGTGAAGACAGACCATTTGCTGTTGGCTATTCAGATGGAAAGTTGCTCCTAGGAACAAAGGAACCAACTGAGAAAGGAGGAGCCGTTCTCATTGATGCACATAAGGTAGAGCTGGTCTTTTTTAAAGTAATGTAGAATTTTTGTAGGTAAAGTCTGTTTATGCTGTTGTCTCTATTAGAAAGCTATTTATAAAGACAAGTGCAAATTTTAAAAACTCACACCTATTTCTGATACACATGTTAACGTAATGTACTCTAAAGGAACAGTCTACCAAAGGTAAAAAAAAGGAAAGATAAACTTGATACCCTCTTGTCTATCAGAAGCTGTGAAGTGTATGTACATACAGTGACAGAAGTGAATTAAACACACTTGCATTGACTGGATTTAAAAAATTGTTTGACTTGGTAAAAGTGCTCATAATAAATTTTCATTTTGATCATGTCACATGTCTTTGTTTAGCTTCCTGTACAACGCAAAAGGTGTTTTTCTAAATATGCACCTCAAAGGTTTAGAACTTTTTCTTGGCCAGTACGTACTAATGAGTCATTGATAGTCCATGAATTATTTGTTAGGCTAAGAGCAGAATTCCTCAAATGAAATGTAGGTGTAGTAAGAGCATCTTGAGTGCTTCCAAGAGCTGCTATGGGTGTGTGAAGCAGGGCAATCCCAGAAGGGAGCACACTGTGGCAAGAAATTTGTACTTGCTTTCTTACTGTGGGCTGTCTTCCTTTCTTACCTCAGACTCAAAGCTACATCTGGGGAAAAACAGTCAAGAAGGATTTGCAGTGAAAAGAAAACATCTTTTTCTGTGTTTCCCATATAGTTTCTTTCAGCAAACTTTTTAAAGTCTTTCTAATTTGATAGTTCTGAAATGTGTCACTATGACTTTGTAATTGCAACTTGCTATCTTGTGACTTATATGAGAATTTTTTTTGTTATTAGTAATTAAAAAGTTACGTTAGCTCTAAGAGTTAAATTTCCTCCTCATGACTATGTTGCTTCATACCAACTTTTCATTTTTTGAAATGCAATAGGATATGGTTGTTAGTATGAAGTGGGATCCAACTGGTAAGATTCTCCTGACTTGTGCCAAAGAGGAGACAGTGAAGCTCTGGGGGTGTCTGGGAGGCTGCTGGAGGCGCCTGCACTCCCTGTCCCACCCAGCCCTGGTGAATGGCATTGCCTGGTGTGCTCTGCCAGGGAAAGGACCCAAGGTCCAGCTTCTGCTAGCTACGTAAGTCATTGTTTTTTTGTTGTTTCTGTAGTTCTTTTGCAGGTCTTTTCTACCAGTCTGTAGTGTCTGTAGCAAAGAAAAGGGTTTGTTTTTTTAAAAAATAATATTCCTTCAGTAAGTCAGTTGCCATGAGATTCATGAAGTTCCAGAATTCAAATAAAAAGAGTGGCCCTGGTTGTGTAACCAGCTGTTTTCTCCATGACCTGTGGGTGCTGGTCCTGCTTGGAAATTTTTTGCTTCATCCAAATACTGTTTTCTGAGAATATGTTGTTAGTAGAGATGGAAAAGCTACAGGGTGTGAGGAATAGGAAAAAAATGTATTTACCAACTGGGGACAGGCCTTTCTACTTAAGATCGATTGATGCAATGTAGTTTTATAGGAAAATAGTGAAGACTACTGGTATATAAGTTAATACCAGACCACTGATTTTTGTTAGTTAATATCTTTGTTTTGTTTTTCTAATGTCACTTGACCTGCTTTAGGGGCTGCCACAATGGTTTGGTGTGTGTTTGGACTGTTCCCCAGGACATAGTAATCACATTGCAGTCCAGCTCAGCTTGCTCAGAAGGATGGTGGGAGCAAGAAACAAGTGCCAAGGTAAAAGGAAGAAACTTGGTGTGTAAGAAATTCACTTTGCTCGTTGTGAAGTTGAGAGAGGAGGAGAATGTGAGCCAGTTACTTGAATCTGAACATTTCCTGAGAGAAGATATTTGCTAAAATAGTTTACGTTGCATGTGTGTATGTGTAGGCATTTTAAGAACACGAAATTGAAAAATTTATTTAAGATAAAGGCTAAAGATTATGTTTTGGTCTGTTTTCTTTCTTTTAAAAGTTGATCAGTTTATCCTAAAATTTAGTGAGGGTTCAAAGTTTTTTGTAGATAAAGAGTGAAGATGATTTTCACCTACATAAATTGTAATGTAGTCTTTGATATTGATGGCATTTTGTAAGGGGAGGAAAGCTGATAATGTGATCAAGTTATCTATAAAGTATTGTCATGGTCCTGGGGGTTTTTAAATTATTTAGTGGAACAGAATACAGACACTGTCATGCTGCTCCATTTCCTGGAAGTAGTGCAGTGTTCCATAAGTGTGCAATTGCTTGCAGGATGGATACAGGAAGGCAGTGGAAGCGAAGTGTGTGTTCCAGCTGAGAGGACACATCACTCCTGTCCGCACTGTTGCTTTCAGTCCTGATGGGCTGACATTGGTGTCTGGGGGCCTTGGTGGCCTCATGAATATCTGGTCTTTACGGGTAAGATCATCTTTGGTGTGGCTTGATTCTTAGTAAGAGTATCTGAAGTGGTCACGGTGTCAGACCAGCTTCCACCCCACCATGTGTTAGATACTTTAGCTAAAGTGTGGAGTAAAGTAATGTTATAACATCATAAATAATAAAATATAAATTGAAATTGTTCTTAACATTGAAGTACTTTATGATTCAGTATTGATTGACTCTGTAGGTTTGGGCATGTTAGTTAGGCTTTGCAGAACCAGCCACTTTCTTCATAGTTAAGAACAATATTCTCTAATGTTGAGGACTCTTTAAGTAATGTGGCTTATTAAACCCTTCTAAATTCTTGGTTATATTATCTCCTTAATATGATAAAAATGAGGGGTTTCTGCTTTCAGGTTAAGCAGTTCAGTCTTTAAATAGTTATTGAAAGCTTGTGAGACTGTCATTCCTTAAGAATGTGTGTGCACTTGAACAGAACTATAGCTGTGTCTGCACCTGACTTTCAACCCCTTCTCTCCCTAGGATGGTTCGGTATTGCAGAGTGTTGTGATAGGGTCTGGAGCTATCCAGACTGCAGTGTGGATCCCTGAGGTTGGAGTAGCTGCCTGCTCTAACAGATCAAAGGTGAGACTGAAACGTTTGAAGCCATGTGTTTTCTGGCCCCTAAGGAAACCAGGATGGTTGGTGATAAATCAGTGGAGCTGAATGATCCTGCTTTGTGAATTTTTAATTTGTCATATGACTGCTGTTGAACAGGATGTGTTGGTGGTGAACTGCACCTCAGAGTGGATCTCTTCCAATCACGTGCTGGCAACGTGCAGGACTGCGCTGAAGCAGCAAGGAGTTCTGGGCTTGAACATGGCTCCATGCATGCGCGCATTCCTGGAGCGCCTGCCTGTGATGCTGCAGGAGCAGTACGCCTATGAAAAGGTATGAGTAATGCAAATATCTAGCATTCATGGCTGACTTGAGTTCGCTGTTTAGACCTCAGCTGTTTTCAGTCTTTCACCAGAGAACCCAGGAGACTTTCCTACATTCTACTTGGAATATTTCACTATTCTCAAAGCTAGTAGTCTCCTAATTTGAAGATGCTTAAAATATTGCAAAAACTTCGATTAAGCATGGAGGAAGTTATTGTTCTACAGGACTAGATTTTAAGGACTTGTATTTTGAAGTGATTGATGTGTGTTTCTAACTGGGTGTTCCCTTTCTCTCCCTGCTGCCCTGCAGCCCCATGTGGTGTGTGGGGACCAGCTGGTTCACAGTCCCTACATGCAGTGCTTGGCATCGCTGGCTGTGGGGCTGCACCTGGACCAGCTGCTCTGCAACCCCCCTGTGCCCCCTCACCACCAGAGCTGCCTCCCTGACCCCTCTGCCTGGAACCCCTCGGAATGGGCCTGGCTTGAGTGCTTCTCCACTACCATAAAAGCTGCTGAAGCCCTGGCCAAGGGAGCTCAGTTCCCAGAGTCCTTCACTGTCCCAGACCTGGAGCCTGTTCCAGAGGATGAGCTTACTCTCCTGATGGTAAAAGTTTATGTATTGTCTCAACAGTCAAGTGTGCTGTTACTGAGCACGTGGTATGATGCAGTGAACATCTCTGAACTGTAAACATTTATATCTAGTAACATAAGCACCAGCAATAAGTGTAAGTTTATTTTTAATTAACTGGTTAGAATATACTGTTAAGATTGCTCTGTGTGTGTGTGTGTGTGTGTAATGAGTGCAAGTCGGTTGCATATTAAAATACAAAGCAACCCAAAACTATGACGGTAATTTTCATATGTGATAGGAAGAACTGTAGAGGCTTTGTAGTGCTATTCTAAGAGTAACATTTTGTCACATTCCCCCAGCAAATTGTTTCGCTAGTGTCAATTTTCTTCATGACTTGTTATGTAAACCAAACTAGAAATTTTTAAGAATTTTTTATAAACAAGCTTATAACATTTCAAGCCAGCGTTTGCAATTGAAACTTCAAAAAGCCCCATGCAACTGTAAGTAGAAAAATATTACTTCTTCATGAATTTAGTTTTTCTTTCATTGGTTTGGATTGCAAGTTATGGATAACAGTGTCATTGCTAGTCTGCACACATTTGTTACTATTACTAAATTGTTTAGAATAATTTAAGTAGTGTTCTTAGGAAAATATGTGTCATTTAACAGAAAAATAATGTGCATCTCTTGAGCTGAATGTGGTAAATGTGGCTTTTGCTGTGTAGGATAACAGTAAGTGGATCAATGGCATGGATGAACAGATCATGTCTTGGGCAACATCAAGGCCAGAGGTCAGTAAAGTTGATGGTTTGGAGGGTCTGGAATGTTTTGGAGGGGTTTTTATTCTTTTGAAATGTGACAAGCTGTTGAAAGTGCTCTTGTTCTAAAGCCTCCTTTCATGCTCTTGCCTAGGATTGGCACTTGGGAGGCAAATGTGACGTGTACCTGTGGGGAGCAGGACGGCACGGGCAGCTGGCAGAGGCTGGCAGAAATGTCATGATCCCAGTGGCAGCACCTTCGTTCTCCCAAGCCCAGCAGGTGATCACTTAGAACCAGTCATGATTTCATCATTTGCCATCTGTTGTTTGTACAGGTTGTCAAAATCACTCTCCAAATGTCTTTTCAACTTGTTGTTTGAATTAACTCTTAGGTGTCTCAAAAGATGGGTTTCACTGGAAAGGAAATCTGGAATTATTTGGCAAATTCAAACCAAGAAGCCACTGAAATAGGACAACACAGAATTATTTTATATGAGCATGATTTGAAAATACCTGCACAACTTTTACGTAATTAATACATGTGGCAGTTTTGCTTTCTGAAATAACATTGACTTGATAGAATATTGTCTTGATATAAATTAGAAAAAAACCAAAAGGAAATGGTGCGCTGTAATGCAAGTATTACAGCATTGCTGCATTTAGTATGTAATTTATTGACATTCCTTCATGTCTTTCTAACCTAGGTGATTTGTGGTCAGAATTGTACTTTTGTCATCCAAGCTAATGGCACAGTTTTGGCTTGTGGTGAAGGGAGCTATGGGCGACTGGGACAAGGAAATTCTGATGATCTTCATGTCTTGACTGTCATTTCAGCACTGCAAGGTAAAACTGTTGGGTTTGAGAGGAATCCAGTGATGAAGCACCAATAAGCATTTTGGTACTTAGTATAGTTGTTCTTGCTGATACTCTTCTGCAGATTTACTTACTAAAATATCGTACTTTTTAATTAAAAATTTGAACAAATAAACAAATCCTCATATTTCCTTAAGATTTAAATGGCATCATGTTAAAACTCCTTTATTTTAAGAAGGCTTCAGGGAAAACTGTCTGCTCAAATTAGGAATATTTAATTTCAAAACTAATGGCAAGACAGAAGCCCAGGTTCTCCATAAGAAAACAAAGGTTTTGTTCAAAATAAAAATAAATTAATTGCTATAAAAAGAAGCCTTATTGTGGTCTGTTCCTTTCCCCAGGCTTAACTGGCTGCCACAAGGAACTTATGGATAAATGTATGTAAGAAATCTGTTATAAGTGATGCTAAGCTTTGTTTTCTCACTTGTCTTTGCCAGGCTTTGTTGTGACACAGCTGGTGACTTCCTGTGGATCTGATGGACATTCCATGGCTTTAACAGAAAGCGGGGAAGTCTTCAGCTGGGGAGATGGGGACTATGGCAAGCTGGGCCATGGGAACAGCGACAGGCAGCGCAGGCCCAGGCAGATCGAGGCTCTACAGGGAGAAGAAGTTGTGCAGGTTTCAAAATATTTCTGTCTCTTTCTAGCTGCAGGCTTGGGAACCCAGTGCTGTAGAGCTGCATGAAAATAGGAAACTTCTTACTTCTCTGGGCTTCATGAACCAAGGTGGTCGTTTTCAGTTAAAGGATGTCAATACCACAGAGATATTAATTGATAATTGATTCTGGAGAGGACTAAAAATAGAAAGAGCATGGAAGAAAGGGGTGTTTTAAAGATGATCAAAACGCTGACATGATTTATAAGCTTCCCTTCCTCCTTTTCAGGTGACTTTGACCTACAAAAAAGGTCACCAAGACCTCCTCCTAAGTATTAACAATGCACAAAACCATATTTGCTTTTGACTGGAGGTTTCTTTATTAAAAAATTAGATAATCACACAGCAAATTCTTCATGCAAGTATCCTCCACTCCCTTGCCATAACATTGCCATTGAAAAGAGTTGAGTTGCTGGAGAAATCGTTAATACTAAAATGTCTATGTTTTAGCTCTTTACAAAGGAATATAGTTTAGGGTCAAGAAAGGTATTACATGTGTACATGTAATAGCCAGTATAGACTTACACCCAAATCTAAAATGTGTGTAAAAATAATGCTTATTTTACTTCCAGATGTCATGTGGCTTCAAACACTCAGCTGTGGTGACAGCAGATGGCAAACTTTTTACATTTGGAAATGGTGATTATGGTCGATTGGGGCTTGGAAATACTTCCAATAAGAAACTTCCAGAAAGAGTGACGGCGCTGGAAGGTTACCAGATTGGCCAGGCATGGTTTATCTAAAATTAGCAATGTTTCTTAGTTTAAAGCTCAAGTTCTTAACATATTTAAGTGTTCACTTGTGGTTTTTAACCTTGGCTTTTATTTTGATTATGATGGCAGGATTTGACTATGCATGATTTTTTAAAATAATTACTTTCCTGATTCTTTTGATCCTCTTTGTGCAAAACTGCCCATGTTTTTAACATTTCAAGATTTAGGCATTTTTAAGGATTAGTTAATGAGATTTTCTGTATTTTTAAGAAGGGAACATGTGTGCCATAATACTGTCCTTTGTTTCTGTGAACTGAGAGAAAGCAAGTGTTGAAAAAAATACTGCTGTATTTTTTCAGTCCTAATGACTAGTGGTTTTACAGGGATAGTTCATTCTTAAAGCACAGCTTTTCTTCTTAAAGTAGTTGGTATGTTTGAGTTAGTAAGCCAGCAAAAGCAGTGGTAATAAACATTGTTTCTCTCACCCCAGGTGGCTTGTGGCCTCAATCACACTGTGGCTGTGTCAACAGATGGCTCAATGGTTTGGGCTTTTGGAGATGGAGATTATGGTAAACTTGGTTTGGGAAATTCCACTGCAAAGTCCTCACCACAGGTTAGATTCCCAGGGAAATGATTCTTTGCATAAACTTTCAGCGCTGTTAAAGGTGTTGCACAGCGTTGAGAGTGTGATTTCCAGTCGTTATTAATTCCATGCTGTTGTTACACAATCTGGCACAAATAATTCTGATAACACCTTATGCTGAGCCTGGTACTCTCAAGAATTTTGTGTACATCATAGTGGCTGTGTCTCAGTAGCAGTACAAATAGTGAAAATCTGAGGCTTATCTTAGAGAAGAGAGATTTTGTCTTTCGGAAACTGGGGAGAAGGTTGTTTACACACCCGTCTACTTCTTCCCATGCCACTCCCCCTCATTCCCAGGAAAAAAAGGTATTTTGAATCATTGTACATAGAATAAGGTATTCATTCCATTGAAAAAAAAAAATTCTGTTTCCTGTATTAATTTCCAAGTGTTAATTTAAATAATCCTACAATGTTTGTGCTGCACAGTGGGAATAAAAAAAATTTCTTTTTTGGAAGCAGGAGTAACAGATTAAATTTTCATTTGCTTTTTATTTATATCATTGTAATACTATAGCTGGTTTTCCTTTCACTTTGCCCCATAGAAAGTGGATATTCTTTGTGGAATTGGAATAAAAAAAGTTGCCTGTGGAACTCAGTTCTCTGTTGCACTGACAAAAGATGGTCATGTGTATACTTTTGGCCAAGGTAAGACAAACTGCTCTTTGAACATTTCCATGTATAGGCTTGTGTATATTGCAGATGAAAAGGAAGAACATTAAGACATATTTCTAAGACTGACCTAATGCTACGTTTTAGAAACATGCCCTATCTAAATTTTGAAACTTGAACAATGCAATTTTAACATACACCTGAAATCCAGATTTGTAGCTCTGTCTACTTTGATCTCAGAAGAGCCTTTCATTTTACTAAATTACTTTTTGAAGAGCATTTTCCTAAAACTTCATTGAATTTCACACATCCAAAAACATTGGGTTACTTCAGAGTTTACATTGTCTAATTAAACGCGCATACTTACCCATGTTTAACAATCTGGGCAGGAGGATTTCCATGTGCACTGAATGAAACATGCAGAAACTTCTGAGTTTAATTGGTCAGTTAATTCATGTTTGTTATTGTTGGGGAGGATGAAACAGGAAAACCTTATAAATATGACTGCTTACTTGTAGAGAATATGAAACATATTAGTGAAATAGAGTTGAAGGCATCTTTTGATGTCTAAGATGCCAAGCTTTAGTTACTGAACAACTGGAAAACAATGGTGTGGTCAGCTGAAAGTAAATCCCCCTTGATGAAACAAGGCGCTTCTCCTTACCGAAAGTCTAAGGGTCAGAGCAGACCCTGCTAGCTCGGCAGGAGGGGTCCAAAGAGTCGTTTTTAGAGTTTAAAATATAATACTGTATGGTAATGTAGTGATTCTTATAGGCTGTATGTAAATGCTATAGGATTTGTATCTTGTACTAGATTGGTTGGTGTAAATTAGAATATTCAGTATAGAAGAAGATTTAATGTATTGTAACAGGAACTTCGCCCTCTGGCTCCTTCTCTTCTTCACTCTCTTCTTACTCTCTCGGACCTGCTCTGAGCTGCAGCTGGCAGCTCGAAGCAGGGCCCCTTCACCCACACCCTATGCAATAAACTACATGCTTCAAAACTAGGATTGACTCCAGAGATCTCTCGTCTCCGTCCATCACGACCGACCCATCGTTCTCACAGTTATAAACCCATGCATTTAGATCTAGAGGCCATGGTTTAGTAGAATTTGGTCTTGTTTCGGACTGACCATGGACACAACAGCTTTAGCAGTGTAAACAAGCACTGTAGGCAGCAGAGGTTTGCAGGGAATACCCATGCCCTTTGTCCCTAAAGGGTTCCCCTTGTGTCCCAGCCCCAGGACTGTACAGAACTGTTGTCTGTCCCTCCCCTGCTTGTGCCTGTAATGAAACCCCCCCTGAGTGCTGCTTGCCCCTGGAGTCTGGTGCTTGCTCTTGCAGATCGCCTGATTGGGTTGCCTGAGGGCCGTGCCCGCAACCACAACCGGCCGCAGCAGGTGCCACTGCTGGCTGGGGTCTTCATCGAGGACATCGCCGTAGGCGCCGAGCACACGCTGGCCCTGTCCTCCACGGGGGACGTCTACGCCTGGGGCAGCAACTCTGAAGGCCAGGTACATCCTCTTCTCTGCTCCTGACCACCAGGAGCCTCTCACTGCCCTTCACAGCTGTGCTGGGCATGGCTTCCCTTGGGTGGAAAAGAAAGCTTTGATTTTCCTTCCCTCCTTCACCCCTCAGTATGATCATGTTTTAGGCAGTTTCCATTCTTTTCTTGTTTACTCTCTGTGCTCTTCCATGGTACCAGTTTGGGAAAGCACTCAAAACATGCTATCCAAATTACTGTAATTCAAGCTTTTTTAAATAATTGCAGATTTTCTCCTAATTCTTAAACTGTCATCAGTCTTTTCAATATAATAAAATTTATGGTTGGTGTAAATCAGATTTTTGAACTCTTTAGATGCTCTTCATAATGAAAATATAAATGAACTTTTTTAAAGGAGTGATTTTTTTGAAGTCAGAAAAAAAATTAATAAATGATAAATTCTTCACCACATATATTATATAAAAACTCAAATTTTTCAACTGCAGGCTACAAATTTAAGAAAGAGTCTCTTGATGTATTAGCTACTGATGTCTCAGGAAGTTTGTGCAAACTTCATCCTGTGGTGTTCTAGGATTGAGTTTTTGAGAAGGCTGAGCAAGTTTTTGGAATAGTTTTTGAGGAACTTTGAAGTGATGTTTTAAAATTACTTTTATTTGGGTTTTTAATATGATACCTTGTATTTTTGGAAGAGAAAAAATAGTGTAAAAATGTAGAGAAATTCATTCTGAAAGCTGTTTATATGATTTTCCTTGTGGTTCAAAATACTGGTTTTATATGAAGTGGGGAAAAATACTTTTGTGATGCAAAATTTTTAACTCACGGAATATGAAATTAGGATATGATATGAAACTCAGTGAAAAGTCACAACAGCTTCAGTAAATGTTCTCTTTACACAAACTGTGTTTTTGTAAACCAGGATTTACATTCTAGAACAAAAATGCTATTTAAATAGAGGAGATTTAGGAGCTTTGTTGTCTTTGTATGAGGGACTGCAGTACAGGCCTTAGCAGCATGGATCAGATCCTCAGTCTGGGAAAGATTTTTCAAGAAGTCTCCAGCTGTTTTCAGGTCTCTTTGACATCTGGATCTCTTACTCTTGTTGGGTAGAGGTGCAGTATTTGTCAAAAATAAAAGGTAAAAAAACCAATATATATGGCAGATATTTTTAATCACAATATATGCTGTAAACAAATACGATTTTTTAACCATCTGCTCTGAATTCTTGCTTGGAGAATTGTACAAATGTAATTCGTTGTTGATTGTTGCCTTTTGGCAGCTGGGGCTGGGCCACACCAACCACGTGCGGGAGCCCACACTGGTGACAGTGCTGCAGGGGAAGAATGTGCGGCAGATCTCGGCTGGCCGCTGCCACAGCGCAGCCTGGACAGCTCCACCCGTCCCTCCTCGAGCTCCAGGTGAGCAATTGAGTTTTTGTCTGGCCTTTTCTTTTGTTCTGGTGTCTCTGGGGGTGTGAGTGTGACAAGAATTTCTGAATATTTAGGACAAAATTGGTTTTGTTTTATATCCATATCTTGTTTTGTTTTATGTCCAAGTTATCTTGCTCTCAGTTTGGCTTCTGTCGTGGTTTAACCCCAGGAGGCACGTGAGCACTGTGGAAAGCTACTGCAAGGAAAATCAGCTTCATCCCAGCCAAAGCAATACAGCTCCCCTTTCTCAAACAGAGCTTGGTTTCTCTTTTCATGGCAGGTGTTTCAGTGCCTTTGCAGCTTGGTTTACCTGATGCCATTCCACCCCAGTATGGGGCACTGAAAGAAGTGAGCATTCATACAGTGAGAGCAAGGCTGAGACTGCTGTACCATTTTTCTGACCTCATGTACTCCTCATGGCGATTACTTAACCTCAGTCCCAATAACCAGGTAAAATTCCATTTGAAAAAACTGGCTTGGCTGTGTTATTCTGCTAGCGAGTTTCTGACCAGATCTATAGATGGACCTTAGTAATAGGCTCTGTAATTTTCTGGTAAAAAAAATTAAAAATAAATAATTCTGGAATAATGCAAACTTTGTGAAGGTATTGCTTTACATTTTCACTCACGCTGTCACTGACAAGTCAATGTTCTGGTTTCCAAAAGCTTACTAGCCTCAAAACTAAAACCAAAAAATGCTGACCTGTTTCCTAAAACATTGAAGTGCCAGTCAGGGTTTTATTCTGTAAAGAATGGAATTATATCCTTTATTGATACATTTATTCTCATTTTTTGCTTTATTGCAGAATAGTACATCTCATTATAATGCTGGAACTTGGGGGATAGTGCAGGGACAGCTGAGGCCCTTGCTGGCACCGCGGGTGTACACCTTGCCCATGGTGCGGTCCATAGGCAAAACCATGGTGCAGGGCAAGAACTACGGGCCCCAGATCACAGTGAAAAGGATCTCCACCAGGTCAGTGCTGCTCTCACAGGCCTTGGGTTACACCTCGTGTGCATACTGAGATTCATACATTGCCTTCTTGTTCTGGCATTCTGAGCTCTCTCTGGACAGCTTTGTTGATTGAGTACTCACAGCCTTTACATGATTGTGAGTTACATTTGTGGCTGTCTCTTTTCCCCCGAAGGGGTCGGAAGTGCAAGCCCATTTTTGTCCAGATTGCAAGGCAAGTGGTAAAGCTGAATGCATCAGACCTTCGCTTACCCTCCCGTGCCTGGAAAGTGAAACTGGTTGGAGAAGGAGCTGATGATGCAGGTGGAGTGTTTGATGACACCATTACAGAAATGTGTCAGGTACATCTGTGAATATTTTGGACATGTGTAACAGGAATGTATCACAGTGCAGTCACAAGAAAAAAAAAATTGTAGCCTGACATAAAGACAAGTCTTGAAATAAACATGTCTTTACTACTTGAAATCATCCCACCATGTTTACTTTCTCTCAGTGTTTCATATTAATTTGTATGGAGTAATCATCACGGAAGTGAAATATTCTGTCTTGTAATGCTATAATGTCTTAATAATTCTGTCGTAAGTTTTCTTTCCCTCTTTCTAAGACTTTTTGTTATTGATTTTTAAGGAACTGGAAACTGGAATAGTAGACCTGCTTATTCCTTCCCCAAATGCTACAGCTGAAGTAGGCTACAACAGGGATAGGTAAGTTGTCCAGGACTTGCTTTTATTGCAGATGGTAGTGGGTGAAAATGCAAATTTTCTATTAACTGTTCTATACCAAATGATGAGACTTCATGATTGTTGCTAGTACATTTTTTCCTTCAGGGTGTGTTGTCACTTCATTGTGGAGCCAGGGCATGGCTTTAATATGGGCTTGCTGGATTGCTGATGGCAGAATTCAGAGTAACATCAAGATGGCAGGCTTTGTGCTCAGGAGTTCTGCCTCTCTCAACCTCCTATAGTTTAACAGCTAAAGATAACAATAATCTTATTTGGACAGCCCTTGCTGCTAAGTGTGCTGATAGTTACTGTGCTGTGCTTAGAAGTGTTTTCCCTTTTACCTCTAATGAGGTAGCGTAGAAATAATACTTCTTTCACTGCTTCTTTGTCCCTTCAGGTTTCTCTTTAACCCTTCAGCATGTTTAGATGAACATCTGATGCAGTTTAAGTTCTTGGGCATTCTCATGGGTGTAGCTATTCGTACGAAAAAGCCATTAGATCTTCATTTGGCTCCAATGGTCTGGAAGCAACTTTGTTGTATCCCACTTATCTTGGAGGATTTGGAGGAGGTAGATCTGCTCTATGTGCAGACCCTCAACAGCATTCTTCACATTGAAGACAGTGGGATTACTGAAGAAAATTTCCATGAGGTAAGATAGGAAAGTTGGCGCTTTTAGATTTATTCTGAAAGCAGTTACTTTATCAGAGTGACCTTCACATCAATATTCCTATCATTTCAATCTCCATTCTGGGGATAACAAGCTCTTTGCGTGCATTTAGAATTGTTAGTGATCTTACAATATGTAGTTCTACGTGACTTGCAGTAAAATGCTATACTTGGATCACTGGAGTGACTTACGCTTTTCCTGTTTTGCATAACAGATGATTCCCTTAGATTCTTTTGTTGGCCAAAGTGCTGATGGTAAAATGGTTCCCATAATTCCTGGAGGGAACAGTATCCCACTTACCTTTTCAAACAGGAAAGAGTATGTGGAAAGAGCAATTGAGTACAGACTCCATGAAATGGACCGGCAGGTAAGAACCTTATTTGTGACCTGGGAACAGGGCCTGGCTTCGTTGTTAGTGGGAACAGGGATTTTGTACCTGTTTCCATTACAGTTTATTCAGTGAATAAGAAATTGAGTGATAAGAATTGAACTGAATAAGAATTCAGTGATAAGAAAAGCTTGGCTTTCTGCATCTTTCTGGGTCTCTGTGGTTTTTTTCTTCCCCACAAACTGTTTTGACCCCTTTTTTAAAATTCAGTCTTGTTTTTTCTCAGTAATTGCTTAGTTGGCAAAAGAGTGATAGAAATCAGAGCTGGTCTTCCATGTGAGTAGCCCCATTTGAGAAAAACCGTGCAGTTTTGCATGCTGGGTACTCTAACTGGACATGTGAACAACACAGAGACTGGCTAAAGTAAATATTATTGACAAACATTTGTTTAACTTGGAACTGTTTCTCTTTCGTTATAACACAAATCCTGCAAATATTTCATGGTATGTTTTGGGAAGTGCTCAATTTTACTTATTTGCATAGTCCTGTGTATTTTGTCATTTGTATAGAGACCCTTGTGAAAGCAGTATTCTAATTATATTAGAATATAATTATAATTATATTCTAATTATTATGCCTGTGTGAGATTATGTGCATTAGAAAACAGCTTCCTCATCAGAGGTACCAAATCTCAAGTCTTGCAGAACAAGTACAGCATTCTCACCATACATCTGAGCTGGAACAAAGTCTCTTTTGTATTAACACAGTTGCTTGGTTTAGCCATCATTATTTGTGCTGGCAACTTGTAATTTTTTAAAATAGTTCTGGTTTAGATCAGAATGTGTTCTTTAATGTGCAAGTACAATTTTTAATGTGCAATTAAAAATATCTGTAATATTCTCCAGGATTTAGAGAAACAATACAGCCCTTGCAGGGGCTGCATGTGTGGAAGGCTGTATTTGGCAGACATTGGTTATTCTGTCTCTCAATGCCATTTCTCAGCTGAGGAGTTACTTTTTTTTTGGATGGTCCAGGAAGTGGCAGAGATCAGACAGCTGCACTTCAAATGTCTCTACCGTTTTTGGCCAATAGGTGGCTGCTGTCAGGGAAGGAATGTCTTGGATTGTTCCTGTTCCTTTGCTATCCCTTCTGACCGCCAAGCAGTTGGAGCAGATGGTCTGTGGAATGCCAGAAATATCAGTTGAGGTTCTGAAGAAGGTTGTGCGATACAGAGAAGTTGATGAGCAGCATCAGCTGGTGCAGTGGTTCTGGCACACCCTGGAAGAATTTTCAAATGAGGAGAGAGTTCTTTTCATGAGGTTTGTGTCAGGAAGATCTCGATTGCCAGCCAACACAGCTGATATCTCTCAGCGATTCCAAATAATGAAGGTTGATAGGGTAAGACACTGGTGGTGGTATTATTATTATTATTATTATTATTATTATTATTATTATTATTATTATTATTATTATTATTATTTCCTCTCTAGTATAGTCTGTGCTTTGGAACTAGGAGACAATTTCCATAACTGTAAATTTACAAAAAAGTATGAGATGGGATATGCTCTGAGTTAATATTTGGTTGTGTAGAAGGACATGCTGCATGAATTGCATCTTAATTTAATTCGTGCAATTGGTTATTGGAGATCAAGACAAGAAACAAACCTTTGTCTACTATAGCTGTTCCGATCTCTGTTCATTTAGTAATTTTCTTTCTGTTTTTGAGTTTTAATTTCATGTAAGTGGCAACATTCGACCTCTATTGAACTCTTATGTTTTAAATGTTTACATGTTTTAAAACCACTGCAATGAGTTTACAACGTACTGTTTCACATGTGCATTCATTTGGAATTACTTAAGGGGTTTGTGCAGTGAAAGCACATTCTCTATGAACAACATGAAACAAAAACTTGACAAAATCTCAAATAATGGGGATTTGTCTGTCATCTTTGGTTAGGTGTCTCTCAGATTACCTTGCGCTAAGGCACACTATGGTATGTAATTTGAACATTGTTTGGTATCTTGCAGTGGGGCTGCTAAGTAGCAGTGTGATCAACTTTTCAAAAGGCTGAATTCAGTAGTTGAGTTACTTGCAGAGTAGGTGCTGCAGTGGTTTTGGACATACTTAAGGATCAAACTAATGCTGTAAATGAGGTCAGTCTGCTTCTTAAAAGGAATTTGAGATAGAATGTGAAAATGATAGAGGCAAGAAGCAATGAAATGTGGATTTGTTGCATTTTTAACTTCATTCACAACTTACCAGTGTCCCACCTTTTATCCATTTCCACAGCCTTACGACAGCTTGCCTACCTCACAGACTTGTTTCTTTCAACTGAGGCTCCCACCTTACTCCAGTCAACTAATCATGGCAGAGCGTTTGCGCTATGCAATCAATAATTGCAGGTCTATAGACATGGACAATTACATGCTCTCCCGGAATGTGGACAATGCAGAGGGCTCAGACACAGATTATTAACATTCTGTGAACAAAATCATCTTCCTTTTACTACAAATATTGCCCTAAGTCCAATTCATCGTTGACATAATTTTACAATAACCATAGATGTTTTAGGAGTATAAAACCAGATCTTAATAGATGGTGGCCACATTTTAGTTACTCTAAATGTAACAGAAAATTAGATGTTTTTATTTTTTTGTGATTGTAAAAAAGAAAAAAGGAAAAACAAAACAAAAAAGTGTGATCGGTAAGTTTTTTCTCCTTTTTTGGTCACTTTTGATAAGTTTGCATGGAGACATTTTGGTGCATTTTTGTTGAGAATAGTACATTTGTAAGCCCTCCCAGTGAACATGAAGAGTTGTACATTGTGTATAATTGTTCATTAGCAGGACAGTTTTACATGAATATTCGCATATTTATTTTGTTTTAATTTGAATTGCCTGTGCAGGGTTCTTTCTGCAGAGAAAAATAAAGCAAATTCAAGACTCGGTTGTTTGTATGCATTTGTAAACTGTGGTTGGTTTACTCTGGCTTCATACTTTCATATTTTGTCTCAGGAAATTATAGTCTAACAGTGTTGATACAGGTATGACATTTGAAGCATCTTAAAATGTTTACCCTGCTGGAGTCTGCTGTGTAGCCCCGTACTCTGCCTTCTCCTGGCCTGAGGCCCTGGGTGGTGGTGTGTCATACTCTTCATTCCTCGTGCTGCAATACAAGTTCATGCTGTGCTTGGTTCCTTCTTGCTTTCTGTTTAAACATTTTGCTCCTCCAGAGTAGTGGTTGACAGTAACAGCATGCTGCCACCTTGATTCAGAAAACTTTAAATATTTTGAACAAAATAATAATATTTTTAATGGACACATTGACATAGTTGATTCCTGCTCAGAGTACACAAAAATTAAAATTGAAGGGAAAGGGTAGTAGTCAAGGCTGTGTATTGTATTCATATTTTTAGTTCTGCCTTTGGTCTCATTTTGTTGCAGCTGTAACATTTTTGTAACTATTGTAATCAGCATGGTTTGGCATACAAGGTGATTGACGTTTCCTCTTTGGTTAGGACAGCGGTGTACTGCACAAGGAGGTCTTTGCTCTGTGCCTTAGGAAAGTGCTGGAAAATAAGTAATTGCCCATTGTCTCTATGAAAGGATGTCAAGCTACAAACACTGCTTGGTGTTCAGAGCAAGATGTACCTGGGGGAGGAAAAGGGAAGAGGCTGTCCCCAGGTGAGTCAGAGCTGCTCTGCTCCCATTTCCCCCAGCCTCTTCTTCCCTCACCAACTTGGGAAGATTCTGTGGGGACTGAGGGCTGGTGAAAACGTTTATTAGTGTCATCTCACATGGGGCAAGACTGGTCCGTGTCTGAAGTGTAGGATAGAAATTCCTGTTGTTTTCTCTCATGTGTCTGTTGTACGTTAGCAAGGATTGATTGGGAAATTTCCCGGTTGTCCAAGACTGAGCTGCTGTATTGCTGCCAGCTGCCAATGCTCAGAGGGAGGGCTTGGTAAGCTGTAAAAATTCGCAAATCCGGGCTTTATCTGATGAGGTTCTCTCAGGACTATTTGTTGGCTCTAGAAAAAGGCAAAAGCCTAGCTGTGATCGAAGACCATACTGCAGTGAAACATCTGAGAGGGATCGGGAGTTGGGGGAAGGAGGGTCTCAGGGCTCTGAAATCATGCACATTTGGTTTCCTGCCTCATTGTGTATTAGGTTTCTAATTGGACTGAGATGTTGATGTCCCGTTACTGTGTTGTGAGGATGTATATTCACATCTTGGCCTAAATGTGTGTAGGTTTATAAGTAAAAAATACAGTATTTAAATAAATGGGGAAGTTATTAAGTCCTGTATTACTGCCTTCTACATGGCATGGATGTGTCTGGCTTAGTGGCACTGATTTGTCAGTGTGTTTCAATCAGCACAGAAAGTAATAGAACTGTGTCTAAAAAATGACAGTTTTCTATGGGCTGTGCAGTTGACTTTCTGGATAATGAAGATCTTTTTGGAGGCAGTTTTCAGTAAAATCAGAGGGGATGTTGATTAAAGATTTGTGCTTGATGGAACTTTAATGACTTGGAACTAAAGAAAATCATAGATATGTTTCCATTCTTCCATAATATCCTAAGTAAAATGTTGTTTTCTATACTCAATTTTTAAATTGGATTGTGAAGTAAGAAAATTCATTACTGATGCTGAAAAAATGTATCAATACAGTTGTATTCAGATTTTACCATTTCACAAATACCCCCATTCAAAGAGGTGAAGAACAAAGTAATAAGTTAGAGTATTTTTATACAAATAGGCAAAGAAATCAAGTGGAGAGTGTTTGAAAAACCTTTTTAGTTCTATAAAAGAAAATTAAAAAACAAAGCAAACCACAAGCCCCACAAAATACCCTGCCAACCTGCCCAGTCCTGGTAGAAAACTGGCAAAAAGGCTTAAGTAATGCGTAGACAGATGCTAGTGTGCTTTCGTATCTTGTAGCTGCTTGAAAATCTGTTCCTGTTACGCCTACAGAGATGTTTTTCACCACGGAGTGCTGGGAGAGCTGGTGGCACAAGGAGGTCTTTGCTTGCTGCTGTGACTGTATACCTTGTTTTAGCTTGTCAGCAGTGTGGGGAACTGCTGTTGTGTATCCAAGGTAGGAGTTGTGTCAGCTTCCCAATTTCACATCACAGTAAATTTGTTTAGTTCAGCAGTGTCCTTTCACAACTGTCAGTGCTGGGTGAGGATTGCTGCTTGTCCTTGTCTGCACTTCTGGTTTTCTTCCTTACCTTGTGGTGCATAAGGGCCTTACTTAAACTCTAGGAAGGAGTTAATGAAATACCAGTTTTACAGTGTCCATGCTGTTAAATATCTCTTAAGTAATGAAGATGCAATAATTTATTTTCCTCATTGGTTTTCTGGGTAAGTGTTTCTTACAGATGCTCATACAGATCAAGTATTTCTCTAGAATTGCAGCACTGTTTGACTGAGTTGCTGTAATGCTGTGACTTATTTCTTAGCTCAGCCAAATTAGAGAGTACCAAGGATATCTGTGGATCACTTAACCAGGATCGAAAGAAGTACATTCAGTTATGTTAAGAGCCGTAAAGTCCTCTTTGGTGTCAAATTTTGTAGATGGTGCCATAGTTTCAAAAGCATGTTAAAAAAAAAAATTTCACTTCAAGGTAGCAGAACGCTGTGCAGGGAAGGCACAACCTTGTGCTTTGGGATGAAAATAGCCACTGGTTTTGTACTTTGCAGTTAGAAATGTGTGTTTATACAGAGTTGATCTGTAGTGTGTTCCTAATTTCGCATTTAAAGCTACAGGCTGTTAGTCCCTGTCTTTTCTGGTGGGTTAGTTCCCTGAACTAGCACTTGTTCATATTGCACTTCCTTTAGTGTCAGCTTTAAAAAATAACTTGGTGCATCTTATGAAAGTACATCATGCAGAGGGTCGAACTGTGTTTTGTGTGCCTTGAATCCATGCTTTCCTCATTAAAAAGCCTGGTAAATTAGCTGCCACTGTTAATCACTGAGGAAGTGCTGGTGGTCAGTACTCCACTTTTTTACTAGAAAGACCTTTCAGAGAGTGGTTATCCTCCTCAGTGGATGGAATGACTGTCTGGATATACCGTTTAACAGAAGTGTGTCAATCACTCTTGCCCTGAAATTTGTGAAAATCCAGCAGTGACTCAGGTTCTCTCTGCTGTAGATTTATGCCGTTACCCATTACATAAGGAGTTTCGAAAGTGCAGGGTCCAGTCGGAACCTTGTGACCCAGTGGGAGGCTCTTCCTTAATGTTTCCCTTCTCAGGTCCCTGTGTGACTCATTCTGCCTCAGTTCACTCTCTGTGTTTCTTCCATGCAGTCAGTGAACCTTGCCATCAAACTTACTGCACCATGTCAAACTACCGTTAAACTTTCTTAAAAGTCCATAAAATTTATTGAACTGCATCAAATTATTTGACCGTAATAAACACAGTGCTGCTTCCCTCTTCTGAGTGAGGTGCAACTGCAGCAGGAGGGTACCAGAACTACAGTTTTCAGCAGGTCTGGCATTTTGTGACAGCAATGCAGTGTTTTCCAGTTTCAAGGAACAGAGAAAACAGTTTTTTCCTGAAGCCCATCCAGGAGGAGATGCATGCATTTTCCCAGTACACCCTTTACAAAACAACCATTCATTTGGACTTGACCAGAATCCACAGAAGTAGCCACAGTTCATTGCAACCTCAGTGAGGTAAAATATCCACACTGGTTATTTTGCTGCATTTAAAGCTGAACCCATTTTCTTGATGCTTTTTCAAGCATCAGCTTTTTTTCTGGCTTGCTGTCTGGGATCATATTAGCACTTCTGTCTGCTCTCAGCATTACTGAAGGACACATTTCCCTGACTCTCTCTAGCCCAGCTTGTGTTACATTGCGGCAGAAATCCACGTGGAGCGTTTGCAGTGATGCCCCATGGAGGGTCACTGCCTTCAGGGTTTGGTCGGTGATCCGCACACAGTTCTCCAGTTTGAGGCTCTTAAGGTTTGGGCAGTTCTTGAGAAGCTGCAAAATGCAGTCATCCGTAACGTGGCCACATCCAGAGAGGGTCAGAGACAGCAGATTTGGACATCTGAAAGCAGGATGATGACAGGTGAGATGGGAGAAATAAATCATACAGCTTGCAGAAAGCAAATAGCATCAGGAATAAATTACAAAGGCTGGAAATGCATCCTCTTCATCAAGAGGGCAAAGAGGTGCAAGTAGGTGAGTGCACATGTGAGTCCTAATGTTCAGCTTAATTAAAGGCTAAGCTTACCTCCTTTGCCTTTTCTGTTTGTAGCAACATCTTTAGCTCAGCTGGCGCAGGGGTGTGTGGAGGCCTATTTAAACTGCAGCTGCACCATTTTTTCTTAAGGAGTTGGATGGTGCTGTGCTTCTCCAGGCACAAATGGTGGAGACCCAGCAGAGAGGAGATTATTTCAGGATGAAGTGGTGGACAATTGACAGAAGAGACTGCTGTGCAGACATGCTGAGCATGAGCAAGTAAGGCCCTCCCACTCTTCATTTTCAGGAATTATAGATATATTTTTTCTCCGTGGATTTACTGAATAGGTGCCAGCTGCTTCCTAAAGAGTGTTGATGTTCAAACTCCACACAGCTCTTAAACTTTCCTTTGAGTCACTGAAACTGGTAACTCTATTGTTATAAACAATGATGCAGCAAATGAAAAAAGCTTTTTCTTGCTGCTTGAGTAGGCTTGGGGAAGTACAGGAAAGGCCTGTCCCCGGTGGGGTGTTGATGCTGTACAGGAGCTGTCGTGGAGCAGCTGCTGTGCTGAGCAGGGCCCTGTGCAGCAGCCTGCAAACCTGTGCCATGTCTGGCTCCTGGGGTCAGCCCCCTCTCCAGGCAGTACCAGTTCAGCGTACACCTGTTTAGCTAAACAGAGCATCATACACAGGTCTCATGTTGCTCTCATGAGACCTCTAGACAGAGAATTTTTAACTTTTCTGTTAGGAGTAATTGGAGAAAAAAGCTGGCAGCAGTCGAGAAAGGCTCTAACAGAATAAAAATACTTAAAACTCAGGAAGAAGAGCTAGATATTTGATTTGCATTTTTCTTTCTACACAGTGCTAGGAATTTTGACTGGGAATGCTTTTCAATGGGTTGCAGCAAAAAGGGGCAGGATCTTGTCTTATCCTTCCTAGGCACACATATCTTGATTCCTCCTTAATTAATCCAGATTTTTATCAATTGTTTAGAACATTTATTTCAGAAGTCTGGCACTTGCAATTTAATCCCTTTTTTGAAGCTGCTTTTCAGTTCTTGTTTTGAGATTGCACTCCTGCTGGCTCTCACCAACACACTCTGTCCTGTCACTGTCCCATAATTTATTGGCTTTTTTCAGTTGTTGTTCCAAAAGCTGAGGGCTGGCTGTGGCACAGGTGCACCGAGTCAGGGAGGCACTGCCCATGGCCCCTTGGCTCCACTTTGGGACCATGCCAGCCCTGGTGTTACCCACACACAGCAGGACTGGCTCTACCCCATAAACCTCCTCCTGTCGCTGCACTGCTCCTTCCTCAGAGCTGCCTTGCAGAAGCAGAGCTGTGAAGAAAAAGATGTGCACCCAGAGCTGCTTTTCCATGGTGGCATTTCTCTTCCATCACTGCAGTTTAGAAGCAGGTGGAAGTTTAAACTTTAGTATAATAGTAATATTTATTTCTTAGACTGAACTAAAGCTGACACTTAGTAACATGTGAATTGAACTTGGGTGTAATGAGGTGTGTTCACTATTTGAAATCAGGGCTCTCTGCTCCAGGCACCCCCCCCAGACTGCCAGAATGGTGCAGTTCAGCCGAGCAGCAATGTGGGAGGCAGGCATGCACTTTCCCATATTAATAACTAATTCTTAGAAAAAAAGAAGGAAAATGTAGACTTAAGGGAAATTTATATGAAGTATACAATATTGCCACTATAAAATGAACTTACATTGCACTAAAGTTGTCATGTACTTCATGCTCCATTTCAGGCAGGGGCTATGGAATATTTGAAATAACTCTCACTTCACTCATCTCAAGGCAGTTACTGCAAACACACACCCACAGAACGTACCTGTTGCAAAAGTCTAGTAAAAAATCACTGACAATGTTCTCATGCCTCTTACAGACGTCTTTCTGGTACTGCACACTCACACCCACAGAACGTACCTGTTGCAAACGTCTAGTAAAAAATCACTGACAATGTTCTCATGCCTCTTACAGAAGTCTTTCTGGAAACTGTTTTTCATCCAGTCCTCAGTGTTACACACCTTGACGCTCTGTGAATACCAGCAGATGGATAAGTGTTTTAAAGCTGGTCCCAGAAGAAAATTATCCTTCTTTAGTTCCACTGGAGAATGAAAGTTCAACGAAGGCCACAGTAAAGGATCCTGAAACACTTCTAGCAACTTGTGACATGTTTTTGCCAGATTTTTCCTACTGTTTTTGTCCAGAAAAGAGAAGAGATGTAAAAGGCATTCCCGGTTGAGCTGGGTTATGTGCATTGCCTGGCAGCAGTGGCAGAGTCTCTCGGCCTCGTGGAGTAACAGCAGTGCTGGAGGGGACTCGCACTCACCAGGCGCCTATTGCACATATATGGTTGTGGAATGGGGTTTATTTTTGGCTAACAACTGGTGCAGAATTTCAGAACAGGGAAAGGAAAAGAACTGTGTATGCTGCTTGTGCTTCCTTTATCCAAGGGAATGGAATGGGCATGTACAACATGACTGTCATGAAATACATCCTTAAAAGGGATTTTTTTTTTTTCCCTTGCAGACTCTGCTGAAGTTTAGCAAAGTTCTTGTGCTGAGTTACTGGAGTGGGGTGAGGCTGTAGCTATAGCTGCCAGGCATATCTTTGGCAGTGTTTCCCATTCGGGAGATACAGCTTTCTGAGCAGCACTTTGATTTTGCAGTGTACAACACTTCTACTCTCTATTCATTGATTTTTCTGAGGTTGCACGTTTGGTTCACGTTCAAGGACTGTTACATGGATAATGGAACTTTCATAAACAGTTTTTAGAAGGAGCTGAAACATTCTATGGGTGCCTTGAAGCACACATAGTCAGCAGTTCAGTTTACAAGCCTCAGAGGTAGGGGAAGTTTCTTGCCCAGTTATTTGAGGCTGAGCTGTGATTCTATAAAAAAAGCTGGCTGTGTCCCCACCTTCTGCAGGAGGGAAGCAATGACACAGCGGCAGCCACACATGGGAAAAGCAAGGCTATGTTTAGTTCCTTGTGGACTTGTGCTTTTAATAGATGTCTTCTGTTGGCTGGAGTTTTACAAGTTCGGCCATTCTGGTTTTGTAGGTTTAGTTCTGTTAACGACAGAAACCTTTTTTCCACCCTTTGGTGGAAAAAAGGAGATATGAAAGTGGTTTTCCAGGTAAAAGTATCTTGTATGGTAATTGGAGAAAGTGTAGCAGAAAGTCGTTCCTAGAAGAAAAATAAAGCTACAGCAAGGGCAGGTTGGAATTAAAAGCAGTAAGTATCCCTTTATCTTTCCTGCTTGTGAATCAAAAATGCTTGAGATTAAGTTATTTTTTAGTCACCTTCTGCCTGGTGTTAATACGAGAATAAATACATTCAACAAATCCAAAAAAAGTTACAGCAATCAGCACTGGGGGAGTTTTTCAAGTGGCCTGCACACAAATAGTAGCTGGGAGACTTTATGTATCTATGGCATTTTATTTAGGAGTGTTTTAACACAGGACAAGGTTGAGTGGGACTGAATTCTACCTCTTCCTTCTTATCTGGAGAATGCAGCTTAAAATTCAACTCTGAAAAACAAGATCTGAAATTTGTTTGTATTCTGCAACAAGAATAGCTTGAGGAAGTGCTTGAGTAATGTGTGTCTGAAACACAGCTGGCATACACAAAGAAATGGCAATTCTTTCTGCTTCAGTCTTTAGTTAGTAACTTTCTACTGTATACAGTAAGCTGTGTTTAACAATTGCTGATCTTCTTGGTTTTATATGCTTTGTCATTTAATCTTTTCTTTGAAATGATACGGAGATTGCCGTTCCCTCTCCCCTCTCAGAAACAGTTCTGGTCAGTGCCACAGAAGGGACAAGAAGATTTCACATACCAGGTAATGCAGCAGCATAATGGAAAACAGCAACTTAAAAGGTATGCCTGCAGGTGGTGTTCTTCATTCTCATATTAGCATTTCAACTCTCAATAACTTACCTTCATTTTTGAGCTGGTTTAAACAGTTGAGAATTCTCAAGAGTTATACATACAGGAATACTATTTTAAAAAATATTAATTAAAAAATCCCCCCAAATTAACAGCAAATCAACAATCCAGACAAAGTTGAATGACAAGGATGTTAGGATGGACTCCTGCCAGACAGAGGGGACACACCACAATCTGACATAAAAATTAACAGCAGTTGGGTGACAAGGCATTTAAAATGGAGTAGCATGTCCTCTTCAGGTCCTCTTTGGGGTTAGGTGCTAAGTTTGGTAGAAGTGTTACTGGAATTGCATTATTTTGCAACTATATTTTGCAATTATATTTTCCCAGAGCAAGGTGCAGTACTGTGCTATTTGTGTTCAGAGGACATACACCAATGTTCTGCAAGCCTGTAGAAGGACAAGAGAAGTTTCATTTTCTAAGGAAAGGAGACACTTTAATGGCACATTTTCCACAGACACACTGTGTGATGAGATGTAATTCCCATTCATCCTGGAAATGCTCCAGAAACACACAAGATGAGCACAGTCAGTAATCCTCACTGAAAATTACACACAAGGTTTTAATGGTAAACAATTAGAACTATGGCACTACAGTACTTAAGAATATCCTAAAGCATGTTGGAATCGGCTGTCAAGGTGCCCATTACATCATCAGTAAGACACAGACACATCAGTAATGAAACATTTCTGGGGGAACTTCTGAACACCACGTGTTACACTTCCCATTGATTTAGTAAAATCTTCATAGACGGCCGCCTGCTTTTGATACAAGTCCACTGTCCCTGCCTATCTCAAACTTCTAAATTCTCCTCTCTTGCTGACATTTAGGAGCTGGACATTTTGCAGTTTTGATTGACGTAAATCTTGGCTCCAGTTGTATACGTGGCTAAACAATCACTAACGAAAGGACAGCCTTTGATTGGACACATTTTGGTGAAAAAGATGCAAGTCTTTGAACTGTAGAGAACAGTTGCTGCTTGCAGAGCAGTCTCAAGCAAGAAAAAAAATTCTTGCCAGCTAGTGTGTACTATGATGAGCAGTAAGTAGAAAAGAAACATTTGGCTTAAATGAAAGAGATACTCCCCCCCACAAGCTAGTAGATAAATATAGGATATACAAGCTAGGTTAAAAAGGTAATACTACAGGTGCAGTATATGTTACTGGTTCAGTGCTCAGTTACTTTTTTTTTTTTCAGACACCACACTGAATAGAATACAGTGGATAAGCAAAGTTCTCCACCAGGAAGAGAAATACTTGTGTTGCCACAACAAACTGTTCATACTGTCCATCAGGGTTTGCAGTGGGAGAAAGTTAAATTAGGAAAGGATTTATAATCTACTTGTTCCAGCAAAGCATATGGCGGAGTCCTGAGCAGCACCTGCTGCAAGGACAGCCTGCTGTGATTGCATCGTGTTCCCAGGCTGGCCACACACAGCCCTGCTGGAGACACCACTACCCAGGAGCTGCGTGGGACACAGTAAATGGGACTGAAATAAAATGCTGAACTGAGAACATAACTCTGACCCAAACAATTGCTGACAAGTAGAAGTTGATTAAAATAAGTGAATGTTGCTGAAGATTACAAATTTAAATTTCTGAAAATACAGAAAGGCACATTTACATCACTGTTTTGCAGGAACACTGCATACACCTGACTGTTTTAAGTTCAACTGCTGCTGGACAGAGACAGTTGTATTTTAAACTTGGCATTCTCAAAGGTAAATTCTAAAGCAATCTGGTACAAGCAGCATGCAGAGAAAACACAGCTAGAGGTGACATCTGCACAGCTCCCTTGTGAGCAGCAGGAATGTGGTACAATGCTTTACCTTCCCCATTTTCTACTTGTGTAAGTATCAGCAACATTAGAAGAAAGGCTCTGCCTGTAAGGAAGGGAAGGTGACAAGCTATCTACAGTTTAAAGCAATGACAAATTCTGTTTATTGTTCAACTTAAGTAGAATACAACATCCTTATAAATATGTCACTGTATGAGATTACTCTATAGTATTAACCCGTGTACATATTCAAAACCCATCAGCTATGCTGAACAATTTCTGCAGTTTTAGATTAAGCCCATTTTTCCCTTTCCTGGTTTAAGATGCTGTGACAAAGCTTTCAAGAATGGCCCTGTACCAAATGCCTGACTGTGAACTGTCCTTACCCTGGCCTGTGTGCGGCCAGCAGGACCCCAGGGCAAGGCACTGCTGTTGCCTTCCCTGTGCCACAGGCTGCTCTGGGCTCCACTCGAGCCCCACCCCCACGTCCTATGGGGCATTAACTAAAAGCGGACTCACAGCTGGAGTTCTTGTGTGTTTTCAGACAACTGCATTTTCTGTTAACACAACTAAGAGCTGCTGTTTGGTGGTGGGACTCTCCATGAACTGTATTCTCCTCTTAACGAGCTTTCAGGAGCATCCAGCTCCTTGTTTGACACAAGGGAACCAAAGGTCTAGCCAAAGCTAGAAAGGATAGACTGAGGAACAGATCTGAAATGCAACATTTCTCAAATTTCATGTTTTCTGTCAGATTCCTGGCTTTTGCAGTAGTGGTTTTCCTGTTGGCCTTTCCCATCATAGTAGCTGACTTCCACTTATCAGCAGTACAGCTAAAACTGGTTTGGGTTTTTTTAGCATAGTCTTTCTCCATTACATAGCCAGGTTTTAGAAACTGCACCATGCCTCCGGTATTGACCTACAGACTAAACAAAAATGCCACCCTAGGCCAGTGTGTAAATGCCACAGGAGCTTCCTGAGCTCAGGCTCCCTGAGCCTGCTCCAGTCACAAGCACACTTGGCTCAGCACCTCCCCTCTGAGGGCTCTGCTGTGAGAGACTGAGCATCCTCCCTTGAGTTTGCATTTGAACTGATAGAACAATTCCATGCAAAGCACCTGCAACACCATCTGTCTCCTACAGTGAACTGTAGCCATGGAGCAGAGCTGCATTTAGACCTATGCCTGTTCTCACGAATCCCAGCCCTTGGGGCTGTACTTCCAATTCCCACCAGGAACTATGGAGTTCTACTTGGGATTCTACTACCAGGAAGTCACCTCAATTTTCAAGCATGTAAGTATTTGCGATCCAATTTCAAGATGACAGTCTAAACCAAGAGATGTCTAATGCAATTCAGATTCAGTTAAAAAAAACATAAAACTATATGTAATTTAGACAGGTAATTTTAAGATAATTGTTTCAAATTTGCAGGAGGTAGGGGGCAGAGCATATCTAAGCAGTACTTGAATTAAATTGCAGTATTGATTTATTTACAATGATTCCTGAAATTCACCAGCCCAAATACACACCATTATAGCAGCAATTACCTGGTCTATTTAATGATGCCGCATTGCCTCTCTTCTGCAAACAACATTAGTCAGAGGTCACTGTTTAAGTTTCTTGCACGAGGGAAAATAGTATGTTCAAACAATTCCTTGATTTAAAGAGATTAAATCATATCTACATAACAGGACTTGGAAAAGCACGAAGTTGTATTGCTCTTCATGATTGAAAGCACATTTATCTTGCTTGTAAGGAGGACAGGTTTTTTGATGTAAATGTGCCTTTAGAAAATGAGAACTGAAAACATTAATATAAAAAAGTCAAATAACTATTCCATGAAACTATATATATAAAAATTGAGTTATCACAACTAAAGCAGCAAATCAAAATCTGCTGAGGTTTTCTGGTATAACTAAAAAAAAGTTAGTTTGTGTCCAAGTTCAGTAAGTCAAATGCTACCATTGACACAACAAAACAAAAACCCACAAGAGGAAATTGCAAAGTGCACAATGAAATTAATAAGTCTTGGATCAAGTATTTATGGAAAAATGGAAATGTTTGTCCGGTGGACTTGATAAGTAAGAATGCAGAGGAGGTATTAAAGTTTCTCTGCTCCAGGCTTGGCTTGGCGCTCCACGTAGAAGAGGATGTAGGCCTTGGCCTTACCCACAGTCTCCTCGTCGGTCAGGGTTACAGTACTGTCATTGAAGTGGAACCAGCGGCCCTCATGTGCCGCGTATGCTGTGTAGTGGCCAGAGCCAACGCTGTAGGGCAGGCAGAGGGACAACAGTCAGGGACGCACCTCACTGAGGTACCTTCTTCTCCTGGGCCTAACGGACTGCCAGCAGCTTGAAGAAGGAAGGTACTCACAGCCCTCTAGAGCAGATGCTTCTCTTTTTGAGCTGTGGGGCTCAAAGTTCTCCAAATTAAAGTTTTACAAGAACACATTGTCTTGTCCCTTCTACTGTTACTCTCAACAATCTGTCCAGGGCTGGGAAAAGTTAAGACTTCTAGTAACTTTACTACAAAGTACGCCCAGTGCCAGCCCTGGGGTGTGCCTGTGAGCCTTCACTGCTGTAGCAGGGAAGATAATGGTGATGATCTCTTTCACCATATGCATCTCTGGGCTGCAGTTGTTCCAAGCATGCTCAGACACTTCTTTAACATAAATGCAAATGTACCTTCCAACCAATAAAAAAGGAAAAAATAGTCCTGTTTTGTAGTAAGAATTTCAAAATGAGGCAATAATTTCTGGAAGGTCCCCTGACTCCTCCTCTTGGTTAAGGGCTTTTCATTTGTAGAAGCACTAGACTATTTTCATTTCATCTCACACATGCAGTCATTAACCCCAAAGACTGCCAGGGGGCATTCACAGGCTTGACTCTCTTGGATCTACCAAAATTAATTCAGTTTAGCTCCCTGCCGGTTTATAAACTACACCTTATTTCCCCCAATTAAAATACATGCCCTAGGGACAGAAACCCCTTCATTAACTCTGCATGTACCTTAGGGGGAGAAGGTGTGTGCCAGGAGAACAGGCTGGCTCTGTGTACTCACCCTGAGCCATGATGCACAACCACAGCCACAAGGTCATAGAGGCAGCTCTCTGGGCCACTGTTTTCAGGCTGTGGTAGGAAAAAACCAGAAAACCCTTCAAATCTCAGTAGTACCTACTGTAATTTGAAATAAAGATGTATGTCATGGAACAAATTCCTGCAGGAGGCATCAGTAGGTCTTCTTACCTCTAACAAGTAGCATTTCATGTCTAGGCCTCGCAAGGGAAACTCAACATATGTATCAACTTTGTTTCTCAGATATGCTGTCCAGTGAAAGCGTTTCAAGTGTAAGCATAGCACCTACAGGGGGACAGTTACAAAAGGTGTGTTAGAGGGGGCTGAACTCGATGCTGGACACTGCAATAGCCATAGGGAGGAAGAGGTCTTGGTTGAACCATTATTTCCTTTGACATTTTTTCATTTCCCATGCTTATACAAACCTTTGGTAGTTTCTGAATCCAGAATTTTTTGGTGGACTTCTGTTTCTTTTTGCATTTGTGACACATGTATAGCTCTGTCTCATCAAGTTCTTCCAGGTCTGTAAAACTGCGAAGACAATCTAGAAAAAGCAGATACATTATGTGATTTTTGTAACATGAAACACAACAAATACAGTGATACAGGTGTGCTCATCTGCTGCAACCATTCTAGTTATATCCATCTGAGCAGCAAAAAAGCAGTGTAATAATGTTTTAATATACTAACATGTTGTAACATGCAACCTTCCCTGTTCCTGAAAGCTGTTAGTAGTTTGAAAGAAAAAACAGGCATTCACAAAATCTCCATCTTCCAAACAAGATTCCATCCAACATTCAGCACAACTGCTTTCAAACAAAGGTAAATAACTTACTAACATAGAATATTCAACTTTTAAAGCTTGTTTCGCTTTAGATACAAAGTGAACAGACACAACAGGGTTTTGTAGAATATTTCATGACTTTCAGCAATTCTGTTCACAAATCTGTAAAAACTAACATCCTGTAAAAACCAAGGTTAGTAACAGCACTGCTGCCCAACCTGCTGGACTGCACTGATGTGGTTTTAAATGCAGAACCCTCAAGAGCCACCCTCACTTGTGGGCATAGGCACATACTTCCAAGGACAGACCCCCAGCAAAAACCCATAGGCAACACTGTAGATCAGTGGATGGGAAGAGTGAGCTACATTAGAAATGCTCCAACTAGAAAGAAAATCCTCTTAGGGTTGGTATGATTTTGTTAGCCAGGCACTCTTACCTCGTAGCGTGCACATTGGTCCACTCTCTTGGTTTTTAGTACGTTTATTTCTGAACTGACTTGGAATATCTAGCGAAAGGTCTAGAAAAGCAGTGATTTAAAAAACAAAATTAGAGTGAATAGAACAATGCCTGGCCTTTTCAGGCATCAAAACTCTGGGTCTGTCATCTGACATCTAAGTATATCAAGCTTCAGATTTAATTTTCTTCTCTAAATCACATGGTATTTGGAACACAAGAGGCAGTACCTTACCTAGGAATGGGTCAAACTTTCTAGATTCAGTCCCACATATTAGGCAGTTGACTTCATTTTGAAGAATGCCTCCAAAAATGGCAGTGACAACAGTAGATGCTCCATTTCTAGACAAACACATGAGAGAAGTACAGTCAGCCAGAAAGCCTGAGCTAAATTCCCAACACCTGTCCCATGTTTGGTGCTCACACCTCCCAGTGCCCCGCTGAACCCATAGAACAGGGACTGGGTGCTCCAGGCAGAACAGGCACTGCAGCTGCCCAGGGGCACATCACACATGTGTGGTGCCTACACTGCTTTATCTTGGACCTAAAGAAAGGGTGAACTGGGGGGCTCTAAGAAGATTCTTGAACTGTCAGTGTTGTGGTGCAATTTCTATAGTGTTGGGTGCACTTCTATAGTGGAGCTGTACCTGACGCTCACATAAGTCCAGGATTTTAATGTTGTAATTAAGACTTATCTGAAACAAAAATTCTTTCTTACTATGTAAGCATATTACTATGGTCATGCATATTTTTGTTTTAACTCTACACCCTTTCTTACATGTGCTTTTAATTTCCTTGAGCACATTTCTGCACGTCACTGCCAACAATAGTTTAAGTTGCATTAAGACATGATAAACATGTGCAAGATCAGCATTGTTCTCTAAGCTTTCATTACTCTCTTACTGATTTTTTTTAGCAGATTATGTAATGGGCCTGCTTTTCATAGTCCAATTTAAAAAATACATTGAACAAAATTTAAGTGAACATTATTATTACCAAGGGCTTGCAGAAACCTGTTTTCCTTGCCTGCACTCCACCTACAGCTAGCTCATCTTTACACACCTTTACAGCTCATCTGAACGCTTCCTGAGCAGGAGGAAATAGCTGCTCAAAAGGACTGGTGCACAAGAAGAGAGCATTCACAGCCTATTTATTACTGTACTGGAAGCATTGAAATGCCCTCACCAGAAGGGCAGCTTACCCCAACTCACTGGGCATTTGAACAGCCCTTCTCAAGCAAATTTACAGTAGATAGGTGAATAAAGGTTAAATTCTTCTTGGATTTTGACACCCAGAATACTGACAAAACAAAATCAGTTTAGATATCAAATACATGTCAATTCTACAAACATTTTAAGATTCTTCTGGGGGTTTTTAAGCATCAGCAACACAATATAAATGCAGTAAAGAGCAGTCTGAACTCTACGCTTTCCCTAACAAAGCATTTATAAAACCCTGCATCTCAGGCATGCTTACTCTGTCCTAATCAGTATAGAAGGGAAAACCTGAACTCAAGTTTTCTGTAGGGAATCAAGAACTTAGGGACCAAATGTGCAGGCTGATCTGACATCTTCCCTTCCTGAAGCAAGTAAAAGGTTTTCTCTCTTCTCAGAGTTTCAGTCTCAGAGAAGACACAGCTAGAACAGAAGTCAGAAAAAACAGTATTTTGAGAAGTACAGAAAGAGGAGTGAAATACCCAAATTACACCTGTTTTAAGGTGAAGAGTAGCATGAAAATCAAAATTATGCAGAAAAAAAAGCACCAACTGTAACTGTCAAGTGATACATGAGATCATCTGCAGGAAAACTGACTTCAAGCTCTAACTGCACTCCTCAATCACTAATCTAGGAGGTCTGCTGATGATTTAAACATCAAAATCCTTGGCCATCATTTTTGTTCCTACAGCATTCAGGTTATCACCCTAAGAAAATGATATTATCTGGGGAGAAGAAAGAATTCTATGGGGTATAGAAAACACAGTTTTTTATTTCTGAAAGACCAGTGAATTAAAATGTCGTTACAACTTAGCCTGTATGCTCACTCACACCTGTGAAAACTGCTGATGTAAGTAAGACATTTCCTTTGAAGGGACACAGATCCTGCAGAATGCTCATCTTTATAACCTGCAGTTTTGCACTGCCTAAAACTAGAAGCACTAAAGAAAACTTAAAACAAGGAACCCTGAATCTGAAACCCACATGCAAACCCATACAAAGGCATGAAGACTTTGACAAAACTAAAAACCACTTCTTACATGCAACATTTATTGCTTGCAGACAGGTTAGGACTTTCTTGCAAGATTACTGAACGCGAAACACCGTTGAAGCCACCCTGGAGTTCCAGGTGTAGATGGTCCAAAAGGTAACGCATGAACTCGTGGGCATCCTGTTGCTGGTACCCCCTTAAGAGAAAAGGAAACAACAACAAAATTGCTTTAGAGACAGCACACAGCAAGCACCAGGGCCACAGGAAAAAAACCCTTTGCTTGTTTAATCATACTGAGCAGACTTTCCATATGTGCTTGGTACCAAGAAAGTTTCCCAAGTAGCCTCTGGAAAGGTGTGGCAATGTCCTGACAAATTACGTGATTTTGACTTTGCAGCTCGTGCTCTCTGCATGCCTCTTGTGAGACTGGAGAAACTTTTAACCATTCAGATAGGAAGAGAAAGCAGGGAGGAGCAGACACCTGCCATGAGCTCACACACTGGGCCTAATGAAGCTGCCACATTATTATCTGGCTTCACCAGCCCCACCAGTGCCAGGGGCACCCCAGGACTGTGTCCCTGTTAACTGAAATACACAATGGATAGCAGCAGTAGCTTCTCCTGTGTCTCCTTTGGTAATGACTGATTTGTGCCTCAGCAGAACTGCTTTGAATCTCATTCAGACAGGGCACTATTTGTCCCTACTTTGGATCAGCCATAGATTAGAGTCAATAGATTGTAATCTCAAACCTGGTAAGATTCAAAAGAAAGATGCCACATGTATTGTTCATGTGGGATGCAGAGTCAGCATTTCTCAGTGGTTCTCATTCAGTCACTGATCCCTCTCACTTTGGCAGGTAGAAGTGTTAGTCTGTTTAGTCTGCTCCTCACCAAAGTCAGGAATTTAGTCTCTAGGTTTGTTTTCCACATATGTCTTTCAGCATCAATATGAAGTCTGAAATAATCAGGATGAGAGCACCATTTCTTCTAGAATGAGATCTGTAGCCATGCTCAGAGTTGCACACTTCCCCTGCATAACTCATTTTTTGGGAGAGGGAGATAATAGTAGTGGGGTGTTCAGAGCATCTCTTGAGCATTTGGATTTGGTTGGACAGGGCTTCAGTCTCATATATGCTGTGCCATCAGCAGCAATGCTACTAAATCACAATTACTTTTCTACTAACAAACCTTACCAAAAAGAACAGCAAAGCTATCAGGGTAAAAGGTGCCTTTTAAGTTATTAAAGCTAAATCATGCATCAGATTCAACAAACAACTGCTGCTCACTTGCCATTAAGCTGCACACTGAGACAAAGCAGGACAGGATACATAGTGAAACACTGAAAGCTTTGTGCAACACTGACATAAGTGCAGGTCATTGTAGGCCTAAACTACAGAAATCCCGACACAGCAAGAGCTGGCTTCACCTCCTGTCCATTCTCACAAGCTGTTTTATCAGGCCTCCCCTTTTCCACCTCACTACCCTACCTAAGTGCTGGCAATGACTGTCAGGTAGTGTTATGGGTTGACACAGTTTGGTTTTTAGTTAAAGGGGAAACGGTTTCCTGTCAGGACCTTGGAGTTGTTTTGGAAGGGACAGGCACCTATCAGAGTCCGCTTTAGATGCTGGCATATTGTTTGACCACTTGGTTTGATTTTGTGAGTACATAAAAAGCTGAGTATGTCCAAGCTGGCCCCTTTTCCCTTCCAGCCTCAGAGGAGGTAAGAGGGCAGTAGGGCAGTCCTGGATCTCCGCCTTGGGCAGAAGCGGGGGGGGGGGGGTGGGGGAGTGGGGGAGGAGGAGTTGAAAGTCCACAGCCTCGATGCCAGGCAGAGATCATATGATCACCGCAGGCCCAGGCAAGTTTTAACTCTTTCCTGCCAGCAGATGGAACTTTCAGAGCACTGGCCCTTCTCTGAGTGAGAACAGACAAAAGTGATTGAACTATAAGGAGACACAGCACAGACAGTCAGTGAAGAGAGAGTGAAAAGACTATTAGGACAAAGGAGGAGGAGTGGCCTAATTTGGCTGGACTTCTGTTAAGGCCATGGAGACTGGACTAAAATATCCCTTCAAATCATGGGAAAAGATACGCATTTGGGGAGGTGATTGTTTAAACTTCTGTGTGGATCTGAGCAAAGGTGTTTGTGATGGACTAAGTAATATTAATCCTATAAGATGTTTGAACAGAGATAGAGATGAGTCCTCTGTGCCAGTGAAGAAGTGGGAAGATATATCTGTTCCTTGAGATGAAAAATCCTTTGTTCTTTGGAGTTTTTCATCTTTAACAGCTGAATATGCCTGAATATGCATCAGTCTAAGATCCATGATCCATAAGCAGCTTGGGAAACTGCTAATGGGAGGGGTCACAGAAGCAGGTTTCCCCGCACAGCTCTTTTTGTGACAGTTAAAATCTACAAAAGAACTGTTCTAGGTTGTCAGTGGGATCCATGACTCTAAGAGAGACTTCTCTCCTAAAGACTTGATGAAAGACTATTTTCAAATGGTGAAACTGACTTAAAATCACAGGTTGTCTCTTTAGGTTGTTTGTGAGAAGGCGAATAGTTTGTGAGGGGAGGATGAGTGTTTTGAAGGCTTCATTTAATTTTTTTCTTTTTCTTTTTTCTCCTTTTACTGTGTGTTAATAAAACTATCTTTGTAACTTTTAAGCTGAACCTGTTCTGCCTTTTTCTCCTAATCTTACCTCACAGCAGAAAGACATTAAACCACTACACTAAATTTGGCCAACAAAAACAAAGGCGAACATGTAACCACTACAGGTAGGAATGTCTAGGAGAGAAATACAAATGAGTTTTTAATGTGAGTGCTCAGGGGAGGGAAAATCCTGTAATACTCAGGGCAGAATACTCAGAGGTGGAGAGAAATGCTAATGAACTCATTGCAACAGAAATATGCAATGTGAGGCTGATATGTTTAGTGAGGAACACAGATGCATCCTATGAGAGTACTGCTAAGAGCTAATAGAATAAGTTAGAAATTTCACCCTGTAGGATTACAGTAATGCTTTCTTCCAAACCAGCAGCATTAAAATAAATCAAGGATATAGACACATGGGCAGCACTGCCTACCTTTTACAACAGAAAACCCAGCACACAGAAACACTGCTGTGCTTCAACAGGCCATAGTCCTGTACAGCCAAAAATAGAACTTATTGCCCCAAAGTTGCAAAGTAATTACACATTTATTAACACAAAGTAGTAAAACCGAACTCTGCTTCAAAGCTGCGTGTTAATTGTGCACAGCTTTGAAGTTGCTAAGGTACCACAGGATTTGCTTCGTTTACTGAATACAGATTTCTTCAACAACCACATAAGCAACCACATTAAATAGCCAAAGATTAAACGTATGGTAAGTCTTTGCTTCAGACACTTTTTTGACATGAAATTCCTCACGAAAGAGCTTGGCACACTTCCTCTGCAACAAACAAACCTCTGGAATTGTTCCACATTGTTGGCTGTGTTCCCAGTGCATGTATTTATACTTGCATGTAAGTATGCTAGTTATAGATGAAAAAATCTTTGGCTTTGTTAAGAAGCATAATTATAGATACAGATCTTTAAAAGGACATGATGATACAGACAATGCACTGTTTAAAATAAATTATGTTAAAGCTCTTCAGCAAAATAGCAGAGACTATACTCTGATAGTCTGCTTGTGTAACAAAACTGATGTCCATCCACAAAACGCAATTCAATTCAAGCCCACCTCCAACATTCTTTTTCCCAGTCGCAAGAGGATAGGATATAAAGAGGATCAGTTACCAGGAAAATACAGCACACTATTTATACAGCAGTAAATCAGCAAAATACACATCTTGCAACTTAGCATGAGGTTGCAGAACTGCCCTGGCATGCAGCACAACAGCAGTCAGGGAGCAGGACTTGCACAGCAGAAGAGCTCAGAGGCCCTGCAGTTGCGCCTGTAGTAACTACAAATGGCATTCTCTACTCCCTGCTGCAGTGTGAGGCAGAGAGGTACAGAGGGTGGCAACAGCAGCTTCTTCTATAACCCTTCTCAGGGACAGCAGCACTCACAGTCCTTCACTTTAACAACTAAAATCTCATTGGACTAAAACAACTGAACCCATTTCCAGCTGCTCCTCCCCTGCCCCACCACTTTAAGCTCCGTAAGCACGCTCAAAAGTGGCTGGTGTGTTGCTAGCAGGCTGCTAGCTCCATCTTCCTTCCACATGTCTGTCCATCTGCCTTCTCCTCCCCATCTCCCAGGGAGCACACAAGACACAACTGGAATTTCAGCACTGTTAACTTTTACAAGGTTCAAGTAACGACTGAACAAATTCAAATTTTCTCCATGGATCATGTGGGAATGGGGATCTGCTAAAAGCAGCTGACTGTATTCTCCATTTGATTTTATGAGCAGACATGCTGGGAATGGGAAGAGGGAGAACCCCAACAAACAGCACTTTTTCTTTCAAAAACTGTGGTAGAATCCAGAGTGCTGAAAATTTGCTTGAGGAACTTTAGAGAAAAGGTTCCTCACTTGGTCTAACAAGAATTATAAAGAAGACTGTAATAGGGAAACTGACCACAGACTTAAGGGATGATGTTTGTTTGCCTACAATGTTTTGGTCACTGCTTGCAACTACTGGTATTAAACTTCCTTGATTCTCAAAAGCCAAATGAAATGCCACTGGCAGTGTAAAGAACAGAATAAATAGATTTGTGTCATTTGGGTTATTCATTGAGCAGATGTGCTCACAGCATCTTTGCAGCACTGCTGGAGATATAACAGGTAAGAGAACATCTTTACTATCTGAAAACATGGAGCAACTATAGTGGTTTTGGTTCACTAATCTGAGTTTTTCAGTTAATGCACCAATTAATGTAGTGGGTTTAGTGCTGGCCAAATGCCAGTGCACTCAGCAGAATTATTTATTCATTTTAGACTGCCAGTAAAGCAGACTCAAAACTTTAAAGGGTATAAAGAAAACTTTATTAACAGAAATAAAAGAAAAAATCAAAATAAACCTTCAAAACACTTCTCCCTCCAACTCCTCTTTCTTTTCTCTCTGACAATGTAAAGAGACAAAATTTGGTCTTTTCAGTCAGTTTATTACTTATAAAATAATCTTTCTTCAGTTTACTTAGGGAAAGGAGTCTTTCCCGCCATGTCATGGAGATTTTTTCACAAGAAACAGTTCTTTTGTTGTTTTAATTTTCATGAATAGCAGCTGCCTGGAAATTTACAATCTTTAAGTCTCTCCTATGTTTGGTATTTTTTTCACAACCGCTGCCAGGTCACTTCAGTTTATTGGGGTGCAATTTTAAGGATGAGCTGTTCTAGTATAGAGGCAAAAGTTTTCTTCATCTCTTTTTGGGAAACAGAGGTCTTCTATCCCTGGAGCAAGGTTTTTCATCTCTTTCCATTCTCTCTCTCTCTATTTAAGCTTTTCATCAAATCACAGTATTGGTTGTAGTTAGAATACTACAGCTCTCCAATGCATTTTATGAGTTACAGGGAAAAAGAGTCTGATGTATTAATTATAGCTTCATCATAGCTTTATAAAAAAATTCTGGCTTAAGACTAAGGTGGGGTTTTTTCCTCATTTGGGCTTTAGCTCTTTTTTTAAATCAATGTTGGTGTCTTTATGTTGTTCTTTTCATGTGCTTTTACTTTTTTTTTGATTTGGGAAAAATGGCACTGGAAGGTTTGTTTTTAAATTGAATTTTATAGCATGAAGAGAGTTAATTTTATTTGGGCTTTGCATTAGGAAATGGCTTTTTGGTGGTCACATGATTTCTGCTGGGCAGTGGCCACAGAGGCTCACGATTTCAGCTGTTTCTGATCTTCTGAATGGGATTATGTTGTTTGCAAGGATTTCACAGAGGCGTATTTAGCTTTTTTAAGTGGTTTAATAGGGTGTCAATATTTAAAATCAGCTAGCTGATTGGTTTTGTCAGGTCCAAAGGAAGCTGTTAAGGTTTTTATAGGGAATTACTTCCATAGCTGGTGGACTTTTTCCTTAACTAAAAACCAAACCATGTTAAACTATGACAGCAACTTACCTTCATCACAATATATCCTAACCAGGTTTCAGTGCTCCTTTGAAAGAGGTTCAGGGGCCAGGACAGTGAGACCTTGGAGAGGAACAATACTTGGGTTTACTTGGGTAACCTTCTTTTTCTCTTTCTCTTTATCGTCTGCTTTATCAGTATGGGCCCAAAATGCTTATGCACAGGATTTTTCTCTTATAGCCCTTACATCATGCCCAGCTGGTGACTACTGTATTTTGAGAGAATCAAGGAAGTTTCAGTCAGTATGTTTGCATTTAGGCCTGTAGTGCTGTATTTTTTTTAATCTTGACTACATAGTTTTCTTACTGCAGCCAAGACTGGGTTCTGTCAAAACACTGCACTTGGCACTTACCTACTAGTCAATAGCTTGATTCTTTCGGAGCACTAGCTCAAAGGTACAACTACCACTGTTCCTCATTTGAGATCTCTGTCCTCTCTGACACTGCTACATGTGGTAGAAGGGCAGAAGGAAAAAGTAAGCACTACTGATGAACAGAAAACTGTTGATTCAAGCAAAGATCCCTTTCAAAGCACATCTGTAGGCATATTGAAAGCTGCACAGAGTGCATCCTGTGGATGCAGCCCATTTTAGAGTAGGACACCAGCAATATGTGGTTGCAATCAAGAATTCTGTTATTTTTTTAAAAAAACTTACCTAAAATTTGGCATTATTTTCCAAACAACGTAAAATAGAGACTCTGGACTAAATGCAGTTTGGCTTCCTTGCCATAAAGCACAGAGTGTCTTTCTGAATTCTTCCACAAGTGAACTGTAAAGAAAGTAAGAGCTGGTGTTTAATGTGGGTTTGTGTTACAACCCTTAGAGGTTTACTTGTTCAGTGGTACAAGTATCAGAAATTAGATGGGTTAAGACTATAACAACTGGGTAAATATCCTTTCCAGTAACTTCAAAGACTTTACGTCCAAAATCCTATGCATAATGTTGAAGACAAACAGCTTCAGAAAATTCTATTTCAGATGTTCAGGACTCATGTGAACACCTCTGCACTGTTTGCCATTTTAGTGCAGATTTTGCTAACATCATCCCTTTAACACTTGCTCAAACAACCTACAGATCGTCAATCACTTACTCCTGAATTTTTTGTAGCAGTAGTCCAAGTAGGTTGACTTGCAGTCACATCCCCATGATCCCATTTTAGCTGGAATTCAATAGCATAATGTCTGCAGCCCATATCAAGAGGACTTCTTAACATGATGTAACATGTCCTGCTCCAGCACTACCTGATATATCTGACTGCCTCTCCCTGCAGCACCAGACCTGTAACAGCAAGCTGCAAGTGATACAAGTTTTTCTTTGTAGACAGCTATATGCTTCTGTGCCTCTGTCCCCTGTGAATTGTGCAATATCAAAAGTGTCCAGCGGCCCCAGCAGCCCAAACTTGCTGTTTCCCACACAGCTCAGAGCTCACAAGGCACACACAGCTTACACATTGTTATCCCCCTGGCTCCTGGTGTGGTAAGTTCGCCGCCCTGCCGTCTTCCCATTCCTCAGCTCCACTGCAGGCAATTCTTTGAAGTAACAGCAAAACTGCTGAATGTTACTAGGAAAAAAGAAGTAAGAATTAAATCCTTAAAGGGCAGAGAAGAAGGGTAATATTATGTATTCTGGAAGTTGTTCTTTGAAATGCATAAACACCAATTCATGCAGTGATACAGGACGGCAATCACAATTAGTTCAAGAGACAAGAAACACTTCTGTCAGTAACTAAGCAAATCTGCAAATATCACAGTCATCTCAGCTTCCTAAAATAATTACATTTTGGCTCTGCTTTGACTAAGAGATACCCTGCCAGACTGAGCTATCATTTCCTAAAAACCAGACCTGCATTTGCTGAGGAAGTTAATGTATTTCACTGGCCTTGGCAGTGAAGGGGCACTCTCCTTTTCTGCCCAGGACATGGCAGGTTTCCTCTGGAATACTGCACCACAGGATGTGCCTCACACCATGAAACACAACTTCATCAACCCACACATGCCCACTGCTGCAAATTCAGGTATACTTCTGTCCTGTGGGAACTTGCCAAATTCACCTGCCCAATGCTACAGCACACAAACCTCCTGAGAGGGGTGGGAGAGCTGCAGAAGGTACCTGAGTGACTGAAGGATTGCGTTCATGAAACAAGTGTTCCCCAAGTTCCGAAGGCCTGTGGCACAAAGGGCAGTGGTGCTTCCCTAGAATGAGAACAGTTAGGTTAAAGAAAGATTTACCACTGCTCCACCACTTCCCCCCTCCAGAGTCATCACTGTTGGATCAGAACAGACCTGAACAATAAGCAACTACACTGAGTGCAGCTGCAAAGCCAAAGCAACCACCTCAGCAGCTCAAACTGCCCTGAAGCTCCATCTTGACATGAAAACTACCTCTTACTCATTTCTGTCAAGAAAAAATTATACTACGTCTTTTCCTGTGCAAATAAATCTAGAATAGGACAAGACAAAATTAATCACAGACTTACTGCCAAGGATTTGTGTGTATATATGTTAAATATTCACACTCCAATAGTGTTCAGTGAGAACTGGACAGCTATTTCCCTACAGTGCCTTTGCAAAATGAAAAGGTAAGTACCAATCATCATCCATCTTTTCCCATGTCTAATATGCACAGTGTGGCCACCTCCAGTTTTTAAGTCATCAGCATTAGTCTGAGTCTCAGTGGGGTTCTGTGGTAGCCCGAAGGGTTTTTGAAAAATACAGAGAGTTGGAAAAAGAAAAGCAAAATACACACCATTTACAGCTCAGAACAATGAACCCACAGATGAGATTGCTTTTTGTCAAATTATCTCCTGGGGGGTGAGGAGAAAAGGAAAGAAAAATGTGGACAACACTGCATTTATGATTCTAGAAACTGCAATACTTGGACACATTCCACTGTCCACAAAATACCACACTGGAAGTTCATCAAATTTCTGGGCATTCTTCATGGTTCTAACAGAATTTAAAAGCTGGGCTATCTTTTAGTATCTCAAAGTGCAAGCATCACAGTGTCCTGAGCACATTCGTTTCTCACTCTTGCCCCAAGTGCCACAGCACAGCACTAATGCACACAGCATTGCCCCTGCAGTTCGAGAGAAGATTCAACATGCCAACAATAAAAAGACTGTTAGAGGTAATATTGAAGTATTAATAAAACTGGCAAAACAGCAGAGTAAGAAGAATAAAATAAGCGTTTAGTTCATGCTTTCTGTCTTGTCCTTAACAAAACGTTGCCTGGAATTTTTCTCCTGGTTTTTACTGGCTTTGACTTTTCCAGAGAATGATGCTGTGTACTGCCATAGCAAGAAAGACCCACTATTTCTCCCAGGCTTCCTCAATCTCTGAAAGATTTGGACAGTACAGGAAGCACAGACAGCACATTCAGACAACCCTATACGGACTGTAGTAGTGGATTTTTTTAAGTAACTAAACCCCTCCAGACTTTGCCAAACAGCAACCTGCTGCTTTGCTGCACCCCAGGCTCTTATTCCCATTCACATCCTCTCGGGCAGTTGTTCCTATGGCTGAAGGAGCTGCTGCTCCAGCTCCCTCTGATGACACTGCTGTCCCACAACCCAAGAGCTCTGCTCCATCTCTCCCTCACTTTCCCAACGGTGAAAATGAAGCAGTTGAATACAAATGGGTCAGTATCTCCCTTCACCACTCTCAAATTCTGGGAGAAATTATGAAAATAAGAAACTCCCTAAATCCAATCTGTGCAAAAGAGACATCTGAATTGGGACATTCTTTGTTTGGAAGAAACAATGCAGCGCTTTAGCCATCTAGCTAGAGCTGGATCCTCCCCTCCTGGGTGCTGTCCTGCAGATCTGAAGTTAAAATAGCAGAATATGAAATGAGGAGAAGAAAAGCTTATAAGAAGAATTAGTTCCTCTGGAAAGCAAGTTTTACTAAGCTCTTTTAAAAAACTGGTAACATTTTTTACTTTTTCCTAACAATTATTCTTAGCATTCGTCAAAAGAGTGCACCTCCTCCTTTGCCTTCTGCACCCAAGAGAATAAAAAACCAAAAAAACAACAAAAGCCCTTTGTCTGCATAGAAAAGCAAGGCTCCATCTTGACATGAAACCCTTCTAAAGCCCAGGAAAGCTCAGTATACATCAACAGAAATGCAGTAGAGTATCAGCCATGTTTGTGTGTGAAGGTGTATGGCCAGAAGATGCTGAAGTGCACCAAGCAGAAATGCAAGAGTATCAGCCATGGGTTTTTAGGTCTATGGCCAGAAGATGCTAAAGCGCACCAAGTAGAATTTGGGTCTAGGCCAACTATAAACCTCAGGAGATTTACAAAAACCCTTTAAACTCACTGTACCAGATCTGTTGTACTTACATTTACTTTCAATAACTTGCTGTTCAGAGATGAGTTTTCCAATAGTTTTCTTTTCCTATGTCTGTCTGACGTAAAGGCTGAACTGTGGGAAAGCAATTAAAAGTGATTATTTACCACAAAAACAATGTATTGCGTAGAATGCACCAGGGAAAATCAACTCATGTTTAACAGAGTGATTCCATCTGTCACCAGTTGTTACTGACAGCAAACAGGCTCCCCATTGCTACAGTCTGAATTTGGCTGCATCTCCCTCGTGGTACAGCCCCACAGCCCACCAGGGAATTAATACAGGATGTTCAGCCCAGGGATGTGTGCTCTCAACAGTGGCCTTATTAGCGCAGCTCTTGTCATCTAAAATATTCATCCTTTTCCTAGGTCAAAGAAATTAAATACTTCTGTCAGGAGAATCATCTAAGCCTTTAAGAATACAACTTCAAAAAAATCAGGACAAAGTTAAGTTATCAAAAATTAAGAATATGTGGAATGTTAGCACTTGCATATTATAACTGACTTATCTTACCTAAATAAAAATACACGAAATTGTAACATTTGTGTAATACTAAGTTGGAAAAATAATCACTTAGTCTTTCGCACATCAATAGAAATTAATGGCCCCTCAATTAAACCAGTTGATGATTTCTCTCTAATTTGATTGTGAAACCATAGCTTGTTTCAGGGTTTGGTTGGTAGGTTTTTTCCTTTTTCTTTCTTTTTTATTAAAAAGCCCTCCAAGCAGTCAAAAACCATCATTACACAGAATGGATGCCTGCACTGTATCTTTTACCTCCCAAGAAGTTAGATCACTTGGATGGTTCCAATTCACTTCTCATCATGTTTAAACATCTTTATATCTCATTATGTACCTGATAAGGCCATCAAAAGAGGATGGAAAATAATGAAAATATTAATATAACCTATCAAGTAATCAATATACTTAACTCAGGGAGGATCCAGACATTTCCCCAGCTCCCAGCAATTTCTTAGTAGGAGTCCTGTGTGAACTCAGAGGCATTCTGATGTATTTGGAAGCACTGAATGCACACATATGTCCGCTTGGCATTATGTAAGATTTTCAGGCCACCTGTGCAAGCACTCTTTGCTCTCTAGGACTGGCCACAGCACATACATCACCCAGATCAGATTATCTGCTTTCCAGTGGAACAGCACCAGACAGAGGCAAAGGAAAGAATGTCTCTTCTGTGCAGTTATAAGTTCATAAGACTACTTAATTTTTTTGCTAGCAAATTAAACTGTACAATTAATATGAAAACTATTCCCACCTGCACTTCTTGAATTTCTCTGATAAAAAAAAGCTTATTCTGGTTTTTTGACAAAGCTCTGACAACACTATTTGTTTCATTCTGAAAATCTCTCTCATTTATTTGGAAAAAGACAGGAATTATCATTTAGGTAGAAATTCCTGCATCATCTTATGCTGCTTCTGCATGATTCACTGTATAAGAAACAAGACATATGATCATGATCAATCAAATCCATTTGTTCTGCATCTCTGCTTCTCAGTGATGAAAAGGTTTTTAAACAGTGTCAGACACATAGAGGGATTAACACACATGTAATTAGATATATATACGCATATGAAACACATACCACTTAAATGATGCACTATTATAAGTCTGTCCTAGGTAGTCCGAATGCTACAAACTACTTACTTTTCCAAGTTCTGTAGGTGCTCTCTGACCTTCTGTACCAGGCCCAGCTTGGTGTCATTGACTACAAAATCATCACAGCGATAACTGCAAGAAAAACTTTTTTCAGAATATGCAAAGCACCTCAGTGAAGCAGATCAAAACACACAAGTCTAGATGTGGGAAGCACCAAAGGGATCCAGTGAAAGACTATGAGGAGAACTAGGGAGCACACCTCACACTGAGCTTGGCACCCTTCGAGAACTCCCCTCCAGCAGAAGAGGGTACAGGAACCATCTTATTACACAGGTTTTCTTCTAGTTTAGCTCTTTATTAGAAATGAAAAGCATGACCTACTGCCTGGCCCAAGGGACAATTCCAGTTCAACAGAAACTGAAACAGTGTAACCAAGACCAGACTCAGTAGTCTATCCACAGATTCATCTGTGGAAAGGACCAACTGACCACTGGTAAACAGGTGTAATGGGTTAAAATTCACAACTGAGTGGAAACACCAATTTATGTAGTGGTTTCACATTCGCTGAATTTTGTTTGCTAAATTCAGTGCAGTGGTCTAAATATCTTTTTTCTCTGAAATATGATAATGACAACAGAAGGCAAAACAGGCTTAACTTAAAGATAAAAACAGATTTATTAACACACAAAAGGAAAAGGAAAAAATGAGAATCAAAATGAAACCTTTAAAACACTCCCCTTCCCCCCCACAAACAGTTCACTTTCCCACATGCAACATAAAGAGATAAAACTAAGAGCTTCAGGTCAGTAACACTTACAAAATAGTCTTTCATTCAGTCTTTGAGAGAGAGAGAGAAGTATATCTCCTGGTGTGTTAGGTAACTTCTACAAAAGAAGCAGTCTCTTTTGTGGCTCCTAGCCCCTACAAAAAGCAGCCTGCCTGAAAACTTCTGCAATTTGTAGTCCTCCCAAATCATGTAGCCTTCCCATGACTACATATGGGCCATAGATTCACATTGGGGTTTCCCTGTTTAAAAATGCACACTTCCACAAGAAAAGGATTATCTCATCTTAAGGAGCAGAGATATCTTCTCAATTCTTTATGGACACAAAGGGCTTCTTCTTATCTCTCTCTGTCCAAACACCTTATAAGATCACTAGGTTACAGTTCTTAATTCAACATTCACTCAGTAAATCACAAAAGTACCTTTGCTCAAAATCTACAAAGCCTCTCCCCAATTATATTGTCTACGGTTTAAAGGAAATTTCTAGCAAGTCACAATACACACAACTCATAGGAGGTTTTTATGCCTAAAACTAAGGCAGCTCGTCATCTCTCCTGCCTGAGAAGTCACTCTTCTTTTACTGACTTTGATATCTTCATATTGTCCCTTTACATCTCTTTAATTCAGCCTTTTCTCTCTCTCTGAGGAGGGTTAGAGTTTTAAAAAGTCTCAGTCTGTGTCAGGAAAGAGTTAACATTCTCACTGGGCCTGCAGACAGTCACGTGGTCTCTGGCCAGCAGGCGCTGCAAAAATCTCAAAGCCAGCGGTGAAACAAAAAGTTCAGAAACGGCAGCAAAGATGTCCTGCACAGCTGGTCCTTCTCCCCCTCCTCCACCCCTTGGTCTCAAAGGGGTAAGCACGGCCAGCCTGGGCTTTGTGCTGCTTCTAAGAGGGGGTTGGGAGGCCCGGGGGGCATCTCCCTCAGCAATGTAGCAGCGTGGGGCAGGCCCCAGGGTCAGCTGGAAGTTGATAGTGGCTTCCCCTTTCCCCACCAGCAGCTGGCAAGGGAAAGAGCTCAGCCTGCCCAGCTGCTCCTCCCGCAGCAGCAGCGGCCACAGGACATCTGGCCAGGCCCAGCCGGCAGGCTAGGCCATCCTGGCCCCCTCCCACTGCAGGGAGGGAGCCAGGACCGGCCTCTTACCTCTAGAGGCAAAGAGCAAAGAGGGCAGTCCACACCAGTCTCAGCTTTTATATGGTTATTTCCAAAAAGTCGCATCAGTTTTCTCAGTGGTCAGACTACAGGCCAATAGCTGAGAACTGGTCCCCGATAGGTATCTGCCCCCTTCTAAAGCAATTCTAAGGTCCTGACAGGGCAGTAGCCTATATTCTTCTTTAACAAAAATTAAATATTGAACAACATAACAACAGGACACAAAGCTTTTATTAATTTTTAAACTATTTTAACATTGTAAAGTTACCACTGAAACATGAAGTGCTCAACAGATACACACAAAACATAAAAGTCTGTGCTACTGAAAAAACACCAGGGAAGATGGATTAAGAGATCACTTGGGTTCTCCAAAGTCAGGCCAGAAGTCTGTGGCAACTTGCACCTCGTGCTTAACCACAAGTATCATTCCATCACTCATCAATTTGTGTACATACTGTGAAGTGTCAAATTACAGCTTCAAATTTTGGCAGGCAAGTAAACATGTCCTGTGAGGAAAACTAAGTTTGGATATGTTTTATATCAGAACTGTAGGTATGTCTCTCCTTTCCATTTGGCACAAGAGTGACTCAAATGCAAAATACATAATCATCACCTCAGGCTATTCCTCCGCTGGAGAAGATCCACATTTGCTTCCTAATTAAATGAAGCTACTGACTTCAGGCACAACCGGAATTCACAACACTCTTTGTTGCATAAATCTGCAGTATTGCCAGTGTTACTTCAAACACTACATTCTTGAAAAGGTTACAGAGATGAAAAAGTAAAGGTCCTTGCCACTGAATGGAGTCCCTAAGATCAGTGTGTTCAGGACCTCTGATTTTTGCCTCTAAGAAGAGAAATTAATGTGACTCTCACAACATGCAAACAATAAACACAGCAGTTATGGGTACTTACACAAGATCTAGAAATTAGTAAGATTACCAAGTGGGTTTTTTTACATTTTTAAAGATGGCCACATACCAAGTTCATTTGGGAGCAGGAAGAAGTCTGTAAAAATTAGTCTGCTTATTATTCAGTCATGTCTTAGGTAGTCCTTGTCAGCTTTTTCAGCCACCTACAAAGACCCAATGAGGTTACTCCTGCATTTGCCATTCCCACAGGACACCCAGCTCCCAAGCAAATGCTTAGAGGACACCACCCCAGCCAGCTGAATACACAGAGTGGAACTCCTGGGCATGGGTATCCCAGCTGCACCAGCAGTCACACTGCTACTAATGCAGAGTAGCTACTGTTGCGAAAGCAAGGGATGGAAGCAGATCTCTGAAGGAGAGGGAAGGAAGATCTCTGAAGGATCTCTGAGGGAAGCTCACTGAAAGCCTCTATGAGAACTTATTGCTGAAAGATGATTTCATTGCTCCCATGCCCTGAAGATCATATTAATCTTATTTTTACATACTAGTTTAGCACATGCCCCAAGATGGAAGAATAAAACCAAATATAACATTAAATGTCCTTCCAATACTGGAAAAGTAATTGTTAGTTTCGCTTAGAATCAAGACAAACTTCTATTTCTCTTTTTAATGGGTAAGTTTTTTAAACCACCTCTCTTGCAACACTGAGTATTCAGCACTACTATTAGAAATAACAGCATTACCTCCAATCTATTTTGAATAAACCATGTAAACAGATTTAGAAGTAGTTTATGTTTTAGTAACTTAAATTTGCTAAGCCCACACATCTTAAGGGTAAACTGCTGAGAAATTACATCCTATATGTGAAGCTGGCATTCAAAACAGCTGCTTAATTTGTGATCCTCAAGATTGTCGCAAACTAACAAACACCTTTTTTGGATACAGCAGTTCTACAATATGCTTTAACAGCAATGACACAAAAATTCTATGCCTTGTAGAGGGTCTCTTATATGGCTTAGCACAGTATTTTCCTCTATACACTCTATTTTTAGTACCTCTGCTACCTCCAAGGCCTGGCCTCATTTGCTTCTAAAATGGCATTGAGCCAGTGAATGTATGCACTGCTCTGGGAACACGAGCACTTAGTGCTGTTAAAGTGCTTAGGAGGGACAGAACTTCCTGCTGTGTTTAAAAGCCCTGACTAGATTTCAAGAATTTGAAGGATAGGAAAAATTAAGAAAACCCAGGTTTCCTTAGTTATGCCAACACCTTATATGAGTAAACAAAGAGCTCAAGTTTTACTGTCTGGATAAAAGGCTTTTTACTCTTCTTATTTTCACTGATTGTAGAATGCAAAATAATAGTACTAAGCAATCCCATTTTCCAATGCTCATGGCACCAGCACAGTAAGTCTGGTTTGTTTTTTAAAGAGAACCATCTTCACAGAGATTAAAAACTGACACTTGGTTATTTTTACACTAGCCAGGAAAACACACACACCTCTGACACAACTGTGCCCCTTTAAGGGGTAACAAGGGGGGTTAACGGGTGAGATACCTGTCTAGGATTAAATTAACACGGGAAACATATTATGCAAATATATAAACAGGGGAGCCTTTCTTCTTCCGTGCCAACTGTCTGTGTACTAGCACAGGGAAAACCAATTTACAAGAGTCCTCTTTCAGGAAAGCAGGGTTCTTATCATTTTACTTCTCGTGCACAAAAAACTAACACAGAATGAGAAAGCACCCTATGACAGTTTGAGGACAAAAAAGATCTGTACTTCTTGCAAACTCTTTGTGTGTAGTACTTTAGAACTAACTTAAAGGCTGATTATCTCCAAAATTTGTGATTCAGGACTCTTTTTCTCAGTAGTTAAGGTCTCAAACGTAATTTAGTCTGAGGTTTAGTATTGCATCTATTGTCTCAAAAGTGACCAGAGAATCAAGAAGAGAGTTGTACTCTCATAATAAATAAAATATTTTTAAAATTCTCTCAACTTTTCCACTGGTAAGACTGAGCAGTTGAATAGGAGAACTGAGTAAGCAAACAACAAAACCCTCTGGAAAGACTGCACGACAGTTACAGCAAATGATCAAATGCTACCTTCTTAAAAAGCCCATACAGGCCTATTCACTGCTACTATCATGCAAGCCACGGAACACAGTAAATTGGGATCCATTGGACAAAAATGGAATAAGAGTATCCTACTCAACTTTGTGCAGTAAACAGAACTGCAAATAAAAATATAAAAGAGAGCACTGCATCAAAATATCTGCATTACTTTTACTGTAGAAGTAAAATTCAATTAAGTCTTAGGATGGTATTTTACTGACTTTCAAATTACTGAGGCAGCCCATCCCGGTAGCATAAAATATTCATCTCTACATAAAAGCTCACTTTAAAGAACCACCATGGCATAAACTTAGCACTGTGTACTGGATTCATGTCTACACTGCAGCTCACAAATAGCCTTTTCAAAGCTATTGAAAGCCTATTCACTCTCCACAATAGCTAATTAAGTCTCAAATTTACCCAACTATTTGCTTTAACTGGCAGCACTATTTGACAGCAGCCTTCACAGTACTGTCCAAAATAAAGAGGGAAAAGTTGGACCTGGGTGCCTTCTGCTTCATCTTTAAACTTCTGTGCTAATTTCAATTGGGTGCAGTAACAAATTCAAGTATCTTTCCCTGATTATCATGTGGGAAAAACCTGAAATATCCTAAATGAAAGCAAAGATAAACGGCTTCTGAAACTTGTTCAGCTTCACATTAGCACAGGACTTATAATTTGCTGGTGAATTACTCACAGCAAGAACTCCCTAAGACAAAGCTGGCTACAATTAGTTCCAGTTCATCCATAAATGACTCAGCCCTCGACTACAGCAGAAAAGACAGCACATGCTGAACTGCTTCCCTTCTGTGCTCCCACAAACACACACCTCCCCAGGTGCAGGTCTGCCTGCCCTTCCCAGCACAGCTAGGGTCAGTAACAGATCCCACAGCCCCCAATCTGGCTGCTGGTATTTTGCAATGCCCACACCGGGTTTGGGGTAAGGTCAGCAGGGTGCTTAGACTTGTTGCTGTAACTCATCAAGCCTCAGCAAGCTGGGAACACTATTTGTCATAATGGAGATATTAATCAAAGACTTCAAATACTCTGCTAAAATTACTCTGCAGATTATTACCTGCAGAATGACTGGAAGACAGGGCATAATTCAAACCAACCAAAAAGCCACAACACAGAACTCAGCTGCTACCAGTATTGATTAGGAAAGTGAAACTAGCTTCCCACAGCTGTTGCAATGCTGCTGATAACTTGTGCATATGTATCCCTTGGAAAATTTGACTGTTTTCACATGTATTCACATAGGAGCAGATAAAAATGCTGGTGATTAAAACAAAATGCAAATAAAAGCAAAACTCCCCTACATCACAAAGCTACTCAAACCTTTCTTCAATGCCTAAATGCCTACAGCTACTTGGACCATCTGAGCAGTTTTCTGTTGCTCCAAACAACATTTCTTCAGGTGAAATCACGTAACTTGGGTTTTACTTGTAGGGGATAAAAATATTTGTTACAGAAGCATTCCTCATAAAACTGGATACCCAAACTTCATCAAGCAAATTTTTTCCCTAATGGACTACCCAAAAGACACCCAACTATGTGAACAAAATACCCATTAGAGGAGCCACATATCCAGCAATTTTACAAGACCATAACAGGGATTTCCCTGGTCAAATATGCACTGCCACATTGCACAAGTAACAACATACATGGGAAACCATGGAGCAGCTCCAAATGGGGAAGCACCTGTCAACAGGTTTGCTTAAGGGGCAGGAGGATGGAGAATGCTGAGGCAAAAAGCAGTGCTTGCCACTGACTCCCAGTCTTTGGGAACAAGGACAGTGGGGAATCCAACATAAGCAACATCAATATTAAGTTTCCTTATACAATGCTTATCACACTGCAAGAACCCCACAGAAGGAATCAGCCCAGGCCATTATGCTGTTTAAAGAAACATTTCCAATTCTTTCCCTTACTCTTGCCAGAGATTTGATGCTGCATCCCAAAAGGATTTGTCACTTTCCCAGACTCACAGAAGGTACACACACAAACACAACTTGAGTTCAGATATCTTCGACAGGAACTACAGCATAATAGTTTACTTTCTGAATCCTGACAAAGGATATGTGAAAGGCTCACCAGCTTGATGGAAGGAGTAATGACAACCAAACAGCTTTCACAATTAAGAGGTTTGGGTCTCCACATACCCCAAAGCAAACAGAAGCAACTCCAAACCCCATAGCACTTATTTCAAAACGTTTCTTCTGTTTACGACATTTGACATGTGAGAGTTTAGTTACAGCCAGTGCTAAAATACACATGGAAAAGCAGTGTTCCAAAATGACATGTCTGGAAATCAAAAGATTAAATGCTCAAAAATGTGTGTGATATAATGCTGCACAAGAGTCTGATGTTTTCACCTTCGAGTATATAAAAAGTTGTCAAATTACAGTGTTTAAACCCTTACCAGTATGTACTGTAACTACTGCAATCCATACACACAGTATGCTGAATTTTCTCCTGTTTTTCTGTTTTCTTATGATTGGTCATAGGAATCTGTGCATCTTCATAATGCTTTTTTGCATGGCCATTCACATATCTAAAATAAATTTTAAAGAAAGAAGTTTATATTTCTAAACAGCTAATCAACATTAATTAAAAGAAATAGGAATAAAAAAGGCACCCAGTATTTACACCCGCATTAAAAAAGACAATTCACTTGTATAAAAACACTGGCTAAATTTTCCAATGCTTTCCCCTTTTACTCTCTCCTGTGCTCTAAATTAGCCCCTCTATCTCCTTGACCACAATCTGTGCTCTTAACAGACTAATGCACTTCCATGACTGAGAAAATCCTTAACTCCCTTTTTCCATACCTCTAGTGCAGTTAGTTGTCTGTACTGCTTTTGCTCTTCTTACAGCTCTACCATTTTCCCCCAGCACTTGTGTTTGGGATCCCTTTAACAGTGCTGACCCCCATTTTCAGCTTTCCCATTCTGCAGCATGATTTAATGTTAAAAGTCGAGTTCATGAACTTGAAGGGCTCTGGAGCTTGTGGTTACATAAGTGAATAAGAAATCTAAAACCCTGCAGCTCTTTTGCTGACACAATGAACATTTTCATGCTCAAAGTTTGAGATATAGGAAATTAAACACCTTTAATAAAAAATGTCATTATAAATGCAAGTGCCCTAAGGTATATTTTATCTTCTCATTCAATTATTTTCCATTCTAAGGATGGGAGCAGCTTGGAAAGACAAACTGCATAAATAACTGACTCAATGTCTACCAACTGCACATAAGAAAGGCCATTTGTAGACAGTAGTAATTTTTTTAAGATTAGTAACAATTAAAATATTCCAATTATTTATTGCACACCATTACACACTATGAAGTATCTCTCCCTCTCTTAGCTCTCACCAAGTATAAATTTATTAAATAAATAGAGGGAAAAAGAGTCAGTGTTAAAAACTCTTAATAAGACACATTATTAAAACTGTGGCACTTAGTGCTACCCAGATCAAACAAAAAAACCCTGGAATTCATTCAATCCACTTTAAAAGACAAAGTCACTAAGTTAATGATGCTTTCCCAGAATAAAAGCACACCAGCACAGATGTTACTCAACAGATGAAAACGTTCACATCTCAGATACTGTCTAAATGCCAACACTAACTGCATTCCACTAATATGTGCATCTCAAACATTTATGTAGCAGCACATGTTCAACAATTATACTGACATACAAATAACAGCATTGACTGTATAATTCCTCTACAATTTATGTGGTGTACTTCAACTAATACACACATCAAAGTGAAGACTGAAGGAATTCTGATGGCAGCTATTTCTTACATGCTATGGCTTTAGGTCCAAAACTACACTGCAGTACATTTAAGCTATTTTCAGTCTCAGCTGAATAGTTGCTGTTTCTCTCAAAATAAGCTGTGCCAACTTGTGGCTTTGCAACAATTCTTATTGTGTTTATCTTTGCACAAAAGAAACATCTTCCACAGAATGGAACTTTACAATAACCTATGAAATTATCAGTTCTCCACACACTTTTGAACAGAGCAATCACATTTACTGCCCACTTTACTTTAAAAATTTAATGAAATAAACCCCCCATATCTTGAATATAATCTCTGGTCTCTCATAAAGTAGCAAAGAACCATGTTAAGCGTAAACATACAATGTTAAATGAGATAATGAAAGGTTTATTTCAGGGAAATTTTGAATGAACTGCCTCAGAGTCAAGAAACAAAGGAGAAAGATAAAGGTCTGATTAAAAGATTTGCACACTAACACTGTACCCACCTTCCACAATGGACACTCGAACACGTCAGACAGACCCAGGGACTTTTATTTGACCGGCACACTATAAAAGATTTTAAAAAACAAGCGTCAAATGAATGAAGTCTGCTTGATTTTAAAATACATTACAAAAATATAAGAAGGACAAAAACACTGGTAAATCTTCCAATTTTTTCTTGTGGCATTTAATAACAGTCCATTGAGCACAGGATAAAAAGCTACTGGCACTTCTGTTTCATAAAACTTGTTCTACAAGAAACCATTTAAAAGAAGGTATTGCAAGAAAGCCTGGCAATCTGATAAGAAGCACACGGAATAAATTACTATGCAATGCATGACAATACACACCATATATACAATGTGTATTTCCACCCTGCAGTGCTGATAAAGCATTATCCATAATGATTTTACCCTCAGTCCTGAACAAGCACCTGAAAGGTTAAAATGTAACACCAGTGCTGTGCTTCACAATCTACTCAAGACATCAGAAGATGTTATCTGAGTTTTTGGCTGTCAGATTTTAAGTCTAGAAAATTTTAAACATGGATGTTTTAAGTTAAAGAGCTTAAACAAAAAAAAAAAGGCAAACACTAAAAAAAGATGAAACACCGTCCCAGGGCAGAGCCATAGAAACGGGATATTCCAACTCTAATTCTAACCCAGAAAGGGTCACTGAAAGAGGGATGCTGTGAAATACAAGACTTAGATTTGAATGAAATAAACTTGTTAACAACTATCCATTACCACAGAATTTACAAAAATAATATTACACTTTCAAATACCCAACCAATATGATGAGAAAATCAAAATAAAATGCTTAGTGCACTGCTATGAGGGCAGAAAACAAAAATAAAATACAACTTTGATTATCCCCAAAATACAAAAGGGTATGATAGCAGACCCATAAAAGTTACACACCATGAATTTCTGCTGCCTGGAGCAGCCAGTGAAGAGAGTCACAGAGTAAAGAAAAGGCATTGGGAACATGAGGGTCTGTGAGGCTAAGGGGTAGAAAGACAAAGAGAAGAGGACTGACCCTGGTTGTACATGTAAATTACTTATATTGTTATTTATTCTGGGAAAGCTTGAGAACAGCCCTCCCCTTCTTGAGTCACACCTTAAAACAAGAACTGAAGCAGCACAGAAGCTGCTCCAGGATAGGATCATCTGAGCAGGCTAATTCAGGACTTCTAGCAACACTCAAAATACAGTTCACCAAGCTATGAACTGTGGAATCTCACGTTGCTACAATGAACCATGGTACATAGCAAACTGTTAAGATCCAAGTCGATCAGAGAAAACCAAGCTAATAAAGTACTTTCTTTATCGAATTAAATGTTCATTAAAAAGGGGTCAATTTTGATTCAGCAGAGAACTGACAAGCTTAGCTATTTAGAAGAGCTAATATTTTTCTACTCCCAGATTTTAACTTTTTGATTTAAATTGGGGAAAAAAAGAGTATGCTTCTTTTTAAACAATTGCTTTTTGCATTTGAATTAATTATTACAAATAGCTGTTGTATTTTGATTCAAAAGCTAAATCCAAAACATGTTTAAAATGAGAATGTTACTGTGTTACGTGGGGAGAAAAAAGGCACATTCTCCAGAAATATTTTATGAAGCAACTTCTTCAAACTCATTAGTCAAGACTCCAGAACTGCTTCCTTCAGCTATTTTACTTGAGAAACAGTTTTTCTCACATGTCTCAGTTACTCAGCACTGGTTCTGCAAAACCAAATTTTTCTATTTCTAAAGCTACTTATTCCCACAGCTGTGATGATCATCTCGCAATAGAGGGCACCCAAGTAGAACTGTTTTGGTTTACATTTCAACTCAGGAACGTGGAATAAGTTTGTCTAATCTGACCAAAATGTTACCAAGAAACCCAAAATTTACAACTGGCAAACAGAAGAGAAAGGGAAGATCTTAAACAGCCATTATCAATTAAAAATGGGCTAAATGAACTACTTGTCTACCCTGATACAATATTATTTGCTTGAAGTTACTAACTGCAATGTAAAATATTAACCAGAAGGGGAAAAAAAAGAAGCCAAAACCATTCATGCACTTAATCTGTGTTTAAGTGCTGTGTGAAGAAAGCACTACCCTACACTTTCCATGCCAGTAACATAAAAAGGTCTTCCTAGCATTAAAATCCTAGCAGAAATTTCCTACTGTGAAATAACATGTTTGCTTTCACTATGTTATCATCTATGCATGGAAATGATTCTCAACCAGTAGGTCTAAGCATTATGATGGAAACCATTACTCCTACTTTCCACCCCTACCAGACAACTACAATTTCACATTCAGGTATTTTAAATACCTGTACTGCTTGTTTGCCAAGTGTTAAATTATACTGAAGGAGTGCTTGTTCTGCAGGTTTAAATGTTCTGCACAAAGCCAACAAAAATGTCCAACCTCTCCACAACAGAAAAAAAATCGCATACACTAAAATTTTCCATTGTTCATATCAGGGAATAGGAAAAGATGGGTCACTTGTTTACTTAAACGACACATTTCTGATGTGATGCAATTGGAGCAAAGTTCTTCCTAAAAGTTTATATTCTCCACAAACATCTCCACACACAAAGAACTCACACCACATGGAAGTGACTCCCACTAAGATTAAACACAGAATCCAGTGTTAAATCTGTGACCTCCAATTGCTCTGTTCTCAGAGAAATACACAACTGATTTTTTAACACAATGCTGGAGATTGCATTCTGTATTTGTCTGAGGTTGGCTCGGCAGATGGATGCATTAAAGCCTGGCTCTCCAGGCATTCCTCAGTTCAGATCCTGGAAGCAGTTACACTCTTGCTACTTTATAAATTAAATTAGACTGGAAGTTTCCGGCGTTACTCAGGACTCTATCCATGGAATGCACAGCAAAATCACAGTCACTGTCCAGAACGACCTATAATCTAAACTAGAGGTTGACTGTTTGACTTAATGTGTAAAGACACTGCACATTATTCCTTTCAGATGGGGTACTTATATGAATGCAGTAAGCTTCAAAGTAGACCAGACGCGACAGAGAGAAATCCATAGCAAATCCTTTTTCAATTTGAAGAATATTACACAGCCCTGGAAGTTGACCCCCAAAACAGACTTGGATGTTCTAGACTTTCAGGTCAGACACACTAAATCATGAGAAATGACTTTCAAACCCATTCATATAGGTACAGATATATCACTCCATAATCAGCTTTCCAATTTGGATTTTGGGGGTTGGCTTGTTTTTCTTTTAGCATTACTTAAAAAAGAGAGGGGAGCATTACATTAGTATCCCTTACTTTGCATTTAAATTATGTTCAAACATTGTAACTGCGTTAAAAAAATTATCTGTTTTATTTAGTGGCATACAGACCAAGGAACACTGGCTGCTTTCTCAGCTTGAATCAAAGTTTGGCTACTGAAGGAGTTACCAACTGCCTCAATTTGCTGTATTTTTAGAACAGATTCAAGTGGTCGGGCAAAGATGACACTAACGTGTCAAAAGAAAAGGGAAAGCAAAGCTGCAATCTCACAATGTTATCTGAGGCCATTTGCTGCTTTACATCAAATCATATTAATTCAGAAGCTTAGAAACACAATTTTTCATCATGTAATAGGAAGAATTATTTTACAGAATTATCACCCTAAGTAAAACCTGTGTTACACAGTCTGCAAAGCCATCTCTAAATGAAGATGAATATCAATCCATCCCCAGGAAAGCAAAGACTCACACATAACTTTGGGAACACACAGAGACCCACACAGCTTCCACTTTTTGCAAATCATCCAGGTAAGGTTCCCTGAGTTATGCCAAGTAGAATGAGCAAGATACAGCTGATCAGTTTGGTATTCTTACCACAGGGTCCCCATCCAACCCCCATGATCATACAAATACGTACTTCTTCTGCTTGACTTAAGTTTTCTTACCGAAAACTGACTCCAAGTGCACTCATGTGAAGCATGACTGCTCCTGGCAAACACTGCATTTCTTACACAGCAAAGATGCAGACTGTCACTGAAGGAAAGTTACAGCTATGTAAAAGTATACAACCCACCTGTGGAATGAATGGGTTTGTTTAAACAGCACACTGCACAGCTGAGAAACTGGCAATAGAAAAAAAGCAGCAGAAAGAGGAAGAGACAAACAGGAAACAGTTTTTGTAAAGCAGCCAAGTTCAGAAACCTGCAAGATGCAGTGTCAACCATCTGACAGCAGCACAGCCAATGTGATCGACATAGCACGAATGACCCCAGGCCAGAGCTGCTACAGAATTGTGCTTACAGCCAGGGTTTAAAATAGCCCTTCACTGCTACATTAAAGAAAAGGTCACCAAACATCAGCACATTACGAGCAATACTTTGGTCCTTCTGTTAAAAGCACATTGAATAGAAATAAGATTAGAGTCACTAAACTATTCCAAATAGTCTCCACAGCCTTGCAGACCGCCTGGGCTAAGTTCTCAAAGGAGCTGTAGCAGCACTCCCATGTTACTGGCCCAATTATACACCTCAATAACACAATGACCTGCACAAAAACATCTCCAGACTAACTGATCTCTGATCAGTTCACTTTATGTTCACAGAATGGGTCAGCTAAACTGAATAAAAAACCCCAACTGTTGCTCCACTCAGCAAGAAGGAACAATATATACATACTTGTGGTGCCAGGGGTACACTGACACTGTGCTGAGGAAATCATCCCACAGAAAGGAGCAGTTGGTGACAAACACAGACCTATGCTACATAAATGCAACATGCTTTATCATGCGACACACATGTGCCTATCCAAAACACCCACAATACTGTTGCAAGAAATGGACTACTTTTCCTTTCCCATACTTTTGTCTTAATTTTACCTTAAAAATCTCTCGGTGTCCTGTTTATATGATTTAGTAGCAGGACATTTTGATCCTTAAGGAACCTGACAATTGCAGTAAGAGAGCTGGGCAGTCTCCACTAACAACATGTGAAAAAAAATCCCAGCAGCAAACCACACACCAAAATGAAAAACCCCTTCTTTGTAAAACATAACCCTTCTGCTGTGATACCTCAGGCCTAAGGAACCACACTGAAAGCTACCCTTTCCAAGAATCTGGAAGTAAAGGTGGGAGAAATTGGAAAACAAAAATCCTGGTGACAATACAAAATTCTATATAAGTATTTAATCAAATTTATAAAAACCCCTTTTGTAATATAATTTTAAATGCAAAGATTTTCAGTCACAAGATTCAGAGCATTTTTCAGAAAGCCCATTTCCATTTTACAGATGAGAACAAGAAATTTAACAAAATTTACCATTTACCAAGAGAATTTTACCAGCACGGATCAGAACTGAGCCTACTAGCCATACACCTCAGTCATTTAAATAATTTTAACTGCAGCCAAGGGAAAGATATCCCAAAAGCCATCACTCTATGCAAAACAGCTCTGAATTGAACACATAAAACTTCCCATATGCAATATACAATTGACATCAGGTGTCTGAGAGTCACCCAGGAAAGCTGGTGTTCTAAATAGGGAATCACTCAAGTTATTAACCTATGAGAAACATAAAGGAGACAAACACATTGGATATGGTCCCTCCTCTAGAGCTGCAAAAAGGTTCTGCCCACTGCTGGAATTCACAGCTCTGGAACTCCCTCTGGATGCAGGCACAAGTCTCTTCAAAGACTGAATAAATCAGTGGAGGAGTTTTCTCCACAAAATCCCCCTTCACTCAAGATGTGAACATCTCAAGTTTAATGCATGTACCTCCTACCCTTGAAATATCTTTACAGCCAACTTCTAAAAGCTGAGGGAGGACTGACAATTCCTTCCCACAAATAAGTACTTCTTCACGGGAACAGTGAAACAAAGCAAGAGACACAGTGAAACTTTCACCCAGCCTAGCAGTTACAGCTTTCAACTAGGCTGCAGGCTCCACAGCAAGGAATATCCATGCACTCTACATTCAAAATCCACCACATGAAATGCTCACCTGATAAAATTGAGACTGGAACCAAGGATTTCCCACCAAGATGAATGGACCGAATTTGAGAGCCATGTGCACTCTTTCCTCCTGGCCCACAAACTCAGTTAATAAACCAGCATATACAATAAACAGCAACTCAAATCAAAAATTACAAGTCTTCCTCATCACAGAACATCAGTCAAGACAGCAGGGTATGTGGATATGTGCAGAATCAGACCATCCAGCATTGAAAACACAATTTATTGCCAGAAACAAAGAAGACTTAAAGAACACAGGTATCCTCCAAGGCACATCAGCAATCTTACCAGTAGCATATAAAAATCCCTAACAGGCAATGTAAGTTCCTGACTACCAAGTACACATACACCAACACAACTGATCAGGTTTCCAGCTTCTGACATTCATTTGTGTATTTAAAAAAGCAGTGTACTCCTTCAAGAGTACACATAAGCTTTATTACTATCTGACCCTATTGTATGTTTACATTCAGGAGGAATCAAAAGTACCGAAAAAACAGGACAGGCCTTAACATACCCAGAAGCTGAGTAAGTGCAGAAGTGCTAACACTATCTTATAATCTAGGAATAGTTCCTTAGAAGTTAAAGACAGAGTTAAATGTGCATGGTTGTTTACTGTGGTTTTTTTGTTTGGGTGGGGAATGTTTAAAGCATATATGCATTTGGGAAAAGCATCTGCTCCAAATTTAAGAAGGCCAGTCAATTCCAGGTGAGTAACTGTAATGAAAGTCAGGTGACTGAAAAAGGAAGTAAATGTTGCAAGAGTATTTTTTAACCTCTGAGCAGACGAAAGCCCCATTCTAAACAAAGAATGCAGAAAAAAGGAACATTTCAGGCTTTGAAAACCAAAGACATGTTCTACACTTAGAAGCCAACTGGTTTTACTGTCTAGGTTTTAAAAAATACTTCCATTTGTTTTCAAACTTAATTTCAAAAAGTTTTTCTTTCTCTCCTTCCCTCTACCCCATTAAAAGAAGTTCATACGTTCACTGAATTTGCTCTAAACTCTTTACCGTTACAAAAAAAAATCTATTTAACAATAAGTTAAATAATTTTCATTTGTAAGACATCTCTACTGCATATTTTAGAAAAAGAGCATTCCAGCCAAAACAAAATCAAGACAGAAGGGCAAAAAGGTTTTCAATTATACTATTTTAAATGCTTTGTTTTAAAATGAGCTAACACACACATAACTAAATAAAAGTTAAGAAAAGATTAAGGAAATTTCAATTACATTTATATCAAAGCAAGAGAATTCACAAGGAAGCAAGTCTCCTGGTAAGCACTACTAAACACAAAAATGTTCAAGCCACCTTTCACAATGAAGGAAAGTCTCAACAGTATCAAGTCCTAGTCTGACTCAAATCACATTCAAATATAAGAGAATTCAAATAAAACTCCAAAGAACATTTAAAGAAAGAAACAAACAACCCTCACTTGCAGCTATGGAAAAAACCCCAAGTTACTTCCTCTGTCTTTACCGTTCAGCCCAGATCAGAAAGATCGGGTTTCTAGTAAGAAGACAAGTCATTTAGTGATAGTTTGTTTATGCATACCTGTACATGTAGTTTCCTCCTCCTTGTGCTAAATAAAAGCATTGCTTTGTCTCAGAAGAAATTTCAAAGATGACTATATTGAACCGTTCCCATTTACAGTGGAAAACCACACACAATTTAGATATACTAAACAACACCTGAGTGAGAATATAAACCAGGGATAGGTCCACAACTTTTTACAGAATAAGCAGGTCACTGAAGTGCTGAACACATTCCTAACGCTGAAGGATGTCAGAGAACAACGTGATCAGTTTCATCTGCCTGGAACTCCCCTCCCTACACTCAACCACACTGGCTTCAGTTCGGCATTCTGATTATGCAATCAGAATTCCACACTGAGAAACGGGGATGTTACAAAAATGCAGGCGTTTTTGTTTGCCTGTATTCTCAGTGCAGTGACGGAAAAGCAGACAGGGAGGTCATGAAAACTTTTCTGAGCAGTGTAAACAAGTCCCCAGGAAGCGGCTGAACAAATGGGGGGGAGGTGCCAAACCACAGTCAGGTCACTCCCAGCAGCGCTACAGAGACACCGCGAGCTCGCGGCTCTGGATTAAGGGAGGGAGAGACAGAAACAATCAGCGCTGCCAGTTACACACAGACATTCGGCTCCCAGGCTACATCACTGCCATTTCTTCTGAGAATTTCACCTTTCTGCACGTCCAGCCAAACTTCAGGACAACGGAGACATGTCAGCAGTTGATCTTCCTGCATATACCACAAAAATCACATTCCGCCTGAAAGCAAAGTGAAAAGTATGGGAAGACAGACAGAAAGAAAACATTAGAGGCAGTCTGATCTTAATGAACAGGCATGGCCAAAAGCATTTTTTAAAAAAAATAGTGCCTCTATATCTCCTTTACACTCTAAAAACATTTTTTAGTTGTTTGGCTACTTTGATAACTAATTAGCATACAAATTTAAATACACATATTTTAGAATTGAATACTTTTAGCCTTCACAGAAAGGCTAAAAGTGTAGCAGTAGCATCCACAAAAAAAAGAAAGTTAGTCAATCTTTATGTTTGAGCAAGACACATAAATGCTCTTTTTCAGACAGCAGCCAGAAAAAAACACAGCAAAGCCAACAGTGTAATGTCCTTTTGAGTAAGTCAGCAACTAGTAGCAAGTCAAAACAGTCAAGCTGGGAATAGGAGGGAAGATAGGGGAAAGACAGAAAGAAGTTTTCTTGCTTTCTTTATATAATCTAGTAATAATCTGTTTTTAGTAGTTGCCACTGTTACATTCCTACTTCCCCGATACTAGCAAAGACACATTAAACCATCCCTGTGACAAAGAAAAAAAAAAAAAAAAAAAAAAAAAGAAATGCATGGTGGATAAAAACATTACCAAATGAACTGAAGGATAAAACCCCCCCAAAAAATTAAAAGGGTCAAGGCTATTTTGAGAAAATACACCTATTTTAACACAGACAAGGAGATTATCATATTCTCACCTAAGAATTACCTAGAAAAATCAGTATTTCCCTGTTTGATATTGATAAGGACCTTCAACCCCATCCCCAACCCTGAGGGTATCACCTTGTTTCACAGGCAAAAAGCTGTTTGCTTGCACCAGCAGGGGCAGGCCAACTTCCAGAACCACCACCTTGTTCTGCTTGGGGGTATTGGGATTAGATCCACCCGGGTAATTAAATCTGCCACAGAAATCTCAAACTACATTTACAAGATCCAAAATTATGCAAGATATTCCAAAGGGGGTAACCACAGAGGATTGCTTTGACATACCAGATAAGACTGCTAAATGCCAATTGTATTCATCATGTCAAGTGCCATTTAACACATCCTCTTATAATCGAGGAAAAGGATTTTTAAGGACAGAATCTCACACTACTCCCACAAAAAGGACACCATAGAGCAATTCCAGTTCACTCTACAGTAAAATCTGTTTCCTCCAACAGTACTGAAGTATAAATCAGAATAGCCTTAACTAGTCTTAAGATCCAAATTTTTGATTAAATTGCACTTTCTAATCTTCATGGAGTATTTACTTAATGGCCTTTAATCACTTTTTACCTAAGTTAGGAATATTAGTTAAAACAGAAAGCAAAGCACAAATAGGTTACTGAATGAAGTGAGTGCTACTGATCAAATGAGAAATGGCTCAAAGCCTAATTTCATTCAAACACTGGAATGCCAAAAGGGAAACTTTCACTCCGTCAACCTCAGACACACATGACAAAAGAAAAAAAAAAAATTAACAAGTGTAAGTGTGTCAGCCTAGGCACCTTGACACAATCAGACAAACAAAGCATAATGCAGTGATACTGTTTAACACCTGCATACCCTGAAAAGCTTGGGAAAGGCAGATGAAAATCATCCTACTTACATTAAAACCAGCTATAATGAGATTTGCCCTAATCTGAGGTAAATCAAGTGTCTGCCATGCACACGAGTGTCTCATCCTGCTTCCACAATGCATCAGACAATCCTCTCTCCTTACGTGCCACACTTTGAAGAGTCCTTTCAAAGCACTGAATACTTAAAAAACAGTCAGTAGTAAAATTTGCCCTTCAAAGTTGATCTTCAAAATCATCATGAAGATTACATCTAGTTTCTCAAGGGCAATGTATTAAATGTCTACGTCTTTCCTCCTAAGCATCTCTTCCCCAAGGTAATGTTCAAATTTTGTGATAGATTATGATTGTTGAGTAGAGTATAAACAAAATTTTGAAAAGAAAATCTAGAAAATATTGATCACCACCAATTTCAGTTTACTGACTTTTTAAGGATACTGAGCATCTGAAAAGATTCAGGTGTTTTGTTTTTTTTTTTTGTAACGAAAAGAAAATTTCCATCTAACTTACAAGACCAAAACTAAGATTTTTATCCTATCTCAATAAATGTGCATCTTCTAACAGAACTGGTTCCAAAGCAGTGTGCTCTATCTCACAGGCCAGGGTAGCTGCTGACCCCATGGTCAGTTCACACATCAGTAACCAATTCAAACAGAAAAAAACCCCAAAGCAACCAATTTTAAGGAAAACAAGACTGAGTCTGAAAAAACCCAAATCTAACAAGCTAACTTAAAACAGCAGCCAGGGAATGAATCTAAGGAGATATGACAACCTATAAAGTAGAGTTACAAACAAGCATTCCTGCATAGCAGTGACCCAGAGAAATGAAAAGGTGAAAGAGTACCCAACTCTGAAATTAAAGTGACTTAATAAAAAGGGGTAATTTAAAAAATACGTTTACTTTGTCATTTAAATTTCAGATAAATCTGGCAATTTCCAGGCCAGATTAATTTTCCAGATGTAGGGTGACAAATAATCCTAACACACACAATACAGATCATTAGGTCCACACACTGTCCATGATCTTACTCTGAGTTTACATGCAGAGAACTGAAGTTTTCTTAGGAATAAGGTCCTACCTACCCCTCTCCAGTTTCAGCAAGTTTTCCCTCCTCCTATATTACAGTAATCATGAAAAGACAGAATAAATCAGGACCTCTAGTAATAAAACTGGAAAAGCAGACAGACACAAATACTTACGGAAATGGAGAAGCAACACTAAGTAGCAGCTGTGATAAAAAGGAAAGCCAAGAGGGTAAAGTCTGTACCTTTGCTTTTACACTATACTTGTTTTGGCACTGACTGCAACTGTCCAAAGCCAAAAATAACAGTGTGGCAAAATGGTGTTACCTACCCCAGTGAAAGCAGAACAGTGCAACTAATTTAACTAAGAAAACAAAACCTGATGGGGGGCAGGCAGGGAAGCAGCAAACAAAAAATAACCATCAAAAGCAGCGTGACCCAGTGCAGTCATGTTCTTGAAAGTTGTTCTCAGCCCAAAACATTTGATCTCAAATCTAAATATGCACTCAGGGATATCTGGGTTTTTTCTGAACAAACTGAATTTACCAAGTATTTTAGTAACCTAAACACACATTTAAAAAGTCATTAACTCAGCATGTGGATTTCCACCATAATCACTGTTCACTAGGCCTCAAACAGCTTGCTCGTGATGGCTCTCCTTGTCTTTGATATTCCCAGTGTCATTTCCAAATCCCACAACGTATGTCTCTAACCACTAGTGCAATTACAACTCTCATACAACAGAAATCAGAATGCAAAACACTGATGCCAAGCACAAACATTCAGCTTTTGCAGGAAACACCAGTCTACAGCCAAAACTGCTCTTCAATATCTAACAAATTACGTTATGTTATTTAAGGGGGGAAAAGTATTCAACTGATAAGTGATCTGAAAAGCAAGTTTCAAGCATCCTTCACAAGCGCAATTCCCCTTTAAAAAAACCAAACATCACAGAATCGCAACTTCAGCAGATACAATCCTATCAGTCCATAGTTGTTCATCTAAAGACAGAACTTCAAATTCTACACAGAACAACCAATGAGCCCAGTGAGAACAATTAATTCTCAACCACAGAGGAAAAAGTTGGAAAACCTGTCCAGACTTCCACAGGTGTGCTTAGAAGATTACAATCTCACTTAGGTGAGGCAAGGCTCCCTGTGGTTTGATGAGTCGATGAAAAGCTGTTGAGAAATACCACATCTGAACTGTTCCAGAGTACTTTTCATAATTACATGATTTGCACAACAGTGCTGAAGGCGTGGCACATCATACTAAGCCAACAGCTTCTGTGACACAGTACTACCAATGCCTCCAGCTACTCTGCTTCCAACTTCAGCACAAGTTTCAGAAATTGAAGTGCATAGAAAGACTGCACTCCAATTGGAATTAGCAGATATCTGCCCACATTATTTCACGACAGCACTAATTAAAAGCCATTGTCTGCTTCTATTCCATTTCTACCTTATGTATGTATCTCTTTCTAAATGCCCAATTACAATAACAAATTGCCTATAGATATAAAAACCAACCAACCATTCTGTGTTTTCTTTTGATAATCTTGAAGCTTCTCAAAGCAAATAGATGCTGCTTTCTGCACTGCTTACTGTACAGAGCAGGCCTGACTGGATTAAATACCCAGGGGAAAGCACATCACTTTCTGAATGGGAGGCCTTAAACTCTCTGACTTCCAAACTACCTAACAGGAACATAACAGAAGATGAAGAGACACTTAAAAATTAACATACTGAATTACTTATTACTGAGAGCAAACTCATTGATATTTGGATCACACCCTTGCTGTCAATGCTTCCTCTCAGTGCTTTATAAAGAATCTTCCTTCATCACAAGACCCCCAAAGCAACTCTGGCAGGAATCTTTCAATGGAAACTCATTGAGGCCAACAGGGCAGCTCAGGCTGATGCACACGGTCCTCTAACCAACTTGATACCTTCATTAAGGCTGGTTTCCAAATATCAGCACCAAATGTAACACTCCTCCTCTACATAGTGACACAATATTTGAGATCAAGTAACAATATTCAAAAGTGCCTTCATATTACCTTGTGAAGTTATTGTTGCAATAAAGAGTTTTTGTGAAGAGACAAAGAAAAGATTCTTAACCAGTTTACATCACTCAGCATAGCAACTACAGCTCCACAAATCTCTAGAACACCAGAAAATGATAAAAATAGCCACTGGCAGAACTAAAACTCACTCTCCAACCTATTCTGCAACATTTTGCTATCACTGGCACATCAGGTAGCTGCCAGACAGTTTCCTGCATTGCTATTCTTTTCTGGAACGGTCAGCAGCAAACAGGACTGACAAGTTCTGATTTAGTTTAAGACAATGTACTTGATGAGAGACGCCCTGTAATTGCAGACTGCAGAAACTGCCTTCCATTTTTCTACAACTGGGATACCACCACCACCACCACACAGAACTAAAACCTCACAATCTTAGAAAACAGCATCAAAAGTAAGAGGAAATGCATTAAATTTTACAAGGTATTAATTTACATGCAGCATTTTCTGTTTAGTTTTATATTACAAAGTCATATCAAGCCCAGCAAATAAGACATAGTATCTACTGTGACTAGACAGTAATAAAATAAATCAGTATTATGTATCTTTAAAAAAATAAATGTCACCAAAATGAGTACAAACAAGAAGACAACAGTACCCTACATACTATTAGTGTTAATTTAACAATAATCACATACTACTAGCTGGAAGTGAGAACTGAGGCAGTACAGCTTTACTATATTAGTAGAAATGCAACATTTATTTTTAAAAAACCCACAATTTCATTTGCTTTAAACTAACAAGAGCCTGCTGTTTGTTCACTGGACTGTTTTAAATTCAATGTAACTAGCTTTTTTTCTCTATCTCCTTGTTAAGACTTCAACAGTTATATATGCGAGTACTTTGTGACTTATCTTTATTTTCTTAAAAAGCATTGCAAACAAAAAACTCCCCTAGATACAACGTCATCATTATTCCCAAAGAGCCCTCACACCTTCCTCTTGCCTCAATGCTGTAAAATAACTCAGGTGAATGCCCAGCAGCTGGCTCTCCCTGTAAGTGCTGGTTTGGGAGAAACTCCTCTGAACAACAAAGAAAAATTTGTTCTAACTGCTAAACTTCTTTGTTGAGAAGCAGAATGCATAAGAGAGTAGCCATAAACTGGGTATTATTTTAAGCTAGGAAGCTATATTAATACCTCAGCATATATTTTTAATTTTGGTACTTTTTAAAGTTCTCTGAAGGGTGGTTCCCTACTGCCATATGCTCCTTGTTGACAACTCTGCTTACCCTTGATATTCTGAAGATAACAGATGGTCTTACAGAGTTAAACTTCTTGTCAATTTTTTTTTTTTTTTTTTTTTTTTTTTTTGTAAAAAACCATTAGGGACAACTATTTTTCCCGTACTGCTTTCTTTCTAATCATTTCTCCACATGACTCCACTGTAAAGTGTACACCCTCTAAATCAAAAGCATAACAGAGAAAAATAACCGGTTTTGCAAAAGGAAGCAGTAACACTACCACACCTTGGCTCCCGGAAACTGCAATCAGGGAAGAAGTTAAGAAAGCAGCAACCTTCCCTCACGAAGGCACTGACACTACGAGACAAAGGAGACCCATCTTTCCTTTAAATAAAAAAAAAGGAACACCTTTTTACATCCAGCCCTTCAGTGCTCTCTGGTCGGTCATTCCCAAAGGAGGCTTTCTCTCTTTCTTCCCAGTGCCCACAGGCACAAGTCCCGCTGCTACGTTAAGCAGGGCCTACTTCCCCCGTTAAACCGAGGTAGATGTATCTGCTTTCGTACGGAGCACGACTGAACACAACTACAGCAAACAAACAACGACAGCAAACATCAGGGGTTATCTGTGTAGAAAGCTAAATTTAAAATACCTGGCGCACGGCACGTTCAAAGGGAATGCCCCTGAAGAAACAAGATCATGCGAGGAACAGTAGTGACGACAAAATATTTGCATTATTAAATCAAAGCGCAAAGTACTGAAAAAAGACGACCTCTTTTTTCAGTACTTTGAATATTCCTACCGACTCACAGGCAGGTGAGCGTGACTCTCAAACCCCCATAGACCACCTTCGCTGAGATACTCCTTGGCCTGAAGGGGGTCCCAAGCGACGCCTTCAGCCGCAACAGTCTTATTAAAACTACGCTCTCTAAAGTCCTTCCAAAAATGTATATTAAAAAAAAAAAAAAAAAAAAAAAAAAAGGTAATCTCAGACCAATTTGAAGAACACACTGACCCTGCAGTTGCCAGCGGCTGCTCTCCCCTCAGCCGCGGTCCCGGCGCAGAGTCGAGCACGCAGCTCCCCCGGCAGACAAAAGGAGCGCGGATCGCAGCCTCGCAGAGCTCCGCGGCGCGGGGCGGGGGCGCCGGCCCCGCTGGGACCAAGTTCGCTGCCCGCCCCGGGCCGGACAGCGCTGCGCTGGGATCCCGGGTCAGGGCCGGGGCTGGAAAAGCAGCCCCCGCTCCTGCCTCGACACGCGGTTCCCCTGCGGACGCAGCGGCGGCTAGAAGGTGCAGCCCCCCTCAGAGGGTCCCGCGGGGCGGCCCTGGCGGGTGGGGGCCGGGGTGGCTGCCCTCCCCCGCGCCCCCGGGCCCTACCCCGTCCGCGGGGCGCCCTGCCACCACCGAGCAGCGAGGACAAAGGAACGGCCGGGCCACCTTGGGCCGAGAGGGCCACGCAGCACAGGCCGCACTCACCGCTGCAGCACCAGGACGAGGGCGAGCCCTGTGGGAACTTGGCCGAGTCGGGCGCAATGCAGACACTGGAGCCGAGGTGCGGGCACTCCATGGCGGGCGCGGCAGAGCGGGGCGGCCGGACGGCTCCTCGCGGCGCTACAGCAGCGGCGCTCCGCTCACAACAGCCATCTTAAGAACGGCCCCCCGCTCCGCGTACGGTCGGGCCGGGCTTTGCGGACAGCCGCCCTCCTTCCCGTCCGCTCCGCGCGCCTCTCGCCACCCGCCGGGCTTTGCGGGCGGCCGACCGCCCCAGGCGAGAGGCGCGGCGCGGCGCGGCCCGGGCTGCTGGGCAGCGACCTCTGGAGCTCGGGCAGTACTGTGGGGTGGAAGGACCTTGAAGAGCATCCGCTTCCAACCCCTTCCACTAGAACAGCTTGCTCCAGGCCCGATCCAACCTGGCCTTGAACACTTCCAGGGATGGGACATCCACAGCTGCTCTAGGCAACCTGTGACAATGCTTTACCACCCTCACAATAAAGAATATCCTAATAGCTAATCTAAGCCTGCTTTCTTTCAATCTGAACCCGTTCCCACTTATCCTCTACCACTTCATGCTTTGCCATATAGTCATGCCCCATCTTTCCTTTAAGTTCCCTTTAGGTACTGGAAGGCCACAGTTAGGTCACTCCAAAGCTTGTCTTCTCCTGGCTGAACAATACCAACTCTCTCAGCCTTTCCTCACAGCAGAGCTGCTCCACCTTCCTGATCAACTTGGTGGCCTCCTCTGGACTCACTCCAGCAGCTCCACATCCTTTCTGTGCTAGGCCCCCAGAGCTGGAGACAGCTCTGAGGTTGAGGTCTCTCCTGAGTGGGGTCAATCCCCTCTCCCCAGCAGCCCAGGACACATCAGCATTTTTGGGCTGCATGCACTGATTGCCAGTTTATGTCCATCCTGTCATCCAGTGTTCTGTTCTGTAAGATGCACAGCCTGAGGCATGTGCCATCTTTTTTTTTTAAAGAGTTACCTGGCCTTAAATTTAGCTTGTTACTGAATTTCCTACTCTATAGCTGTAACCTTTAAGTGGTAATAAAAGTACAGGTGTTGTGTTACAGCTTTACCAGACAATGCAGAATACCAGTTCTATCACTCAGCAATTTGCAATACCAGTATGCAGTTCCTTTTCAAATAGAGAAAATAAAGTCCACCAGCATAAAAGTGGGGATTTTTTTAGTCTAAGGAGCTGTGACAACGGCTGCATCTTAGGAGATTTAGACCCTTTCTCGTACATTACTAATGTGCGAAACACAATTTTGCCACTGGTTTTGCCTGTTGTGTGAGCTTTGTGTAGACATAGAAAACATCTATCTCAATGTATTTTATGTGGCACTGCACTGTTTCATGGAAGAATATTTTGGAAACTGACAGTTCTGTATGGATTTTCAGACCACATACTTTAAAAACTCCTTGGCAAAATGCCATTTTTTACCCTTTGTTCTTTTTCACCCTGTTTACATAAGGGGGAAAAATTCAGAACATGAAAGATCCAGTTCTTTACAGCATCACAAACTACTTAGACTACACTCCATGAAATTAGTTTGCAGTTCTAGCTAGAAGCAGCATTAGGTCATAGATACCCAACTGTGAATTAAATGGCTGCAGAAGTTACCTTGACACAAACCCAGTGATCTTCCTCACATATCCCCCATCCTTCAAACTTACAATATTTGATCCATTAGGTAAGTAACATTGCCATCATATACTTTACAGGTTATACAGAAAGCATATATTTATATACTTTTTGAACAAGCGAATACAAATAGAGAAAAAATTAACTGGGAAAATATTTAAATTTGCTTCATACAACATACAAACCTTCATATACATCTAAGAATTACTTGCACAAATTAAAGGAGCTTTTAAAAAGGTGATCATGTTAGCCTGCTTTACATTAGCCAAAGGATCTTTTTGTTTACTTTGCACCCTCTGCCACAATGTGTAATGAAGTCAATACATTAAATTCAAGCAGCAGTTTGAGCACAGTTGTCTTTTCTAACCAATGCATATATTTAATCCTCCTGTTGTGCCCTACCCCACCCATCCTTACACACAAACAATGAGTAAGAAACCTCAATTAGATCTGCTGTTCTCACTTTCCCCTTGTACCAGCATCACTCAGCCTTCTCCAAGCAGTATAAACCAAAGTTTATACTGTATAAACCAAAACAGTTTAACCAACACAGTCCGTTCTTACCTCTGTGTGGATTGTGTTAGCAGTATATTTAGTCTTTCAAAGTAAGGAAACAATATATTAACAAGATTAAATACGGTAAAATAAACATGTTTATATGCTTTTGGTTGTCTACTTTCACTTTAGCACTGCTATTACTGACTTTGCGCCTTGTTTCTTTGCCAAGATAATAATGGAGTTTTCTTTCTTTTTTCATTTGTGGGTTGACAGCCATTCAATGAATCTTTGAACAGTGTAATTCTGTGCAAAAATGTGATCTTTCCTTTGCTTTAGTTGCTATGCCCACAGCAAATGTGGTAGCTCTTAAATTTTTTATCTCTAGCTGCCAAGATAAGTACTTAACTAAGGATGATTTTATCTGTTAGGGAGCCATGATACACAGCAGTTATCACATATATGAGGATGCATAAGGACCAGTATAAGCATGTTTGTAATGCAGCCTCTTTGCCTACTGAAAAATAATTGATCACTAATGCAACTCTCAGCACTCAGATCTCAAAAGCTTTGCTTACAACAAGGGTAGTTTTAAGGGGCTTGCAGTGAGGTGTACATGTTGAGTGCAGAGGAAAACTGGAGTAGGAGCTCTGGGTATAATTTTCCTTTTTGATTAGCTTTTCCAGTAAGATTTCTTCAGTACACATCACTTGATTTGGAACCAGAGTCTCACCTCTTGCTCCCATCCTTCCTCAGATCAGAGTACTTTAGATGGTAGCTAATATAAATCCTACAGGCATGCTCATAATGGGTGCAGTCAGTGCAGAATAGAAGCTTGTGATTTAGCACTGTATATTAGAAATTTCTATTTAATATAGCATGTCATCATCTCTCCTACAACAGATATATTTCACACAACATCCTCTTCTGGGATATATGTAGTCATCCATCTATGCTATAGGCTCCACCTAAGAGCATTTGAGCTTAGAATTTGGTCCTGAATTGGTATCTTGAATATATATTAAGAATTTACAGTGGGAGTGGAGAAGTTTGCATGGAGAATTCTTCTGTTCTGCTATATTCCTCAGAAATAAAATCGGTGGTGTTACGTATTTGAAAACATTGCCTTCCATAAGCATGTATTATCATACGGTCTAATGATACAGTAGCAGCACTTTTCCTTGTGCTCTTGGCTTCCTTAAAAGCCACTAGATGAACTTCACTCAGTGGATCAAGTGAAGCAGATTGTTGCCTTAGCTGATTTCCACATTTGCTGTGGAAATTGGAGAGCATGGAATGAAGAAGGGATGATGCTGTAGAAGTGGAATGAATGCTGACCTGAAGAACTGTAGTTCAGTCTTTGCCAGACAGTTCTTGTAACCTGGCAAATTACTTAAACCAGTTCATTTAAAAAGTAGACCTGTTTGCTTGTTTAAAGACTAATGTCCTTCTCAACTACAGCTGTGAAAAGAGGCCAACTCTGTTCAGAGCACACACATTGAACTTTTCCTGTCTCTATGGATATGCATCCATCCTCTACTTCTAGACTAAATGCATAAAGATAGAAAGAATATCTCCCATGGCATGTTTCTTTTCATTCAGAATGACGGAGATTGGCCAATGCCCTGAACACTCAGCTGAAATTAATGTTAGTGAGCCTTTTGCTTTGAGCACTGGGTTTAACCCCAAGTGGCAACTAAATTCCACACAGCCTCTCGCAATGACCACTCTGAACACACTAAATGCCAATCCAGACCTAGTAGCAACTTGATAGATTTGGCTTTCACCTCTAATTTCCCAATGGCACTGAAACATTCAGGCATGATGGCAATAATGATGGAGACCACAGAAGCCCAGTGAAATGAATAGAACCAAAGAGACTCCAAGTTAATCACTGTTATGCATTATATATGTTGTATGTTGCATTGTTATGCTGTTTGCTGTTATATTTGAAGTTATAATGTCACATACCTGTTATTTCAAGTTGTTTGTGCCAGCACTGTACCGTGTTCCAAGTTGTATGTTCCCCTTTTCCCAAACCCCGGGTTTCCCCTTTCCCCTTTCCATCGGGTTAAGCCTTCGCCGCTCCCCGCCTGCTCGTCGGGCCACGAGACCCCGCCCAATATGGAAATCGAGTGGACCCCCCTTAACGATCAGAAGCCCATTTAGCAGCAAATGGTCCCTAGACCAACGAGCCCACCCAAAACCGAGACCTATGGAAGACACTGCTGTAGGAAGAGGACATCCAGCTACCTGAGAAGGGTCTCCAACTTGTTGAAGTGTTCTCGCTGACCTAAGGGTGATTGAAGGGAAAGACATCCCTAGAACGAGCCAGGCACATTTGATTTCTTGGGAACCCCCGCGAGGCAAGGCAGGAATCCCGACCCTGCAGCGGGAGCGAGGCCGCAGGATGGAATTACATCCTCCTCTTCAGCAGTGTCAGCGGAGCCCGAGGGAGCGGCGTCGGCGGCGTCGGCGGACCCCCACCCTAACCCATCTAAAAGAGCTAATAAAGGCACAAAAGGAGTTAAAACCCATCTCCTGCCCTTTTTGTTAATTGCACCCAGCATAAGGAAGTGAGTCCTTTACTTGGTGCGGATGCAACACTGAGACAGATGCTGGCAGGCAAAATATCAATAGAAAACATCAGAATATAGGTAAGTTGTAACACAAGCTCTCAGCTTAATAAAATCTCTGCTGAAGTTGGCCAAGCAGTTCTGTGAGTTCTATGCTATCTGCAGTGGACAGAAGCTTAGCTGCAGGCAGCTTTGTATGAAACTACACTAGAGCACACTAAATACCACAACATTTCTGCTGGCACGTTGTCTCATTAACAAATCTATTTCCATTTCCTGTATGGCCTCTGAAAATAAAGCTCACACACTTTTTCAGTGTTTGATCATAAGAACACAAGCATCTCCCTTTACAAGGTTCAAGATTCTTCTCTAAAGTGCAAGATCTCCAAGGTGAAGGACAAAGAATTTAAAAGTAGGAAAATGCCCAGAGTAAGCGTCTGTGATAGAATTCGGAGCCTGGGAGTGAAGCGTGTAAATGGATAGGACTCGCTTCCCAGGACGCCCAGAACACTGCCGAGCACGCCCCTTCAGGGGCGGTGTAACGCAAGACGTTAAGCAAAGGTTCCAGGGCCGAAGGAGGAGTTCTGCACTCTCCCTGCTCACACTGGCACTGCAAGAAATTCCCGGGACATCTACTACCTCGGGATTCATGGTTCTCTCCAGTAATATGGAGGCATCCCTCATTTCTTAATGAGTTGCTTCCTTTGGGAAATAAGGTTGACTTTTGGCAGTACAAATGGCATTGGGCTGATACAGATTCCATCAGAAGATTGTTTATTTTTTAAAGTATAATTCAAATATGTATCTGAGATTTAATTTCTTTAATTTCTAAGAGCTTATACTAATCTTACATCACTTTTCCAAGGATTCCAGAAGCATCTCATTGAACAAAAAAGGGCAGTGCTTTAATTCTGCCCCAAACTTTGCCTGTTCTGCACTATCCCAGCTAGGGCACAATGTACAGGGATAAATAAAAGTGAATGTGAGTAATCTCTGTGGTGGGGGTTTTTTCACAAACCAATGAAGATGTGACAAACAAATGGTACAAATAAACAAATAAACTTTTCACATAAGGTATTATTCGTAGAGACAAAGAGTTAATTTTAATTTATGCTTTAAACAAATGCCTGAATGTTCTCATATGTCTGGCAGCTTTCAACACCAGCTTCATGAATTGTTTTCTGTCCTCCAGAGCCTACTCAATAATGCAAGTGCATCAGGGTGACATCCAGAAGTACTAATTCATGTCACTGGCATTTAGCTTTTATTGTATTTGTTATGTAAACTTTATATTACATTATTCCCAAAGGCAGGCTTGAAAATAATGATTCTGTACTTCTGCTTAAGCTTCTTTAAAGATCAGCAGACTTTATTTCATCCTATCAGAATAGAACATTGTATAGCCAAGATAACTAATTTCTCTTCATCACAATTGAACAGGGCTTACTTATTAATTTTTTGGCAAATGAGGGAAGTACAGGTATATTTAAAAAAATAATAGGCAGCTCAGCTTACATACTGTATCAGAGCACAGAAAAGAACTTCCAAGCATCCTGTTGAAAGAAAATATAGTAGTACCTTTTTGCCTGGAAAACATCATAGCTAGGACCAGCTCATCCATTTGATCAAGGAAGAGAAAACTGTTCAAAAGCACTCAAGTAACTTCAGAACCTAAAACTTGCTGGTACTGTTTCTTGTGTCACAAGGGGCAAACCCAGAGCTATTTCTAAGCCACAACTTCTGCATGTTTAAATGACATTCAGGTTTTCAATTTCACCACTATGATTAGTTAATTCACAAATCTAAGGACAACAGACAATAATCCAGACACAAAAAATGTAAGAAATATTAGTCTGGTAATAATCTATGAGAATTAGGAAGATAATTAAATAGTACAGAATTATACTATTTCAGATAAAATTTAAGAATTAGAATGCAAAATCTACTTACCAGTGAAAAAAGAACATGTAAAGAAACCATTGTAAAAGAAATATTTAAATTAATTTCTGAACTCTCATCTCAAACACTTACAAATGGAAAGTCCCAAGATGAACTGGATGATGAAAAATGAATTTTTTCACCTCTAACCTCTGTTATAATATCTAATTGTATATACTAATTATATCTGTAGAATATAGCTACAGTAAAAGTATCATATGTATCTGTGAAATGTAATTCTACACAAATTATATCTCTTTTCTGCTATATTGAACTCTCGGATCCCGGGCTGGTAGCCATCCGAGAATTGTGGGTAAAGTCCTTTTCTCTAAGCCCCGTGTGAGGAGAAAGAGTCAGGATGCGTCGATTCTTTTATCAGAGTTGTTTATTCTATCGTGTTCTTAAATATTTTTCCTTCAGCCGGCGTAGGTGTCACCTACACCACAGCCCAAGGCTGTCTGCCCCGCTCCTGGGCGGTCGTAATCTTTTATACTATGTACTACGTGCTAGTTGTTTTTACTATTATACCAATACCTATCACTTTTATTAAACAGTGTACTTTCACCCTAAACCAATTAGAAAATGCCACTACCTCACCCGAAGATGGAGGACAAGAAGAAGAAGAAAGACAAGGGACACACCCAAATCCCTCCATCTTGTCTCCTTGAGCCTCCTTTGTGAACCCCCAAAATCCACATTAATACACAAAAATAAGTTATCTAATATCCTAATTACACACCTGTGACTTGTAATTCTTCATATAATGTTGGCAATCGCTCCCAGGGGCTAAAATCAAAGGCACTGGTGTTTTTATCGCTGTTCCAGGGTCTCCGGACCCCCTCTTGGGGTCTCGGACTGCCTGGGACATCTAAAGGGATGTCCTGGGTTCCGACATTAAACAAAATCGTTGATAGTCAAAACACTGTATGAGATAAACAAAGTAACTTTGTTTATCTCAATGAAGTCATTGTTAGCCCAGGGCTTCTTGTTAAATGTGTCACCCCCACCCTGTTAATCGCCTCTTTTGTTCTCTTTCTGCTATACCTTCGAACCGAGCTGAACCCCCTGGCTACCCCTGGTTACCCACATAGCAACCAAAGAAGCCAAGAGGAGGAGAAATCCAGCAGACATGCAAATAGGAGAGATGCAGTGCCAGCTGGGAAAAGAAATTATTACTCCGGACCAGAAAAACATTATTAGACCGAACCACCAAGACACATGGATAGACCATGCAAAGAGTGAGGCTGCCTCCTCCCAAAGCTGAGCGGTTTTCACCCCTCACCCTGACTCTCAGAGACAGTGCCCAGAGAGGGACTCTCCTAGAATTTCAGAGCCAACCAAGCCTTCGGGACAGGACGGGGCGGCCGTGAGGACCCTGAGCCTGACCTGCCTGCATTCCGAGTGAATGAGGCTGCTGCACACCTCCCTTCCGAGTTGCTTCTGAGAGCAGCCTGCAGCCGAGTGGACGAAGTTGCTGAACACCTCAGCCTCCGAGATACTTCTGGGAGCAGCGGCGGCGTGTGTTCGACCCGTCGGGCCCCCACCCTGAGCTGATCACAATAAAGGCTTTTAAAAGGAGAAAAATCTCCTGCCCTGTTTATAACACTGTACAAGCTATTTCTGCTTCTTTATTTGCTGTAAGCTACAAAGGCATCCCATCTGTCTCTCTGCTGCATGTACTTGCTTCCAGTTCTGTATGAGGAATTTTGTACTGTACTGCATACATATTAGATCTTGGTTCTACTTTATTGTCCACAAAGAACTGTAAATGCTAACACAAAAAGTGCCAGCATCTCAGAGCATTTTGGTTCTGAAGTGTTTCGACTCCAAAGCTAAGTATCCCAGGAAAAACTTGCCATTATACACAGACGGTATACATACTTGTATTAGTTTAGCATGAATAGTAAAAAACCAATTAGTGATCTTCTTCAAAACTGACAGCCAGATTGGCCAATTGGATACAAGTATACACCTCTGGGACACATAGCTTAAATACAGGAGGACTTTAAGAAGCCACCGTTTTTCTCTCCCAGCATGGCAAAAGGTAACATCGTTGTGGCAGCCGGGTGGGGCGGGGCAGCCGGGCGGCCCGGCCCGGCCCGGCCCGGCCCGGCTGCCTACCAGGCTTGCTGGGCCAGGCCATGGCTGGGCCCGGTGGCAGCGAGGGAGGGGAGAAAAAAGCCCCAGCTGTTAACAACTAGGGAGTGTTAAACTCGCCCTGGCAGCTGCTCGCTCACGGCCAGGGCCGGCGAGATGTTCCCTCCCCCTTTCCCGGGCCCCTAAGAGCATCTCCGAGTTTTAGCCACTCCAGTATAGACCGAGGGGTGGAGGAGAAAGGCATCCATCAGCCTACTTAACTACTGAGATCCTGGCTGCCATTTTTGGGCTTTCCTCCACCGGCATGGTTTTAAGAGTTTTGCAGCTGCCACCCAGCAGAGACCACGTGACCACCGCAGGCTTGGGCAAGTGTTAACTCTTTCCTGCCAGCAGATGGAACTTCCACAGCACTGGCCTTCCCGGAGTGAAGACAGACAAAGTGATTGAATTATAAGGAGACACAGCATGGGACTAAAGTCAGTGAAGAAAGAGTAAAAGGACTAGTAAGACAAAAGAAGAGGAGTGGCCTTGTTTGGCTGGACGTCTTTAGTAAACTATGAAGCATAGACTATTTTTTGTAACATATGACTGCTGCTTAGGGGGGATGCAAAAGCTCTAGTTGGAAGTGAAAAAAACCCCCTCTGCTTCTAAGGAAAAGGAAATCTTTTGGTTTTGAGATGAAGATATCTTGGAGATGGAAGAAGAGAATCTTTGTTTTATACTAGAAGGGGTGTTCTTAAACAGTATCCCTAATAAGCAGATATGGCCCATGTGCAGTGTTAGGAAAGCTGCTATTGGGAGGGACTTTCACAAAAGGCAGGTACCTGGGCGGCTGTCTCTGTGAGAGTTGAGACCCACAAGAGAACTGTTCTATGTTGTCAGTGAGAATTCTCCATAGAAGTTCTCTAAGAGAGACTCCTTTCCTAAAAGAACTGATGAAAGATTATTTTTAAATGGTGAAACTGACTGAAAAATTGTAGGTTTTGTCTCTTTATGTTGTATGTGAGAAAGTAAACCATTTTTGGGGGGAGGGGAGTGCTTTGAAAGCTTTCATTTTTTTATTCTCTCTTTTTTTCTTTCTATCTTTTGGTGTGTGTTAATAAATCTACATGTTTTTATCTTTAAATTAGGCCTGTTTTTCCTTCTTTCTCTTAATCCTATTCCACAGTAGGAAAAATATTTAGACCACTACACTAAATTTAGCAAACAAAATTCAGCAAAGGTGAAACCACTACAATACTTCACTGATAAACTAAGTTGAATAAGACTTGTGTTAGCAAAATGGCACATTTTATCCTGTTTGGAGATCAGCTCATTAGCAGGGGAACAGGAATTTTCTTGCCATGTCACCAGGATTACATTATTTGTTATTATGTTACTCTTTATGCCCTGTTATTCACAATGTTGAGTAGCAATCTGAATTATGAAATAGGAGACCATTGGCCCAGATTTCCTTTCCTCACTCCCTTCACTTAACATCTGTGAATTCAAGGACTGAACAAGGCCTTCTGAAATGTTTCTGCTCTAGCTGAAACTTGGGATGGCAAAATCTCAAGGGAGGGGCAGGTGTTCAGCTTGTTCTGAAATAAGAAGCTGTTGGGACATCCTGTGAGCAGAACTAAATCTTTGAAAGCAGGCTTGCCAAGCTCCAAACACTCCAAGTTACTGGGCCACTGATCAGGCTGACCCCAAACTTTGCCATACCCATCCTGCCATACCTCCCTCCTGCCTGAACACCACCCAGAACCAGAGCCAGCCTGGCTAGCTGGGGTTGGGGCACTGGCACTTGTGCTGCTAGCAGGCTGCTGTTCCAGAGCAGCTCTTTTACCAATGCCCAGAGTCACCCCTGCTTGTTCCTACAGAGAGAACTGTCCATCACCTTGTCATGGGAAAAGGAGCAGATAGTGTTGATGGTGCTGTATAAGCATTAGCAATATTAAACCACAAGGTATTTTATCTACAAGTGATTTACTAGAATATGAATATCGATCTAATGTCGATACTCAACTGTGACGGACAAAAGACTCTCTAACAGCTTAAGTTAGAAAGTGTATGTTTATTACATACGCCGGGCAGCGCTGGGATATTTCCCTAATGCGCGCTACCAAGATCACAGGTGATTACAAAGCCTTTTATCCACAATAGTGTTGAATACACAAAATACAAATGCATATTCATACCCTTGTCACCTCCTCTTCTCCGCTTCGTATGCTAATTAACAAAAAGGCTATTAAGCATGCGTAGTTTGTTCCCTGAAATGAGTCAGGGGTCTATTCTGAGGAGGGGTCACTAGAAATGAGGAAGTAAAATGAGTCTTCCTCGTTCTAACCTTTCAACCTTTTGCTGTGTCATGATTCATGGATCCTTGGTAGGACTCCCTGTTTCCTGTTTTCCAGGCCTATTTCAATAGGTTGTTTCTGAAAACAGGAGGTTTGCAATTGTTTTGCATTCCTGGGATATTGATTAGCTTCTGCAAGGAAGCTTTACACAAACACAGAGTTGACAAGCAATGAGTTATAAAATCCGGGATAGCTGATCTAAAATCCGGTCTCTTTTTCACCGTCCTCTAAGTTTTAACTGATTTCCGCAAAGCTTATCTTTTCAGCTAAGTCAGCAATATACATAGCTTTTCTAAAGTCTTCAAAATTAGTGTCTCACAAGGAAGGTAAGGTTTAGGACTACCTGCAAACTTCTTCCTGCAAGGATGTGCACTGTGTACCTTTTGTATCTGTTGTTGGCATATGGCACTTACAGTGTTTACAAATTATTCTGTTCTCAGAGACACCTAAAAACATTTCAGTAGTTTGAGATTATTGAACTGACTACAACTTGTCAGGGGTTCTGAAGATGCATCACTAAGGGCTGAAAGGAAAAGTGAAATTAAAGAATCCATCTGACTTGCCATCATCTGGACAGATTTGTGGAAATTGTGGAAATGCAGATAATGTGGAAAAACTCTTCAGGCATTGCCTGTCAGTGAAGAAGTCATTCTCATTTACCTCTGTAAGCAAACAGCTGCAGCATTTCTTGCTTCTGTAATAGGAAAGGCTATTCAGGAATGTTCTCACTTTACACTGCTGGGCTATGCTGGTCTATTTGACCCTATCTACTGTGATAATGTGGTAATCAGTGTGCATGAAATATCACATTGCAGCTCTGGACACAAGACTGCTGCAGCAAACAAGCTGGTGGGATAACTCCAATAGCTCCATGTTCCAGGAAAAGGCCTAAAAAAGCCCCTTGTGGGGAGGTTTCAAACCAGTAGCTGCACCACTGCCTTCCCAAAGGGAGCACAAACCAACAGATGGGGACTCTGCATTCCTGGATGACAATATCTTGGAAGATTTGGGGGACATGTTATAAAAATGTAAGCACAATACACTTAATTTAAAACTTTTTCATGCCTTCATGGAAAAAAATGGCCCCCATTTCTCTCTCTCCCCACTCCTAACTCCCTGGCTTGGCAGTCACTATGAAGGATTTACATTTCTGGAAAGCTACAACACTGACTTCTTTCACATTGGCTTTTAAAGCCAACATATGACTAGCAAAGTGTTTACCAGCAAGCAAGCTTTTTATGTCTCCAAAGATAATAAAATAGTGCTTGGAGCACAGCCTGCCTTGAGTTTCTGCACGAAGCTCCACAGAAGGAGATGGCTATTTTAATCATCCTGTAGTTTCTTAAGCATAGGTTCTCCTGGTGGTTTAGAGCAGGCTTAACCCAGAACACTAAGCCATAAATACACTTGGAGCTGAGGCTGAAGCAGAGTTAATATTCATCTCTCTAGTTTTATTTTAAAATATACCTTTACATCTCTTGATGTGTAGCAGAGTCAGTGAGTCACTCCAGACAATTTAAAGATATTTTGGAAAAAGCTGTAAAGTGAGTTTTTGGGTTTGTTGTTTTTGGTTTTTTTGTGGGTTTTGTTGTTGTTGTTTTTTGGTTTTGGGGTTTTTTTCCCAGTCACAAGCAGACCTGGCTTTGTTGTTTGGGTTTCTTTTGTAATAGAAAAACTAGAGTTGCATAGGAGTTAATGAACACATAACCTCCCGCAGTAACACAGATACTCCAAGAGAAATGGAAGGACCTCTGGTTGGACTCTAGCCAGCTGTGTTGATTGAGCTGGTGGAGTAGTGACAAGGGGCCTCTGTGTCCTATGCAGCAGCAACTGCAGTGAACCTCAATGCTCAGAGCAAAGGGCACAACTGGAAGGAGGAAACTGGCCATTTTTCCACACTGCCCTAGCTCATATTGCCTTATGGGTCTGGCTGGCTGCAATGTGGAAAGTATGCAGCACCTACAGAAATTTATAGACATGTAGGAACAGAAATTAGGCAGAAGGAAGTCATTCCGAGAGTCAAAAAGTGACAGCCATCATGGGCACTCCCAGTACTCTGCCCAGCTCACTCTCTTCTAGCCTGCCACCTTAGAACCAAGACAAGGCCAGTGTAATGCCTCTGTCTTCTCTATAACAAGGCTTTAGCCTGGCTACTGCTAGCTTGAGCCAACACCATGACCATATGTGGTGAATGAAGCAGACAGGAGAGGCCAGCAACAAAAATGATCCTGTTATTCTGAGGCGTATTTTTGGCAGAATCCAGGGGTGCAAAGCAGTGAGAGAAAGCTGTGTTCCATCTTTAGCAGAATGCCTCATTTTGCTGTACTCTTGTGACTTGCTTGCTTGAGCCTTTTTTAAACCACACTTTTGGGCTTTTCAGTGTGTATAGACAGGACAAATATAGTGACTTACAAGCATATACCTATTATTTAGTTGTTATATAAAGCCCACCTGAGCACACCATGAATTCACCTTTTAGGTTTGCTAGGAAACTGCTGCTGGAAATTTGTTCTGGGTTGTTGCCACCTTGCAAGGATCCTTTATCATCCCCTCTACGCAGGCAAATCCTCAGCTTGTTTTTAAATTACTACATAGAAGCCCTCTTAGTCACAGCAGTTACCACAAAAACCATTTTACCTTTGAAATTCTTATTTCATGCAACTTTCTTAGGTAACCTTTCCTAACATAGGATACCATTTGTGCTTGTCATGTGGTGGCAGGGTCACTATCCTGGTAGGTGACAAGGAAATTTGTTGGAGCCTATTTTAGATAACAGATCTTCTTGCACATCATTCATAGCCATCACTATGAACAACACATCCCACTCCCCTGCATGGGCTCCAGGAACACACATCTAAGGTGACCCTCCTGCCCTCATCCACAGAATGAGCCATGCCCTTGCAGAGCATGTAGCCACCATGCCTTACATGCTCCTCTTTTCAATCTCATCACTGCCAGCCTGGAGTATCAGCGGTGGGTAATAATCATTGGGTTGAATCAGCCCACGGAGTCTCTCGGTTATATCCCGTCCCTGAGCCCTACGGAAGCAGCAGATCTCTCTGTGGGATGGGTCCAGTTGAAATATGGGGCCCTCTGTTCCCCTCAGAAGGAAGTCACCTGCTACCACTACCCTTCTTTTGTTTTTAATGCTAGAGGTAGTAATCTGTCTGACAGAAATGTAATTGGGAGGCTCTCCAGGCAGGTTATTTTCTTCTGTGTCATCTGGCTGACCCTCTGGATCCAGGGCCTTATACCTATTCTGTAGTGGCACCTGGGTAGGTGATGGGATTCAGGAGGAATTTTCATTACCTCCCTGAGGAGGGACCCATTTCGACTCTCCTTCATCTACTGGGTCTCCTCCTCCTGCCTGATTGTGGGAGGCATGGGAGTCCTCTGACTTCTGGTGGGCTTCTCTAAGGGATGGAAGGGTGAAACTCCACCAGCCTATTTCCCTTTCACTTTCCCTAATACCTCTTAAGTCTTTCTACCTCATCCTTAAGCTCAGCCACCAGACAGAGCTGATCATTCACCTGTTCACACCACAAGCAGGAGTCTTTTGCACTGTCCCCTGGTGCTAGTTACAGACTCAAACACTCCTTACAGGAAGGGGTCTGGACAGATGCGTCCTTCCTAGTGCGTTCTGCTTGCTTTGGTACACTTTTACTATTACTTTTAGCTATAGCTTTTGATCATGTGGAGAACATTGCTGAAAAAAAACCCCAACCAACCAACCAATGAAACCCCAACAAAAAATAAAAAGCCCACTAGCAGGAGGATGACTGCAACCCTGCCTGGGCGAACTGCTGCGAAAGCTGCCATGCCACACCCTCAAAGATGTACCATATGGTCAAAGGCATGCCACTCTCTCAAAGATGTGCCACGCCCTCAAAGACATGCCATGCCCTAGCATGTGCCATGCCGAAAATACGTGCCATGCCCCAGGTCACAGTGCAACCTATAGCCTTCTTAGAATCACACCGCCGAGGGCCATGGGAAGCCCCACCCAGTCCCTGAATGGCTGATGAGAGGACCTTATTTTCTGTTTTATTACAGCTTCATCTCTGAAGTTAAAAACACCAGGAAGAGAGAGTGAGTGTGGTCAGTCAAATGCTCATAGAATTTGCAAGTAAAAACTCCAAATGTACTCTCTAATGACAATGCCTCATCTCACCCATTTGCTTGAACTTGTCCTGTACACTTTGCACTATCACATCAGTCTTTGCATTACTACTGCCTTGGCAAAACACCACTAAGGTTAGGGGACAGTGCAAGTTAAAGACTGATAAACCCACACTGCAGAATTTCAGCCTGACCATTCATACTCGGGATGCAAATCTACTACTTCTTATGAGTCTCCCCAGTCCATGAAAATGCTGCTCTGTCTCTGCCTTGGCCTGGTGTGGAAATAAAAACCGACTGCTAGAAAACTAAAATTTCTTAAAGCCAAAATAAAATGCAATCCCTATGTGGTTTGTGCGGAACACAGGCATGTAACTGTGTCGGAGGTTTTTTCCTCTTCTTCCATGGCTTATATTTTGGAAGCAAAGAGCTTTCTCTCCAGTCAGCCTTGAAAGCACAAGCACTGCCTGGAACTCCTCTCATAGATGTGAAGCCAAAATGGCTTCTGCTATAGCAGGAACTGGGGGAAGAGAGGTACAGATTGTGAAAATGCAAAAATGGTCTGAGGGAGATTCTAAGAATCAGAGCATACTTCACCATGGTGAATGTTTCAAGAGCATCGGCAGAAAAGATGAAGAAAGGAGATAAGAAAACCCAGTTTGGCAGATGGCTCAGTCCATACCCTCCTACACAACAGTCTTTTTGTAGAGCAGGTAATTTTCAGCTCTTGATACCAACCTTAGCCACTTGTCAGACAGGCTGCCAGCTATGTGAAGGATGATGACAAAACCACTTATTCTACGGAAACCTATAAAACCATGTTTCCAAATTCCCATCAGGTTAGGAAGGTCCTGCATGCAGCAACAGCTGTGTGCTGATAGCTCTCATGCTGAACACACTCAGCATGCCTTTTGTACCAATGTGGTAGACAAGGTCCCTCTGCTTTGGACAATGGCACTTGCAAAGTCTTGTTAAAAACTTTCTCTATAGCTTACACCCTCTTCCTCTTGATTACATCTGTCTGAACCAAAACAAGCAGAATTACAATCTAGGTTTACAAAATGCTAAGGAGAAGTATGAGAGGAAGTGTTCTCAACCACAGTTACTTTCTAAAAGGCTACAGGACATTAATTAGTTGCTGCTGCTCCTCCCTGCAGACTCCCTCTATTTAGACTGAAAAGACTGGGCTATACATGAACAGCAGCAATAGACCATGCTTTGCAGCACAGCCCTGCCTGGGATCTAGGCAGAAGATCTAGCCATGCTCCAGTCAACTTTCCTTTCCCCTTATCAGCTCATAAATGGTAGGAAAAAACAAGCACGTCTAATAACACTGAGCAAATACACAGTAGCTGATAAATAAAGATGTTGAAAATAAAGTTTGACCAATCAATACTAGTACATGATAAAGCTGTTACTGATATGTAGCAAGCAGTTAATAACAATTATAAATAATAATGTACTCAAATAAAACCATTAGTCTCTTCAATCCCACCTTCTGCTCCTCAGATATCCTCACTCTAAGAGCTTATTCTTCAATCACTGACAGAAAAGGGCATTAACTTATACCCTGTGCTCCTCTTTACCCCTCTCCACAAAGTCCTGAATAATATCAGATTCTGGGACTGTTGATTCATGAATTTTCAGTCCTCCCTACTTCATGTGTCCTCCTGGTTCCAAGAGCCTTCAGCTCAAAAAAAATCTGTTCCTGAGAAGTTGGATGGTTTTCATGGGAAGTGTCCTTTGAGTCACTACCAGTCCCACACAGAGCCTCACTTCTCCTCCCTTCCCTCCAGTCTCCACAGTGGGCCATTATACTACATACAACCGATCCAAAAATGGAAGCTGAGGGAGACTCTCTGGAACAGGCTAGAAAAACTCTACTGTGGTATGGCCCAGAGGAGTACAGCTTTTTAAAGTATTTTTGTCTCTGCTAAATAATTTCTCAAGTCCCATGTTTAAATTCCCTCTCTAAATACTGGAGTCTGCCCTGTGAGTACCTCACTAAAACTGAGGTAATGAAGGATATGATCAGTTTTCTGAGGGTGTTGTGACATAGAGGCAGGTCTAATTACATAATTTGTTTGGGGTTGAGTCTCAGGAGCTTTATAAAAAGCAGTCTTAACGGCAAGGAGAGAGAAAAGGGAAGAGAGAGGGCAACATCTCATTAGCAGAAGCTCTGTATATGTGCATTCTGCTATTTGCCAATTGTCTACAGGGGAGTTTCTTCAGTGCAAAGAACTGCTGTGAACTGCTGGAATATTATAAGTCTTTCCTTGAGATGTCAGTCAAGAGCTTCAGTATAGTCACAGTGGCTACTGTGCTTATTTTCTTCCTAAAGATACAGCTTTCAGTGCAAGCGCCGTTGAATGGTAAAGTCTTTCAGCTTTCTATTTTATTGTTTCTTTTACCTTAGGGCAGGTATTTATGCAGAAAAATGGCATCCTTTTATTATTACTATTCAATATCATGCTCCAAGTTGTATATTGTTGCAGTCTGCTGTTGTTTGGAGTTAGTATCCTTATTTCAATTTCTCAGAATATAGGTATTCTGACATATACAGGGAAGAGAATTTTGTCCTCTGATTTAGTAGGCATTACAGACTTCTTGTATGCTCAGTATACTTTGCTTTGTGATTATTTTATTTCTCATAAAAGGAAGCAGAGTTAGTGGAAACATCAGACCTTTCCCTTTGCCTGTTTATTTTTAAACCAGAGAAAAAAAAGCAACCTCTGTAAAGCACCCCATACACTAGAGGTCATTCTCTTATATTGAAACAAGACTAGTTTCAGGAGGTTGGCACTCCTCACTCTCTTTTTAGGAGTCGCTGTTCATCTATTCAAGCTGATTAAAATAAATTGTCATTTTTTTCAAACGAATTATAATCTACCTGGTGTTATTATAGGAAATGAGGGGAATTGTTGTAAAGTTTTGTGTGAGGGCACTTACTCAGCTCATATATTCATGGGACAAAAATCCAGGAGGTTCAAACATAATCCAGAGCTGTTGGTTTCAGAGCTCTGTCAGGACAAGCATTTTACCAGGTTTTTTGCAGGAGCATCAAAAGGCATGGAATTCAAGCTTTTAAGATCATCTTCTTATTTGTGCATATGTCCTCTGAAAAATGCCTGTATTCTATAACAGAATCTCCCACCTGGAGGACAGAGGTTCCTAGAGCTTGATGCTCTCCAGAAAAACAGAATAAATAAAGCTTGATGCCTTATGGGTGCTTTCTGTGACCATACAGAAGGTTTGGGATTGAAAGGATGTGTTGAAAAGATATGATACATCCTGAAGGGAATTCTGGAGAGTGCCTGTCTCAGAAACCTAGAACCAAGAAATGGCAAGCGCTAGAGTATCTGCCTGTCTCAGACATCTTTCCAAGTAGACTATCACACCTACAACCATTCACACTTTTCCAGGTTTTGAGTGACACTGCAAATGTATTTTTTCCCTGGCTCTTGATCAGTCAAATGCAGGTATACGGCTCCTGGAATCTCCTCTGCCATGCATGGGCATGTAATTTTGTCAATCATCAATACTTATCCTAACAGGAACAAAGAGCTAGGGGAGTGTTCACAGACACAGAGCCATTCACTTCTAGTTGTGCATGCTCCAGTTTGACACTGTGTGACAATCTGCCTGACTCTCATTTCATTATCAGGCAGAGTAAAAGCAACCTTGCTCAGGGTCTGAGGTTGGCAGCTCTCTCTGTTCATTCAGATAAAATTAAGAAGGTTCTGCCATCTGGTCACTGATTCATCTCCTGATCCAAGACGAAATGAGCATAAATGTACCTCAGCCCTACCTACAGCAGTTCTATGGTTGTGCTCACCATAAAGTCATAATGGTAGTGAACTGCATATATCAAAATGCTCACAGATTAAGTCTTTGGCAAAAGACTTGAAGCTTTCACTTACTTTTGTGTCAAGTGGCATAACTGACCAAAGTATTTCAAATGCTTAAAAGTGATTGTTTTAAGGTTGCTGTAGATTATAAAAATCATAGTTTTGACACCTCATACACATTTTAATGGTCAGTAAGAGCATGAACACAGTAGCTATTGTAGTTAAGCCAGTATATCTTCAAACCCTGCTCAAATTAGGATATTTTTTAAACCTACTGCTAGTCATTTTTATCTTATGCAAGTTTTGTCTACTGAATGACCAAAGGACACAAGCAACCCCCCAAAAACCCAGTAAGAGATAATCCCCTGCAGAGAGAAGGCAAGAGGAGAATAAAGCTTCTCATCCTGAAATCTAAAACATGAATTCTTCTACGAGAGGAACCTGAGGACTTGAGCCAGGATGATTACACAGACATTGTTTTGAAACTTCCAATGTAAAAGAATGAGGCACACTGGTCCTAACAAACTGAAAGCAGAGAGTTTCATGTTCCCAGCACATATCAATACAAAAGAGCTAAGTGCAGTTGTTTTGCACATCCCTACAAATTAATCCCAAACATTTCAACGCAACATTCTTAGGGAAGAGCTGCATCTATGACCACACATCAGAGTACAAGAAATGCTGCCAAGAACCATGCAGACAAGTGCATGTAATGATAAATATTTGCCCGCATGCATATAGACACACAGGCACAGTGAGTGTTTGCAAGATTTGTATTCCATTACTGTTTTCTAAGCAGAAATAAAACTAAATTTGCAGAGAGTAAAGATCAGCATTAGCATAATAACCCAAGTTATTAGCTTAATATCTCAAACTGTTCAGTTCTGTTCAGATGAGCACCCCTAATTAAGCAGCAAGCTGAGTGATTTTAAGTAGGTTTCATGACCAGGAAAAAATTATAAAAAGAGCATTTAGTAAGTCAAGACATTTCCAAAAACATGCAGAGATACCATCCCAAGTTCAGTTCCTTAAGCAGTGGAAGAGTATTGATCATTTGAACACTCACTCACCCTCCCTGGGATTCTCTGAGTTATATGGGTTCATGTGTCATACTCCCTTTTTTCAAAGTCCATCTCTTCATTTCTGTCCATTACTTCTCAGTGCAGCAACTGGCAATCCACTGATGTTTGTCAAATTCTTCAACAAGGCATAGGAGGGCTCATTGTAGTTACATTCCACTTATATTCCTTAGCTTCCTAACCAGAGAAAAATCCCAGGGGTATACTAAAGACAAAGTCAGTGCATATTACAATTAAAAAAAAAAAAAAAAAAAAAAGTACTGAGAGAAGTCTTGCCCCAAGATTTAAGTAACCACAAGAAATTCACCCCTATGGGCAGGATCACAGGGATAATTATAGTTACAATTTGAGTGATAAAGGTTCATAGTGTCAAGAAGTTTGAAAGTGTCTATGTTTTGCTCAACAGCTGAGACTAGAAAGACAAAAGTATTGCAACATTTAATACATGGGTTTAAGTAGCAATTTTTTTCTTTACAGAGTAAGATCAATTTCAAATACACTAATATTTCCTTTGTCTTTAAACAGGGTCCAAATGGTCTTATATTGGTAAGTACAAATTCATACATACAAAGTTATGGCTGTCTTCTGTACTTTAAGGACAACCTGCCAAATTATTCTGGTGAGTACTTACTGGGATCACAATCCTTACCCAGGTTTGAATCTGGTCATTTTCTTTAATGAAAATGACTAGGTATGAAATGACTAGGTATGAAATCAGGTTTCATACCTAGGTGACTGAGAATCAGTTACTGAGTTCTAAATTTCCTTGTGGAATGACAGGAATTTCTCCAGACTAAAGCTGGCCCTAAATCTCTAGAGGGTCCCTGAAGCCCTCTGTTTCCTCAGCAGTCATAGGCCAGCGGCACATTTCAGCCTAGTTCTGCAAAGAGCATTCTCTCCCTAGCCACATCACTCTTCATTTTCAAGTAGAATGAGAGTTCAGCAAGTCACCTCTACTGGAGGCTCAGGTCCCTGAAGATCCCAGCAGTGATAAAGCAGAATAAATCGCCTTTAGGAAAGCAGAGTTAATTTGTAACTAATCTTTTCAGTCATCTACTAACTCAGGAGGACCTGGTGGCTGCTCAGGAAAAGAATAATCTAGCATTTTTCTTTCAATTGATCAAATCCTTTAGCCAGGTATTTCCTCATTCAGGGTAGCATTTTACACGCCAAATACCCACACAGAAGTAGACAATATGGAGAATCTCAGAAAAAAAATGCTTGTTCTTAAGCTTTTGGTGCTTAAGACAACACAAAGAACTTCTGAGACTGAACTTGCTGCTAGGAACTCCTCCCTTTGGCTGTGCTCCAGTTTACCTGACTCACTTCATATAAGCAGAAGGAGAACTGTCAGCTGCATGTCTGTCTGCCAGTGTCCATACATAGACCTCACATTCCCAGTAGGGAAAAAGCTTGGCACAGCTTTAATAAAAGCCTGGGTTTTCCACTTTGACAGCAGCCATCAGATAAATCTAAGCCTGCTTGGTAGTAAGGAAATCAAGACTTTTTTACTACCATGAAAGCAGAAGTTTTGCCCTCCTTCCCAGGGTAATCCTTGTTTAAATTAGTTACTTCTCCCTTCCTAGGAATTTGGGTACTAGTGTTGATTTCAAAATGTGTTATTCTCAGTGTCCAACTTCATCAATTCCTGTTAAGCTCTTCCATACTGCAGTCTGATTTCTACATTCTAAATGTATGGAGGATACAGAGAATGTTCACAAAACAGGTTATCTTTTTCCTTCAACTACTGATTTCAAAACATATCTAGAAAAACATAAAAAAGCAAATATATAAAAGCAACTTCAAAAAACTGAAATGGCAACTGAACTTGTACAGAATAGTACAGAAAAGCAGAGGTAGAGCATTGATCCCCCACAGAGAAAAACAGCTATTAGAGAAACTGTGCTAAGCCAGGAAGGAGCACCTCCATACTCTTCTACTGATCCTGGTTCCTTTTGGCATCCTAAATCTTCCACTGTTTACCTTTGCCCCTGAAACACCTCACGATGCCTCTCACTGAAATTAAGTCAATAGGAATGGAAAGGAAATCAAGCCATTATAACCACAGTGCAGACTGATATCAAGATGAGGGTCAAGGTACAAGTTAAGGGTGGAAGAGAAATCTGAGTGCTCATTTTCAGAGATTTCTATTTGTTGAATATTTTACATATTTTACAATATATAAAACTGAATGTTGATGCAGTGTTAATACCTCAGGCCATAGTGGCAAAGCAAGATCACACCACATGTGATCAGGCCTTATCTATTCAGCACAGGCTTTCCAAAGAAATGAGAGTTTGCCTTGCTTATAATGGAAACTACTATGCATTAGAGACATGAAATATAAAGGCTAAACCTCTCCTCTTGTTTGCTTCTTCCTTAGCCAAACTGCAGCAATGCTATTTGTTCTTCCTATTTTCACTACCCCTGTACATAGCCCAAGAAAAAGTGCCTGGAAGAAATACCACAGAGCAGGGAGGCCTGAGCTCTCTACCCTTGGTGACACAGGTTTACTTTGTATTCTCTGAAGGGCAGCTCTACCTTTTGTAAGATGGACAAAGTAGATCGAGTGTATCATGAGGACAATGTTTTCAGTTAAGGAACAATAAGAGTAGTTCCAACGCCCCACAGCTCAGGACAGCATGTGCAGGCAGCTTTTGGTGATGCTGCTGTGTGGTTGTGAGGTGCAGGCTGAAGTCTTCTGCCCCAGAAAAAAACTGGTATAAGTGGATGTTAGGCTTCAATTCTTTGGATTCTGGCTCTGTTTCTGTAGTGTAAGTGGGCTGGAATGAAATCAGAGAAGCAGAATGATCCCTCCAGAGTGGACAAGCAGCTACAGTGGAGAAAACTAGCTTTGCATACAGGTTTAAGGTCATAGTGCTAACAGAAATATTTACATGCTTTAGCGGTAATAGTGCAAACAGAATTATTAATATACTTCAGCATGTGAAGAGACAATTTCATGCTGCAATGCAGACTCAAGAACTGTTGGTAACAGATATCTGGCTAATTGTCCTTGAAAACTTTTTTATTCTGCTGTGGCTGAATACTCCAATACAGTGAGGTGCTGAGAACCTGTGCTAAGACCCTTCCACTTCCCCTTCAGAAATGCCAGCTTTAGTGAACACACTAGAACATGCCCCAGATTTCTCATACAGCGCTTGAATGCAGTAACAGCAACAGCTACAGCCCTTGGCAATTCTTCTATCTCACAAGCTTCCCTCTGGACACGTGTGGAAGATACACACATATTAGCTCTATGTGCACAGAATGGTACGACTGAGCAAAATGGAAACCACAGGGTCATGTCACCATGGCAGGGAACCTAGACTCAGCCTTCACCACCACCTCAGCCCTGGGCAAACAGCAGCTTTACAGCTTCCAGCTGGCTGAAAACAGGGTGAAGTCCTCTGTCTGGCTGCAAAAATACCACAGGCATTCCCTATGTTACTGACCCAATGCATTTTACTACATTACTTTACTTCAGATCAAGAGAACTTGCAGAGACTGTGAGAAGCTGGAGCAACATGAATATTAATTGGTCATCAGAGCAACAGTCTGTTGGTATCACTGGTGCCTCACAGGGCTGTTTTCTCCTTATTTTAAATGGGCCAATGTATACATCCTGGGAGCAGACACCACTGTTCATGAAGGAACATCTGTACTGCATTGCCCAGCAGTACAAGTGCTGTGGGGCTGGCTGGAAAGCACAAAGCTGTCAAAGGAGATGGTACAATGGACACGTGCAGCCTTGGTACTGATGATGTTTTGCTCAGCTCACTGGGCAGTGGGCAGCCAGACATTCCAGAGAATTATTCCTGCTTTATTTACAGACATCTTTTATGAAAAAGCTGAGAGGACACAGTCAGGCTCAGGGCTATTTTCAGTGTGGTAAGGGAACATGGTCCTGCAAACTTGTGTCAAGCAAAGCATTCCACGAGCTGGATTTGAGCAGCCTGTGTTTGCACTCCCTAGGGCAGGAAGTGTTCTCGGCAGCACTGGGAGCTGTGCTAGCAGTCCTACTTCCACTCACACCAACAGCTCCCTACCTTAATATACTCACTCCAACAGCTGAGTTATGGTGTTGAGGGGGTAGAACAGGCTCACAGCACAAGTGCTCTGCTGACACAGGCCTGGTGGGATCCCCATAGCAGCAAACATTTCTGAAATCGCTGGGTCACAAATGTGTCTCACAAAAAGGAAATTAACTTTGAAGATAATTTTGCAATATACTTCTTATGTTAACGTCTTTTGGGACTTGTAGCACAGGCCAATCTTACATGCACATGCTGTTCTTTATTCAGTAGTGATCAGACAAAGCCTTTGTTAACCCAAGGTGATTTCTACTGAATTTATCTGAGTGCACTGGCACAGAAAAAGGAAAATCTGGTTCACAACCATTCATTTTCAGCAGACCTAGCTGAGAAATGCCTTCCAGCTGTGTGGCTTATCTACCTTGGAAATCTCAATTTCACATGCAAAACTAAGCTGCAGTGAGCTCTGCTCTGAGACAGGAGTTTTGAGGCACTGAAAATAGAAAGACTACGTGATAAAAGATAGAGTTTCTGTAAAAGCTGGGTTTGTACCGAAAAAGAAGTCTTGTTTGGTTCTGTTGGGTTTTTTTAATCGAGCAGGAATGAGAAACACGCAAAACGTTCTGTAGCTTAAAGGCCTGTGAGTGGAGTTGCAGATTAAAATTAAAATTCTCTTGATATTACTTATTCTTTGCAGATCTTACCTCAGGCAAAAGGCTGTGATGAAGAAAAGTTTCACCAGAGTTTGAGCAAAGTATTGTAGCTCAAATTACCATAACACCTTCCATTTTTGCAAGTTCGCTTTTCATTGTGGATTATGCAATCCTATTAGATAGTTTGTACTATCAGACAGTTTGTACAGTAAGGAAAAGTCTGAGGGTCTGGTATAATCAGACCTGTCTCTAGGTCACAACACCCTCAGAAAAATGATCATATCCTTCATTACCTCTGTTTTAATTAGGTCCCTTTAAAAAAAAAAATCTTAAAAATTCAGAAAAGGCTTCTTTTCCAAATTTTGTGTGAAGGCTGACACAGGAGAATTTCTGTGTTAATTGCATAGTAAAGGTTTGACAAATGTGTCTCTGTTAATTCACACAGGTCCTGATGGAGAGAAGACTTGGCCAAAGAAATACCCATTTTGTGGAGGAGTAATCCAATCACCAATAAATTTCCACAAAGATATTCTCCAGTATGATTCCAAACTCTTGCCTTTAGAATTTATAGGGTATAACGTACCCTCCACTGACCAGTTTACATTGATCAATAATGGCCATTCAGGTAAGGGAGCTCACAGACAGCAGGGAATGGCAAAAATTGCAGGAACTGAGTGGTTTTTTACTTCATGGATGGACTACTTTGATTATTAGATGAAATTAAGCTGCTAATCAGAAAAGAAAGCCTTCACATCAGCATATCTACATCTACAGAACAGGCTAAAGAAACCTGGGAATGTACTAAGAACAAATGGATCCCCAGTAAGTCAAATTTTAAATAAAGAAAATGAAAATAATTTCTAGGCATGTCAGAATTAATGCCCAGGGTTTTCTTATTACTCTGGTTGTGGTGCGCCAAAACAGAATCAGACTTTGTGATTCTGCTAAAAAGAGTTTAAATGATAACATATGAGAAGTGGATCTCTTCCTTTCCTCAAAGCAGCTCAGCTGAATTATGTGGGGGTGTGGGGAGAGGAAAAAAAAAGTAGGAGCCCCATTCTGTTCTTTTGACTTGGGAGAGAAACCTCTTTAGTGTAAGGTAAGATAGACAGAGATAGGTAGTGATAAGTAAGAAGGCAGAATAATAATTAGAAATAGTGCACAAACAGGCCATCCCTAAAGTAGCACTAAATCAGTGTCAGTACAGTAAGTAAAGGCAGAGATGATGCTGTCTCATAAAGGTCTCCTATAATGACACAATACACAATACCAGTGAGTCAGTCCCACTATTTTTCATTCCTTCCTAAACCACCTGAAGACACAGAAAAAAGAACAATTATAAAACCCTCCCTCTTTTGTATCCTCCTTTATTGCATATGTATCAAAATAACCTGCATTATAAAATGGCCTCTGCTCTCACATGCTTGGTTATGAGTTGACCAACATGCAAAAATCTCTTTTTTTATCATTCTTTCAGTGAAGTTGACCTGCTCAATTGAACATCATAAGCCTATTCTTCAGTAAGGGCCAACCTCTTGGGACAGATTCCTGGTTTTCCTCTTGATCAATTTCTCCTTTAAAACCAGTTTGCTTTAGACTACAAATGGCTGGAACATCCTTTCCTTGTGAGCCTTCTTTTCCTAAAGTCCTTCTTGGTCCTGAGTGAAAGACTAGATTGTCACAGTTGAATGCACTGGGCTGATGTGACAGGCAATAGGTAGAGAAGGAAATATTGTCATTGTGTACTTTAAGGGTGCCATAGTGCAGAAGGAGCCAAAAGAACAGCACTGAGAGCCTGTTCCTCCCACAACAGTCACACAGGTAAAAGCAAATTCCTTGGAGAACCTAAGTCACTACCACTGTCAGATCTCACTCCTAAAATATGAAGTTTTATTATTTCCCAAAGAAAGCCGAAACAAAAATATAACCATCTCAAGAAAATGGGAATTCATTTCCAAGGTCAGCACCCTCCTAGAAAGCAGTAGAGATCCATCCTACTCTAGAAACCTCACTTAGATACAAATTAATTTACCTCTCAGTAACAAAAAATTAGCCTCTGTTGGACTGATCATTATACCATCTGCTGCTACCTTCTCTTTTAACTATAGGAAACCACTAGAATGCTTAGTATTGTGCTGTCAAGTCATTTCTATATATAATTGATGTTTTTCACCAGCCAGTTCATCCAGACACAATTACCTACTTCAGTTAGACTAAAAACAGTAGAGCTCAAAAAACCCCTCTTCAGTAGGAGCCTAAAAATACATAGGGTCACAGCTGTTACTTCACTATGGTTTTGAGTCTTTTTTTCCCCTGAAAAACATGCCCAGGACAGTCCAGAAACAAACTGTATTAATTCTGGAAAAAAAAATACAAAATTGCAAAGAAATTGATCTGTTCTTGACATAAGCCATTGCTTTATGAAGTACCAAATGCTCCAAGTGAACAACTGAGAAGTTTCTGCTGGGTTGAGAATTACTACTGTAATTTCTACACCAAAAAAAACTCCAAGTCAGCCTGCCTTCCCCACCAGAGAGCCTTAGTGTGCAGAAGGGAGGGTCATGCATTCAAAGGTCTCCCCTCCAGCACGTCAAGAGAGGAAATGCTCATTCTTAAGGCCTGGGATTATCTTGCTGCTCGATATCAGTGTTCTGGGTTTGGGGAGCAGCAAAGAAAGGGAGGAGTTTATTTGGTTTTGTCATGTTCCCCTAAAAGAAGATTAAGAGGCAGCAGAGTTCAATATAAAAGGAGATACAAATTACCACGAGAAATATTAATTTATTAAGCCATTTTCAACCATTATAAGAGGATTGAAAGAAGGCATATGAGCCTAAATTTTGCTTTGACATGTCTCTGAGATAAATTTGCATTCTTCAGAGAGATTTCCTCTAGCAGCAATTGTCACATTCAATTCATGTACTTAGGAAAATAGAACTGGGTATGTTCTAAATGTTCTAAATCCCAATCTACCAAGAAAGGCTTAAAGAAAATGGAAGTGTTTATCTCCTACCACAGACTGAGATGGATTTGATTAAAGAATCTGCTTTTTTCATGCTCCATATATAATAGTCTTAGATGTGTATTTTTATTTGCCCTGTTCTTGAGATCTGTGGTATCATTTGCTCCTATCTGGTTTTGGTCTTACAGTGAAAATGTATCTGTCACCTGCTATGTCCATCAGAAACCTCCCGTTTGAATACACTGCGTCTCAACTTCACCTGCACTGGGGGAACCGAAACAAGTCTGAAGGCTCTGAGCACACCGTCAGTGGGAAGCATTTTGCAGCAGAGGTAAGGCAGGCCAGATCAGATCAGGGAAAGAAGCAAAGAAGGTTGGGCATTGTTTCAAAGTGGGATCTGTCTCTTGGGTAAATGACAGTAAAAGGCTGTGAAGTTCTAAGGTTCTTGACATAACCCAAGTATTTATGATCTGGGGAGATACTAAAAAAATGGGTTGTTCACCACAAAAAAAGATGGATTTGGATATGCTAAGTCAGGGAGCTGGAATTTAGATTCTAAACTCAGAACTGGCACCAGGTCCCTTGAGGTAACTTTTAGCTGCATGACACTGCTGCTCTGTTTACGTTTACTCATCTTCTATACAATGACGAACTAATTCTAATTTCTAAATTATGGATTTGGGAATAGATTTCGATAAGCAGTACAAATCAGACATTTACCTCAAAGTTATTAAAAAAAAATTAGTCAGAATAATTTGCTTGCATAACAGCACTTTAGGAATCCATTTCTTCTCTGGTTATATTTAACACTGGGGTTTGCACTCCAAATATTGGAGTGCTAAGGTGTTATTTTTTCAGAAAAATCTACTAGTACTCCAGTCAAGATGCCCTGAAGCTGAAGTCATGAATCCTCTTTCTCCCCTCATAATGGGGGGGGGGGGGGGGGGAACGGGCTGTGTGTAACTCAGCTACAGCAGGGCTGCGAGTCCCAGGACCTTCTGCCTTTTTCTAAAAAGATATTTTACCACTGCACCCAAAAATTACTGAAGGACCCTTCTGCATTGTCTTATCCTGAGGTGGCTGCACAGTCCTTTTTAACTGTGAAGCATAAATGTGAGCATGACCCAGATGTTATTGTAACAAAGTATCTTGTCCTTTGTAGTTGCATATTGTACATTACAATTCTGAGAAATACCCAGATATAACAGCAGCAATGGACAAAGCAGATGGACTGGCTGTTTTGGCTGTTCTCCTTGAGGTAGAGTGCAGAATTTTTTTTTTCTGTTTGTTTAGAATATGCTTTCAATCATTCAGTTATGAGAGACCTTTAATGTACAAAATTATCTACATTATTTAACAATACAGTGGCCAAATAAAGGTTCTTCCTTTTTCCTTTCCTCTTTCACAAAAAAACCAAAACCAAACCAAACCAAACAAACAAAAACCCAAGAAAAAACCTGGTTAGATTCTAGTAGCACATACCGAACAAGGAGCAAATGTTATGAAAAAAGGAATTCTGAGTATTTCCTCATGTCTTTTAGCGAATTAACTTCAACTATGTTAAATCCATTTTTGCATTCATTTACAAACTAATGATTGGTAGTGTTTATCAAACACAAATTCACAGTGAATTTCAAGCTCATTTACTCAAAGCTGCCTACTGTAGCATGAAACAGTTTGAACACATCAGAGAGGCACAGGCAGGCACAACCCTGCCTTTGACCACTGTATGTAATTAGGATTTAACCACAGCCTTCTCCCTGCTAACTTCTCAGATTCTTTGAATCATAAATTACAGAAAAAGAGTACATTAAGTGACATTTTAGGATGTCAGGACAGCATTCCAATTTTCCTCTCTTAAGTCCCACATACAAAGATAATATTAATCTTAAACAAAAAGAAAAAGAATTAGTAGCTTGTATGTATATAATTCCTCTTTTTCTTGAGGATTAAAACTCTTCAATAAGATAACTGTAAAGATGATTTTTAAATGTGTGGATTTCTGCAGCATAACAAATTGAAACCACAGGTTTCCATGTTTCTATCAAAAAGTAAAATGTTCCTGCTAGCAAACAAAGCTCTCATTAATATTATCCAAACTCATTTCCTAGCACGTCCAAGATTCTGACAGTAATTCTGTGTTAAATTTCAGTTCATTTGGAAGTTGTAGCTGTGAAAAGTGTCAGAGTATTGTATATTACGCTAGGGAATAATACTGGCATTCTGGTTATTTCTAAGCAATGGTGTGACAGCTGCAGCTGGTCTGAAGCTGCACAGATAGATTTGGCTATAACCAAACCCAGCTCGACTAGCCTAGCTCATTGAAGTGTAGAAGTAAACAAGTCCCTGGGTATGATAACCACAGGTTGGATTCGAACTCAAACAGGAGACTCCAGCCAATCCCATTCAATCCTGAATGCAGACATATCATTGGCCAGGGAACTGGGTGGTGCTGAGACTTCAGGTGTTCAAGCACAGGAATTTTGAACCCCCTATAAAAGGAGGGCAGCCATCAATAAATCTTGGATGTTGTCACATGACTTTCAGTGTGTTGTGTTGTGTACCTGTCTCCAAAACTGCAACCCCAATGTAACACAGTGTTGTTTGAAACTCAAATTAGTGAACAATGGAGATCAGGTCTTGGAAATCCTTTCAGAGAGCTGGTGGCTGTTACAGTTAATGTAGGGACACCAGTTTACTATGTCTGGTTGTCAGAGGAGTTGCTAATCACCAGCTCCGAAGAATTCATAGAAAAGGCATTGATTATTAGACTGAAAAGCTGCTGATAGCAGTTGAAGAACATAGTCTTGTGTGATAGATGAGTTATAGCCTTTGGCAGATAGTTGAGTCGTGGCCCTGTGGTACTCAACAGTGTCATTCTTTACCTCCCTGGACTGTGAGGAGCAGCAAATTAAAAATATTTGTGGGTGGAAAAGTGTGGCTTTTACTGGAAACCAGGAGATGATCTGAGAAGCCTGGCAGCTGAGAACTTCTGCCTGCAATGCTCTCATAGGAAAGGGCTTCTCTTCACCTGCATAGCACTTTGGGCAGGCAAGGGCAATAGGGTCAGTGCACACAAAAGGTCTGCACTGCAGTTGTAAAGGCAGCAATACAATAAAGCAGCTCTAATAGCCCTGGAGCAGGAATATTATCATAGCTCTAAGGACAGAGGGAATTTTTTCAGTTATAAAATACTCACACCATTCTAGTACATGAATATCTGAATTCAAGTGGAGGCACTTGCCTTAGGAGAGGCAAGAAGGACAGACCCATATTCAGACTGGTGATTTGCACAGCTGTTGATAATGTGATCATTGCAGATTGGACCCTTCAACCCATCCTATGAAAAGATCTTCAGGCACTTCTGGAATGTGAAATACAAGGGTGAGTGGCTAAGTCAGATTGAGAATGGCTGAGAGTATCAGATGTCACCCTGAGAGGGATTGAACTGGCTGAAGAAACAGTCCAGAGATCCCAGGCAAATCTGTCACAAACTGTGAAACGCTTCCAAATGCAGTGCATTTGGAATGCGTAGGGAGGAGCCTACGGCTACCATGCCCCATATGATTCTGACTGGACCTTATTTCTTTCACGTGGTGTTTTTTAGTTAATATGGCCATAGTTTATCTTGGAGGACTCTGATTTGGTGTCTCAGACAAGATTTGTACATAGGAAACTTTAAAAGCTGTAGTCCTTATTAAACTGGGATCATCTCTACTAAAAGATATTTTTCTTATCCTACTGATATGACACTGGAAACATCCTACTTACCGAAAAGCAAATTCACTTCACTGATACACCACCTGTGTAGTCATGATGCAATATTTAACGTGACACCCCTTTTTTAGATCAGAAGGTCCTGGTCCCTGGTTTCAATATTCAAGAACTGCTTCCTGACAGATTGTATGAGTATTATCGCTATGAAGGATCCCTGACAACTCCTCCCTGCTACCCAAGCGTTCTCTGGACAGTTTTCCGACACCCCGTTAAAATTTCTCAGGAGCAGGCAAGTTCCAATAGAGCACATTTCCCTGACTGGTGTCTGCTAAAGAACAGTAAATATATGTTCTCATTTCCTGGATTTCTCCTATGTTCCTGTAAAATGGAAAGGTGACCATTGCTAAAATCTTTTAAGTGGGAAGAGCAGCACAGAACTGACATAAATCAATATCCCATTCTGTTTGTTGTTAGCATGTTCTCAGTTGACCAGAACAAAATTGGTACACTATCAGCTTGAAAAAATCCCAGTCAAGTGAGATGAATTTTGATTTTCATCATGTACTTACTCCCTGCTCTAAGTTTTTCCATGAGTTATCTGCATATTATTGTTTGGGCTCCATGTCTGAACATTATTCACCAAGTATTTTGGTGCTACTTTGATCCTGATGGATATGGGTGGGTTGGAAAGTTTCTAAAAGCTTGTGTTGTGTTATTTATCCATCACGAATTCCGTAACTTTTCTCCCAACTTACATTTTGTGTGCTCATCTAATGAACTTCTTTTGCTCATAGGTGGCCACTTACCTAGACTATAAACTCACACTACCTTCTGATTTACCTAATTATAGACATGGGGGAAAAATATTATTATCAAAATCTGGGATCAAATTACTGCAAGCTCCTCAATTTGAAAATACGTTCTCACCTTTGTCCTTTCTGTCAGACCATGTCTCTACCAAAATAAAGAGTTCTTTCAAAAAGTAGCCCTTAATACTACTTAGGAGTTAGACTGTGCCAGGAAGAGCATGCTGGAAAAGTCTACCAGGTTTCTTCCCATCCAGTTTTCCTGGCAGATAATCTGATAGTAAGCAGGAGTTTTATCAGGATGTAAACAAAATACAAGTATGGACTTGCAGATGTCACACTGTTTACACATTATTTTGTATTTGCGTTCACAGGCCACATGAGACTTAATTATTATATAATGTATCCCCTCCCCTTTGACTACACTTTTTTTTTTTTTCCAAACACTCCCAGTGATCACACACTGACACTGCTTTCTCTGTATTCTGAGAAATAGAGCTGAACAGGTGCTTCCCTTTATAGTTACTAGCCCTGGAAACAGCCATGTACTGCACAGAGAGTGATGACCCAGAACCCCTGGAAATGATTGATAACTTCAGAAACGTTCAGGAATTCCATGAAAGACTGGTTTTTATCTCCTTCCATGAAGGTGAGTTGTATGAATGCTTCTGTGCAAAGAAATAGTGCACAGTGATCTGTGTTAATGTGAAGAAGTAGAATGGCAGTCTTGCTGCACTGTACCACTACAAAAACACAGCTGTCTTCTTTCCCTGCAGTTCACTTTGTTGCCTTTTCTTCTCATATTTCATCGGTGCATGGGCAACTGTACAAAAATAAGGTATTCCCAGGGTAGGTAGGAATTTTTTTCCACAGTATCAGGCAAACCCTGCAACCCTTCTGATCAAAGGCAATGAGATAAAAGAAGGAAGACACAATTGGCCTTGTCATGCTTGGCAGAAGAATTTGCTCTCACTCTAAATAGCTCCACAGCTGAGCTGTTTCAGACAGTGTAAGTGCTTAAGATGGCATTGTCTCACCAGTGACATTTGCTGGCTCTCAGCAAGGTCAGGCTTGATCTTATGCTGACCACACATTTAAAGGGAGTCACAACTTTGCCTTTCAGGGACACTGTTTTGGGGAAATTACACAGAATCAGAAGAGGTCCTTGAGGAATTCAAACTTGGCAAATAAATATAATTCATAACACTGGATTGTATGATTCAGCATTACAAATAAAAACAAAACAAAACACCACCATTTTATGAGGAAGAACTGATTCAAAAGTTTAACTCTGCAGTGTTACACAATGACAACACATAAGTTTGGTGGGAGGCTTTGCACAAGTCTGCATCTGTGGTGAGAAGCTGATTTGTACCCCACAGAAAGGCCTTTGAGTACATTGTTTGTGCAAAATGTATTGTTCCAACTTTTGTTGTCTTGCCAACAAATACTCTTAAGGATCTGTGAAGCTGGATGTACAATCAAGGCAGATGAATCTAGGCAAGGCACTACACTATTTGAAACTGAGAGTAAAATATTTCTAAAAGGAAAAGCAGACTTCACCAAAAAGATTAGCCAAGCAGTAAATTTCCAAATTAATAAAATGTGTTAGCACATCATTTCAACTTTGCCTGCCATTTTCTTCACTGTTTAGATGAAAGAACAGAAAACACAGGAGCTGTCTGTTTTGGACACTTTCACACAACAGAAACAGTTCCCTGCAGGCACACTGCAGTAGCTGTTCTTGCCATTCCCCTCTGCAGACAGACCCTTTCATAACATATCTCTTCTAATAGAAAGCTATAAAGGAGAAAAGTGAAAATAACACATCAGCCAATATAGATCCTGGGCAAAACATTTCTCTGAAATCAGAGATGATTTAGATTTTTTCACCAAAAGTTGGCTGATCTCTTAAAATGAGAATTACACTGGAAGTTCTCTTGTTGCTAGATTCTAAACATAATACCTAAGAAGATTACAAGTTTACCGAATTATCAACAGTCCTTAACATCTCTGAGATTAATATACAAACTGATACTAGTTGCACAAACAATATATTAAGCAAATGAAAAGATCACTGAATAGTAAAAGAGGAAAAGAACTAGAGTATGCCAGCCTTCTTGTGCTTTTATGGATTGGCCAACCAGAAGAATGCCCCCTGTGGCATTGTTATATGACCACAAAGAGGTTAAAACTTTCTTCTCCAACCTTCAGTCTCAAACACTGGCTGCTGACTAGAGAGGTAGTTGGGTCCAGAATGGCTATTTTAATAATCCTTTTCAAATCTCTGCTCAAGGCAGCTTATGTGCAATGATTTCAACCAGCAGAATGTGCAATACAGCTTCCATGCTTCTGAGACTAAGGTTTCCTCTGCAGTTCTTAAATCCCTACATAAACAGTCTACTATAGCAATGCCACTGCAGAAATGCTTCCTGAAGTACCAGAAGTTCCAGAGTGAGCAGCTCCCTTGTGATTATGACAGGTTTACCACAGAATCCTAGTGATCCAACTTTTAAATTTTCTACCCTCATCCTCTATTTATCAAAATTCACTACCTGTTGGGCTTGGCAAGGGTATGTTGTCAATTCCTAACCACAACTATGAGCCATTGATCTGCTGAGTCCAAGTGGTCAGTCAGAAATGAGAAATGCAGTTTTCCATCTGCTTCTTAAGCTGACCTTTAGCACCTGACTATATTCTCTCTATATTCTCTCCAACCCATGATCCCAGTAACTGAAAATCAGACTCACTTTTCATCCAGGAATCTCCAAACACTTCATAGAAGTAGAGTAAGCATTATTATTTCCATTTATGGGGGAAAATTGACCCAGATGTGACTTTCTCAAACTTATTGCTGTGAACCAAAGCCAAACCAAATAATAACATTTGGTTCTCCCTCTGCTAAGCCACATTATTGGCTCTGACGCAGAGATGACACCATTTTCAATGTATCATTAAAAGCATTTTCAATGTATCTTTAAAGCTGGCATGATTTAGCAGAGTTAAACTACAGTGGTTATTGCCCATCCTGCTGTTCACACCCCAGAACCGGTCTCTATGGCTTTGAAAGGCATTGCTCAGTGCTAGTTTAATAGAAACTCCATTCAGTCTAAGTACATTTAATTACAAAAGCTCATTGACTCTATCAGTGAACCATAGAAAAAATGTTCAACCCATTTCAAAAAGGGTATTCATTGCCCCTGTAATCTCATATTCAACTTACTGCAGTCACAAAGGCTTCCTCACAGGTGCAGCCCCTCACCTTAAAGGACAGGAAAAAAAAAAAAAAAAAAGGAAAAGAAGAAAACAAGCCTGGTCCTGTCAAAGCCCAATGAAGTACACCTGGGTGCCACAAGAGCCCAGCCTGATGCAGTCAGTTGCACCTCAAATAGGAACAGAGCACACCTATTAAGAACAGAAGGAGGGACCATGCAGAGTCAAGGGTTGGGCCAGGCAGCTACTGAAATTTGTAAAAGAAATCCTGTTGTGTACATCTGGGCCCTTTCTAAGTAGGTTTTCAGAGCAACTTTTCTGCCTTATCACTGACAAGCCTGAGAGCTGCCAGCTTCACCTGAGCACAGACACAAGATGGGGCCACTGGGCTGTGTTTTGTATCAAAATTGAAAATGACTGGGGTGTTCAGTCATCCATGTTTTTGATGCCAGTAATGACTATCTAAATTCATGCTCACTATTGATCAGAAGAATCACATTTCAAAAAGCCTCCAATCTTTAAGGATTACACAGCAAAACTCACACATTTTTACAATGTATTTTGTCTATCAGCAATTTATTCCAATAAAATCACCTTCACATGCATGCAACTAGAACTTGCTACGATGTTCAAACCATCCACTGCCCACAAATGAAACAGGAACTCATGTCTAGTTTTGATTAGGGTACCATGCTGAAATAGTATCTTAACTAAATTTTCTAAGAAGATCCTCTCATCAGATAAAAGTGCTCCCTACCTTTCCTCTTCAAATTACAAGCTCTTTTTCTACCGTTATCTCTTTGGTGTTATATTTTTGTGTCTATTTGACACACCTTTACTATAACAAAACTCACCTTTTGTAAAACAGCTCTTCTTCAATTCCATGGATTGCAAGCTTCCTCCATTCAGCTGGACTTCAAATTAATGGGTCAAATGTGGTTGAACTGCATGTTTTACACTTGCATTTTCTCAACAGCTGATTTAATAGGGGAAAATATTTAGATGGAATTCATGAAATCCGTCAGTTTGACTCTGAAAGAGCTCTGATGTTGCTTAGACAGAAACAATCATTTGAGAAAATATAAAGAAACAATGTATAAATTAAGACAATGTAGTTAAGAAAAGGGAGCTCACTTCCAGGATCTTTGTGGAGGCCAAAATAAATAAAAAATACTTCCTTTGCCAAAAAGGTACATTAAGCTCACTAATAAATGTAGCATTATGATAATTCTTAAATTTTTTGTAAACAAGAGATCACTCAGTTCTTCGTACTAATATAATGAATTAATTTTTGCCTGAATGCCTTTAAGCAACGTTCTCAACAGCAAAGAATATAATTCTTCAGCTGTCCACATTCAGTGATGTTTTCTTTGGGAAAACATCCTTGATTGCCTGGGTTTAATTCTTTGGGTTTGCTTATGATGTCTAATTTATTATAGCATAAAAATCATACTCCTGCTATGACCTGCTGTGCCAGTGCCTCCACACTGGCATTGTGACTTCAGCATGTGTTTCATGTCACAGCACTGTGAATTGTGGATCCAGCTGTGGGATTGGGACGTTCCAGGGAATATCTGTGCAAAGTTACTCATTCATAGTCACAAAGTGGTGTGACTAGGCTGTATAAAGGTTGCAGATGCAGAATGCAAACGTTATGACAGAGACTCACCTTCTCTGCTCAAGGCAATGTTATTAACAGTTGTGCATGTTTTCCCTATTTTCCTAGGTTTTCTGGTTTCTGTTGTGATAGCCTGCATTCTCGGAGTTCTCATCATTCTTGCAGTAGCCTTCTGGCTACTGAAGAAGAAAAGGTAAGATGTCTGGCTATCACATCACAAAAAATTCAAATCATATTTTTCCTCTGACACAGAGGAGTGCTTGCATGTCCAAAACTTTGCACATTTTTTTAGTGGTAAGGTTTGATCTTTTACAATACATGATCTCTTCCTACAAAAACTCATTTCTTTTTATAATTATAGACATTATTTCCCCTGTGTAATATCAGGCTGGGTCAACAACAGACCCAGTTTTTCTATTTCTCAAATGCCCTTTGTTCTTTTCTTGCTCTTTTTGCTAACACTGCTGCTCCTAATTGCTTTTTGGACCCTTCCATTTCTTCCTGGAACAGTAAGTGAAACAAGAATGGAATTTTAGGAAAACCTCTCCCAAAGGTCACAATATTTTAGAGGAAGAAATAGGTACTGCCAAAAGATCATTAAGCCTCTGTTTGCCAACAAAGCCAAATCCTGGGAAAAAAATCTAAGATGACAAATTTTCCTACCGCCTGATTCCCTTTGCATTCAGCATTGACCTTGCATATGAAATGTGTTCTCCTGAAATATTTGAAACAATAAGCTACTGTGACATTTGTACCAGTACAGAGAAAAATAATCTCATACATGCATAATGGACAACTTTAAGTAACTAACTGTGCTTTTCCTTCATTAGCATTACAATTATTTAATAAATATGTTTTATTTTAGCTTCAAAAAGGGAGGTGAAGACAACAGAGAAGTCATCTACAAACCAGGCATGTACAAGAAGGAAGAAGACATCTCCAAAATTTAATGCCCTACTCTGTCACAAAAGCCACTTTTCATTCATAACACTGATTTATTTTGGATTGGTGAAACACATCTCTTGTTCTTGGCTAATGATAACCCTCAAGAGAGTTCTAAAAACACATACCACCCAAAAGTTTTCTGTAGCCCTTGTTCTCTTGTTTTCCAGAGAGATATGATCAGTGAATCCCCCTGAGCTGAATTCCTCGCCACATTCTTTTAATGTCTGCTGCTTACTGAGTCTGGGTGTTTTAATTGATTTTACAGCTAATCCTAAATTCCAGTTTTATGGTTTGTTTAGCACAGGTTTTCCCACAAGTATTCAAACCTGAAGGTACTCATCATGCTACAACACTCTTCCCTGCTAAAACAAGGTATTGGTTTTAGCAGCATGAATATAAACAAGATAAAGGGCAAACTGTATTTGACATCAGTATTTGAACTGGGTTGTTCAGCAGATACAGTTTTGAAAAGCATAGGATATGATGCCAGTGTATTCACCAATGGAATTGTAATATTAGAGGAAAAGACAAGTGTAAACACAATGAAAGCCACATGGATTATTAATGGGGTTCAAGCCCAGGAACTCAGTGCTGAGAAAACACTACTGCTAGAGGAATGGCTCACTTTCCAGCTATTAAACAGCCTCACAAATCTGTTAAGGAAGTCAGCCCCTCATTGTCACAGGAATTAGAGAAGAAGACTGTCTTATTATCTGCTCTTATTTATAGTGTGTATATGAATGATGTGAAGATAATGTAGTTGCTGCTGCTTTTTAAGCAAATCCGTTATTTAACCACAAAATCCTGACAGATTTTACAGTATATATTACAGCTGCAGTTACATAGTAGACTTTTTTCTGACTTATCTATCTTAGTAATCTAATTCCTAGAAAGAAATCTAAATTATCTTTTCAAACCTCATAAGTTAGATACTCAGAGTTTCATTATGAATTTTTGTAAGTGAGAAGAATAAACCTGATTCCACTGCACACAAGGTGGAATGTCATTGACTTCAGGAAGAATAGGGTGTATCCAGCCTACCCCCATGCATACAGAATTCCTCTTAAATCTGACATCTACAGTGCAGATCTGAAATGCTTGTACTTCAGTATGCACACAGGAAGTGATAGACCACAGGATTGTACCTAAAATAATTTCAGGTCTGAATGCCGCTAAACACTACTGAACTTTATACTCAGATCCCTTTTAAATTCAATTCCTGCACTACCACGTCTGTGATTTTAAAGAAATAAACTCTTCTCATGTGTGTTTCCTCCTTTCAAGATGGCAGATTCAGACTATTTCAGCATAGAGTGTTTTAGATTCTTCCTCTTCCATTCCCAAGAAAACTGTGTGATGTCAAAAGCAGGCTTTTGAAAGCAAGTAGAAATAACTTATTAATACTAACTGTACATGAAATTTAGGAGCACAATCTTACCGCTGATTACACTGCATATGCATTTTTATCCCACATAAACAATCACAATAAAGATCATCTTGTTGAAATGTTTGAAATTACTTAAAAAGCAGCATTTGTGACCTACAGGGAACATTACTTACTCTTTGAATAAAGGTTTTTAAAGACAAAATGGCATAATAAATTTTTTGCTGTTTCTTTGGTTTCTCTTGTTTCTTCTAGAAAAGTAACATTTTACTGTGTATTTTAATCTTTACCTCAGTTGATTAGAAACATCCATCAATCACTCTGTTTTGCATGTAGCATCCTTGATACCTGTAAAAAGAAGCATAAAAACCTCAGCCAAGCACTACATGTTTACTGTTAGGAAAATCTCAGAGTACTAACAAACATACTAAACATATTACACATTGGGCAGAAAATGTCTCCTTCAGAATTGTTTCCTAAGCAAAAGAGCAAACTGAAGAGGAATTCACACAAATAATTTTCCTGCTACTCCCATTTATAACACTCTCTAATTGCATAGAGGCCTCCTATAAAATCTATGCTGCCTTTGAAAATGCAAGCATATGGGAATTATTGTTTTTCTTTAATATTGTATTATCAGTTTGCACTGCCAATGGTCACTAAGCTGAAAGAATCTAAGACCATATGTTTTCTGGTCTCTGCAGCCACTGTCATTCAATAAACCTATTGAAGGATCACTTTTATTTATATAGTTTTCAGCAGATTTCTTTTGTCATTTTTACATGCACAGTATGTCCAGGAAAAACATCAGGCATGATCAGAAAGACAGATGTAGCTAACATGCTACCATAATAAATTAAATCAAGTTTTAAAAAATCTCAATTCACTTGTTTTTTAAATTGAATGACCCATTTCTGAGATTTCAATAGCAGAAATGAAGGCTAAATAACTTGGGTCAGTGAAGTAGAAGAAAAAGATGCCACAAGGGATGTAAAGCTCTCCTCCTATTTCCTGTGTGTGACAACACCCTCACAGCATGACCATGTAATCTCAGAGTATTTACTTCCTGTCAGCAAATACAAATATCTTCACAGAGGTGCTTTACCGATTGTTCCACTTTCTCATTCAGGCAAGAATTCCTCTTCTCAGGAAGAGGTTATCAGAACAGCAGCTACCAGGTTTTATTTCTCAGTTCAGAAAGGAGAGCTTAGTCCAAGACATCCTATCGTAGTTTATATAACGAAGTTTGAAGTCAACTTGGTAGAACTTCATCAGAACTGGCCAACCAGTCACAAGACTACTCTTCTAGAAGTGTGTGGTGGGATCATGATAAATAACTTATTTTCATACCTTTTCCACTATGAAGAGTGTAAGGTACAACATATCTTGGATAACTAAATATGTTTCAAAATTTGCCAAGGAAATACTGAGTCACAAGAAATTCCTCAGGTATCATCTCTAATGTATGAAAACAAACCCCAAAGGATTACTTTTAATATATACACCTAAAAGTTAATGCTCAACAAAAGCAAATTTTGAAAAAGCATATTAGATATAGAAGCTTCAGGGGACAAAAAACCTTCTGAAATGGCCTCATCTAGTGACTCACACGTGAGAAAAACAGAAAAGTTGCCACTTCTTTTACTTCCTCTCAACACCATACAGTCAAGTTTGGAAACAGCTAAAATAGTGGAAAGAAAACAGTGTAGCTTTGCTATTGCAAAGCTTAATGTGTTGAAATAAAATATTATTTTCACTAATATGTAGCAAGACCAATACACTAATTCTTATCTGAGTTTAAGACCTAGTCCTCATTTTCAAATCTGTTACCCTTAATCAAATACATAAATACATTTTTCTTATTGTCGGAGAAAGCTACAATGGAACTATTAAGATGCCCAGATGTGTGGTACCCATAAGAACATCTGAACTGCACATTTCAAACTGCTGCTTGACAAAAGCCAAGTTAAAAAGTAAAGAAATACTGATATATAAGAAAATAAGATAGCTCAACTAAGTACCAGGAATGTAAGTAATATCCAAAGCTCTTCATATGAGAAGAGATGGCTGGTATCAAAGAGCTGGAGAGCTGAAATGAAAAGGCATAATTTTAAAGAAACCAGAGGTTTTTAAAAAGCATGTATCCTGTAATAATCAGTGTAGTGGCTGCAGCTGTGTGCCCCCATTTTAAGGCATTTCAGTGCACAGGGTCAGCAGACCCAGTAACACAGCAAACAAGAAGGAGAAAATATTATAGCTCATGGCTGGGCAGCTGGATATCCAGAACTGGTCAGCTGCTGGGTGGGAAATTCCCTTGAACTTTCACACTACAAGGAAATCACCAGGTTGTAGCTCTGTGCCTTTTTATAGGGCCTCAATGACCTGCCCTACTTTTCATTTGCCTTCTGTCAAGACATTAAGGAAATGGAACTGGTGAATTCACAAGGCAGATGCCATCAACTGGCTCTGAACAATCAGCACCGCTGGCAAGGCTTTTATATTATTTGCAAGTAATCAAATTTTCTGAAATTCTGAAAGAAAACTATAAATAGTTATTCTTATGCATTGAGTATATTTAGAGAAATCAGTTTATAATTTAATTGTGATGTGAGCTTTTTTTTCAGCCACAAATACAGTGTAGGACATAAGAATTCAACAAGAGACTGAATTTTTTATTATTAGCTTGCAATGAATATTTAAATCTTATTAAGACCTTCACTTTATTTTTTCTTGTTTTTTCCTTCTATTTAAAAGACATTTGTGTTCATCACTAGAAAACATATAGATTGGAACTTAACCTTCCACACAGACTTTTAAAAACAGGCAATATTTATATGTTCTATGTTTCAAAAATGTCAGATAATCAGAAACATTACAAAAAAGTAAAATCTGACACCTTGTTTCAGTTTTGGCCACATATTCAGCAGGAAGTGTTTACAGACAGATTTCAAATTCCCTGTATTTTAGTTAAGCTCAACAAAAGAAGAAGGAGACTATAACACACACACAAAATCTGCCACAATGTCCATCTTTCAGAGTGGATGAAAAACCATGAGTGATTTTCTGGATGGCCCTACAGGGCTGTGCAACCCTTGGTGGGGAGGTATCCAACTGCCAGAACATGCAGGCTGACTCAACCAAAGGATCCAGCACCAGGATATGCTGAAGTCTCCGTTTCTTTACCATGCATGTTTAGGATGTGGCTTGGCTCTTCACAAAATATATAGGAGGGAACAAAGACACTGTGACTTGGAAGCTTCAGGAAACCAAACAGCTCACACAAGCAGTCAGAACCTTTGGTGGTTTTAGATTGCTTGGTTATGGTAAAAGTTCCAGAGGCTCTGCCTATGTTCCAACTCAGAACCATAACCCACTGACTGCACAGCTTTACACAACTTAAGCATTCACTGTTGCTTACCTCAAACTGATAAAGTTGTTCCATAGCAAACCTCACTCACTGCACCTTGTCCAATTGCAAAACACCTTCGACCACAACATGGCAGCTACAGTTTCATAACATAATTTCTTACTGAGAAAAAATTCATGGCCAGCAAGTCAAACCCAGTATTAGGATCTCTCAAAATAAGTAATTTTACTAATAATGAGCATTCCTGTGAATGTAAAGTTCTACTTTGCCATTCTCACAAAAAAGCTGTCCAAGTCATTTTGCAAAAATGGTTTTGGATGCCTCTCCATTTCTGACCAGCTGAACTAGTAGGTGAATTGAAATTCACATAAGCTGCAGATACTTAAAGACCCTCAAACAATTCTGTATTTAAAATGTGTATTTTCGTCACTCTGGTCTCATTGTTACATCAGTAAAACGTGAACAAATATAAAACTGAAAGTTTACGAAAATTTAAAAGAATAGAACTTTAAAATTTTGCACATGCTCATTAATACATTAGTTTGATTCAAACAAAACATCTATATTGCATAGTCTCAGGGGGAAAAAAGCAATAGTTTCAAAAAAAGAACTCAGAAGATCAAATGCTTTCTTTTAAAACATCTAACAACTGTGACTAAAAATATGTAAGACAGTTTCTGATTCCAGAGAAGTGAAATGGCCCCATCTAGTGACACATGAGAAAGTCAGAAAAGTTGCCACTTTTACTTCCCCTCAACACCATACAGTCAAGTTTGGAAACAATAGCAAAAGGAAATGTAAAAATAAACGTGAATGCCAGAACACTTACTATGGAACAAAGAATTGAAAGTCAAGTGTTATACTCAAGGATTATTTTTCTATCAAACTAGGTATCTATGTTCTTTAGTATATTAAAATATTTTTGGAGGTACATACAATATAAATTTAATAGTTACATACTATTGACCCAAGTATCTTCCAAGGAGCACCAAATGCTTTTTAAGCAATGGCAACAATAGCTTACTAAAGAGGGTTCTATCAATTAGTAACACACACAGCTGTCAAAACTTATGAATAAAAATTGAGTCTTTAGATGCATCTCATTTTTCACTGATAAATTCAAATAGCAGCACCTCCTCTTCAATTAATAATCACATCTCATATTTGCACAGGCACCATGATCCTATGAGTTTATGTTCACTGGTTCACTTTACCAGCAGATTGCCTAAAGGCTGCCAGCACAGAACGTTTCTGAGCTGTGCATATATAACTAAATTTTAACTGCTTCTGGACAGATTGTATAAGTCTTATAAAATCTCCCAGGAATTCATCCACTAGAAAAATATAGACAAAAGCAAAATATTTGCTAGGTTTTATATTTTTTTCTCTCTGTGATTTTCTTGAAGGAATATATTGAACAAAACCTTAGTAACCTGTTACTCAACCCGAGATCATGTGCCCTCTGGAGGACTATCAAGGAGGGCTTTTCCTTTCAGAATTGCTACACAAAAAGTGAAAGAGCAAAAGAGGTGGTGCAGACAATTTTCATCAGTTTCCTCTTTTGTTCTTTGCTTTCCATGTGTATTTAATAAATACAAAGAACAGTTTCTTGCTTTGCTAGAAAAAGTTAAGTCTCTAGCAAACCCCACCACTTTAAATTCTTAGGGTGTCTCACCCTAAAAAGTGAGGTGCATTGAAATTATAGCATCAGAGATAAATGAAATACAAACTTTGTTTTAAATTCTCTTTCTTTCCAAAAGGTGGCCCTTCCTATGAAAGAAAGTTCAAGGGTTAACTAATAGAGTTAACCCTATTATTTATGTTTGGTCTTCAATTTGCACCAAAGTATAAAAGTTACTGTTGCCTCTATCAGAGTCGCTAGCCCCCGCAGTGGCAACAGTGTCCTTTTACCGGGAGCAGAAGGATTCGGAGAAACAGGCTGGTCCTCAGTTCGGAGGATCAGGGACAGGAGCAGGGCAAGTCCAGCGTGACTCTTAGCAGAAGGCTTTGACAAACAGCAGAGAGAAACCGGATCTGTAATGAGCTTTTATTCCAGCTTTGGAGGAGGTCTTGTGTCCGTGGAAAAGCGTGCTACAGACCAGTGAGCACACGGCGAGCAGGCTGCTTTTACCTGGGGGGGGGGGGCAAGGGCAGAGACCCAGCCAATAGGTGGGGTGAGGGGAGTGGCCTAGGATGGACAGGCATTCCAGGGGTCAAATCCCTTTTGGGGAGGGGGGTGGCTTTTCCCAAGATATCAAATTTCCTGGGTGGCTCTGCCTTGCATTTTGCAGGGGCTCGGAAGACCCCATATCAGTGTTTGGAGCCTGGGAAGGAGAAGGGGGGGGGAGGGGATGAACTACGGGAAAGTAGAAAGCACAATGCTACACCAAAGAAACAAATTTTGAAATCACCATTCCTAAGTTTTATTATTTAAGACTGCAATAATTTTATTTTCTATTGTCAAAAGTAACTTTTGAGAAATTATGTTGGCACAAGAGAATTGCTGATATTAAATAGAGTGGTTAGCTGTTTATCCAATATGATTCCACACTTAAGCAATCTTCAGTGAATAAGAAATATCATATGACTTACTTCAAAAGTCTGTCATAGGTAAATCAGAATCGTTCCTGGAGCAGCACAGAAAACACTGCTCCAGAGATGAGCACATTTTTCCACACTGATGCTTAATGGCTACCCCCAGTTTGCACAGGAATAAAACACACACGGGAAGAAAGCAGCAGGGAGATCTGCCAGAAAAAAGCCCTTGAATCAAAGAGGGGGCAAAACACCTGAAGAACTGTTACACATATTGCATTTTCCACTAGCATTTGAAATTTCTAAGTATCTCCACGAGGCAAAGAAATCGGTTAGAGTTGCAGAGTAAATACCACGAAACAAATACATGCTAAAGGGTGCATTTCCCATGACAAGAAACTATTTTTAAATTAAAAGAGAAATTTAAACAAGCAATTTCATCTCTGATGTGGACAAGGTGGCTAAAATCAGTTAAATAACTTCATCCATTTAAGCAAACTACATTAATGGTCAAAGACAAAGGACTACTAGCCTAACTACACTGTGTAGGAAAATAGAGAAAAGTAGGAGCAGCTTCTTAAAACAGTTCTGGTAATAGTCCGTTTTCTGCCATAGCTACAGGTCTTGGGATACCTGCCAGGCACCAGAAATTAAACAGCAGGGACCTGAAATGTGTATGCACAAAACTGCACATGAAATAGTATATATGAAAATGAAGGGCCCGCCCAGACATCAGAGCCGGAATGGGCCCCGCTTGGCGAGCCGGGGCTCTGGGCTGGGGCTGCCCTGTCTGACACCCCAGTCACCTGCGCAGAGCAGAGACAGTGCACCCCTGCGCCCAGGGCGCTCTCCTAGCCATGCCGCTTACCATAACCCAGAACTGGGACCTTCCTCAGGAACGCCCCAAGGATAAACAAGTCGTAGCGACCATCACGTGAAGATCCCTGGATTTTGTATCCCCCAGGCACGACGGCACGGCTGCGAGATGCTCATAGACGCAGCCCACACCTGGCATACCCCGTACGGTGGGGTCACCGCCCAGAGGGTGATCGAGGTCCCATGGCACTGGGGGCATTTATGGCGACCGAGGATCGCTGTGGGGAGCCTGGGCCCATGAGGCCGCCCTCCTAGACCACGCTGGTTTCCTGGGAAGCCGTGCCCATACTGTCCACCAGCACCCCGGAGGTGTGGGAGTGGGGTACCCACAGAAGTGTCTGAGAAGAGCCGGGGCAGGCGGGAGATGCCTTCGCCATCTCAGAAAAGCGCATTCAGAGCCGTCCACATCCCCAGCCTCCCCTCGGCATCCGTGCACGGAAAGCTGAGTCGGTGCTTGTCCCCGGGCCCCTGCCCACAAACGGGAGGCCGCCGCCCTCCCTCAGTCCCTGCCCTGGGACTGCTGCCGCCAGCACCGACCCGCAGCCGCTCCCGCCTCACGCTGCGATGAGGGTGCGGACGGCCCAGGGGCCTGCGAGCTGGCGCTGTCCCCTCAGCGGAGCAGGAAGGGGGTCTTCACCACCGATCTCGTTACCAGGACAGGCATGGGGGCTGAGCCGCTGATCTCCTTCAGCGGGACAGGCAGGGCAGTCTCGCCACGCCTACACGGGAGACAAGGAAGGGGAAGGGGTCCAGCCCTTTCTTGGGCAGCAATAGGTTTGTCCCTGCCCTCCCTTCAAGCAGCCGAAGCAGTCTCAGAGTAACGGAGCCCTGTCTGCCTAAATAGTACATGGAACTCAATTAATTAATGAAGACCCGGTTTTAAAGGCCGATCCATCCCCACACTTGGCACAAGGAGCTGCTCAGCCATTTTCTAATTTCAAGTACATCTGCCAATGCCATGCTGGAAAATTACATATAAACGGTATGTAAGACGCATGTGGTTGCCTTTTTCCTATGTTTTATTGGCTCAGAGCACAAGTGTGAGTGTTACAAAGTCACTGGAGTTTGGCTGAAGAAGCTCATAACGTCAGCATTATGACGCCTTTGTAACTTAGGTCGAAGTTACAAGGTACTTGTATAGCTTGAGTTATAAGTTATCAATACAACCTGATATCAATATAACTTGAATCATAGTTTTTTATAGCTATATAACCTGATAGAAATAACTTCCTATACAATGTAGTGGCTAGTATATGGTTAACTAGTTGCTTAATGCTGAACAGACAAAAAAAGAAGAAAAAACTCACCAGGTGGGTAGCTTCAGAGATAGATAAGTGTAGTACTAATGAGAAATTGGCAAATGCAAAGCCAATTAGCCACAAAACAAAGAATTTAGGCCAATTAAGACAAGACAGACCAAGGAACACTCTAAGTGCGCATGCTCTGAAGACAAAGTTGGAAAGTTCAGATGCAAAGAAGACCTTTGAAGCCTTCATCAAAGGCCCCCAATGATCCCCAAATTGGGGAGGTGCAAGCACTGTGCAAAAGAACTAATAACCATGAGCTCATACTATATAAATTAGTTCCAGCGGGTATGTGACGATGTTGTAGTGACACAGTAACGCTAAACAATACTTACTGTATAAATATACCACAGACCTTGACAAGGGTGGGTGAGTTAGGTGAAGATATCCCCTTTACCACCAGCACTGTAATAAACAAATACCTGCTCCTTAGACATTGGTCCATCTGGATTATTTCCAGCCTATCTTTCAGGCATCACTTTTGGTGACCGTGGTAGGACCTCTCTGCCTGGCTGCAAGATCCTTTGGAGTTGGGGACTCCCTTGGCATGCCTCAAGATTTTCCCAGAAGGACTCTGCATTTTACTGGCTCTCTGTGGGGGCAGACAAGGACCGACCTACTGCAAAAATTTAAGGTGTTTGTAATTTGATTTAAAATGTTCTTGGTTTGTTTGCTTAAGAAACTCCGGTGAGATGGGGGAGATGTCCCTCACAGGGCTCAGTATCACAGGAGAATTCCTGAAGTGGATACAAAGGTGTTAGAGTCTCTGAAAACAAGGGTTGGAGCCCCCTAAAGAGATACAAAGGCCCTGGGGTCCCTGAAAGAAGACTTACTGTTGGTTTTGGTCTTGGAATTTTGAGTTTGATTGTTGTATGTGTTGTTTTGTGTATTTTGTATAAAATAAGTGTTTCTTTTCTGTGTACGTGGTAACAACTGTTACTGGCTGCTGTGTATCCACCAAAAGTTTTTGCTGTCTGTGTTGGTGCCTTTACACCTATTACGGTATGAGTGTTTGCCAGAAATTTTTATGGTTTGCTTTGTTAAAGTTTTAACCCATATCCTATCCTGCTTCAATACCCCTTCCTCTTTCATTCCTTCCATTTATAAGATCCTGATTCTTTGTTTCATGTGTGGAATACCATGTTGGTTTGGTGTTCCATGGTTGTGTGACCCTTGGGTGCATATTGAGTGTTTTAACTGTTAAAAAAAAAAAAAAAAGAAAGAGTTTATCACACCTCTGTTATCCATTGTGTGTGTCACGTTGTGCATGGGGGGCTGAGAGCTGACAAAAGTAGGATTTGTATTCTTGCTATAAAGTGCAATCACATACAATTGAGGTTACATTGGAATGAATAGCTCCAGCAGTAAAGAAATAGTAAAAAAGAACCCTTTAGGTTGTGTCTTGTCCCGTTGGAGAGAGTTAGGAGGCATTCCAGCAGGTAATCTAAAGAAAAATTATTTATTAAAATACTGCAACCAACGGTAACCCCTTTACTGATTAAAGAGGGGGGAAAATAGGTTGTGAATGGTATTTTAAATTACAATACTTTGTTGCATGTAATGCTATTTTAAGGAGAGAATCAAAGTAAGGTGTGTTACAGTGATTGGTTGGCAAGGAAAAGCACACAGACAGTTCTAGGTGATCAGAGGCTTTTACTTTTTGAATCTTTGTGCTTTTATAAGGTGCTCCGCAAAACAGGCTGTGATTGGTCAGAGAAGGACTGCGTCTCTTCTTCAGCAAACAACAGGTGACAGAGATTGTTTTGGGAAACTTTCGTGAGAAGGGCAAAGCTCTCTTTAGTGTTTACAAAACAACAAAGACACTGCTATGAAAATGGGAATCTGTTCCCATGGGAAAGAGCCAGCAGTAGCCAGCAGTAAAATCCGAAGCCCCAGAAAATACACAGGGTGACAAAGGTGAGACAATGTATACAGATTTGGTTTTTTGCTCTGAAAAATAAGCTTAAATGGCAGAGGGAATTTGGCATAAATCTGGCTTCACAGGATACTTTTGTGTTAGGATTAGAAAAGGATAACAAGCAGGAGATGAAGAGATGTTGTTCTTCCTGTAATATAGGCCAGAGGTGCTTAAACTTGGCAGATAAGCATGAAAGAGACAGTGTTATAGATGTTCAAGATTTGCAACTGAATATTCAAGGCCAGCTGCACACTCTCCTCCAACCGGCCCCCTCCACCAAGCCCAAGTGGTAGTGAGGATGAGATGGGTGACCCTGGCGAGGGAACAAGTTCAAAGACTCTGATAACAGCACAGACAAGAAGTAAAGAGAAAAAGGTTTTGCCTTTAATAGCCCCTCTAAGGAAAGTAATAGGTCCCACAGGAGAAACAATGCTGGTGAAAATTCCCTTTTCCACTAGTGATTTGAATAGCTGGAGAGAAGAAGTTAAAAATTACAGAGAGAATCCCAAGAAAGTTGCAAAGAAGTTTGAGTTCACTGTAAGGAACCAAAATCCTGATTGGCGTGGCATTGAAAATGAGAGAGCCTGAAAGCAGAGACCTGGAAGCATTAATGGCAGAAGCTTAGCGAGTATATAATAACAGGAACAAGCATAAACAGAAAAAGCTGACCATGACTATAGAGGCTGAGCTGGATCAGAAACAGAATGGGGGGCATGGTCAAGGACAGAGCAAAGGCAGAAGCAAAGGTAGTTGTAGCAGAGAGGGCTCACACCACGTGCAAGAGGGTGTCACTGCAGCTCTAGGTAACAATGAGTGACAGGGATTGAGAGATCTGACCCTAGCAGATCCACTGGTTAAAATGCAGCTAGAGAATGATAAAGAAATAGAATTTTTAATAAATACTGGAGCCACATTTTCAGTTTTAAATCAAGCTTTGGTGCCTACAAGTGAAAAATGTATTAGTCAAGGGAGCCATGGGCCAACCAGAAAATGCATTCCTTTAAAACCACTTGAATACAAAATTGGGGAAAAGATGGAAATACATCAATTCCTATTTTTAGCAAATTCACCTAAATTTTTGTTAAGCAGAGATTTATTCACTGCTTAAGGATGCAGATCAATGATGCCTTCTTCTGTTTGCCACTTGCAGAAAAGGGTCAAAAGATTTTTGCTTTTGAATGGGAAAATCCGAGTACAAGAAAAAAAAAATCAGCTTACTTGGTGTTACCTCAAAGGTTCAAAAACAGTCCCAAGCTTTTTAGAAATCAGTTGGATAAAGAATTAGAGCAAGGGCAATCTCTACCTGGGCAAGACACACTTCTGGAATATATAAATGACTTATTGGTTACTACAAAAACTTATAAAGAGTGCCTTGAGTGGACAATGAGTCTGTTGAACATTTTTCCAAATAAAATGATTATCAATGGTTATCCCATCCGTCCTGGGCCACAAGCCCCATCCAAGCAGGCCATGGACACTTCCAGGGAGTCAGGGGCAGCTGCAGCTTCTTGCACCAAACTGGGCCATGCTCCCACCGCCCTTCCAGGCTACAATTCCAGCCCCACATCCAAACTCACCCCGGCCCTGGGCAGCGCAAAGCCCTTCCCTGGGTCCTCTCCCTGCAGGTCCTTGGCAAGAGTCTCTCTCAGCCAGCAATTGCTGCTCCTCCCTGCTGTGGGGCACCAGCTGCAAGTGGAGTTTTTTCCCTGGGGCCTTGCCCTGAGCCAGGGGCACGACCTTTTCCCTGCAGCTCTGTGGCCACTACCTGGCTTGGGCCGCAGCCCAGCAGAAGGAGCTCAGAGCTCCCCGGGGCCTGCGCCTCCTTCCCAGGGCCAGCACTGGGGCAGCTCCCACCTCATCCACGGGCCAGCAGGGACAGCACCTGAGGAAGCGGCTGCTGCTGGGCCAGGCCAGCTCCAGGCTGGAGACCAGCAAAAGCTTCTTCCTCTCCAGGGGGCTCAGCCACTCACCAGGCTCCCCAGGGAATGCTCACAGCCTCGAGGCTGCCGCAGCTCCAGCAGCCTTGGCACACTGCTCCCAGGGACAGCCAGGCTCTGATTGCCTGAGCTCCACCACCCCTGTGCCTCTCTCCCAGCCCAGGCCCTTCTGCAATTCTCACCCTTTGGCTCAGTCTTTGTGTCCATTCCAGCTGCTGCCAGAGCTGTTGTGCCCCAGGCAGGAGCAGCACAGCCCCAGCGTTCCCCTCTCTGTGACACCACAGCCATGGAAGCGCCAGTCTTCCATGCCTGGAGACGCCAAGAGGCAAGTGTCCACAGCTGCGTCCAGTCAACACAACTGACCGGCCACTGACCAGCCCTGGCCTGCACTCATGTGGATTCCTCTGCATACAGCTCTAAGAAGGTCCCCTTGGCCACCTCCACACTGCCACAGACCAAGGGAATAGATAGACTTCGAGAGCTCTGCCCAGAGCTGACAGGGAAAGAAATTAAAACAACCCCACCAAACACGCAAGAAGAAAACGACCTCACCCCCCCTACAGAGTTTATCTCCCCCCTCCGACCCTTCACCAGAACATACAGCACATAAGACTCAAAGAAACCACAGGACTTATGGAAGGAGCAAAGAAACCCAAGGCCCCCTTTTTGGGCCAAAGCTGTGTGCACAGATCCATGTAAACTGCAATAGTGTCAGAATCACGTCCCGTGATGGGAGAGGCATGGACGATGCTGAGAGAGCTTCTTTTGAGCTAAGAAAGCAGAGAACAAGTAGCACATGTGGAAGGGAGCGAAGAATCACAAGACCCCCTTTTTGAGAAGAAGCTGTGTGCACAGCTCTGTGTAAACTGCAACAATGTCAGAATCACTTCCCATGATGGGAGAGGCATGAACGATGCTGAGCAAGCTTCTTTTGAGCTAAGAAAGCAGAGAACAAGAAGCACTTGTGGATAGGAGCAAAGGAAAAAAAAAAACCACCTTTTTGAGCAAAAGGTGTATGCACAGGTCCGTGTGAACTGCAACCATGTCACAGTCACTTGCCGTGATGGGAGAGGCATGAACGATGGTGAGAAAGCATCTTTTGACCTAAGAATGCAGAAAACAAGTAGTACTTGTGGATTGGAGCAATAAAAAAACCTTGCCCTTTTTGAGGAAGAGCTGTGTGTACAGGTCTGTGTAAATTGCAACCATGTCAGCATCACTTCCCGTGATGGGAGAGGCACGAACGATGCTGAGCAGGCTTCTCTTGAGCTAAGAAAGCAGAGAACAAGTAGCACTTGTGGATATAAGCAAGGAAACAAAACCCCGCCTTTTCCAGCAAAAGCTGCGTGCACAGCTCCATATAAACTGGAACCATGTCAGAATCACTTGCCATGATGGGAGAGGCATGAACGATGCTGAGAAAGCCTCTTTTGAGCTAAGAAAGTAGAGAAAAAGAAGCACATGTGGATTGGAACAAGGAAACAAAACTCTCCTTTTAGAGCAAAATCTGTGAGCACAGCTCAGTGTGAACTGCAACCATGTCAGAATCGCCTCCCATGATGGGAGAGGCATGAATGATGCTGAGCAGTACTCTTTTGAGCTAAGAAAGAAGAGAAGAAGTAGCACTTGTGGATAGAAGCCAGTAAACAAAACCCCCCTTTTTGAGCAAAAGCTGTGTGCACAGCTCCGTGTAAACTGCAACCATGTCAGAATCACTTCCCGTGATGGGAGAGGCATGGACGATGCTGACAGAGCTTCTTTTGACCTAAGAAAGACGAGAAGAAGTAGCACCTGTGGATAGGTGCAAAAGAAACAAAACCCCGCGTTTTGAGCAAAAGTTGTGTGCTCAGCTCTGTGTGAACTGCAACCATGTCACAGTCACTTGCCCTGATGGGAGAGGCATGAACGATGCTGAGAAAGCTTCCTTTGAGCTAAGAAAGCAGAGTACAAGTAGCACTTGTGGATAGAAGCCAGTAAACAAAATCCCCCTTTTTGAGCAAAAGCTCTGTGCACAGCTCCGTGTAAACTGCAACCATGTCACAGTCACTTCCCGTGATGGGAGAGGCATGAACGATGCTGAGCAGGCTTCTTTTGAGCAAAGAAAGCAGAGAAAAAGTAGCACTTGTTGATAGGAGCAAAAAACCAAAACGCCCCTTTTTGAGCAAAATCTGTGCGCACAGCACCGTGTAAACTACAACCATGTCAGAATCGCCTCCCGCGATGGGAGAAGCATGAACGATGCAGATCAAGCTTCTTTTGAGCTAAGAAAGCAGAGAACAAGTAGCACTTGTGGATAGGAGCAAGGAAACAAAACACCCCCTTTTTGAGAAAAAGCTGTGCGCACAGCTCCGTGTGAACTGCAACTATGTCAGAATCACTTCCCGTGATGGGAGAGGCATGAATGATGAAGAAAGACCTTCCTTTCAGCAAAGAAAGACGAGAAAAAGTAGCACTTGTGGATAGCAGCAAAAAAAAAAACCCTCTCTTTTTGAGCAAAAGCTGTGTGCACAGCTCTGTGTAAATTGCAACAGTGTCAGAATCACTTGCCGTGATGGGAGAGGCATGAACGATGCTGAGCAAGCTTCTTTTGAGCTTAGAAAGTAGAGAAAAAGAAGCCCCTGTGGATAGGACCCAGGAGACAAAACTCCCCTTTCGGACCACAAGCTCATTGTGAACTAAACCATATCAGAATCACTAGCCGTGATGGGAGAGGCACGAACGATGCTGAGCAGGCTTGTCTTGAGCTGGGAACAAGTGGCACTTGTGGATAGGAGCCAGGAAACAAAACCGCCCCTTTTGGAGCAAAAGCTGTGTTCACGGCTCCGTGTAAACAGCAACCATGTCAGAATCACTTCCCGTGATGGTAGAGGCATGAACAATGGTGGGAAAGCTTCTTTTAATCTAAGAAAAACGAGGACAAGTAGCACTTGTGTATATGAGCAAAATAAACCAATTCCCCGTTTCTGAGCAAAAGCTTTGTGCAGAGCTCCGTGTAAACTGCAACCATGTCAGAATCACTTCCAGTGATGGGAGAGGCATGACCGATGCTGAGAAAGCTTCTTTCGAGCTAAGAAAGCAGAGAACAAGTAGCACTTGTGGATAGGAGTAAGGAAACAAAACACCCTCTTTTTGAGCAAAATCTGTGCACACGAACTCTTTGTAAACTGCAACCATGTCAGAATCACTTCACGTGATGGGAGAGGCATGAACGATGCTGAGAAAGCCTCTTTTGAGCTAAGAAAGCAGAGAACAAGTACCATCTGTAGATAGGTGCAAAAAACCCCCTCCCCCTCTTTGAGCAAAAGCTCTGTGTACAGCTCCGTGTAAACTGCAACCATATCAAAATCTCTTCCTGTGATAGGAGAGGCATGAACGATGGTAAGAAAGGTTCTTTTAAGCCAAGAAAAACCAGGAGAGGCAGCATTTGTGCATAGGCGCAAAAAAAAAACTATCCCATTTTTAGCAAAAGGAGTGCGCACAGCACCGAGTAAGCTACAGCCATGTCAGAATAACTTCCTGTGATGGGAGAGGCATGAACAATGCTGAGAATGCTTCATTTGAGCTAAGAAAGAAGAGAAGAAAAAGAAATTGTGGATAGGAGTAAGGAAACCAAACTGCAACAATGCCATAATCAATCCACGAGATGGGAGATGAATGCATTATGCTGAGAAAGCTATTTTCAGCGAAGGCAGCAGAGAAAAAATAGCACCTCTGGATCGGAGTAAGGAAAAAAAAACCCTCTTTTGGAGCAAAAGACGTGCGCACAACCTCCGTGTGAACTGCAACCATGTCAGAATCACTTGCCGTGATTGGAGAGGCACGAACGATGCTGAGCAGGCTTCTTTCGAGCTGAGAAAGTTGCTACTAAGTCGAACTTGCACCTAGGGGGCAGGAGGCACAACCCCCATTTTGGAACACAAGCGGTGCGCACAAGCTCCGTGTGAACTACAACCATGTCAAAATCACTTGCCGTGATGGAGAGGCACGAACGATGGTTGCACTGCGACTTATTCGCAGCTTACTTAGCTCGAAAGAAGCCTGCTCAGCATCGTTCGTGCCTCTCCCATCACGGCAGGTGATTCTGACATGGTTGCAGCTAACACGGAGTTGTGCTCCAAAAAAGGGGTGTTTTCTCCTGCCTCCAAGGCACAACTGTGACTTGTTCGCGGCTTTCTCAGCTCAAAAGAAGCCTGCTAAGCATCGTTCGTTCCTCTTCCATCACGGCAAGTGATTCTGACATGGTTGCAGCTCACACGGAGCTTGTGCGTACAGCTTGTGCTCCAAAAAGGGACTTTTGTCTCCTGCCTTCTAAGCAGAAGTGCGACTTCTTCACAGGTTTCTTAGCTCGAAAGAAGCCTGCTGACAAGGAGCTTCTGCTCCAAAAGGCGGTTTATCTCCCCTGCCTCCTAGGCACAGGTGCGACTTAGTAGCAGCTTTCTTAGCTCAAAAGAAGCCTGCTCAGCATCGTTCGTGCCACTCCCATCATGGCAGGTGATTCTAACATGGTTGCAGTTCACACGGAGCTTTTGCCCACAGCTTGTGCTCCTAAAGAGGGCTTTTGCCTCCTGCCGCCTAGGCACAAGTGTGAATTGTTTGCTGCTTTCTCAGCTTGAAAGAAGCCTGCTCAGCATCGTACGTGCCTCTACCATAACGGCAAATGATTCTTACATGATTGCAGTTGACAAGGAGATTCTGCTCCAAAAGGCGGTTTTTCTCCCCTGCCTCCTAGGCACAGGTGCGATTTCCTCGCAGCTTTCTTAGCTCGAAAGAAGCCTGCTCAGCATCGTTCGTACCTCTCCCATCACGGCAAGTGATTCTGACATGGTTGCAGTTGACACGGAGCTTGTGCTCCAAAACGGGGGTTTTGCCTCCTGCCTCCGAGGCACCAGTGCAACTGGCTCGCAGCTTTCTCAGCTCGAAAGAAGCCTGCTCAGCATTGTACGTGCCTCTACCATCATGGCAAGTGATTCTGACATGGTTGCAGTTCACACGGAGCTTGTGCGCACAGCATGTGCTCCTAAAGGGGGATTTTCTCTCCTGCCTCCTACGCAGAAGTGAGACTTGTTCGCAGCTTTCTCAGCTCGAAAGAAGCCTGCTCAGCATTGTACGTGCCTCTCCCATCACGGTAAGGGATTCTGATATGGTTGCAGTTCACACAGAGGTTTTGCGCAAAGCTTGTGTTCCAAATGCGGGATTTTATCTCCTTGCGACTAGGCACAAGTTCAACTTGTTCACAGTTTTCTTAGCTTGAAAGAAGCCTGCTAAGAATAGTTGGTGCCTTTCCCATCACAGCAAGGGATTCTGACATCGTTGCAGCTCCCATGAAACTTGTGCTCCAAAAAAAAAGTGTTTTGTCCTGCGTCCAAGGCACAAGTTCGACTTAGTAGCAGCTTTCTTGGCTCGAAAGAAGGCGGCTCAGCTTCTTTCGTGCCTCTCCCATCACGGCAAGTGATTCTGACATGGTTGCAGTTCACGCGGAGCTTGTGCTCCAAACAGGGGGTTTTGCCTCTTGCCTCCTAGGCACAGGTGCGACTTAGTAGCAGCTTTCTCAGCTCGAAAGAAGCCTGCTCAGCATCGTTCGTGCCTCTCCCATCACGGCAAGTCAATCTGACATGGTTGCAGTTCACACGGATCTTGTGCGCACAGCTTGTCCTCCAAAAGGGAGGTTTTTTCTACAGCCTCCTAGGCGCAAGTGCGAATTTTTGCAGCTTTCTCAGCTCGAAAGAAGCCTGCTCAGCATCGTTCGTGCCTCTCCCATCACGGCAAGTGAATCTGACATGGTTGCAGTTCACACGGAGCTTCTGCTCCAAAAGGCGGTTTTTCTCCCCTGCCTCCTAGGCACAGGTGCGACTTGTTCGCAGCTTTCTAATCTCAAAAGAAGCCTGTTCAGCATCCTTCGTGCCTCTCCCTAGTTATTCTGACATGGTTGCAGATGACACGGAGCTTGTGCTCACAGCATATGCTCCCAAAAACGGGGGTTTTCTCTTCTGCCTCCTTAGGAGCAAGTGAGACTTGTTCGCAGCTTTCTCAGCTCGAAAGAAGCCTGCAAATCATCGTTCGTGTTTCTACCACCATGGCAAGTGAATCTGACATGGTTGCAGTTCACACGGAGCTTGTGCACACAGCTTGTGCTCCAAAAGGGGGGCTCTTGCCTCCTGCCTCCTAGGAAGAATTTCGACTTAGAAGCAGCTTTCTCAGCTCGAAAGAAGCCTGCTCAGCATTGTTCGTGCCTCTCTCATCACGGCAAGTCATTCTGACATGATTGCAGTTCACACGGATATTCTGCACACAGCTTGTGTCCAAAAAAGTGAGTTTTGTCTCCAGCCTCCTAGACAGAAGTGAGACTTGTTCGCAGCTTTCTCAGCTCGAAAGAAGCCTGCTAAGCATCGTTCGTGCCTCTCCCATCATGGCTAATGATTCTGACATGGTTGCAGTTCACACGGAGCTTTTGCGCACACCTTCTGCCACAAAAGGGGGGTTTTGCCTCCTAGGCACAAGTTCGCCTTAGTGGCAGCTTTCTCAGCTTGAAAGAAGCGGGCTCAGCTTCTTTCGTGCCTCTCCCATCACGGCAAGTGATTCTGACATGGTTGCAGTGGACATGGAGCTTGTGCTCCAAAACGGGGGTTTTGTCTCCTGCCCCCTAGGCAGAAGTGCAACTGGCTCGCAGCTTTCTCAGCTCGAAAGAAGCCTGCTCAGCATCGTTCGTGCCTCTCCCATCACGGCAAGTGATTCTGACATGGTTGCAGTTCACACGGAGCTTGTGCACACAGCTTGTGCTCCAAAAGAGGGCTTTTGCCTCCTGCCGCCTAAGGACAAGTGTGAATTGTTTGCTGCTTTCTCAGCTCGAAAGAAGCCTGCTCAGCATCGCACGTGCCTCTACCATCACGGCAAGTGATTCTGACATGATTGCAGTTCACACGGAGCTTCTGCTCGAAAAGGCGGTATTTCTTTCCTGCCTCCTAGGCACAGGTTCGACTTGTTCGCAGCTTTCTTAGCTCGAAAGAAGCTTGCTCAGCATCGTTTGTGCCTTTCCCATCACGGCAAGTGATTCCTACATGGTTGCAGTTCACATGGAGCTTGTGCTCCAAAACGGGGGTTTTGTGTCCTGCCTCCTAAGCACAATAGTGACTTGTTCGCGGCTTTCTCAGCTCGAAAGAATCCTTCTCAGCATCGTTAGTTCGTCTCCCATCACGGCAAGTGATTCTGACATGGTTGCAGTTCACACTGAGCTTTTGCCCACAGCTGGTGCCCCAAAAAGGGTTTTTTGTCTCCTGCCTTTTAGGCAGAAGTGTGATTTGTACGCAGGTTCCTTAGCTCGAAAGAAGCCTTCTCAGCATTGTTCGTGCCTCTCCCGTCACCTCAAGTGATTCTGACATGATTGCAGTTCACATAGAGCTTTTGCCCACAGCTTGTGCTCCAAAAGAAAAGTTTTTCTCCTGCCTCCTAGGCACAAGTTCGACTTAGTAGCAGCTTTCTCAGCTCGAAAGAAGCCTGCTCAGCATCGTTCGTGCCTCTCCCATCACGGCAAGTGATTCTGACATGGTTGGAGTTCACATGGTGCTTGTGCACATAGCTTGTGCTCCAAAACGGGGGTTTTCTCTCCTGCCTCCTAGGCACAAACCTTACTTGTTCGCAGCTTTCTCAGCTTGAAAGAAGCCTGCTCAGCATTGTTTGTGGCTCTCCCATCACGGCAAGTGATTCTGTCATGGTTGCAGTTCACGCGGAGCTTGTGCTCCAAAACGGGGGTTTTATCTACCTCCTCCTAGGCACAAGTGCAACTGACTCGCAGCTTTCTCAGCTCGAAAGAAGCCTACTCAGCATCGTTCGTGCCTCTCCCATCACGGCAAGTGATTCTGTCATGGTTGCAGTTCATGCGGAGCTTGTGCGTAAAGCTTGTTCTCCAAAAACGGGCTTTTGTCTCCTGTCTTCTAAGCAGAAGTGTGACTTCTTCGCAGGTTTCTTAGCTCGAAAGAAGCCTGCTCAGCATCGTTTGTGCTTCTCCCATCACGGCAAGTGAATCTGACATGGTTGCAGTTCACGCGGAGCTTTTGCCCACAGCTTGTGCTCCAAAAGAGGGCTTTTGCCTCCTGCCGCCTAGGAACAAGTGTGAATTGTTTGCTGCTTTCTCAGCTTTAAAGAAGCCTGCTCAGCATCGTACGTGCCTCTACCATCACGGCAAGTGATTCTTACATGATTGCAGTTGACAAGGAGCTTCTGCTCCAAAAGGTGGTTTTTCTCCCCTGCCTCCTAGGCACAGGTGCGACTTAGTAGCAGCGTTCTTAGCTCGAAAGAAGCCTGCTCAGCATCGTTCGTGCCGCTCCCATCATGGCAGGTGATTCTGACATGGTTGCAGTTCACATGGAGCTTGTGCGCACACCTTGTGCTCCAAAAGCAAGGTTTTGTGTCCTGGCTCCTATGCACAATTGCGAATTGTTCACGGCTCTCTCAGCTCGAAAGAAGCCTGCTCAGCATCGTTCGTGCCTCTCCCATCATGGCAAGTGATTCTGACATGGTTGCAGTTCACACGGAGCTTTTGCCCAAAGCTTGTGCTCCAAAAGAGGGCTTTTGCCTCCTGCCGCCTAGGGACAAGTGTGAAATGTTTGCTGCTTTCTCAGCTTGAAAGAAGCCTTTTCAGCATCGTTCGTGCCTCTACCATCACGGCAAGTGAATCTGACATGGTTGCAGTTCACACGGAGCTTCTGCTCCAAATGGTGGTTTTTCTCCCCTGACTCCTAGGCACAGGTGCGACTTTCTCGCAGCTTTCTTAGCTCGAAAGAAGATTGCTCAGCATCTTTCGTGCCTCTCCCATCACGGCAAGTGATTCTGACATGGTTGCAGTTCACACGGAGCTTGTGCTCCAAAACGGGGTTTTTGTCGCCTGCCTCCGAGGCACCATTGCAACTGGCTCGCAGCTTTCTCAGCTCGAAAGAAGCCGGCTTAGCATCGTTTGTGCCTCTACCTGTCGGAACCCAAGACATCCCTTTGGATATCCCGGGCGGTCCGAGACCCCAGGAGGTGGTCTAGATACCCTGGAACAGCGATAAAAACACCAGTGCCTTTGATTTTAGCCCCTGGGAGCGATTGCCAACATTATATGAAGAATTACAAGTCACAGGTGTGTAGTTAGGATATTAAATAACTTAATATTTGTGTATTAATATGAATTTTGGGGATTCACAAAGGGGGCTCAAGGAGACAAGATGGAGGGATTTGGGTGTGTCCCTTGTCTTTCTCCTTCTTCTTCTTGTCCTCCATCTTTGGGTGAGGTGGTGGCAATTTCTTATTGGCTTAGTGTAAAAGTGCACAGTTTAATAAAAGCAGTAGATATTGGTATAGTAGTAAAAACAGTGAGGACATAATAATTAGTATAAAAGATTATGACCGCCCAGGAGCGGAGGAGATAGCCTTCGGCCACAGTGTAGATTTCATCTTTGCCAGCTGAAGGAAAAATATTTAAGAACGTGATAGAATAAAAAACTCTGATAAAACGATCAACGCATCCTGACTCTTTCTTCTGGCACGGGGCTTGGAGAAAAGGAGTTTACCAACAATTCTCGGCAGGCTACCAGCCCAGGATCAGAGATCTGGCGTCCCTGGGTGGGCACATCCAGTGGGCACATCCAGTGGACCCCCACCAGTGGGCAAAAGCTGCGTGGAAAGAACTGCAGCAGAAAACCCAGCCCCAGAAGACATAGAGCCAGAAGTTGAATTTTAGGCGAAGACAACCTGACCTCTGCTGAGCAGCCTCAAATTCGACCTGGACGGAGGGACCTCCAAGGCGCCTGGAGCTTCTTCACCTGAGAGACCGCGGGCCGGTGCTTGGGACGCAGCCAGATCAACTCTGAGAGACCAGCAGAGTCTGACCCCTTAGGATTTTGGTAAGACCGGTTGAGAATACAGAACATGGGGGCCTCCCTATCTCAAGAACAGTTCAATGCCTTATCTGCTCTACAGAGCGTCATGGCAACCCATCCAATAGGAATTACTGAGCAGGAATTGCAAAGTTTATTATTATGGGTAAGGTGTAATTATCCACACGCAGAGTCCCGTCTGTTGTTTGAGCCAGGATTCTGGCAGGAAATCAACAGGCAACTCTACCACGTAGCTACCATGAGGGATGAAATGGCCATGAAACTTTTGGCTCCAGCCAGAGCGATGTTGGAAGCAATATCCCGGAAACACGGGGGAGGAACTGGTCTCGCACAGTTAAGTACAGGAGACGAGACAGCTCCTCAAACTACTCTCCCAGAGGGGGTGGAGTCAGCAACCCGCCATCAGCGGGGGGCAAAAACTTCTCTCTCCCCGGGGGAAGGGGAAAAGCTGTCGCCACTTTTAAGAGACCCTGAGAGCCCGTCACCTGTCCCGGGAAAGCTAAAACTTATGATCCATCCAAGCGAGTTGGAAGACATGGATCTAGCCTTTTTCGAGGCGTGTCTTCCACAGGCACCGACACAGGGAGAGCCGCTGAGGTTGGAGTTGACTCCGTCTCTCCCGCCGAGTTTAGAAAACAGCCCGGAAAAAAAAATCGCTGCTTCAGTCCCTCCTCCCGACATGGATACACAGGCAGAGGGACGGGGGGAGAGGGTGGAAACAGCACCGGGACGGATGGGGGAAGAAGGGCCCCAGGAACAAAAGGAATCGCTTTGCGGCGTGCGCGACACTGTGGGAAGCGGGGGGGCCGCGGGGGAAAATAGCGGCTACCTGAAGGCATCGCGCGCAGCCGCGGTGGTGGCGGTGGAACCGGCGGCGGGAATGCGCCATAGCGCGGCGGAAGCGACTTTGTCGGGCGAGCGCGGGAACGCGGCGGCGGCCAGCCCCGGCGAGGGGGGGGCCAGAACCACCGCGGGGGCAAACGCGGGACGCGACGGGTGCGGGATGATGACGCAAGTCGCAGAAGGCGAAACGGAGCGCAGCCCGAAACAATGCGCAGACGCGATCGGGGCGCGAGCTTCCGCGCAGTGGACACCGCGCATGCCGGAAACAGGCGCAGAATGGCAGGAAGTAGGCGGGGCCGATCGCAAACACGACCAAAGCGGCATGGCTCACAGCCGCAGGGCGGAGGGAGGCGTTTCCCCCGATGCGGCGGGGGCCGGGCAACCCGGGACGGGGCGAGGCCATGGCCGCGGGGCGGAAGGGGGCGTTCCATCAGGCGTGGCCGCGGCACGGCAACCCGAGGTGGGGCGGGGCCAAGGCGTTCCTCTCCACACCCCCGTGATGACACAAGCGGGAACGGGGGGTGGTCAGGGCGGAGGCTTCCCCCAAGGCTCCGCCCGCCCACAGCAGCCCACGGACAGCCTGCCTACACCCCCCCGCGCTGAAGGGGGATGGGCGGATGTTAGCCCAGAACCCAGGAATACCCAGCGAGCCCAGCAGGCTCAAGCTGAGGAAAAACACCTTTTGCAAATGTTAAATCAGATAATTAAAAATATACCAAGCACACAGATCCCTGGGATGGAAGAGGACTTGCCACAATTAGGTGCGGCATGCACAGCGCCACGTCTGGCCACAGAGACAACAACACCACCGAGTAGCCGAGGTGCAACCCTGCCACAGTACTTTCCAGTTTCTTACAAAAGGAAAGTTGGCTCAAAAATTCCAGTTCCAGCTCCAGTGCAGCAACAACATTACAGTCAACAACAGGCTGAATTCCAGCCAACCCCCGAAGCTCACAGAGCCTCAGAGAGTCCTGTTGAGGAACAACAACAGGATGATATCATTCATATCACAGCATCCGAAGGCATTTCAGTTCTGACGATTCCAAAGCCAGAAGCTGCAGGTTCCCCAAATCAGGAACAAACAATTTTAATACCCAAGGATGACATGAAGCAGCTTGTTTTGCAGTATATAGGCAAAGTGCTGGAATCACATCCAGAATTGTGGGCCCAACTGCCTCAGTTCTTTGGTACAATGCCAAGTGAACAAGCCATTCCTTCAACAACTACAGGCGTGCCTTCTTCGTTTGGACAAACGCTGCCTGCTGGGTTTCCATCATTGCAGGATTTATATGCTGCACCAGGGTCACAAGTTGCTATGCCTCATCCAGGACAGGGAAGAATGCAAAGGGTGTCACTCTCCCTTGGAGGAGGAGCGTCACCACCACGGCAAGGCGTGGGAGCACCACAAATGCCGACGGATCTTATGAGAGGAGAGATGGGAGTGTGGCATCCCACACAGCAAGCTACTCCACTCTACAGACCGGTGGCGATTCCTGCAGGCCCATCAAGCCAAGAAACAGAGATGCCCACAACCACAGATTGGGCGGAGATCAAAAAGAAAGCCTTGAGGGAAAAGGACTTTGCGATGACTGGCACAAGAGGTTTTGCAATGCCAGTGAATTATGATGCACAAGGACAAAATCCAAGGTGGGAACGATTAGACCATGAAGTGATCAAAGATTTAATGAAAGCAATTAGGGACAATGGACTGGAATCTCCTTATTTCAAACAGCTTTTAAAGGGGACATTTAACATATATGATTTAACACCGTACAATCTCAGGTCCATTGCCTCTATGATCCTTACAGATGCGTAGGTCCTAATGTGGGATGCGCGGTGGAGGAGAGCCCTTGAAGAGCTGAGGACCAGATATCAAGGAGGTCCGAATGCAGGCTTCACAGTAGCACAGATGGCAGGCGATCCTCCAAATGATGACCCAGCTCGACAAGCGAGAGATATACCGCGAGATGTGCTGAGGGACATCAAAGAGGCAGCCCGAAAAGCGATCATACAGATTCCGCCAGCAGGAGTGCCCGACTCAATTTATACTGACATCAAGCAAGGACTTAATGAGCCATTCGCCTCATTCATCGATCTCCTGTCACAGGCTGTAGATAGACAGGTGACCGATGAAAGGGCCAAACCACATTTGCTGCGAAGTCTTGCATATGCAAATGCTAATGCAGAATGCAAGCGAGTCATCAGTGCCTTGCCAGGCCAACCCTCTCTGTCGGAGATGGTGGAGGCGTGCAGCAAAGTGGGGACTCCTCAACATGTGGCATCTATTTGGGGAGAACAGTTTGAGAAGATTCTCAAAGCGCAGAGTGACAATCTAAAGGAAACACTCACAGCTTTGCTGAAGAGCAGTTCCTCAGGCTCAAAGTCACGGAAATACGCGGAAGGACAATGTTATAAATGCGGTCAACACGGGCACTTGAAGAGGAACTGTCCGCAGCACACAAAAACGGAAAAACCTCTAGAGGTCTGCCCAAGATGCCGAAGAGGCAGACACCTAGCACGCGAGTGTCGAGCACAGACGGATGTAGATGGAAGGCCTCTACCTCTGTCGGGAAACCTGAAGCAGAGCGCGGACCGCCATCGCGCCACGACACAAGTAGTGGCGATGGCGCAGCAGCAGGCGCCAGTGGAACAGTCATTGGCGAACGTCAGTCAGATCCCCTCAGCAGGGCAATCTGCAGGATGCCCAGCGACCCGGAGCTGCTGCCACCAGGAGCACAATGCAATTTGGCAGCTTCCAAAGTAATATGTTTTTTAGATGAGAACCATGCAGTGATACCCACGGGTGTCACTGGAGCGTCCCGGAAGAGACAGGATTTTTTGATTATCGGTAAAGACAGGAGCAGCATCCTAGGACTTATTGTTTACCCCACAATTGTCTCAGCAGACCGCAATGAAGAGTTGACGGTGCTGGCCAAGCCCCTTCGATCACCACTTGTCATCGCAGAAAACACCCCGATAGCGAAAGCAATCACATTGCCAGTTCACACAGCGGAACAGGTCATGCCAGTGTTCAATGTACAGAACTTCCCCGCAAGTGAACACATGGAAGTTCACGCCTCTTGGGTGAAACACCTCAGTTGAGATAGGCCAATCATCACATGCCAATTGACCTGTGGTGACAAGTCGATCGTCGTCGAAGGAATGCTTGACACGGGGGCGGACGTTACCGTCCTTTCATACGTCTTCTGGCCCCGAGAGTGGAAGTTGATTGCACTGCTGGGTTCTCTCTCAGGCATAGGAGGAAGTTCTGTATGCCTGCAGAGTGAGAATGCAATCGTCGTCTCAGGACCAGGAGGAAAAACAGCCATCATCCGTCCATTCATCGTACAGAAGCCCATCACAGTTTGGGGCAGAGATCTGCTAGCACAGTGGGGAATGAAGTTGGAAGTGGATTTTTAGTAGGGGTCACTGCGGCACTCACCACTTTGAAACTGACTTGGCGAACAGACAAGCCTGTCTGGGTGGATCAGTGGCCCCTCCCAAAGAAGAAGCTGAGTGCCTTGAAAAACATAGTCAAGGAGCAATTACAGAAAGGTCATATCAAGCCGACGAACAGTCCCTGGAATTCTCCGGTGTTTGTCATCCGCAAGAAAGCCTCAGGTGCATGGAGGTTGCTTCACGATCTCCGAAAGATCAACGAGGTCATCGAAGAGATGGGACCACTCCAATTGGGCCTTCCTTCTCTTTCAATGATCCCGAGAGACTGGCCGCTTGTGGTCATTGATCTCAAGGATTGCTTCTTTAACATCTCGCTCCATCCAGATGATGCACCTCGATTTGCTTTTTCCATTCCAAGTATCAACCGGCAGGAGCCCTTGCAAAGATACCATTGGGTGGTCCTTCCACAGGGCCTCAAAAACTCACCAACCATCTGCCAATGGTATGTGGCTCGAGCTTTGGCACCAGCGCGAAAGAAACATCCAAAAGCAGTCATCATTCATGGATCATCAAATCATGGATGATTTGCTCATCGCAGCAGCAACCCAACAGGAGTTGCAAAAGGCTCAAGAATGTGTCATCAAAGAAGTGGAAAAAGCAGGATTGGAAATCAGTGTTTCTAAGATACAAGAGGTTGCACCATGGAAATACCTTGGGTGGAAGATCATGGATCAAACAATAAGACCACAGAAGATTCAGGTCAGCTCGAATGTCAGCAACCTACAAGATCTACATCAGCTTTTAGGAGAGATCAACTTCCTGAGACTGATCTTGGGGATCACGAATGACGACCTTGCATCATTATTCAACCTCTTGAGAGGGGACAGGAATATCACGTCTCCGAGAACTCTCACGCCACAGGCACAGAGAGACCTTGACAGAATCGCAAGGATCATTCAGACAAGACAGGCACACCGTTTTGTGACTTCACTGCCTTTTTACCTAGCAGTGTTGGGGAAGAATATACAATTACACGGCTTGATTTTCCAGTGGGACGCATCTCAGTCTCAGAGAGACCCGCTCTTAATCATAGAGTGGATTTTTTTATCTTACAGGTCGCCAAAGACGATCCTGACGAACTTGGAAATGTCAGCGCAGTTAATCATGAAAGCAAGAGCGCGTCTATTGACCATGACAGGCAGGGAGTTCGCAGCCATTTACCTACCCTTGAAAAAAGATTATTTCGATTGGGCGTTGCAAAAATCAGAGGACTTGCAACTTGCATTGTTAGGTTACCCAGGTATCTGTACGATCCATTTCCCAAGCCATAGATTACTAAAGGCAAAGATAAGTTTTAGAGAGAGGCCAAAGATAAGTGAGGAGCCGTTGGATGCGATAACAGTGTTTACCGACGGTTCGGGAAAAACACACAAGTCAGTGGTCACCTGGCAAAACCAGCAACCGGAAAATGGGAGTCGGACATACAGATAGTGCAAGGATCACCACAAATTGTAGAGCTAGCAGCAGTGGTCAGAGCCTTCACGCTGTTCCAACAACCCTTCAATTTAGTCACAGATTCAGCATACGTTGCAAGTGTGATCAAAAGACTGGAGGGATCACTTTTGCGGGAGACGGATAATGATCAGTTGTATTCCTACCTGATGTGCGTGAAAACACTAATAAGAGACAGAAAGCACAAATATTTTATCACACATATTCGAGCACACACTTCTCTGCCAGGATTTCTGGCAGAGGGGAACGCCCAGGCAGACAGACTCACCATGCCGATCTCACAGACATTACCAGATATTTTCGAGCAAGCGAGGTTGAACCATGCATTCTTCCATCAGAATGCACAAGCATTGATGCAAACTTTTCATCTAACCAAAACTCAAGCAAGGGAAATCGTTAATGCTTGCCCCGATTGTCAGTTAGTGCAGCCACCCGCATCCACGGGAGCAGTCAATCCGAGAGGACTGCAAAGTCTCCAGTTATGGCAGACGGATGTCACCAAATATCCATCTTTTGGGAAGTACAAGCACATACATGTATCCGTGGACACGTTCTCGGGTGCAGTCTTTGCATCGCTGCACACAGGGGAAACTGCACAACACGCTTGCAGACACTTCCTACAGGCGTTCGCATCATTAGGTGTACCTCAGGAGATCAAAACCGATAACGGTCCTACTTATGTAGGGAAGGCGCTTGACAAATTCTTAAAAAAGTGGGGTGTCAGGCACACCTTTGGTATCCCACACTCTCCAACAGGCCAGGCGATCATAGAAAGAACACATCATACCTTGAAAACCCTCTTGGATAAACAGAAGAGGGGGGAACCAGAGGCAACACCACAGATGCGGTTGAACAAGGCATTATATGTCTTGAATTTTCTGAATGGCTCGTTTTCAGAGCCAACTCCGCCGATCATCAGACATTTTACTAATAGTACACAGGCAAAACTAAAGGAGAATCCTTTAGTCTTGATCAGGAATCTGGAATCGGGACAAATAGAAGGTCCTTTCCAATTAATAACTTGGGGCAAGGGATATGCTTGTGTTTCTACAGGGCGAGGACCGAAGTGGGTGTCGGCGAGACACGTGAAGCCCTATCAAGTCCAGACACAAGCAGATACCGACCAAATCCAGACACGAACCGATACAGATCGAGTCCAGGTGCAAGCAGACGCTGATCGGGCCCAAATACAAACAGATACGGGCCCCAAGAACAAAGACGAGTGCACGCAGACGTGACCAAGCGAGAAAACAGAAAGACTGTGTAAAAACACCAAAGACTTGGGGGTTTTCTTTGGGATTTGAGTGTGGTTGTACTTCAAAGATTCCCACGGGGGGGGCGAGCATGAAGTACGCGCAGATGTTACACGTGTGCCTCATTCTCTCTCTGATTGCCTTAAACAAGGCAGCAGACTTGCCCATGATCCAACCTAAAGAGAACGTGTGGGAAACTTTGGCCAATGCAGCAGGTCTAGATACTATCTGCTTGATACACTCCAGACCAGGAAAGCCATTTTCAACATGCTAGGTAGGTCTGCCGGTGCAGGAATGGCCAATTCCAGAAAACATCACTGCAACTATTGCAAAGGCCATTTCAAATCCTGTAGATGAGTGGTATATATGGACGCAGTTCCTCCCTGTGGCTCCATTTGAACCTCAGGAATTGGAAATTCTTGGTTCACTGGAGATGACATATTGTATTATATTTAATCACTCGAAAATCACACAGGGGGAACAAAACACATTAGATGTAACCCCAAAGCATCTCATCTACAGGAATGCATCATATTGGTGCAATTACACCAAGGTGTCCGAGAAACCATCCCACCAAGCTCCAGCGCAATTGCCACGGGGAATCTTTTTCATTTGTGGGGACAGAATTTGGCCTGCTATCCCTGCGAATGTCAAAGGAGGTCCATGCAGCATTGGGAGACTCTCATTGCTAACACCGAACATAACATCGTTAAGAGAACAAAAGCAGAGGGAAAAAAGATCAATCAAACAATATGATCCGAGTTGTGATGATAACGTTCACACTTGGACCAAGGCCCAGAGAATTGCGGCTGCAATTTTCTCGCCACAGCATCGGCAGCGGCCTTGACTCAATTAGACCAAATGGGGTGCTGGTTGAGCAAATATGCCCGTGTCACTTCTCTTGCACTGAGCGACATGTTAACCGACGTCGACAGTGTGAGACGGGCAACTCTTCAAAACAGGGCGGCGGTCGACTATCTGTGTTGACCCATGGGCACGGATGTGACGAATTCGAGGGGATGTGTTGTATGAACCTATCGGATCATTCAAAATCGATCCATGAGGACATAAGGCAATTGCGGGAAGGTATGGCCAAGCTGGGAGAAGTTACGGGATCTTGGCTGGACGGTGTTCTTGATTTTTTCAACCTTTCTCCATTGTGGAGAGAATTTTCGAAGACAATATTTTATATTTTTATAGGGTTTATAATAGGACTTGTAATTCTTCTGCTCCTTGTGCCATGCATCCTCCAATGCATGCGCCAATCCATAAGCAAGGCTGCAAAAGAAGTCTTTTTAGTTCAAAGAGAAGAAGGAGATGTCGGAACCCAAGACATCCCTTTGGATATCCTGGGCGGTCCGAGACCCCAGGAGGGGGTCCAGATACCCTGGAACAGCGATAAAAACACCAGTGCCTTTGATTTTAGCCCCTGGGAGCGATTGCCAACATTATATGAAGAATTACAAGTCACAGGTGTGTAGTTAGGATATTAAATAACTTATTTTTGTGTATTAATATGGATTTTGGGGATTCACAAAGGAGGCTCAAGGAGACAAGATGGAGGGATTTGGGTGTGTCCCTTGTCTTTCTCCTTCTTCTTCTTGTCCTCCATCTTTGGGTGAGGTGGTGGCATTTTCTTATTGGTTTGTGTAAAGTGCACAGTTTAATAAAAGCAGTAGATATTGGTATAGTAGTGAAAACAATGGGACATAATAATTAGTATAAAAGATTACGACCGCCCAGGAGCGGAGGAGATAGCCTTCGGCTGCGGTGTAGGTGACATCTTTGCCGGCTGAAGGAAAAATATTTAAGAACACGAAAGAATAAAAAACTCTGATAAAACGATCAACGCATCCTGACTCTTTCTTCTGGCACGGGGCTTGAAGAAAAGGAGTTTACCAAAAATTCTCGGCAGGCTACTAGCCCAGGATCCGAGACTACCATCACGGCAAGTGATTCTGACATGGTTGCAGTTCACACGGAGCTTGTGCTCCAAATGGGGGGTTTTGGCTCCTATCGCCGAGGCAAAAGTTCGTCGTAGTAGCCGCTTTCTCAGCTCGAAAGAAGCCTGCTCAGCATCGTTCGTGCCTCTCCCATCACGGCAAGTGATTCTGACATGGTTGCAGTTCACACGGAGCTTGTGCGCACAGCATGTGCTCTTAAAGGGGGGGTTTCTCTCCTGCCTCCTAGGCAGAAGTGAGACTTCTTCACAGCTTTCTCAGCTCGAAAGAAGCCTGCTCAGCATCGTTCGTGCCTCTCCCATCACGGCAAGTGATTCTGACATGATTGCAGTTAACACGGAGCTTTTGCCCAAAGCTTGTGCTCCAAAAAAAGGCTTTTGCCTCCTGCCGCCTAGGCACAAGTGTGAATTGTTTGCTGCTTTCTCAGCTTGAAAGAAGTCTGCTCAGCATCGTTCGTGCCTCTTCCATCATGGCAAGTGAATCTGACATGGTTGCAGTTCACACAGAGCTTCTCCTCCAAATGGCGGGTTTTCTCCCCTGCCTCCTAGGCATAGGTGCGACTTGTTCGCAGTTTTCTAAGCTCAAAAGAAGCCTGTTCAGCATTGTTCGTGCCTCTCGAAAGTTATTCTGACATGGTTGCAGTTGACACGGAGCTTGTGCGCACAGCATGTGCTCCAAAAAAGGGGGGTTTTTTGTCCTGCCTGCTAGGAAAAAGTGAGACTTGTTCGCAGCTTTCTCAGCTCGAAAGAAGCCTGCTAATCATCATTCGTTCCTCTCCCATCACGGCAAATGATTCTGACATGGTTGCAGTTCACACGGAGCTTGTGCACACAGCTTTTACTCCAAAAGGGGGGTTTTGAATCCTCTCTCCTAGGGACAAGTTCGACTTGTTCGCAGCTTTCTCAGCTTGAAAGAAGCCTGCTCAGCATTGTACGTGCCTCTCCCATCACGGCAAGTGATTCTGACATGGTTGCAGTTCACACGGAGCTTTTGCGCACAGCTTGTGCTCCAAAAGAAGCATTTTGCCTCCTGCCTCCTAGGCACAAGTTCGACTTAGTAGTAGCTTTCTCAGCTCGAAACAAGCCTGCTCAGCTTCGTTCGTGCCTCTTCCATCACGGCAAGTGATTCTGACATGGTTACAGTTGACACGGAGCTTGTGCTCCAAAACGGGGCTTTTGTCTCCTGCCTTCTAAGCAGAAGTGCGACTTCTTCGCAGGTTTCTTAGCTCGAAAGAAGCCTGCTCAGCATCGTTCGTGCCTCTCCCTCACGGCAAGTGATTCTGACATGGTTGCAGTTCACACGGAGCTTTTGCTCACAGCTTGTACTCCAAAAGAGGGCTCTTGCCTCCTGCCGCCTAGGGACAAGTGTGAATTGTTTGCTGCTTTCTCAGCTTGAAAGAAGCCTTTTCAGCATTGTACGTGCCTCTACCATCAGGAAGAGTGATTCTGACATGATTGCAGTTCACACGGAGCTTCTCCTCCAAATGGCGGTTTTTCTCCCCTGCCTCCTAGGCACAGGTGCGACTTCCTCGCAGCTTTCTTAGCTTGAAAGAAGACTGCTCAGCATCGTTCGTGCCTCTCCCATCACGGCAAGTGATTCCTACATGGTTGCAGTTCACAGGGAGCTTGTGCTCCAAAACAGAGGTTTTGTCGCCTGCCTCCAAGGCACCAGTGCAACTGGCTCGCAGATTTCTCAGCTCGAAAGAAGCCTGCTCAGCATCGTTCCTACCTCTACCATCACGGCAAGTGATTCTGACATGGTTGCAGTTCACACAGAGCTTGTGCGCAAAGCTTGTGTTCCAAATGCGGGATTTTGTCTCCTTGCGCCTAGGCACAAGTTCGACTTGTTCACAGTTTTCCTAGCTTGAAAGAAGCCTGCTAAGAATAGTTGGTGCCGTTCCCATCACGGCAAGGGATTCTGACATCGTTGCAGCTCACAGGGCGCTTGCGCTCCAAAACAGGGTTGTTTTGTCCTGCCTTCAAGGCACAAGTGCAACTTGTTCGCAGCTTTCTCAGCTCGAAAGGAGGCGGCTCACCTTCTTTCCTGCCTCTCCAATGACGGCAAGTGATTCGGACATGGTTGCAGTTGCACGGAGCTTGTGCTCTAAAACAGGGGTTTTGTTTCTTGCCTCCTATGAAGAAGTGCAACGGACCCGAAGCCTTCTCAGCGCGAAAGAATCCTGCTCAGCATCTTACGTGCCTGTCCCATCACGGCAAGTGATTCTGACATGGTTGCAATTCACACGCAGCTTGTGCTCCAAGCAGGGAGTTTTTCCTCCTGTCTCCTAGGCACAAGTTCGACTTGTTCGCAGCTTTCTCAGCTCGAAAGAAGCCTGCTCAGCATCGTTCGTGCCTCTCCCATCACGGCAATTGAATCTGACATTGTTGCAGTTCACACGGATCATGTGCACGCACCTTGCGCACCAAAAGGGGGGTTTTGTCTTCCAGCTCTTAGGCACAAGTTCCACTTAGTAGCAGCTTTCTCCACTCGAAAGAATCCTGCTCAGCATCGTACGTGCCTCTCCCATCACGGCAAATGATTCTGACATGGTTGCAATTCACACGCAGCTTGTGTTCCAAGCAGCGAGTTTTTCCTCCTGTCTCTTAGGCACAAGTTTGACTTGTTCGCAGCTTTCTCAGCTCGAAAGAAGCCTGCTCAGCATCGTTCGTGCCTCTCCCATTACGGAAAGTGAATCTGACATAGTTGCAGTTCACACGGAGCTTGTGCACAAAACATGTGCTCCAAAAGCAAAGTTTTGCCTCCTGCCTCCTAGGCACAAGTTCGCCTTAGTAGCAGCTTTCTCAGCTCGAAAGAAGCCTGCTCAGCATCGTTCGTGCCTCTCCCATCACGGCAAGTGAATCTGACATGGTTGCAGTTCACACAGAGCTTGTGCTCCAAAAGAAAAGTTTTGCCTCCTGCCTCCTAGGCACAAGTTCGACTTAGTAGCAGCTTTCTCAGCTCGAAGGAAGCCTGCTCAGCATCGTTCGTGCCTCTCCCATCACGGCAAGTGATTCTGACATGGTTGCAGTTCACACGGAGCTTTTGCTCACAGCTTGTACTCCAAAAGAGGGCTTTTGCCTCCTGCCGCCTAAGACAAGTGTGAATTGTTTGCTGCTTTCTCAGCTTGAAAGAAGCCTTTTCAGCATTGTACGTGCCTCTACCATCACTGGGAGTGATTCTGACATGATTGCAGTTCACATGGAGCTTCTCCTCCAAATGGCGGTTTTTCTCCCCTGCCTCCTAGGCACAGGTGCGACTTCCTCGCAGCTTTCTCAGCTCGAAAAAAGCCTGCTCAGCATCGTTCGTGCCTCTCCCATCACGGCAAGTGAATCTGACAGGTTGCAGTTCACACAGAGCTTGTGCACAATACATGTGCTCCAAAAGAAAAGTTTTGCCTCCCGCCTCCTAGGCACAAGTTCGACTTGTTCGCAGCTTTCTCAGCTCGAAGGAAGCCTGCTCAGCATCGTTCGTGCCTCTCCCATCACGGCAAGTGATTCTGACATGGTTGCAGTTCACACGGAGCTTTTGCTCACAGCTTGTACTCCAAAAGAGGGCTTTTGCCTCCTGCCGCCTAAAGACAAGTGTGAATTGTTTGCTGCTTTCTCAGCTTGAAAGAAGCCTTTTCAGCATTGTACGTGCCTCTACCATCACTGGGAGTGATTCTGACATGATTGCAGTTCACGCGGAGCTTCTCCTCCAAATGGCGGTTTTTCTCCCCTGCCTCCTAGGCACAGGTGCGACTTCCTCGCAGCTTCTTAGCTCGAAAGAAGATTGCTCAGCATCGTTCGTGCCTCTCCCATCACGGCAAGTGATTCCTACATGGTTGCAGTTCACACGGAGCTTGTGCTCCAAAACGGGGGTTTTGTCGCCTGCCTCCGAGGCACCAGTGCAACTGGCTCGCAGCTTTCTCAGCTCGAAAGAAGCCTGCTCAGCATCGTTCGTGCCTCTCCCACCACGGCAAGTGATTCTGACATGGTTGCAGTTCACACGGAGCTTGTGCTCCAAATGGGGGGTTTTGGCTCCTGCCTCCTAGGCCCAAGTTCGACACAGTAGCAGCTTTCTCAGCTCGAAAGAAGCCTGCTCAGCCTTGTTGCTGCTTCTCCCACCACGGCAAGTGATTCTGACATGGTTGCAGTTCACACAGAGCTTGTGCGCACAGCTTGTGCTCCAAAAGGGGGGTTTCTCTCCTACCTCTAAGCAGAAGTGAGACTTGTTCGCAGCTTTCTCAAGCTCGAAAAAAGCCTGCTCAGCATCGTTCGTGCCTCCCATTACGGCCAGGGATTCTGACATGGTTGCAGTTCACACGGAGCTTTTGCTCCAAACAGGGGGTTTTGCCTCCTGCCTCCTAGGAAAACAGGTGCGACTAAGTAGCAGCTTTCTCAGCTCGAAGAAGCCTGCTCAGCTTTTTCGGCCTCTCCCATCACGGCAAGTGATTCTGACGTGGTTGCAGTTCACACAGAGGTTGTGCGCCCAGCTTGTGCTCCAAAAAAAGCATTTTGCCTCCTACCTCCTAGGCGCAAGTGCGACTTAGTAGCTGCTTTCTCAGCTCGAAAGAAGCCTGCTCAGCATCGTTCGTGCCTCTTCCATCACGGCAAGTGAATCTGATATGGTTTCAATTCACACAGAGCTTGTGCGCAAAGCTTGTGTTCCAAGTGCGGGATTTTGTCTCCTTGCGCCTAGGCACAAGTTCGACTTGTTCACAGATTTCCTAGCTTGAAAGAAGCCTGCTAAGAATAGTTGGTGCCTTTCCCATCATGACAAGGGATTCGACATCGTTGCAGCTCACAGGGAGCTTGTGCTCCAAAAAAGGGTTGTTTGTCCTGCCTTCAAGGCACAAGTGCGACTTGTCCGCAGCTTTCTCAGTCGAAAGGAGCCGGCTCACCTGCTTTCGTGCCGCTCCCATCACGGCCAGTGATTCTGACATGGTTGCAGTTGATACGGAGCTTGTGCTCTAAAACAGGGGTTTTGTCTCTTGCCTCCTAGAAAGAAGTGCAACGCACCCGAAGCCTTCTCAGCGCGAAAGAATCCTGCTCAGCATCTTACGTGCCTGTCCCATCACGGCAAGTGATTCTGACATGGTTGCAATTCACACGCAGCTTGTGCTCCAAGCAAGGAATTTTTCCTCCTGTCTCCTAGGCACAAGTTCGACTTGTTCGCAGCTTTCTCAGCTCGAAAGAAGCCTGCTCAGCATCGTTCGTGCCTCTCCCATCACGGCAAGTGAATCTGACATAGTTGCAGTTCACACGGAGCTTGTGCACCAAACATGTGCTCCAAAAGAAAAGTTTTGCCTCCTGCCTCCTAGGCACAAGTTCGACTTGTTCGCAGCTTTCTCAGCTCGAAAGAAGCCTGCTCAGCATCGTTCGTGCCTCTCCCATAACGGGAAGTGAATCTGACATGGTTGCAGTGCACACAGAGCTTCTGCGCACAGCTTGTGCTCCAAAAGAAAAGTTTTGTCTCCTGCCTCCTAGGCACAAGTTCGACTTAGTCGCAGCTTTCTCAGCTCGAAAAAAGCCTGCTCAGCATTGTACGTGCCTCTCCCATCACGGCAAGTGAATCTGACATGGTGGTCAGTTGACAGGGAGCTTGTGCTCCAAAACGGGGCTTTTGTCTCCTGCCTTCTAAGCAGAAGTGCGACTTCTTCGCAGTTTTGTAGCTCGAAAGAAGCTGCTCAGCATCGTTCGTGCCTCTCCATCACGGCAAGTGATTCTGACATGATTGCAGTTCACACGGAGCTTCTGCTCCAAATGGCGGTTTTTCTCCCTGCCTAGGCACAGGTGCGACTTCCTCGCAGCTTTCTTAGCTCGAAAGAAGAGTGCTCAGCATCGTTCGTGCCTCTCCCATCACGCCAAGTGAATCTGACATGGTTGCAGTTCACACAGAGCTTGCATACACAGCTTGTGCTCCAAAAGAAAAGTTTTGTCTCCTGCCTCCTAGGCACAAGTTCCACTTAGTAGCAGCTTCTCAGCTCGAAAGAAGCCTGCTCAGCATCGTTCGTGCCTCTCCCATCACGGCATGGGAATCTGACATGGTTGCAGTTCACACGGAGCTTTTGCGCACGGCTTGTACTCCAAAAGAGGGCTTTTGCCTCCTGCCGCCTAAGGACACGTGTGAATTGTTTGCTGCTTTCTCAGCTTGAAAGAAGCCATTTCAGCATTGTACGTGCCTCTACCATCACGGAGAGTGATTCTGACATGATTCCAGTTCACACGGAGCTTCTCCTCCAAATGGCGGTTTTTCTCCCCTGCCTCCTAGGCACAGGTGCGACTCCTCGCAGCTTTCTTAGCTCGAAAGAAGACTGCTCAGCATCGTTCGTACCTCTCCCATCACGGCAAGTGATTCCTACATGGTTGCAGTTGACACGGAGCTTGTGCTCCAGACAGGGGGTTTTGCCTCCTGCCTCCTAGGCGCAGGTGCGACTAAGTAGCAGCTTTCTCAGCTCGAAAGAAGCCTGCTCAGCTTCTTTCATGCCTCTCCCATCACGGCAAGTGATTCTGACATGGTACAGTTCACACAGAGCTTGTGCGCACAACATGTGCTCCTCAAGGGGGGTTTCTCTCTTGCCTCCTGTGCAGAAGTGAGACTTGTTCGCAGCTTTCTCAGCTCGAAAAAAGCCTGCTCAGCATCGTTCGTGCCTCTACCATCACGGCAAGTGATTATGACATGGTTGCAGTTCACACAGAGCTTGTGCGCAAAGCTTGTGTTCCAAATGCGGGATTTTGTCTCCTTGCGCCTAGGCACAAGTTCGACTTGTTCACAGTTTTCCTAGCTTGAAAGAAGCCTGCTAAGAATAGTTGGTGCCTTTCCCATCACGGCAAGGGATTCTGACATCGTTGCAGCTCACAGGGAGCTTGTGCTCCAAAAAAGGGTTGTTTTGTCTTGCCTTCAAGGAACAAGTGCGACTTGTCCGCAGCTTTCTCAGCTCAAAAGGAGCCGGCTCACCTGCTTTCGTGCCGCTCCCATCACGGCAAGTGATTCTGACATGGTTGCAGTTGATACGGAGCTTGTGCTCTAAAACAGGGGTTTTGTCTCTTGCCTCCTAGAAAGAAGTGCAACGCACCCGAAGCCTTCTCAGCGCGAAAGAATCCTGCTCAGCATCTTACGTGCCTCTCCCATCACGGCAAGTGATTCTGACATGGTTGCAATTCACACGCAGCTTGTGCTCCAAGCAAGGAGTTTTCCTCCTGCCTCCTAGGCACAAGTTCAACTTAGTAGCTGCTTTCTCAGCTCGAAAAAAGCCACTGCCTCAGCATTGTACGTGCCTCTCCCATCACGGCAAGTGAATCTGACATGGTGGTCAGTTGACTGGGAGCTTGTGCTCCAAAACGGGGCTTTTGTCTCCTGCCTTCTAAGCAGAAGTGCGACTTTTCGCAGGTTTTGTAGCTCGAAAGAAGCCTGCTCAGCATCGTTCGTGCCTCTCCCATCACGGCAAGTGATTCTGACATGATTGAAGTTCACACGGAGCTTCTGCTCCAAACGGCGGTTTTTCTCCCCTGCCTCCTAGGCACAGGTGCGACTTCCTCGCAGCTTTCTTAACTCGAAAGAAGATGCTCAGCGTCGTTCGTGCCTCTCCCATCTCGGCAAGTGATTCCTACATGGTTGCAGTTCACACAGAGCTTGTGCTCCAAAACGGGCGTTTTGTCGCCTGCCTCTGAGGCACCAGTGCAACTGGCTCGCAGCTTTCTCAGCTCAAAAGAAGCCTGCTCAGCATCGTTCGTACCTCTACCATCACGGCAAGTGATTCTGACATGGTTGCAGTTGACACGGAGCTTGTGCTCCAAACATGGGGTTTTGCCTCCTGCCTCCTAGGCACAGGTGCGACTAAGTAGCAGCTTCTCAGCTCGAAAGAAGCCTGCTCAGCTTCTTTCATGCCTCTCCCATCACGGCAAGTGATTCTGACATGGTTGCAGTTCACACAGAGCTTGTGCGCACAACATGTGCCCTAAAGGGGGGTTTCTCTCCTCTCCTAAGCAGAAGTGAGACTTGTTCGCAGCTTTCTCAGCTCGAAAGAAGCCTGCTCAGCATCGTTCGTGCCTCTCCCATTACGGCCAGGGATTCTGACATGGTTGCAGTTCACACGGAGCTTTTGCTCCAAACAGGGGGTTTTGCCTCCTGCCTCCTAGGCACAGGTGCGACTAAGTAGCAGCTTTCTCAGCTCGAAAAAAGTATGCTCAGCATCGTTCGTGCCTCTCCCATCTCGGCAAGTGATTCTGACATGGTTGCAGTTCACGCGGAGCTTGTGCGCACAGCTTGTGCTCCTAAAGAAAAGTTTTGTCTCCTGCCTCCTAGGCACAGGTGCGACTAAGTAGCAGCTTTCTCAGCTCGAAAGAAGCCTGCTAATCATCGTTCGTGCCTCTCCCATCACTGCAAGTGATTCTGACATGGTTGCAGTTCACACGGAGCTTTTGCTCACAGCTTGTACTCCAAAAGAGGGCTTTTGCCTCCTGCCACCTAAGGACAAGTGTGAATTGTTTGCTGCTTTCTCAGCTTGAAAGAAGCCTTTTCAGCATTGTACGTGCCTCTACCATCACTGGGAGTGATTCTGACATGATTGCAGTTCACACGGAGCTTCTCCTCCAAATGGCGGTTTTTCTCCCCTGCCTCCTAGGCACAGGTGCGACTTCCTCGCAGCTTTCTTAGCTCGAAAGAAGATTGCTCAGCATCGTTCGTACCTCTCCCATCACGGCAAGTGATTCTGACATTGTTGCAGTTGACACGGAGCTTGTGCTCCAAACATGGGGTTTTGTCGCTGCCTCCGAGGCACCAGTGCAACTGGCTCGCAGCTTTCTCAGCTCGAAAGAAGCCTGCTCAGCATCGTTCGTGCCTCTTCCATCACGGCAAGTGAATCTGACATGGTTGCAGTTCACACGGAGCTTGTGCGCACAGCATGTGCTCCTAAAGGGGGGGTTTCTCTCCTGCCTCCTAAGCAGAAGTGAGACTTGTTCGCAGCTTTCTGAGCTCGAAAGAAGCCTGCTCAGCATAGTTCGTGCCTCTCCCATCACGGCAAGTGATTCTGACATGGTTGCAGTTCACATGGAGCTAGTACGCAGAGCATGAGCTCCAAAGGAAAAGTTTTTTGTCTGGCTCCTAGGCACAAGTTCCACTTAGTAGCAGCTTTCTCAGCTCGAAAAAAGCCTGCTCAGCTTCTTTCATGCCTCTCCCAACATGGCAAGTGATTCTGACATGGTTGCAGTTCACACAGAGGTTGTGCGCCCAGCTTGTGCTCCAAAAGAAGCATTTTGCCTCCTACCTCCTAGGCACAAGTGCGACTTAGTAGCTGTATTCTCAGCTCGAAAGAAGCCTGCTCAGCATCGTTCGTGCCTCTTCCATCACGGCAAGTGAATCTGACATGGTTGCAGTTGACACAGAGCTTGTGCTCTAAAACAGGGGTTTTGTCTCTTGCCTCCTTGAAAGAAGTGCAACGGACCCGAAGCCTTCTCAGCGCGAAAGAATCCTGCTCAGCATCTTACGTGCCTCTCCCATCACGGCAAGTCAATCTGACATGGTTGCAGTTCACACGGGGCTTGTGCACACAGCCTGTGCTCCAAAAGAAAAGTTTTGTCTCCTGCCTTCTAGTCATAAGTTCCACTTAGTAGCAGCTTTCTCAGCTCAAAAGAAGCCTGCTCAGCATCGTTCGTGCCTCTCCCATCACGGCAAGTGATTCTGACATGGTTGCAGTTCACACGGAGCTTTTGCTCACAGCTTGTACTCCAAAAGAGGGCTTTTGCCTCCTGCCGCCTAAAGACAAGTGTGAATTGTTTGCTGCTTTCTCAGCTTGAAAGAAGCCTTTTCAGCATTGTACGTGCCTCTACCATCACTGGGAGTGATTCTGACATGATTGCAGTTCACACGGAGCTTCTCCTCCAAATGGCGGTTTTTCTCCCCTGCCTCCTAGGCACAGGTGCGACTTCCTCGCAGCTTTCTTAGCTTGAAAGAAGACTGCTCAGCATCGTTCGTGCCTCTCCCATCACGGCAAGTGATTCCTACATGGTTGCAGTTCACAGGGAGCTTGTGCTCCAAAACAGAGGTTTTGTCGCCTGCCTCCAAGGCACCAGTGCAACTGGCTCGCAGATTTCTCAGCTCGAAAGAAGCCTGCTCAGCATCGTTCGTACCTCTACCATCACGGCAAGTGATTCTGACATGGTTGCAGTTCACACAGAGCTTGTGCGCAAAGCTTGTGTTCCAAATGCGGGATTTTGTCTCCTTGCGCCTAGGCACAAGTTCGACTTGTTCACAGTTTTCCTAGCTTGAAAGAAGCCTGCTAAGAATAGTTGGTGCCGTTCCCATCACGGCAAGGGATTCTGACATCGTTGCAGCTCACAGGGCGCTTGCGCTCCAAAACAGGGTTGTTTTTTCCTGCCTTCAAGGCACAAGTGCAACTTGTTCGCAGCTTTCTCAGCTCGAAAGGAGGCGGCTCACCTTCTTTCCTGCCTCTCCAATGACGGCAAGTGATTCGGACATGGTTGCAGTTGACACGGAGCTTGTGCTCTAAAACAGGGGTTTTGTTTCTTGCCTCCTATGAAGAAGTGCAACGGACCCGAAGCCTTCTCAGCACGAAAGAATCCTGCTCAGCATCGTACGTGCCTGTCCCATCACGGCAAGTGATTCTGACATGGTTGCAATTCACACGCAGCTTGTGCTCCAAGCAGGGAGTTTTTCCTCCTGTCTCCTAGGCACAAGTTCGACTTGTTCGCAGCTTTCTCAGCTCGAAAGAAGCCTGCTCAGCATCGTTCGTGCCTCTCCCATCATGGCAAGTGAATCAGACATAGTTGCAGTTCACACGGATCTTGTGCGCACAGCTTGTGCTCCAAAGAAAAGTTTTGTCTCCTGCCTCCTAGGCACAAGTTCCACTTAGTAGCAGCTTTCTCCACTCGAAAGAATCCTGCTCAGCATCGTACGTGCCTCTCCCATCACGGCAAATGATTCTGACATGGTTGCAATTCACACGCAGCTTGTGTTCCAAGCAGCGAGTTTTTCCTCCTGTCTCTTAGGCACAAGTTTGACTTGTTCGCAGCTTTCTCAGCTCGAAAGAAGCCTGCTCAGCATCGTTCGTGCCTCTCCCATTACGGAAAGTGAATCTGACATAGTTGCAGTTCACACGGAGCTTGTGCACAAAACATGTGCTCCAAAAGCAAAGTTTTGCCTCCTGCCTCCTAGGCACAAGTTCGCCTTAGTAGCTGCTTTCTCAGCTCGAAAGAAGCCTGCTCAGCATCGTTCGTGCCTCTCCCATCACGGCAAGTGAATCTGACATGGTTGCAGTTCACACAGAGCTTGTGCACAATACATGTGCTCCAAAAGAAAAGTTTTGCCTCCCGCCTCCTAGGCACAAGTTCGACTTGTTCGCAGCTTTCTCAGCTCGAAGGAAGCCTGCTCAGCATCGTTCGTGCCTCTCCCATCACGGCAAGTGATTCTGACATGGTTGCAGTTCACACGGAGCTTTTGCTCACAGCTTGTACTCCAAAAGAGGGCTTTTGCCTCCTGCCGCCTAAAGACAAGTGTGAATTGTTTGCTGCTTTCTCAGCTTGAAAGAAGCCTTTTCAGCATTGTACGTGCCTCTACCATCACTGGGAGTGATTCTGACATGATTGCAGTTCACGCGGAGCTTCTCCTCCAAATGGCGGTTTTCTCCCCTGCCTCCTAGGCACAGGTGCGACTTCATCGCAGCTTTCTCAGCTCGAAAAAAGCCTGCTCAGCATCGTTCATGCCTCTCCCATCACGGCAAGTGAATCTGACATGGTTGCAGTTCACACAGAGCTTGTGCACAATACATGTGCTCCAAAAGAAAAGTTTTGCCTCCCGCCTCCTAGGCACAAGTTCGACTTGTTCGCAGCTTTCTCAGCTCGAAGGAAGCCTGCTCAGCATCGTTCGTGCCTCTCCCATCACGGCAAGTGATTCTGACATGGTTGCAGTTCACACGGAGCTTTTGCTCACAGCTTGTACTCCAAAAGAGGGCTTTTGCCTCCTGCCGCCTAAAGACAAGTGTGAATTGTTTGCTGCTTTCTCAGCTTGAAAGAAGCCTTTTCAGCATTGTACGTGCCTCTACCATCACTGGGAGTGATTCTGACATGATTGCAGTTCACACGGAGCTTCTCCTCCAAATGGCGGTTTTTCTCCCCTGCCTCCTAGGCACAGGTGCGACTTCCTCGCAGCTTTCTTAGCTCGAAAGAAGATTGCTCAGCATCGTTCGTGCCTCTCCCATCACGGCAAGTGATTCCTACATGGTTGCAGTTCACACGGAGCTTGTGCTCCAAAACGGGGGTTTTGTCGCCTGCCTCCTAGGCACCAGTGCAACTGGCTCGCAGCTTTCTCAGCTCGAAAGAAGCCTGCTCAGCATCGTTCATACCTCTACCATCACGGCAAGTGATTCTGACATGGTTGCAGTTCACACGGAGCTTGTGCTCCAAACATGGGGTTTTGCCTCCTGCCTCCTAGGCACAGGTGCGACTAAGTAGCAGCTTTCTCAGCTCGAAAGAAGCCTGCTCAGCTTCTTTCATGCCTCTCCCATCACGGCAAGTGATTCTGACATGGTTGCAGTTCACACAGAGCTTGTGCGCACAACATGTGCTCCTAAAGGGGGGGTTTCTCTCCTACCTCCTAAGCAGAAGTGAGACTTGTTCGCAGCTTTCTCAGCTCGAAAAAAGCCTGCTCAGCATCGTTCGTGCCTCTCCCATTACGGCCAGGGATTCTGACATGGTTGCAGTTCACACGGAGCTTTTGCTCCAAACAGGGGGTTTTGCCTCCTGCCTCCTAGGAACAGGTGCGACTAAGTAGCAGCTTTCTCAGCTCGAAAGAAGCCTGCTCAGCTTCTTTCGGCCTCTCCCATCACGGCAAGTGATTCTGACGTGGTTGCAGTTCACACAGAGGTTGTGCGCCCAGCTTGTGCTCCAAAAAAAGCATTTTGCCTCCTACCTCCTAGGCGCAAGTGCGACTTAGTAGCTGCTTTCTCAGCTCGAAAGAAGCCTGCTCAGCATCGTTCGTGCCTCTTCCATCACGGCAAGTGAATCTGATATGGTTTCAATTCACACAGAGCTTGTGCGCAAAGCTTGTGTTCCAAGTGCGGGATTTTGTCTCCTTGCGCCTAGGCACAAGTTCGAATTGTTCACAGTTTTCCTAGCTTGAAAGAAGCCTGCTAAGAATAGTTGGTGCCTTTCCCATCATGACAAGGGATTCTGACATCGTTGCAGCTCACAGGGAGCTTGTGCTCCAAAAAAGGGTTGTTTTGTCCTGCCTTCAAGGCACAAGTGCGACTTGTCCGCAGCTTTCTCAGCTCGAAAGGAGCCGGCTCACCTGCTTTCGTGCCGCTCCCATCACGGCCAGTGATTCTGACATGGTTGCAGTTGATACGGAGCTTGTGCTCTAAAACAGGGGTTTTGTCTCTTGCCTCCTAGAAAGAAGTGCAACGCACCCGAAGCCTTCTCAGCGCGAAAGAATCCTGCTCAGCATCTTACGTGCCTCTCCCATCACGGCAAGTGATTCTGACATGGTTGCAATTCACACGCAGCTTGTGCTCCAAGCAAGGAATTTTTCCTCCTGTCTCCTAGGCACAAGTTCGACTTGTTCGCAGCTTTCTCAGCTCGAAAGAAGCCTGCTCAGCATCGTTCGTGCCTCTCCCATCACGGCAAGTGAATCTGACATAGTTGCAGTTCACACGGAGCTTGTGCACCAAACATGTGCTCCAAAAGAAAAGTTTTGCCTCCTGCCTCCTAGGCACAAGTTCGACTTGTTCGCAGCTTTCTCAGCTCGAAAGAAGCCTGCTCAGCATCGTTCGTGCCTCTCCCATAACGGGAAGTGAATCTGACATGGTTGCAGTGCACACAGAGCTTCTGCGCACAGCTTGTGCTCCAAAAGAAAAGTTTTGTCTCCTGCCTCCTAGGCACAAGTTCGACTTGTTCGCAGCTTTCTCAGCTCGAAAAAAGCTTGCTCAGCATTGTACGTGCCTCTCCCATCACGGCAAGTGAATCTGACATGGTGGTCAGTTGACAGGGAGCTTGTGCTCCAAAACGGGGCTTTTGTCTCCTGCCTTCTAAGCAGAAGTGCGACTTCTTCGCAGGTTTTGTAGCTCGAAAGAAGCCTGCTCAGCATCGTTCGTGCCTCTCCCATCACGGCAAGTGATTCTGACATGATTGCAGTTCACACGGAGCTTCTGCTCCAAATGGCGGTTTTTCTCCCCTGCCTCCTAGGCACAGGTGCGACTTCCTCGCAGCTTTCTTAGCTCGAAAGAAGATTGCTCAGCATCGTTCGTGCCTCTCCCATCACGCCAAGTGAATCTGACATGGTTGCAGTTCACACAGAGCTTGCATACACAGCTTGTGCTCCAAAAGAAAAGTTTTGTCTCCTGCCTCCTAGGCACAAGTTCCACTTAGTAGCAGCTTTCTCAGCTCGAAAGAAGCCTGCTCAGCATCGTTCGTGCCTCTCCCATCACGGCAAGTGATTCTGACATGGTTGCAGTTCACACGGAGCTTTTGCTCACAGCTTGTACTCCAAAAGAGGGCTTTTGCCTCCTGCCGCCTAAGGACAAGTGTGAATTGTTTGCTGCTTTCTCAGCTTGAAAGAAGCCTTTTCAGCATTGTACGTGCCTCTACCATCACGGAGAGTGATTCTGACATGATTCCAGTTCACACGGAGCTTCTCCTCCAAATGGCGGTTTTTCTCCCCTGCCTCCTAGGCACAGGTGCGACTTCCTCGCAGCTTTCTTAGCTCGAAAGAAGACTGCTCAGCATCGTTCGTACCTCTCCCATCACGGCAAGTGATTCCTACATGGTTGCAGTTGACACGGAGCTTGTGCTCCAGACAGGGGGTTTTGCCTCCTGCCTCCTAGGCGCAGGTGCGACTAAGTAGCAGCTTTCTCAGCTCGAAAGAAGCCTGCTCAGCTTCTTTCATGCCTCTCCCATCACGGCAAGTGATTCTGACATGGTACAGTTCACACAGAGCTTGTGCGCACAACATGTGCTCCTCAAGGGGGGTTTCTCTCTTGCCTCCTGTGCAGAAGTGAGACTTGTTCGCAGCTTTCTCAGCTCGAAAAAAGCCTGCTCAGCATCGTTCGTGCCTCTACCATCACGGCAAGTGATTATGACATGGTTGCAGTTCACACAGAGCTTGTGCGCAAAGCTTGTGTTCCAAATGCGGGATTTTGTCTCCTTGCGCCTAGGCACAAGTTCGACTTGTTCACAGTTTTCCTAGCTTGAAAGAAGCCTGCTAAGAATAGTTGGTGCCTTTCCCATCACGGCAAGGGATTCTGACATCGTTGCAGCTCACAGGGAGCTTGTGCTCCAAAAAAGGGTTGTTTTGTCTTGCCTTCAAGGCACAAGTGCGACTTGTCCACAGCTTTCTCAGCTCGAAGGGAGCCGGCTCACCTGCTTTCGTGCCGCTCCCATCACGGCAAGTGATTCTGACATGGTTGCAGTTGATACGGAGCTTGTGCTCTAAAACAGGGGTTTTGTCTCTTGCCTCCTAGAAAGAAGTGCAACGCACCCGAAGCCTTCTCAGCGCGAAAGAATCCTGCTCAGCATCTTACGTGCCTCTCCCATCACGGCAAGTGATTCTGACATGGTTGCAATTCACACGCAGCTTGTGCTCCAAGCAAGGAGTTTTTCCTCCTGCCTCCTAGGCACAAGTTCAACTTAGTAGCTGCTTTCTCAGCTCGAAAAAAGCCTGCTCAGCATTGTACGTGCCTCTCCCATCACGGCAAGTGAATCTGACATGGTGGTCAGTTGACTGGGAGCTTGTGCTCCAAAACGGGGCTTTTGTCTCCTGCCTTCTAAGCAGAAGTGCGACTTCTTCGCAGGTTTTGTAGCTCGAAAGAAGCCTGCTCAGCATCGTTCGTGCCTCTCCCATCACGGCAAGTGATTCTGACATGATTGAAGTTCACACGGAGCTTCTGCTCCAAATGGCGGTTTTTCTCCCCTGCCTCCTAGGCACAGGTGCGACTTCCTCGCAGCTTTCTTAACTCGAAAGAAGATTGCTCAGCGTCGTTCGTGCCTCTCCCATCTCGGCAAGTGATTCCTACATGGTTGCAGTTCACACAGAGCTTGTGCTCCAAAACGGGCGTTTTGTCGCCTGCCTCCGAGGCACCAGTGCAACTGGCTCGCAGCTTTCTCAGCTCAAAAGAAGCCTGCTCAGCATCGTTCGTACCTCTACCATCACGGCAAGTGATTCTGACATGGTTGCAGTTCACACGGAGCTTGTGCTCCAAACATGGGGTTTTGCCTCCTGCCTCCTAGGCACAGGTGCGACTAAGTAGCAGCTTTCTCAGCTCGAAAGAAGCCTGCTCAGCTTCTTTCATGCCTCTCCCATCACGGCAAGTGATTCTGACATGGTTGCAGTTCACACAGAGCTTGTGCGCACAACATGTGCTCCTAAAGGGGGGTTTCTCTCCTGCCTCCTAAGCAGAAGTGAGACTTGTTCGCAGCTTTCTCAGCTCGAAAGAAGCCTGCTCAGCATCGTTCGTGCCTCTCCCATTACGGCCAGGGATTCTGACATGGTTGCAGTTCACACGGAGCTTTTGCTCCAAACAGGGGGTTTTGCCTCCTGCCTCCTAGGCACAGGTGCGACTAAGTAGCAGCTTTCTCAGCTCGAAAAAAGTATGCTCAGCATCGTTCGTGCCTCTCCCATCTCGGCAAGTGATTCTGACATGGTTGCAGTTCACGCGGAGCTTGTGCGCACAGCTTGTGCTCCTAAAGAAAAGTTTTGTCTCCTGCCTCCTAGGCACAGGTGCGACTAAGTAGCAGCTTTCTCAGCTCGAAAGAAGCCTGCTAATCATCGTTCGTGCCTCTCCCATCACTGCAAGTGATTCTGACATGGTTGCAGTTCACACGGAGCTTTTGCTCACAGCTTGTACTCCAAAAGAGGGCTTTTGCCTCCTGCCACCTAAGGACAAGTGTGAATTGTTTGCTGCTTTCTCAGCTTGAAAGAAGCCTTTTCAGCATTGTACGTGCCTCTACCATCACTGGGAGTGATTCTGACATGATTGCAGTTCACACGGAGCTTCTCCTCCAAATGGCGGTTTTTCTCCCCTGCCTCCTAGGCACAGGTGCGACTTCCTCGCAGCTTTCTTAGCTCGAAAGAAGATTGCTCAGCATCGTTCGTACCTCTCCCATCACGGCAAGTGATTCTGACATTGTTGCAGTTGACACGGAGCTTGTGCTCCAAACATGGGGTTTTGTCGCCTGCCTCCGAGGCACCAGTGCAACTGGCTCGCAGCTTTCTCAGCTCGAAAGAAGCCTGCTCAGCATCGTTCGTGCCTCTTCCATCACGGCAAGTGAATCTGACATGGTTGCAGTTCACACGGAGCTTGTGCGCACAGCATGTGCTCCTAAAGGGGGGGTTTTCTCTCCTGCCTCCTAAGCAGAAGTGAGACTTGTTCGCAGCTTTCTGAGCTCGAAAGAAGCCTGCTCAGCATAGTTCGTGCCTCTCCCATCACGGCAAGTGATTCTGACATGGTTGCAGTTCACATGGAGCTAGTACGCAGAGCATGAGCTCCAAAGGAAAAGTTTTTTGTCCTGGCTCCTAGGCACAAGTTCCACTTAGTAGCAGCTTTCTCAGCTCGAAAAAAGCCTGCTCAGCTTCTTTCATGCCTCTCCCAACATGGCAAGTGATTCTGACATGGTTGCAGTTCACACAGAGGTTGTGCGCCCAGCTTGTGCTCCAAAAGAAGCATTTTGCCTCCTACCTCCTAGGCACAAGTGCGACTTAGTAGCTGTATTCTCAGCTCGAAAGAAGCCTGCTCAGCATCGTTCGTGCCTCTTCCATCACGGCAAGTGAATCTGACATGGTTGCAGTTGACACAGAGCTTGTGCTCTAAAACAGGGGTTTTGTCTCTTGCCTCCTTGAAAGAAGTGCAACGGACCCGAAGCCTTCTCAGCGCGAAAGAATCCTGCTCAGCATCTTACGTGCCTCTCCCATCACGGCAAGTCAATCTGACATGGTTGCAGTTCACACGGGGCTTGTGCACACAGCCTGTGCTCCAAAAGAAAAGTTTTGTCTCCTGCCTCTAGTCATAAGTTCCACTTAGTAGCAGCTTTCTCAGCTCAAAAGAAGCCTGCTCAGCATCGTTCGTGCCTCTCCCATCACGGCAAGTGATTCTGACATGGTTGCAGTTCACACGGAGCTTTTGCTCACAGCTTGTACTCCAAAAGAGGGCTCTTGCCTCCTGCCGCCTAGGGACAAGTGTGAATTGTTTGCTGCTTTCTCAGCTTGAAAGAAGCCTTTTCAGCATTGTACGTGCCTCTACCATCACTGGGAGTGATTCTGACATGATTGCAGTTCACACGGAGCTTCTCCTCCAAATGGCGGTTTTTCTCCCCTGCCTCCTAGGCACAGGTGCGACTTCCTCGCAGCTTTCTTAGCTTGAAAGAAGACTGCTCAGCATCGTTCGTGCCTCTCCCATCACGGCAAGTGATTCCTACATGGTTGCAGTTCACAGGGAGCTTGTGCTCCAAAACAGAGGTTTTGTCGCCTGCCTCCAAGGCACCAGTGCAACTGGCTCGCAGATTTCTCAGCTCGAAAGAAGCCTGCTCAGCATCGTTCGTGCCTCTACCATCACGGCAAGTGATTCTGACATGGTTGCAGTTCACACAGAGCTTGTGCGCAAAGCTTGTGTTCCAAATGCGGGATTTTGTCTCCTTGCGCCTAGGCACAAGTTCGACTTGTTCACAGTTTTCCTAGCTTGAAAGAAGCCTGCTAAGAATAGTTGGTGCCGTTCCCATCACGGCAAGGGATTCTGACATCGTTGCAGCTCACAGGGCGCTTGCGCTCCAAAACAGGGTTGTTTTTTCCTGCCTTCAAGGCACAAGTGCAACTTGTTCGCAGCTTTCTCAGCTCGAAAGGAGGCGGCTCACCTTCTTTCCTGCCTCTCCAATGACGGCAAGTGATTCGGACATGGTTGCAGTTGACACGGAGCTTGTGCTCTAAAACAGGGGTTTTGTTTCTTGCCTCCTATGAAGAAGTGCAACGGACCCGAAGCCTTCTCAGCGCGAAAGAATCCTGCTCAGCATCGTACGTGCCTGTCCCATCACGGCAAGTGATTCTGACATGGTTGCAATTCACACGCAGCTTGTGCTCCAAGCAGGGAGTTTTTCCTCCTGTCTCCTAGGCACAAGTTCGACTTGTTCGCAGCTTTCTCAGCTCGAAAGAAGCCTGCTCAGCATCGTTCGTGCCTCTCCCATCACGGCAAGTGAATCAGACATAGTTGCAGTTCACACGGATCTTGTGCGCACAGCTTGTGCTCCAAAAGAAAAGTTTTGTCTCCTGCCTCCTAGGCACAAGTTCCACTTAGTAGCAGCTTTCTCCACTCGAAAGAATCCTGCTCAGCATCGTACGTGCCTCTCCCATCACGGCAAATGATTCTGACATGGTTGCAATTCACACGCAGCTTGTGTTCCAAGCAGCGAGTTTTTCCTCCTGTCTCTTAGGCACAAGTTTGACTTGTTCGCAGCTTTCTCAGCTCGAAAGAAGCCTGCTCAGCATCGTTCGTGCCTCTCCCATTACGGAAAAGTGAATCTGCCATAGTTGCAGTTCACACGGAGCTTGTGCACAAAACATGTGCTCCAAAAGCAAGGTTTGCCTCCTGCCTCCTAGGCACAAGTTCGCCTTAGTAGCTGCTTTCTCAGCTCGAAAAAAGCCTGCTCAGCATCGTTCGTGCCTCTCCCATCACGGCAAGTGAATCTGACATGGTTGCAGTTCACACAGAGCTTGTGCACAATACATGTGCTCCAAAAGAAAAGTTTTGCCTCCCGCCTCCTAGGCACAAGTTCGACTTGTTCGCAGCTTTCTCAGCTCGAAGGAAGCCTGCTCAGCATCGTTCGTGCCTCTCCCATCACGGCAAGTGATTCTGACATGGTTGCAGTTCACACGGAGCTTTTGCTCACAGCTTGTACTCCAAAAGAGGGCTTTTGCCTCCTGCCGCCTAAAGACAAGTGTGAATTGTTTGCTGCTTTCTCAGCGCGAAAGAATCCTGCTCAGCATCTTACGTGCCTCTCCCATCACGGCAAGTGATTCTGACATGGTTGCAAGTTCACACGCAGCTTGTGCTCCAAGCAGGGAGGTTTTTCCTCCTGTCTCCTAGGCACAAGTTCGACTTGTTCGCAGCTTTCTCAGCTCGAAAGAAGCCTGCTCAGCATCGTTCGTGCCTCTCCCATCACGGCAAGTGAATCTGACATGGTTGCAGTTCACACGGAGCTTGTGCACACAGCTTGTGCTCCAAAAGAAAAGTTTTGTCTCCTGCCTCCTAGGCACAAGTTCCACTTAGTAGCAGCTTTCTCAGCTCGAAAGAAGCCTGCTCAGCATCGTTCGTGCCTCTCCCATCACGGCAAGTGGTTCTGACATGGTTGCAGTTCACACGGAGCTTTTGCTCACAGCTTGTACTCCAAAAGAGGGCTTTTGCCTCCTGCCGCCTAAGGACAAGTGTGAATTGTTTGCTGCTTTCTCAGCTTGAAAGAAGCCTTTTCAGCATTGTACGTGCCTCTACCATCACGAAGAGTGATTCTGACATGATTGCAGTTCACACGGAGCTTCTCCTCCAAATGGCGGTTTTTCTCCCCTGCCTCCTAGGCACAGGTGCGACGTCCTCGCAGCTTTCTTAGCTCGAAAGAAGATTGCTCAGCATCGTTCGTGCCTCTCCCATCTCGGCAAGTGATTCCTACATGGTTGCAGTTCACACGGAGCTTGTGCTCCAAAACGGGGGTTTTGTCGCCTGCCTCCTAGGCACCAGTGCAACTGGCTCGCAGCTTTCTCAGCTCGAAAGAAGCCTGCTCAGCATCGTTCGTACCTCTACCATCACGGCAAGTGATTCTGACATGGTTGCAGTTCACACGGAGCTTGTGCTCCAAACAGGGGGTTTTGCCTCCTGCCTCCTAGGCACAGGTGCGACTAAGTAGCAGCTTTCTCAGCTCGAAAGAAGCCTGCTCAGCATCGTTCGTGCCTCTCCCATCACGGCAAGTGATTCTGACATGGTTGCAGTTCACACAGAGCTTGTGCGCACAACATGTGCTCCTAAAGGGGGGGTTTCTCTCCTACCTCCTAAGCAGAAGTCAGACTTGTTCGCAGCTTTCTCAGCTCGAAAAAAGCCTGCTCAGCATCGTTCGTGCCTCTCCCATTACGGCCAGGGATTCTGACATGGTTGCAGTTCACACGGAGCTTTTGCTCCAAACAGGGGGTTTTGCCTCCTGCCTCCTAGGAACAGGTGCGACTAAGTAGCAGCTTTCTCAGCTCGAAAGAAGCCTGCTCAGCTTCTTTCGGCCTCTCCCATCACAGGCAAGTGATTCTGACGTGGTTGCAGTTCACACAGAGGTTGTGCGCCCAGCTTGTGCTCCAAAAAAAGCATTTTGCCTCCTACCTCCTAGGCGCAAGTGCGACTTAGTAGCTGCTTTCTCAGCTCGAAAGAAGCCTGCTCAGCATCGTTCGTGCCTCTTCCCATTCACGGCAAGTGAATTCTGATATGGTTTCAAGTTCACACAGAGCTTTTGCGCAAAGCTTGTGTTCCAAAGTGCGGGATTTTGTCTCCTTGCGCCTAGGCACAAGTTCGACTTGTTCACAGTTTTCCTAGCTTGAAAGAAGCCTGCTAAGAATAGTTGGTGCCTTTCCCATCACAGCAAGGGATTCTGACATCGTTGCAGCTCACAGGGAGCTTGTGCTCCAAAAACAGGGTTGTTTTGTCCTGCCTTCAAGGCACAAGTGCGAACTTGTCCGCAGCTTTCTCAGCTCGAAAGGAGCCGGCTCACCTTCTTTCGTGCCTCACCCATCACGGCAAGTGATTCTGACATGGTTGCAGTTGACGACGGAGCTTGTGCTCTAAAACAGGGGTTTTGTCTCTTGCCTCCTAGAACGAAGTGCAACGGACCCGAAGCCTTCTCAGCGCGAAAGAATCCTGCTCAGCATCTTACGTGCCTGTCCCATCACGGCAAGTGATTCTGACATGGTTGCAATTCACACGCAGCTTGTGCTCCAAGCAGGGAGTTTTTCCTCCTGTCGTCCTAGGCACAAGTTCCACTTGTCGCAGCTTTCTCAGCTCGAAAGAAGCCTGCTCGCATCGTTCAGCCTCTCCCTCACGTCAATTGAAATCTGACATTGTTTGCAGTTCACTTGGAGCTTGTGCACAAAGAGGTGTGCTCCAAAAGCAAAGTTTTGGTCTCCTGCCTCCTAGGCACAAGTTCCACTGTGTAGCAGCTTCCTCAGCTCGAAAGAAGCCTGCGCACATCGGTTCGTGCCTCTCCCTCACGGCAAGTGAATCTGACCATGGTTGCAGTTCACACGGAGCTTCTGCCAAGCGTGCTCCAAAGCGAGTTTTGTCTCCTGCCTCCTAGCACAATTGCGACGTTTCGCAGCTTTCTTAGCTCGAAAGAAGGATTGCTCAGCATCGTTCGTGCCTCTCCCATCTCGGCAAGTGATTCCTACATGGTTGCAGTTCACACGGAGCTTGTGCTCCAAAACGGGGGTTTTGTCGCCTGCCTCCGAGGCACCAGTGCAACTGGCTCGCAGCTTTCTCAGCTCGAAAGAAGCCTGCTCAGCATCGTTCGTGCCTCTCCCATTACGGCCAGGGATTCTGACATGGTTGCAGTTCACACGGAGCTTTTGCTCCAAAGAGGGGGTTTTGCCTCCTGCCTCCTAGGCACAGGTGCGACTAAGTAGCAGCTTTCTCAGCTCGAAAGAAGCCTGCTCAGCTTCTTTCATGCCTCTCCCATCACAGCAAGTGATTCTGACATGGTTGCAGTTCACACAGAGGTTGTGCGCCCAGCTTGTGCTCCAAAAGAAGCATTTTGCCTCCTACCTCCTAGGCACAAGTGCGACTTAGTTGCTGCTTTCTCAGCTCGAAAGAAGCCTGCTCAGCATCGTTCGTGCCTCTCCCATTACGGCCAGGGATTCTGACATGGTTGCAGTTCACACAGAGCTTTTGCGCAAAGCTTGTGTTCCAAATGCGGGATTTTGTCTCCTTGCGCCTAGGCACAAGTTCGACTTGTTCACAGTTTTCCTAGCTTGAAAGAAGCCTGCTAAGAATAGTTGGTGCCTTTCCCATCACAGCAAGGGATTCTGACATCGTTGCAGCTCACAGGGAGCTTGTGCTCCAAAACAGGGTTGTTTTGTCCTGCCTTCAAGGCACAAGTGCAACTTGTCCGCAGCTTTCTCAGCTCGAAAGGAGCCGGCTCACCTTCTTTCGTGCCTCACCCATCACGGCAAGTGATTCTGACATGGTTGCAGTTGACGCGGAGCTTGTGCTCTAAAACAGGGGTTTTGTCTCTTGCCTCCTAGAACGAAGTGCAACGGACCCGAAGCCTTCTCAGCGCGAAAGAATCCTGCTCAGCATCTTACGTGCCTGTCCCATCACGGCAAGTGATTCTGACATGGTTGCAATTCACACGCAGCTTGTGCTCCAAGCAGGGAGTTTTTCCTCCTGTCTCCTAGGCACAAGTTCGACTTGTTCGCAGCTTTCTCAGCTCGAAAGAAGCCTGCTCAGCATCGTTCGTGCCTCTCCCATCACGGCAAGTGAATCTGACATGGTTGCAGTTCACGCGGAGCTTGTGCACACAGCTTGTGCTCCAAAAGAAAAGTTTTGTCTCCTGCCTCCTAAGCTAATGTTCCACTTAGTAGCAGCTTTCTCAGCTCGAAAGAAGCCTGCTCAGCATCGTTCGTGCCTCTCCCATCACGGCAAGTGATTCTGACATGGTTGCAGTTCACACCGAGCTTTTGCTCACAGCTTGTACTCCAAAAGAGGGCTTTTGCCTCCTGCCGCCTAAGGACAAGTGTGAATTGTTTGCTGCTTTCTCAGCTTGAAAGAAGCCTTTTCAGCATTGTACGTGCCTCTACCATCACGAAGAGTGATTCTGACATGATTGCAGTTCACACGGAGCTTCTCCTCCAAATGGCGGCTTTTCTCCCCTGCCTCCTAGGCACAGGTGCGACGTCATCGCAGCTTTCTTAGCTCGAAAGAAGATTGCTCAGCATCGTTCGTGCCTCTCCCATCTCGGCAAGTGATTCCTACATGGTTGCAGTTCACACGGAGCTTGTGCTCCAAAACGGGGGTTTTGTCGCCTGCCTCCAAGGCACCAGTGCAACTGGCTCGCAGCTTTCTCAGCTCGAAAGAAGCCTGCTCAGCATCGTTCGTGCCTCTCCCATTACGGCCAGGGATTCTGACATGGTTGCAGTTCACACGGAGCTTTTGCTCCAAACAGGGGGTTTTGCCTCCTGCCTCCTAGGCACAGGTGCGACTAAGTAGCAGCTTTCTCAGCTCGAAAGAAGCCTGCTCAGCTTCTTTCATGCCTCTCCCATCACAGCAAGTGATTCTGACATGGTTGCAGTTCACACAGAGGTTGTGCGCCCAGCTTGTGCTCCAAAAGAAGCATTTTGCCTCCTACCTCCTAGGCACAAGTGCGACTTAGTTGCTGCTTTCTCAGCTCGAAAGAAGCCTGCTCAGCATCGTTCGTGCCTCTCCCATTACGGCCAGGGATTCTGACATGGTTGCAGTTCACACAGAGCTTTTGCGCAAAGCTTGTGTTCCAAATGCGGGATTTTGTCTCCTTGCGCCTAGGCACAAGTTCGACTTGTTCACAGTTTTCCTAGCTTGAAAGAAGCCTGCTAAGAATAGTTGGTGCCTTTCCCATCACAGCAAGGGATTCTGACATCGTTGCAGCTAGCAGGGAGCTTGTGCTCCAAAACAGGGTTGTTTTGTCCTGCCTTCAAGGCACAAGTGCAACTTGTCCGCAGCTTTCTCAGCTCGAAAGGAGCCGGCTCACCTTCTTTCGTGCCTCACCCATCACGGCAAGTGATTCTGACATGGTTGCAGTTGACACGGAGCTTGTGCTCTAAAACAGGGGTTTTGTCTCTTGCCTCCTAGAAAGAAGTGCAACGGACCCGAAGCCTTCTCAGCGCGAAAGAATCCTGCTCAGCATCTTACGTGCCTGTCCCATCACGGCAAGTGATTCTGACATGGTTGCAATTCACACGCAGCTTGTGCTCCAAGCAGGGAGTTTTTCCTCCTGTCTCCTAGGCACAAGTTCGACTTGTTCGCAGCTTTCTCAGCTCGAAAGAAGCCTGCTCAGCATCGTTCGTGCCTCTCCCATCACGGCAAGTGAATCTGACATAGTTGCAGTTCACACGGAGCTTGTGCACACAGCTTGTGCTCCAAAAGAAAAGTTTTGTCTCCTGCCTCCTAGGCACAAGTTCCACTTAGTAGCTGCTTTCTCAGCTCGAAAGAAGCCTGCTCAGCATCGTTCGTGCCTCTCCCATCACGGCAAGTGGTTCTGACATGGTTGCAGTTCACACGGAGCTTTTGCTCACAGCTTGTACTCCAAAAGAGGGCTTTTGCCTCCTGTTGCCTAAGGACAAGTGTGAATTGTTTGCTGCTTTCTCAGCTTGAAAGAAGCCTTTTCAGCATTGTACGTGCCTCTACCATCACGAAGAGTGATTCTGACATGATTGCAGTTCACACGGAGCTTCTCCTCCAAATGGCGGTTTTTCTCCCCTGCCTCCTAGGCACAGGTGCGACTTCCTCGCAGCTTTCTTAGCTCGAAAGAAGATTGCTCAGCATCGTTCGTGCCTCTCCCATCTAGGCAAGTGATTCCTACATGGTTGCAGTTCACACGGAGCTTGTGCTCCAAAACGGGGGTTTTGTCGCCTGCCTCCTAGGCACCAGTGCAACTGGCTCGCAGATTTCTCAGCTCGAAAGAAGCCTGCTCAGCATCGTTCGTGCCTCTACCATCACGGCAAGTGATTCTGACATGGTTGCAGTTCACACGGAGCTTGTGCACACAGCTTGTGCTCCTAAAGAAAAGTTTTGTCTCCTGCCTCCTAGGCACAAGTTCCACTTAGTAGCAGCTTTCTCAGCTCGAAAGAAGCCTGCTCAGCATCGTTCGTGCCTCTTCTATCACGGCAAGTGAATCATGACATGGTTGCAGTTCACGCGGAGCTTGTGCACACAGCTTGTGCTCCAAAAGGAAAGTTTTGTCTCCTGCCTCCTAGGCACAAGTTCCACTTAGTAGCAGCTTTCTCAGCTCGAAAGAAGCCTGCTCAGCATCGTTCGTGCCTCTCCCATCACGGCAAGTGAATCTGACATGGTTGCAGTTCACGCGGAGCTTGTGCACACAGCTTGTGCTCCAAAAGAAAAGTTTTGTCTCCTGCCTCCTAGGCACAAGTTCCACTTAGTAGCAGCTTTCTCAGCTCGAAAGAAGCCTGCTCAGCATCGTTCGTGCCTCTCCCATCACGGCAAGTGAATCAGACATAGTTGCAGTTCACAGGGAGCTTGTGCGCACAGCTTGTGCTCCAAAGGAAAAGTTTTGTCTTCAGCCTCCTAGGCACAAGTTCCACTTAGTAGCAGCTTTCTCAGCTCGAAAGAAGCCTGCTCAGCATCGTTCGTCCCTCTCCCATCACGGCACGTGATTCTGACATGATTGCAGTTCACACGGAGCTTTTGCTCACAGCTTGTACTCCAAAAGAGGGCTTTTGCCTCCTGCCGCCTAAGGACAAGTGTGAATTGTTTGCTGCTTTCTCAGCTTGAAAGAAGCCTTTTCAGCATTGTACGTGCCTCTACCATCACGAAGAGTGATTCTGACATGATTGCAGTTCACACGGAGCTTCTCCTCCAAATGGCGGTTTTTCTCCCCTGCCTCCTAGGCACAGGTGCGACGTCATCGCAGCTTTCTTAGCTCGAAAGAAGATTGCTCAGCATCGTTCGTGCCTCTCCCATCTCGGCAAGTGATTCCTACATGGTTGCAGTTCACACGGAGCTTGTGCTCCAAAACGGGGGTTTTGTCGCCTGCCTCCGAGGCACCAGTGCAACTGGCTCGCAGCTTTCTCAGCTCGAAAGAAGCCTGCTCAGCATCGTTCGTGCCTCTCCCATTACGGCCAGGTATTCTGACATGGTTGCAGTTCACACGGAGCTTTTGCTCCAAACAGGGGGTTTTGCCTCCTGCCTCCTAGGCACAGGTGCGACTAAGTAGCAGCTTTCTCAGCTCGAAAGAAGCCTGCTCAGCTTCTTTCATGCCTCTCCCATCACGGCAAGTGATTCTGACATGGTTGCAGTTCACACAGAGCTTGTGCGCACAACATGTGCTCCTAAAGGGGGGTTTCTCTCCTGCCTCCTAAGCAGAAGTGAGACTTGTTCGCAGCTTTCTCAGCTCGAAAAAAGCCTGCTCAACATCGTTCGTGCCTCTCCCATCACGGCAAGTGAATCTGACATGGTTGCAGTTCACACGGAGCTTGTGCACACAGCTTGTGCTCCAAAAGAAAAGTTTTGTCTCCTGCCTCCTAGGCACAAGTTCCACTTAGTAGCAGCTTTCTCAGCTCGAAAGAAGCCTGCTCAGCATCGTTCGTTCCTCTCCCATCAATCACGGTATGTGAATCTGACATGGTTGCAGTTCACGCGGAGCTTGTGCGCACAGCTTGTGCTCCTAAAGAAAAGTTTTGTCTCCTGCATCCTAGGCACAAGTTCCACTTAGTAGCAGCTTTCTCAGCTTGAAAGAAGCCTGCTCAGCATCGTTCGTGCCTCTTCCATCACGGCAAGTGAATCTGACAGGGTTGCAGTTCACGCGGAGCTTGTGCACACAGCTTGTGCTCCAAAAGAAAAGTTTTGTCTCCTGCCTCCTAGGCACAAGTTCCACTTAGTAGCAGCTTTCTCCGCTTGAAAGAAGCCTGCTCAGCATCGTTCGTGCCTCTCCCATCACGGCAAGTGAATCAGGCATAGTTGCAGTTCACGCGGAGCTTGTGCACACAGCTTGTGCTCCAAAAGAAAAGTTTTGTCTCCTGCCTCCTAGGCACAAGTTCCACTTAGTAGCAGCTTTCTCAGCTCGAAAGAAGCCTGCTCAGCATCGTTAGTGCCTCTCCCATCACGGCAAGTGAATCTGACATGGTTGCAGTTCACGTGGAGCTTGTGAAAGCAGCTTGTGCTCCAAAAGAAAAGTTTTTTGTCCTGCCTCCTAGGAAACTCAGAGCTTCAGGTCAGTACTACTTATAAATTAAGTTTTTCATTCAGTCTTTGAGAGAGAGAAGTATATCTCTTGATGTGTTATGTAACTTCTACTAAAGACGCTGTCTCTTTGTGGCTTTTAGCCCCTACAAAAAGCAGCCCGCCCAAAAACTTCTGCAATTTTGTAGTCTTCCCAAATCATGTAGCCTTCCCATGACTACATAGTGGGCCATAGATCCACACTGGGGTTTCTTTGTTTAAAAATGCACACTTTCACAAGCAAAGGATTTCTTATCTTAAATAGCAGAGATATCTTCTCAATTCTTCATGGACACAAAAGGCTTCTTCTTCTCTCTCTCTGTCAAAACATCTTATAAGACCACATTACAGTTTCTAATTCAACATTCACTCAGTAAATCACAACAAAAAAACCCCCCTTTGCTCAACAATCTACAAAGCATCTCCTCAGTCATATTGTCTGCGGTTTAAAAGAAATTTCTAGCAAGTCACAATAGAGTCTGTTACTAAAACTAAGGGTTTTTATGCGTAAAAACTGAGGCAACTCATCATCTCTCCTGCCTGAGAAATCACTCTTCTTTTACCGACTCTGGTATCTTCATATTGTCCCTTTACATCTCTTTAATTCAGCCTTTTCTCTCTTTGTGAAGAGAGTTAGAATTGTAAAAGGTCTCAATCTGTGTCAGGGAAGAGTTAACATTCTCGCCAGGACTGCAGAGAGTCATGTGGGCTCTGCCTGGCGGGCACTGCAAAAATCTCGGAGCCAGGAGAGAGAAAGGTTCAGGAACAGCAGCGAAAAATCCTTTGCTCAGCTGGTCTTTCTTCCCTCTCTACCCTTTGGTCTCAAAGAGGTGGGAACAGCCAGCCTGGGCTTGGCGCCGCTTCCAGAGGGGGAAGGAGGCCCGGGGGCATCTCCCTCGGCCCTGCGGCAGCGTGGGGCAGCCCCAGGCTCGGCTGGGTGTTACCAGCGCAGCTTCTCCTTTGCGGGCAGCCGGGGGAAGAAAGGAGCTCAGCCGGCCCGGCACCGCTCCGAGGCGAGGCAGCGGCTCCCGGAGACCCGGCCGGGCCCGGCCCGGCCCCATCCCCACCGGGAGGGAGCCAGGACAGGCTTCTGAGCTCTGTCGAGGGGGGCCAAGGGGGCGGTCCCACCCAAGTCTCTGCTTTGTATATGGGAATTCCCAAAAGTCGCATCAGTTCTCTCAGTGGCCAGACCGCAGGCCAATAGCTGAGAACAAGTCCCTGATAGGCATCTGCCCCCTCTAAAGCAAGTCCAAGGTCCTGACAGGGCAGTATTCTATATTCTTCTTTAACAAAAATTTAAATATTTCTAACCCATGACAGCTATGGAGGGGCTTGACAGCTGGTCTGCAAGAAAAGCTGAGTCAGCAGAAGAAATAACAATTGATGATTTCTGAGTGTATCCATAGCAAGGAAGAAGACAAGGCTGTCAGCATGGGAACTGATTAAAAAGGATACATGAAAATTTTTGAGTTAGACTACGTGCATAAGTAAATGTGTATACATGCCTTATTAATTTCCTGTAAAAGTTTTGCCAATTATATTGACATTAATTGCTTTGCACCTATGAATATAATAAGTTATTGTGATGTAGTCAATGACTTAAGATCACACTTTGTTAAGAGTATATAAGCTGGAGAACACGCAGAATAAAAACTTCTTCCATTTTGAATCCTGATCATGTGTGTGTGTGTCACATCTGACCTAACAGTAACAGCCAGGGCAGAGCCATCCAGCGCTGCCCTCACCTCCGGGCACTCTGGGTTCACCTATGAGGAAAAAGAACAAAATTTGGGGCCTTTTCCCACCAAAAATTGGGAATTTCCAACCCTGAAAGTGGTTGCTTTTACCCCAAACTGTTTTGGATATCAGGTTTAGCCCCTGACATGAATAGAATTTATTTTGACATCAGGTGTACCTATTGAAATGAAAGGCAGGGAAAGGACATTGAGTCTACCCATTGAGCTGAATGGAGGAGAAAGGACAACAGGTCTACCCATTGAAATAAAGGGATGGAAAAAGACACCAGGTCTACCCCAATAATGTCAGTAGGGATTTAGGGACACCAGGTCTACCCCATTTCAAGTCAATAGGGATTTTATGGCAACCAGGTCTACCCATTCATACGGCCTGATTGGGAAGGGTTACTGATTAAACTGGGAGCACTGGGAAGGGCTAAGGGAGAGCTCTGGGGGAGGAACTGGAAGCACTGGGGGGAGTTGGAGGCACTGGGAGGGAGGAACAGGGGAAACAGAAATCTGGGAGCACTGAGAGAGGTTACTGGGAGCACTTGGAGTGGCTAAGGGGGGGCACTGGGGTTACTGGGAGCTCCAGGAAATTACTGGGAGCACTGGGAAGGGTTACTGTAGATAAATAGGAGTAAACAGGAAACCAGGTCTACCCACTAAAGTCTATAGGAATTTTAAGGACACCAGATCTATCCTATAAAGTCAATGGGATAAACGGGACACCACATCTACCCAGTCAGAGAAGTGAGGATTTACCACCATCAGTTTGGGCAAGGGACCAAGAATTTTTGAGGGTACTCAAAATTCTGTATCCAGGTGATTTCTTGGGGGAATCCAGGTGGTTTTGGGGGGGTACCCAGGTGATTTGGGGGGGGATCCAGGTGACTTTTAGGAGTATGCAGGTGCTTTTGGGGAGTTCACAGGTGATTTGGGGCAGGCATCAAGAGGATTTTTGAGAGTACCTAGGTGATTTTGGCAGGCGTACCTTGATGTATCCAGGTGATTTTTAGATTAGTCAGGTGATTTTTGGGTGTATCCAGGTGACTTTTAGGGGTTCCCAGGTGATTTTAGGGGGCGTCTAGGAGATTTTGAGGGGTACCCAGGTGATTTTCTGGGGGTTCCCAGGTGTCCCCACTCACCCAAATGGGCTCAGAGAAGCTGACGGCCACCGTCGTGTACTCCTGGTTGATGTGGACACAGATGACCCTCGGTGGGAGGACACCAAAAAAATCAGGGGGGTACTGAATCATGATTTAAAAGAGGTAAGATTTTTAGCTAAGAGTTAGAAAAAATTTATATGGATCAGAGTATATGTTAGAAAAGCAAACGATAGGTTAATGATTATTAGATGCTTAAGCTAGAGCTAATTATTTTATTGTTTGCAATTATTAGCTTGTTTATAGAAGGAAGTGGAGTAAGTGAACCCTTAGAAGAACAGATTGAAACCAGTAAGAACAATGACCAGCACTTGAACTTTATATCAATCAATCACAAAGCAGAGGACCTTGGATCGTGCCAGAGGGTCACAGAGACCTGATGAAGACTCTCCTGACTTCATCCTTTGAGACCACTGACCCAATTCAAGAGAAGAATTGCACACACGTGAAGGACTAATAGCCACATTTAATACAGAGCAGGGATGGGAGATGCTGGGGTTATGCACATGTATTGTGTGTAAGATCTTGGGAAATAAACAGAGGGCAGAGAACCTTGTACAGGGCGGTCACCCCTTTTGGAGATGACTCTCATGCCGCTCACTGGTGTTAATAAAAATACCACTTTCTAACTTTAACTGGTTAGAGAGTCTTTGTCCATGATCAAAACTGTTTTTAACAATTCACACTTAAGGAGATTTTCTGAAACTCTGAAGTTATAGATTTATAAAAAAGAAAGAAAACCCCTCTTTGCCTGTCTGCAGCCAGTTCTCCAAGCAAAGCAGGTCCCAGGTGAGTGAGGAGACACAGGATGGAGTTGGGGAATGTGGAGCAAGGTTGTCCACACTGGGTGAGGCCTCAAGGCACTGCTTCTCTGATGAGGTCAGACCTCCTTAGGAGAGAGTTTGAGTCAATATTAATCACTGAATGCATAAATCACCTCTGCTCAAAAGTAATATGTAATAAAATACACCCTTTAAAATAGGTGTACCCTATAACATAATTTCCTAGGTCTTTGAAATATTACTCCACAATTCTAGGAAAAAAACTTTACTAGTGACAGCACCAGACCAGAGGGAAATCAAGGCACAGCCATGGCTTGTCAGCACTTGCTTGATCCTAATGAGCCCCGTGGTGCATTTGGTGCTGAGCCCTGGAACCTCAGGGCCTGAGAGGAGATTGCACAAACCTTGCCAGGAGTCAAAGTCAGAGGAAACACCCGAAGTGCCTTGAAGTATTAATGGGTCCCACTATGGTCAGTCTCCAACACAGGCTCCTCATGAGGTCTGTAGAGGAGAGAACTGGAGGCCAGGATTGCACAAAAACCTCTCAGAGACTCAGTGTGGGATGGAAAATCCAAAGGAAAATCCAAAGTATCTAAAAATCTTGAATATCTCAAAGCATTACTGAGCCCACTGTGTGTCAGTGCAAAGCTCTCAAGGGACTCATTAAAGCAGATAATTGGAGGCCAGGATTGCATGAAAACTTCTCAGAAACTCAGTGGCAAAAAAAGTATTTAAACTAACCCTGAGTACCTTGAAGTATTAATAAACCCCACTGAGTGTTGTTACTGGCTAAGAATCCCAAGGGAATTGTTAAAGCAGATAATTGGGGCCATAATTGCACAAACTTTTCTTAGAGTCACTTTGAAAATGGAAACACCAAGTGCCCTAAAAAAACTGAAGTACCTTGAAGCATTAATGAGCCCCACTGAGTGTTGTTACTGACAAAGCCTCTCAAGGGACTCATTAAAGCAGAGAATTGGAGGCCAGGATTGCACAAACCTCTCAGAGACTCCAAGGCAAAAGCCAAACCCAAAGGCCTTGGAAAAACCTGCAGTCCCTGGCAGCATGGAGGAGCCCCCCAGGGCCATTGCTGACCAAGGCTCCTTCCCCAGGGACTCCTTCCAGCACATCCTGGAGGCCACTGGCATGGCAGGGGGATGCTGAGGGCAGCACAAGGGGCTGACAGTGCCCAGCCTTGCTGGGGCTGTGCCAGGAGGCCCCAGGGCCTCAGGACAAGGTGTCTCCTCAGTGTCCTTGGTGGCACAGAGGCTGCTGTGGCCCAGGGCACCAAGCCTTGGCTTCTCTTTGTCCCCACCTGTCATCACTGCCTGCAGTTCTCTGCTCTGCCTGGGGCCTGGGGACACTTTCTGTGTCGTGTCCCTCAGTGGGACCTATTAAAACTTCCAGAAACTTTGGAGTTGGCTTCTGCCTTGGAGTTCTGGAGAGGTTTCTTCAGCTCCCTCTCAGGGACTGATGTTCAGGGCCTCAGCACAAAGCCCTGAGAGGGTCATTAAAGTCCTTGTGCTGTGTCTGTGCTGATGAGCTGGGCTGAGCTCATCATCCAGAGGGAGATCCTGGCAACCAAGAAGAGCTTAAAACCACATTTCTCTGGATGAGCAGCTTTTCTGCCAGCCCAGCAGGGCTGGGGCACTGCCTGCAGCCACCCCGGGCACAGCACACAGGCACACAGGGCTTCAGCTCAGCCTGGGCTGGCAGCACAGAGCAGAGCTCACTCAGGGCTCACTGCAGGAGAAATCCTCCCAGGCTTGCAAACAGTCACTCTCTGGCTGGGGGAAGAGAAGCTGCAGCTCCTGCAGGGATCTCCTGAAGCTGCCACATCCCCAGCTTGGAGCACCTTGCCAGGAGCACTGTGGGAGCTGCTGCAGGGCAGGGATGTGGCCCTAGGGCAGGGCTGGGTTTCCCTGCTGCCCCAGCCCAGGCCCAGCACAAGGCAGCTCCCTGGGGCCAGGCTCTGCTGCAGGGCTGAGCAGCCGGGGCTGCAGCCAGGGGTGCCCAGGGCTGTGGTGCAGAGCAGGGTCCTGCAGCCCAGGGCGCTGTGCTGGCCCAGGGACTCTGCTGCCTGCCAGGGACAGCTCTCAGCCGGCCCGGGGAGCTGCTGCCAGCGCTGGGGAGAAGCTGTGGGGGGAAGGAGCCACCCTGAGCAGGGCAGCTGCTGCTGCTGCTGCTGCTGCTGCTGCTGCTGCTGCTGCTGCTGCTGAGAGGGGCTGTGTGGGGCAGGGCTGCTCCCAGCTCCACACCAGCCTGGGCACAGCTGCGGAGGACACTTGCCAAAGGAAGGTAAGCCTGGCATGGCTGTAAAGATCAGGAGCTTTCCTGAGAGTGTTTTCAATTTCCTGCTTGGAGAAGGATAGGAAAGCTGGGGTGATTGCAAAAAAAGCTTAGCTTTTTATACATTTTTAATGTATTTGTAGCTTTGTTAACTACTATTTTACAGCTATAAAACTATAATTTTTATTTAACTCTATTCAACTACTATTACAAACATATATTTATAATCCGTAATTTACTCTAAATGGTTTCGTGCCCTGTCTCTTAGATTTTAGAACAATAGGCTGAACTTCTAAATACATTCCTGAAATACTTTATAATCTTATGATAAGGAAGATGACCTACAAGATCATTTTTTTTTAACCAGAGTGTGAGCAGTCAAAAATAAAAAAGTGGGGCAAAGAAGCCTTTGGAGAAACTCCAAAGGGTTTACCCAGGAGTGTATAACTCGGGCAACTGAATCTCCTATTGAATGTTCCTGTCAAATATCTTAATTGATCAACCTTAAAAAATTGTTGAAATCAGGGGCTGGGTATGCCCCATCCCCACTGGGACACCTGGAGGCTTCCAATAAAATTCTGTTTTACACTTTACTGTTCTAGTGCTGTTACAAGGCATTTTTTCTCTTTTGATTATAGGCAACAGGCGGATGAGAGAAGCAGAAGAGGAATTGTAATCACAGAATCACAGAACATTCTGAGTTGAAAGGAACTCACAGGATCATCAAAGTAATATATCAACTTTTACAGGGACTCTCTGCCAGCTGTCTCTGCCCTGCCCTCCCAGGCACAGCACCACCACATCTGCTCTTGTTTCTGCACTGCCCTGATCCTGTCCCTGTCATCTGCTGCTCTCAGGGAGGCTCTGGCCTTTGCAGCAGCTGAGTCAGGCACTGCCCTTGGCATTCCTGCCAGGCAGCTGTGGCCATGGCAATGGGGTGTCCAAGCTTCCCTGGGACCTGTGGGGCTGTGGGCAAAGCAGTCCATGGGAAAGGGGAATGAGCTGAGCCCCCTCCCTGAGATCCCATCATGGGCACACCCAGGGATCTCCTTGCTGTGTCCTTCCCAGCTCTGAGCTGCCCTCCTGGCTGCAAATCTGTGCCAGAGCCCCTGGGAGTTCCCTGGATGTGCCACATGGAAGTGCAGAGATGCCAGAGCTGAGGAAATGCTGCTGGGTTTGCCAAGGGAGCTGGGAGTGTCCTTGGCAGAAGGGGGTGCTGAGACCTTGCCCAGAGCCCTTTAGAGAGGGTGAGACATTGAGGGATCCCTGTGCTCTGGGCAGGGTCTGGTTTATCCCAGGGTGACCCAGGAGTGTGATTGTGCTCTGATTGCAGCCAAAGCTGCAAACCCAGGGCAGTTGGGAACAAGCCCATCCAGCCCCTCACCTTCCCTGAGCCACAGGGAATCCTTTGCCTCTCACATCTCTCAGTGGCAAACTCTGAGTGCAGCAGAAATGCTGGGGGTTTCTGATCTCAGGGAAGCAGGAATGATGTGTGGGTTTGAATATAATTACTAAAATTCCTTCCTGCTCTCCATGTCCTTTAGAAGTGGGAATGCAGATGGCGAAAAGCCTGTCTGCATTAGGAGTGATTCCAGTGAAAAATCCTGAATATCCAGCCTTGTCCCTCTGCCACATGGTCACAAAACCAGGGCAGCAGGGCAGGGATGGCTCCTTGAGAGCCCCCACAAAAAGGCCTGGCTGCTCCTGGCACACTCAGACAGCACAACTGGAGCTCAGGCAGGGACCTGGGGGAAGGTTTGCAAGAGCAGGAACAAGGGTGGGTGAGTCACAGCAGGAGAGTCTGCAGGGAATGGCCCAGGTTTTTCTGAAAGCAGCCTCTGCTGACTTGTCCCTGTCCTTTCTCCATGAACAGGTGCCCATGCCCAGCCACAGCTAATGTCCAACAGCAGCTCCATCAGCCACTTCCTCCTGCTGGCATTGGCAGACATGCGGCAGCTGCAGCTCCTGCACTTCTGCCTCTTCCTGGGCATCTCCCTGGCTGCCCTCCTGGGCAACGGCCTCATCATCAGCGCCGTAGCCTGCGGCCACCTCCTGCACAGCCCCATGTTCTTCTTCCTGCTCAACCTGGCCCTCACCGACCTGGGCTTCATCTGCACCACTGTCCCCAAAGCCATGCACAATTCCCTCTGGGACACCACAACCATCTCCTACACAGGATGTGCTGCTCAGCTCTTTTTTTTCCTGTTCTTCCTCTCAGCAGATTACTATCTCCTGACCATCATGTGCTACGACCGCTATGTGTCCATCTGCAAACCCCTGCACTACGGGACCCTCCTGGGCAGCAGAGCTTGTGCCCACATGGCAGCAGCGTCCTGGGCCAGTGCCTTTCTCAATGCTCTCATTCACACGGCCAATACATTTTCCCTGCCCCTGTGCCATGGCAATACCCTGGGCCAGTTCTTCTGTGAAGTGCCCCAAATCCTAAAGCTCTCCTGCTTCAAGTACTACCTCAGGGAAGTTGCACTCATTGCTGTTAGTTCCTGTTTAGTGTTTGGTTGTTTTGTGTTCATTGTTTTCTCCTATGTGCAGATCTTCAGGGCTGTGCTGAGAATCCCCTTGGAGCAGGGACGGCACAAAGCCTTTTCCACCTGCCTCCCTCACCTGGCCGTGCTCTCCCTGTTTGTCAGCACAGTTGTGTTTGCTCACCTGAAGTCCCCCTCTATCTCATCCCCATCCCTGGATCTGGCCCTGTCAGTTCTGTACTCGGTGGTGCCTCCAGCCCTGAACCCCCTCATCTACAGCCTGAGGAACCAGGAACTCAAGGCTGCAGTGTGGAGACTGATGACTGGATGGTTAAGGAAACATTAAACTTCTGGACAATTCTTGAAAATGACTTGTAATAAAACCTATCTTTGAAAATTAATTTTGTTTTGGTTATAGGGGGTTTGTTGTGTGTTTTACATTTTTTTCATATTGTTCCAAAAAAAAGGTCATTATTTGTGTTATTTCTCATTGTGTTTCTCTCCACCTTCCCTGTGCCCACAGACTCTGTCAATGAGGAGCTGTGGTCTTGGTGGCTTTAAAGGAACTCAAGGATCTCCCAGCCAAGTTTTCTGCAGAGATGCCCCTTTGGTTCCCTTCTCTGCAGCTGCAGCAGCAATGTCTGTGTGCAGAGCTGGGGGCAGATCAGTGCTGGCACAGCAGCTGTGCCCAGCAGCAGCAGCAGCCCTTGGTGTTGGCAGTGCTGCTGCCGTGGCCCTGCCCTGCTGCCCTGCTGGCCCTGGTGTTGCTGTAGGGCCTGAGTGCTCTCGGGGCCGGGCACAGTGCTGGGGGTGGCAGTGCCGGGGCTGCAGCAGGGACAGGCCATGGGCACTGCTGGGGCAGTGCTGACGCCTCAGGCCAGGGCCTGGGGGCTGCAGGCTCCTTGCCCAGGCTCTCTCCAGAACACTTTGCCCAGGCCAATGCTGAGCACAGAAAAGCCCCGGGAGCAGCCCCAGGCTGGCCGTGGGCAGGCTGGGGGCAAACAGCATGGCTGGGGCTCTGCAAGGTGCCTGGGGCAACTGGAATCCTTCTGGGATCAAAGTTGGAAAGACTGGGCCCATGCTGGGGGCAACTGGGATCATCCTGAATCATACTGGCAGAAACTGGGACTGTACTGAGGGTGACTGGGAGTGGTTGTGAGCAACTGGAATCAGGCTGGAAGCAACTGAGGACAACTTGGATTGACTGGGAACATGCTGGGAGCAACTGGGATACACTGGGAGAGACTGAAACCACAGTGGGGGTAAATGGGAGCAGCTGTGCCCATGCTGGGGTCATACTGTGATCCTACTGGAACCAGACTGGGAATTACTGGAAAGGTGCTGGCTTTGACTGGAGCCATGCTGGAGGTGACTGGGAACAACTGGGCTCAAACTGGGAGTGACAGGCAATCACTCAGGGCATGATTGGAATAATACTGGGAGTATCTGGGGGTGACTGGGGTCATACTGGGGGTGACTGGGTCCTCCTGGGTTCATCCTGGGAGCCACAGGGATTACAATGGGTGTTAACAGATATTGACTGGGGGTTACTGGGAGCTACTGTTGGGAGGAAAATGTGGACATTTGTGGGAGCAACTGGGATCAATTGGAAGGGATTGGGACCATGCTGAGGGGACTGAGACCACAGCTGGGGAAACTGGGATCATACTGGGAGCAAGTGAGACCACACTTTAGGCAATTGACAGAAACTGGAATCATGCTGGAGGCAACTGGAGGAAACTGGGAAAGACTGGGATCATTCTGAGGTAACCAGAACCTTACTAGGATATACTGGGATATACTGGCAGTGTCTGTAACCATACTGGGGAGACTGGAACCATATTGGGAACAGCTGGGACCATGCTGGGGAAAATTGGGAGTGCATGTTACCATGCTGAGAGGGACTGGGACTATTCTAGGGACATCTGGGATCATAGTGGGAGGAATTTGGAACAATTCCTCCCTATTCTGGCAGCAACTGGGATCATGCTGCAATCACCGTGGGAGCAGTCGGGTTCATGCTGGTTGAGACTGGGGTCACACTGAGGGTGACTGGACTCCTAGTGGGATTGACTGGGAGTGGCTGTAAACAACTGGAATCACACTGAAAGCAACTGGGAGGAACTGGGAATGACTGGGAGCATGCTGGGAGTGACTGGGATATACTGGGGGAGACTGGAGTCACAGGAATCCTACTGGAGGCTACTGGGGTCATGCTGGAATTGACAGGGAGCAACTGGGATCACACTGGGGGCCACTGGCCTCATAGTGGAAGTTACTGGGATCATACTGGGAGTGGCTACAATAATACTGAGATTACAGTGGGTGTGATTGGACCCTGACTGAGAGTTACTGGGAGCTGCCAGACGATGCTGGGGGCAAACTGTGCACACACTGGGAGAAAGTGGAAGTAAATGGAAATGACAGGATGCATGATGGTGACAACTGGGATGTACTGGCAGTGACTGGGATAGAACTGGGGGCAACTGAGCCATGCTGGGGTAACTGGGAGTGCCTGGCAATGACTATGAGAATGTTCAGGGCAACTGGGATATACTGGGAGTGCCTGAGACCATGCAGGTGGTGACTGCGACCATACTGGGAGCCACTGGGACCCTGCTGGGGGCAACTGGGCACAAGTGTGAGTGACTGGGGCCCTGCTGGGAGAGACTGCATCATACTGGACTCATTCTGGGACTGTACTGGGAGTTACTGAGGCTGTGCTAGGGGCAGCTTGGAACACACTGGACAAAAGTGGGAGCAACTGGGAGCAATTGGGAGCAACTGGGACCATGCTAGGGGCAAACTGCATCATAGAGAGGAAGGACTGGCAGTGACTGGGCTCATACTGGGAATGGTAAATAAATAATAAATCCTGGTTTATGGTTGTTATGCTGTGTGAATGTTTCCTGACTGTGAGACCTGATCCATATAAATTTTTTCTAACCCTCAGCTAAAATCTCAACTCTTTAAAATCATGATGCAGATCCCTCCTAATGTTGGGGTGCCCCCGAATGTCGGGGTGTCCCCCACAGCCCCCCCCTGCCGAGGGTCATCTGTGTCCACGTCGACTGGGAGGACGCGACGGTGGCCGTCATCTTCTCCCGGCCTGTCAGGGTGAGTGGGGACCCCTGAGAACCCCCAAAATCACATGGATACCCCAAAAACACCACCTGGATACCCCCCAAATCTCCTTGATCTCCCCTAAATCACCTGGGAACCCCAAAATCATCTGGGTACCCCCCAAAAATCACCTGGATACACCTGGGTACTTCCCCAATTCACCTAGGTACCCTTCAAAAAATCACCTGGAAACCACCCAGAAGTCACCTGGAAAAACCAGGGATTCCCAAAAATCACTTGGGTACCCCATCAGTTGCCTGGGTACCCTCAAAAATCACCTGAGAAACCCAAAAATCACCTGGATATCCCCCAAAATCACCTGGATTGCCCCAAAAAGTGTCTGGGTACCCCTCAAATCATCTGGATCTCACCCCAGATATGCCTGAGTACCCCATAAACCACCTGGTACCCCCAATAATCAGCTGGATACTGCCAAAGTAACCTGGGTACCCCTGGGTACCCCAAAAATGATCTGAGTATCCTCAAAAATTGCCTGAGTACTCCCAAAAAATCACCTGGATACACCTGGGTACCCAGCAAAATCTCCTGGATTAGCTTCCCAGATCACCTGGGTAGCCCCCAAAATCACCTGGATACACCTGAGTACCCCCAAATTTCTTTGGCCCCTACCCAAACTGGTGGTTGTAAATCCTCATTTCTTTGACTGGGTAGACGCGGTGCCCCATTTTTCCCATTGACTTTAAGGGATAGATCTGGTGTCCCTAAATTCCTATAAACTTCAGTGGGTAGACCTGGTGTCCATTTTACCCCCATTTACATAATCCTTCCCAGTGCTCCCAGTAATGCCATGGAGCTCCCAGTAACCCCAGAGCTCCCCCTTTTGAGGGGTTCCCAGGAAATTTTTTGGGGTACTCAGGTGATCTGGGGGAGTACCCAGATGTATCTAGGTGATTTTTTGGGGAGTACCCAGGTGATTTTTTGGGGGTTCCCACTTGTATCCAGGTGGTTTTGGGGGGTACCAGGGTGATTTTGTGGAAGATCCAGGTGATTTTTTGGGGTTCCCAGGGGTCTCCACTCACCCTGATGGGCTGAGAGAAAATGATGGCCACCGTCGCGTCCTCCCAGTCAATGTGGACGCAGATGACCCTCAGCAGCATGGTGGCTGTGGGGGGACACCCCAACATTCAGGGGCCACCCCAAAACTCCAGCAGAGGGCCCCAGGGATGGGAGGAAGCCCCAAGTTACCCCAGGAGAGGATGCAGTGCAGGTACACCCAGGTGTTTTAGTCCGTGGGGTCAGTGAAGACGGCGTTCTGCAGCAGCTCCAGCTCTGGGGAGAGGCAAAGGGGGCACCCCGAAATCTCAGGGGAGCAGCCAGGGGACACCCTGAGATCTGAATGGGGGCACCCAGGTATGTGGGAGCTCTGGTGTACCCATTGAAACCAATGGGGATTTTTAGGGCAAACAGCTCCAAAATCCTAAACAGATCCAATGAGGATTTAGGAACAACAAGTCTACCCATTGAAATCAGTGATGTTTAGGGACAACAGGTCTAGCCACTAAAACCAATGAAGATTTAGAGACATGGGGTCTACCCATTAAAATCAATAGGGATTTTTTGGAGACCATGTCTATTAAGAGCAATGGGGATTTGGGGAAACCAGGTCTACCCATTCAAGGCAATGGAGATTTAGGGACACTTAAAGGGATTTACCATATTAAAGTCAAAGATAATTTTGGGAAACCTGGTGTACCCACTAATGTGGGGAATTCAGAAAATTAGGTCCAGGCATTAATGAGAATTTAGGGACATCAGGTCTACCCATTGAAATAATGGGAGTTTTTGGTCCACCAGGTCTACTCTTTAGGGACAGTGGGGATATAAAGACACCAGGTCTACTTGTTGAAACCAATGGGGATTTAAGGACACCAGATCTATCTATTAAAAACAATGAGGATTTTAGAAACATCAAGTGAACCCATTAAGGACAATGGGGATTTGGGGTCATCAGGTCTACCCACTGGAACCAATGGGCTCAGTGGGACATCAGGTCTACCCCTTAATGTGGGGAGTTTAGGGAATCAGGTCCAGCCATTGATGTGAATGGGAAGTTTGGGAAATCAGGTCTACCTCCATTAAAATCAATTAGAGGGATTTAGGACACCAGGTCTACTCATTGAAACCAATGGGGATTTCAGGAAAACAGGTCTACCCATGGATGGAAATGGTGATCTGGGGACACCAGGTCTACCCATGAACGACTGTAAGGACATCAAGTCTACCATTGAGATCAATGGGGATTAAGGACATCACGTCTACTCATTAGGGTCATAGGGCATTTTTGGGACAGCAGGTCTACACATTGAAAGCAATGGGGAATCTTTGGGACAGCAGGTTTATCCATCCAACCCAACAGAGCTCAACTTCAAGCAAGGGGCTGGAGAATTTTTGGGATAGGATTCCACCAAAATTCTGGGAATTTTTCTGGGGGAATCTTTACCTTCCTTCAGCCTTTCAGGGGGCAGCATCCCGGCCTCGCCCTTCCTGCAGTTCCTGGTGAGTGCCAGGAACCACACCTAGTTTTGCCAGGTGAAGAAGTTGGAGAAGTCACAGCTCAGCAGGGCCCTGGCAAAGGCCAGCTTGGCTTTGGGGTCCTACAAGGCCACCAGTACCTGCCAGTGGTCCCAGGCATGGACTGGGAGGGCACCAGTACAAACCAGTAAGCACTGGAAGCCACCCTCAATCCCCTGAGCCCTGTGGAGGCAGTTTCCAGTATAAACCAGTAAGGCCAGCACAACCTGAAGTCACTCCCAGTGGGTCCCAAACCCCATCCCAGTATAAACCAGTACATCCTAATATAACCAAGTACATCCCAGTATAACCCAGTAGAAACCAATGCCCCTAGAATGCCATCCCTGTAAAAATGAGTATAAACTAGTGCAAACCAATATAACCCAGTATAACCCAGCAACTCCCAGCACCCCATCCCAGTACAAACTAGTATATCCCATTATAACCCAATAAAAACCAATGCCCCCAACACCCCATCCCAGTATAAACCAGTATAACCCACAGTGGGCCACCAGGTCCTCTCCGCCAGCAGGGGGCACTCACTCATACACTGCTCCCTCTCCCAGTATATCCCAGTATAACCCAGAAACCCCCAGCACCCCATCCCAGTACAAACCAGTAAAACCCAGTGTAACCTAGTAACTCTTCCTGGGTAAAATCACATGACGGATGCTGCCAAAAGGGCATTTCAGATCATGCCCACTAAAGATCCTAGGCACAGTTCTAGCTCAATTCAACAATCCCCTTCTGAGCCTTTCCCAGATTTTATAGATAGACTTCATGCAGTGGTGGAAAACCAGAGAGACGACCAGGAGTTGCAACAGAAGATGATCCTGGAAGTGGCACAAAGCAATGCCAGTGATGTCTGCAAGAGGATCATCTCTGGGCTTCTGGTTGCTCCACCTCCAACCCTGGACCTCCTCACTGACACCTGCACCAAGTGAGCCATAAGGGACCCAGATGAACAGCGGAAAGGGTCTGGGCTCAGAGGCCGGAGTGCAGCACCAGCCACCATTCCAGCTGGACCACCAGTGGCTGGGAGGGTCAAATGTTTCCAGTGTGGACAGGAGGGACAGGTGATGTGCTTTTGTCCCTTTAAGAATAAAACATCACACACTGGTGGGAGCAGTGGGGAAGGGGGAGAAAGGGAACATTCCAGTTCCGAAAAAACTCAGGGAGGAGTGTGAGCTTCTCCCATGTAATGAGAAAAATGGGACAGGTCACCGGGTTTTTGGGGTTGTGGGGCAGCCCAATTCTGGGAAGGTGTGGGACCCTAAGGAACCCTCAGGGTTGGGAACAACCAAGAGGATATGGAAGCCATTTAGGCTTGAGTTAACAACAGGTATGCCTTTCAACACACCACACTGCCAAGTGGTCACCTTTGACCCTGGACACGTGACCAACCTACAGCAGACTGATAGTAAGTGCCTTGTTATCAGGGATTCTAAGCACACTCCCTCTGAGATCAAGATTAGTCCAGCACTTTTGCCATCAGATCCGGAGCAACGAGCTCTCTTGGCACGTTGTGTCCATCCTCCCCTCTTCCTACCAAAGGGCCGAGTCATTGCCCAGGCCATACCACTGCCCAAACTGCCCTAGGATGGTCTGGACCTTTTGGTCTATTGGACAGAAATGGTGGGAGAGAACAAACCCATCATTTGGTGGGGGCTCAAGAGGGAGGGGGATTTCATCCAACTCCAGAGAATGATGGACACAGGATCAGATGTGACAGCCATACCACCACACAAGTGGCCATCACATTGGGAGTTGCAACCCGTGGCTGGTAAGGTTACAGGTATAGGGGGCACACAATTGGCAAAACAATCCAAGACCATTGTGCCAATTGAGGGACCAGATGGGCAATTGGCTTCTTTGTTTGTTCTAGATTCCAGATTTACCTTGTGGGGAAGGGACACCATGTCCCAGTGGGGAGTTAAACTAGAAATCCCCAAAAAACCCAAAAGATTTTTAATTGTCTCCACTGAGGAGCTCCCCTTCCAAAAACTAAATTGGCTGACTGATACCCAAATTTGGGAGGATCAGTGGCTGTTGAAAAAACAGAAACTTAAGGCACTCAAACAGCTCATGGAGGAGCAATTGGCAAAAGGTCACATTGTGGAAACTAATAATTTCTGGAATTCTCAGGTGTTTGTGATCAAAAAGCCAGGGAAAGACAGGTGGCACCTCCTCCAGGATTTGCAAAAAAATAATGAGGTCATCAAGGGCATGGGGTCTCTTCAGCCGGGTATGCCATCCCCTTCAATGCTCCCGCAAAACTGGAATTTGGCTGTCATTGATATAAAAGATTGTTTTTTTCCAGATTCCCCTAGATCCAGCCAATACCCCGCTGTATGCATTCTCTGTGCCTTCCATCAGCAGGGAGGCACCCATGAAGCGTTACCACTGGAGAGTTTTGCTGCAAGGGTTAAAGAACTCACCAAGTATTTGCCAGTGGTACGTGGCCAAAATACTGTCCCCGGTGTGTGCCAAGGCTGGAGAGGCCGTCACCCTTCATTATATGGATGATGTGCTTGTGTGTGCCCCCAGTGACAATGGACTTACACAAATTCTGGATGAGACTATCACTGCTTTGGCCGCTGCGGGATTTGAGTTGCAGCAGAAAAAGTGCAGAGACTGCCACCTTGGAAATACCTGGGGCTTGAGATTGCCAACTGGACCAGAAAAGCCCAGAAGTTGGTAATCAGTGATAGACCCGAGACTTTGAAGGATCTCCAGCAGCTGTTTGGATCTTTGAATTGGGTCAGGCCCTGGCTTGGGCTTCCTACAGAGGACCTAGCCCCTCTCTTCAATTTGTTAAAGGAGGCAGAGGAGCTGGATTCTCCAAGGGCTCTGACTCAGGAGGCTCGGCAGGCATTGGAGAGGGTTCAATTGGCAATGTCCAGCCAGCAGGCCCATCACTGCCAGCCAGAACTTCCATTTAATGTCATCATTTTGGGAAAACTGCCACACTTGCATGGGCTGATTTTTCAGTGGGACAAGGACCAGAAGGATCCCCTCTTGATCATAGAGTGGGTGTTCCTAAGTCATCAGCTGTCCAAAAGTATCACTAAACCACAGGAGTTGATGGCTCAGCTGATCAGCAAAGCAAGGGTCAGGATGTGACTGCTGGCAGGGTGTGAGTTTGCATGCATTCATGTGCCAATCAAATTGTTAACTGGAAGGTTAACAAAGGAGGCTTTGGAGCAGTTGCTCCGTGAGAACAAGGTGTTGCAGTTATGTCTGGATAGCTTCCCAGGGAAAATTTCAATCCATTGCCCGGGCCACAAATTATTTCATTTGGAATTTAATTTAATTTCAAAAGAGAAACAGAGCCACAAACCTCTCAAAGCTCTGACAGTTTTTACTGATGCATCTGGAGGTACACACAAGTCAGTGGTGACTTGGAAGGACCCTCAGACTCAGCAGTGGGAGGCTGACATCGAGGTAGTCGAAGGTTCACCTCAGGTGGCTGAGTTGGCTGCAGTCATCAGGGCTTTTGAGAAGTTTTCAGAACCCATTAATTTGATTACTGATTCAGCATATGTAGCAGGGGTAGTGTCCAGAGCAGAGAATGCAGTTCTCAAAGAAGTCTCAAATGCGGCCATTTTCAGCCTGCTCTCAGAGCTGACACACCCAGTGTCCCACAGAGAGCATCCTTACTGCATTATGCATGTGAGATCACACACTGACCTTCCTGGTTTCAACACTGAGGGTAACCACAGAGCAGATGCCCCAGCTGCTCCTGTGCAGCTGGGTGGCCAACCTAACATTTTCCAGCAGGCCAAACTCAGCCATCAGCAATTCCATCAGAATGTCCCAGGCCTGGTGCTCCAATTCCACCTAAGGCAGGACCAAGCCAAGGCAATCATAGACACATGCCCAAGCTGCCAAAAGTTTTCCTTACCCTCGCTGGGATCAGGGGTCAACCCCAGAGAGCTTGGCAGTTGTGAGGTGTGGCAGACAGATGTCACACACATTCCCGAGTTTGGAGGGTTCAAATATGTTCATGTGTCAGTTGATACCTTCTCTGGTGCTGTTTATGCCTCAGCCCACACAAGGGAGAAGACCACAGATGCACAGAAACACCTTGGGCAGGCCTTCTCCACACTGGGGATCCCCAGAGAGATCAAAACTGATCATGGTTGAGCTTCTGTTTCCAAGGAATTTGATGGTTTCCTGGAAGAGTGGGGGGTGAAACATAACAAGGGGATCCCATCCTCCCCCACTGGCCAGGCAGTGATCGAAAGAACTCACCAGACATTGAAGAAGACCTTGGGACAGCAGAGAGGAGATGTCAGGATAAACAGTCCACAACAACGACTTTGTAAGGCTCTGTTTACCATGAACTTCCTTAACTGTTCATTGGAAAACCTTAATCCAACTGTAGCATGGCACTTCCATCAAAATCATTGGTTGAAGTTTGAGGAGAAACTGCTGGTCCTGGTGAAGGACTCTGAGACTTGTGAGGTCCCGGAGTCTTTTGATTTGGTAACTTGGGGGCAAGGATACGCCTGCATATCCACCCCCACAGGTTTGAAGAGGGTTACATAAACATGGGTCAAACCCTTTGTTCCACCCAGGGAAAAGAAGGCCCAGAGTGTGGCCCCAATTCCACCTTCCTGACCCCATGACCTGGCAATTGCTTCTTCTAGGCAACGGTGCAAAGGAAGCGGGGAACCCAAACCCCGTGTTATCCCTAACTCAGTGCCTTAAATAGATTGTGTTAAACTGTGCTTACCTGTGTATGTTCTTCTTAGATTCCTTTTAAGAGCATCCTCCTGACCCCCAAGATGAGCCCAGAACTCCTGTGTTTGCTGTTGCTTCTGACTCAGTCAGTGGAACAGGGACATGAATGTGAGGACACTCAAGGGATACACTGCTTCAATCTATCCAGCAAAATCCAGAACATCCAGAACTCCATGCAGAAATCAAAGGCATGATGGAGGAAATCAAGTGAGGAGCAGGACACTGGCAAGAGAACATCTTTAAAGACCAAGGGCTGCCAGGAGGAATGTCATCATTTGTAAAGGATGCCTTACTGGATGTTCTGGTTGTTATTTCAATTTACACAGCCTTTAGGACTCTAAAAGGAGTCATTACAAGGTGTACTAAGAAAAAAACGACCCCTTCCAATGTCACAGTGGCTGCTGTCGAGAGATGGTAGAAGAGGCTAGAGAGAGCAAACTAACAAACTCCTTAAACAGGAGTTTGTCTCCTCCCTCCTTCCCTTCAAAATTAAGCAGAAAAGAGAGAGATGTGGTGGTGGGTTTTTGAGAGGTTTGATAAGGTATGGTTTGCTCCTGTTACCTCCCCACCCCCCAGTGCCTGGTGTCTGGTTTACCCCTGATTCTCCCCTCCCCCATCCCTTTGTCCCCTTTCCTGACCCTGCCCTGTGTTAACCTGGGCCCAATCACCCACCTGCCCCACCCCTCTGGCCCCTGGTTTAAATGTTAAGCGCGGGACCCTGCTCGCTCTCTCTCTCCTGTAACACCTGGAGGAACAAAGACCTCTGTAAGAGAGAGCCTTCTCTGAGACCTTTGCTCTGTACCTAGACATGGAGGATATACAGGATCCAGAGAGCAGCAAACAGCTCTGCTCTCTGCCGTTACTGGCACTGCTTGCAGTCTGGGAAACGGCCACTCCTGACCAGCGTGGCTGGGGAGAGAGCCAGCCGCCCCCACCCCGGCCCCCTGACACCAACAAACATCACTCTGTCCATCTGCAAAAATTCACAGACCAGCACAGAGCGTTTGCTTTATGATGTCAGGGCACGGTTGCCACGCCGTCCTGGTGACATCACCAGGTTACCTTGGTGCACGGAAGCCTCAGTGGCAGAGCAGCTCTTGGGCTTCCTCAGGGCAGGAGCTCCTCCTGCTTGAGGCTTTTGTCAGTGGGCAGCTGCACACTGACAGGAGCCTGGTTTTTCTCTTGTCTTAGAGCACAGTCTGCAAACTTGCACAGCAGTGCCACAAGGATTGAGCAACTTGCTGCTGCAGTTTACTCTGTTTATGGCATTGCTTATTGCTAATTTTATTTTTTTTATATTTTAAATATATTTATGTATTATTTATTTATCATTTATATATTATATTTTTTATTTATAATAATTTATTATTATGATTTTTATTTACTGCTTTTACCTGACTAACCTAGCACGTAAGTAGAGGTTTTCCCTGGGTGTAACCTAAGCTGGCTTTTGCATGTCTTCCTGCTCTTTCTTAGTGACTGAGTTGATTTGGAAACAGAAAGACCATTTGGATGCCACTTGGCTAAAGCTCCTGTCAACAGGTTCAGCTCAAAATGAGGTGTCTGTAGCCAGGGCTTTGTGGCAGCATTTGCAAGGGAACCTGCAGGGGTTGCGTTCCCTCCATGGGAGAGTCTGTGGCAGCAGAGTCTGTCATTTCCTCAGTTTGCTGCGTCAAGCGGGACAACTTTAAAAATGTTGTCTGGGAGACCTTCTTGGAAGACCTTCTAATAATGTTAGGGTTCATTCCAGTTTTCTCCAAGAATCTGCTTAATTTTTTGTTGACCACTGCAGCTCACCTGATCCGTGTACTCAGAGGTGCCAATCCTGAGGTGAGTGAGCAAGGAACATTTGATGTTCCTGGTGTTTAAGAATTGTGGAGCAAGCTGTGAGCTTGGCCTGTGGCAGTAGAGTGTAGAGGGCCAGCTGAGTAGGCTGAAAGAAAATCCACTGCTGTGTTAGCAGAGCAAAGGCATCACTGGCTATTTCCTAATTTTCCATTTCAGAGCTTTAGAAGTACTAAAAGCCCAGTTTTGCAGAAAGCTGTTGCTTCCTGATTGTAGCCGGGAGGAACAACTAATTTAGAGCATTTTGAATCAGTCCACTTGAATTTATTTGGAGTGACTTAGAATGCCATTGCTATCAAAGCTGATGATTTGTGCTTAGTAGAGCTGTGTTCTGGCTTAGGGCAAATTTGGGAGAAATCCCCCAAATACAGTCCCTCTGGGAAGCAAACCCAAAGAGCCCCTCCCCCAACTGGTCTGGGAAAGAACTTCCTCACAGAAAAGTGGAAAAAGCTATTTTTTTTAACACACAAAGTGCCCACAAACACAAAAATAATAACATGAAACAACAAAACCTCTCGCTGCTCCAAAGAGAGATGGCAAAATTGGGGAAGTCCTTGCTGTGCATAAAACTCGGCTGGCTCAATCTCTTATCAGTCCTTCCAGTGCTGGAAAAGTTCCATCCTGGGCCCTGGTGGGCCACAGGTGTGAGCTCCCAGTGCTCTTCTGGGTTTTTCAGTCCAGAGCAGGATTAAACAGTCCCAAGAAAAAGAAAACAAAAAGCAGTCCAGGGAACTTCTCTGCCTCAGCTAGCTAAACTAACTAAAAGCACAGGAGATCTGTGTCCGTGCTTCATATGAACACAGTCTAGGAGCAGAATGTATAGGATTGAATGCTGTTTTCTGCAAAAAACCTCTGCGCTTCTTCTTTCTCCCTCTTTGCCCTCGGAACCAGTCTTAAAGGTACAGAACTTAATATCCAACATCAACAGAACAGATGGTTGGGGATAAAAGCATCAAAAAGTCACCCCAGGACATGCCACCTCTTATCCCCATATTGTCAGCTTACTACCAAAACTAATATATATTCTAACTCTACATACACATACATTATACATACATCTTTATACACAGTATATAGCTATATACAGACAGTGACATTCAGCAGTGATATTTACACATAGTTCTCACCCAACAATCAAATCTCTCTGAGGTACACATTGTGTTGTTCCATCTTTCTGCATTATTCCCTACGTACAACCTGGTTTCTGAGCAAAGACAATCCAATTAAAGGGTTTGTCTGTACCCGAGGAAAAATTGATCTGAACTGTCTTCTTTAACAAACCTCTGACATGCACCACTGGGACTTTGTCTCCGTCTGCTGTATGCAGGAGCTCAGCCTGGGCAAGGCCTGCCCTTTTGGTGGAGCCTCGGGTGTTAACTAACCAGGTGGCCTTTGCTAAATGCCTCTCCCAATTTTTGAAAGATCCCCCACCCAGTGCTCTCAGGGTGGTTTTTAACAGTCTGTTGTACCTCTCCACTTTGCCTGCAGCTGGTGCAGGGTGGGGGATGTGGCACACCCACTCAATGCCATGTTCTCTAGCCCAGGTGTTGATAAGGCTGTTCTTGAAATGAGTCCCATTGTCTGACTCAATCCTCTCAGGGGTACCATGTCACCACAGGACTTGCTATTCAAGGTCTAGAATGGTGTTACAGGCCATAGCATTTAGCACAGGGTAGGTCTCCAGCCATCCCGTGGTGGCTTCTACCATTGTGAGCACACATACGGTTTGCCTTGGCATGTCTGGGCAGTGTAATAAAATCAACCTGCCAGGCTTCCCATACTTATATTTGCACTACTGCCTACTATACCATAGGGGCTTCACCCGCTTGGCCTGCTTCATCACAGCACACGTCTCACAGTCATGGATAACCTGAGAAATACTGTCCAAGGTTAGATCCACCCCTTCAGTCTCGTGCCCACATATAGGAGGCATCTCTGTCGTGGTGGCCCAAGGCATCATGGGCCCATCGAGCCAGGAACAACTCTCCCTTGTATTGGCAATCTAAGTCTATCTTTGACACCTCTATCTTGGCAGCCTGATCTACCTGCTCGTTGTTTTCGGTGCTCCTCATTAGCTCTGCTCTTGGGGATATGGGGCATCTCCATGGAGGACTTTCACAGGTAACTTCTCTATCCAAGTGGCAATGTCTTTCCATTCATTGGCAGCCCAGATTTGTTTTCCCTTATGCTGCCAGTTGGCCTTTTTCCACCTTTCCAGCCAAACCCACAGAGCATTGGCTACCATCCACGAATCAGTGTAGTGGTAGAGCTTTGGCCACTTCTCTCTTTTTACAATGTCCAGGGCCAACTGAACAGCTTTGAGTTCAGCAAGTTGACTCGATCCACCTTCTCATTCAGTGGCTTGTGCAACCTGTCGTGTGGGGCTTTCCACTTTCGTTTCTTCCCAACAATGCAACAGGAACCATCAGTGAAAAGAGAGTAGTATGTTTCTTCTACTGGCAGTTGGTGTTACGGTGGAGTTTCTTCATCCCTTGTCACTTGTTCCTGGTCCTCTTCATCCATGAGACCAAAGCTTTCACCTTCAGACCAGTTGGTAATTATTTCTAAAATCCCAGGGCGATTCAGGTTTCCAGTACAGGCGTGCTGTATGATGAGGGCAATCCATTTGCTCCGTGTGGTGTTGGTGCCTTGATGGGTAGAGGGAACCTTTCCTTTAAACAACCACCCCAGCACTGGCAGTCGGGGTGCCAGGAGGAGTTGTGCTTCTGTGCCAATCACCTCTGAGGCAGCTTGAACTCCTTCACAGGTGGCCAAGATTTCCTTCTCTGTGGGAGTGTAGTTGGATTCAGAGCCTTTGTAGCTTCAGCTCCAGAATTCCAGTGGTTGGGCTCGAGTCTCCCCAGGTACTTTCTGCCAAAGGCTCCAGGACAGGCCATTGTTCCCAGCTGTGGAGTAGAGCATATTCTTCACCTCTGGTCCCATCCTGACTGGGCCAAGGGCTACTGCATGAGCGATCTCCTGTTTTATCTGGGCAAAGCCTTGCTGCTTTTCAAGGGCCCCAGTGGAAATCGTTCTTCTTGCAGGTAACCAGGTAGAGAGGGCTCATGATCTGGCTGTACTCAGGAATGTGCATTCTCCAAAAGCCTATGGCACCTAGGAAAGCTTGTGTTTCCTTCTTGCTGGTCAGTGGGGACATCACGGTGATCTTATTGATGACCTCAGTGGGAATCTGATGCTGTCCATCTTCCCACTTTACTCCCAGGAAAACTGGATCTCTTGGGCAGTCCCTTGACTTTGCTCTTCTTGATGGCAAAGCCGGCTTCCAGGAGAATCTGGATGATCTTCTCTCCTTTCTCAAATACTTCCGTGTTGTGTCCCCTGCCAGCTCTTTTCAGGCCTGGCTAGCAGTTGCAGGGGGCTGATGGGAAACATATGTCCTGGGTCCCAGGAGGCAGGGCAGGTACAAAAGAATTACAGGAGCTTCTTGGGGAGCCATCTCTTGGTTGTGCCAGCTAATGGCAGCATGCAGGCAGGCAAGACACCACACAGCTTCTGAGGATGCTGCTCAGATGAGGTTTATTCGGGGTCCCACACTGGGGGATTGGAGCATGGCTCCCAAAGGAGAGGCAAGAGGCAAGAAGGCCAAGGCTAAGTCCAGAGCCAGGCCCAGGCCTGGGGCCCAGAGTGAGGCCCCAACCAGAGGCAGAAGCAGAGAGGGCGGCAGAGCCAGAGAGCAGAGAGAGAGCAAACCTCGTGGTTCAGCTTAAGGGAGGGTTCCTGTAGAGGAATATCTTGGGGAGAGGGGACATGATTTGCTATGGAAGGAGATCTGAGCTATCCAAGGCTAGGCCTCAGATTCAGGCCTGCATAGCAGTAGATAGGCCTGTGGTGCAGCAAAAAATTAGATTAAGGTGTGCTTAGTGTTAATTTGTATAGTTATAGTGAATTTATGGGGGCTCCGTTAGGGTTGAGATTGTTTGCATTCTTTTCTGTCTGAATACCAATTAGAAAGCACCTGTAACTGTAAACTATCTGAAACTGTATTTAACCTGCCATTTTTACACAACCAAGTCAGAACATATGACATAACCACATTGGTTGGACCTTGACTATCCAGTTTCTGATGTAATAGGGGGGACCCTGGCTTTATCCCATGATGCCAACTCAGGAATTGAAATGGGGATTGGGGCACGAAAGGAAAGGGCAACCAGGGATAAGCAGTTTGCAGGGGAGGGAACAGGGCTGGGCAATTGGAAGAAATTTGTAGCAGGAAGAGTAAAAAAACCCATGGTGAAGCAAAGGAAATGGTCAGGACAGTTTGGGGGTGGCTGCCAGGCAGCCCTGGCTCTGAGCAACAACGTCGGCAGTGGCACAGGAAACTCCCAGCTGATGGGAACAAACTTTCTGTGGGACTTCAGAGGCCACCACAAACCTGAGTGGTTTCCCTGCTGTCCCCCAACCCTTCCTGGCCCCAGGGGCTGATGGCATTTGTGCTCCCTCAGCTTCATCTCCCCACACCAACACCATGGGGGTGCTGACGCCTGCTCTGGGCAGTGCAAACAGGGGCTCCTGAGGCAGTGCTGCCGTGTCTGTGCCTGCAAGGATGCGGCACCTGTGTGAGCTGGGGGAGAGGCCAGGGCTGCAGAGGGGGGATGTTGTTGGCAGGTGCATGAGGACGCTGTGGGACTCTGCCCTGGGGTGTCCAGTGCAGTGGGGATGGATCAGCCCCTGCTCTGCTGCTCCTTCCCCTTGTCTCCCCCAGGCACCTTGCAGAGCCCCAGCCATGCTGTTTGCCCCCAGCCTGCCCACGGCCAGCCTGGGGCTGCTCCCGGGGCTTTTCTGTGCTCAGCATTGGCCTGGGCAAAGTGTTCTGGAGAGAGCCTGGGCAAGGAGCCTGCAGCCCCCAGGCCCTGGCCTGAGGCGTCAGCGCTGCCCCAGCAGTGCCCATGGCCTGTCCCTGCTGCAGCCCCGGCACTGCCACCCCCAGCCCTGTGCCCGGCCCCGAGAGCACTCAGGCCCTACAGCAACACCAGGGCCAGCAGGGCAGCGGGGCAGGGCCACGGCAGCAGCACTGCCAACACCAAGGGCTGCTGCTGCTGCTGCTGGGCACAGCTGCTGTGCCAGCACTGATCTTCCCCAGCTCTGCACACAGACATTGCTGCTGCAGCTGCAGAGAAGGGAACCAAAGGGGGATCTCTGCAGAAAACTTGGCTAAAGGGAGATCTTTGAGTTCCTTTGAAGCCACCAAGAGCAGAGCCCCACATTAACACCATCTGTGACCACAGGGAAGGTGGAGAGAAAAATGAGAAATGGCACAAACAATAAAATTTATTTGTAAACAAGATTAAAAAGAAAAAAACCCCAAAGAAATAGAACCTCCAAATATACAAACATGAAGGATCAAACATGGCTTTATTGCAAGTGATTTGCAGAAATTGGCCAGCAGTTTAATGTTTCCTTAACCATCCAGTCATCAGTCTCCAAACTGCAGCCTTGAGCTCCTGGTTCCTCAGGCTGTATATGAGGAGGTTCAAGGCTGGAGGCACCACCGAGTACAGAATTGACAGGGCCAGATCCAGGGATGGGGAGGACATGGAGGGGGGCTTCAGGTTAGCATATGTGCCAGTCGTGATGAACAGAGAGACCATGGCCAGGTGAGGGAGGCAGGTGGAAAAGGCTTTGTGCCATCCCTGCTCCGAGTGGATCCTCAGCACAGCCCTGAAGATCTGAACATATGAGAAAACAATGAACACAAAACAACCAAATGCTAAACAGACACTAACAGCAATGAGCACAAGTTCCCTGAAGAAGGATCTGGAGCAGGAGAGCTTGAGGATCTGAGGGATTTCACAGAAGAACTGGCCCAAGGCATTGCCCTGGCACAGAGGCAGGGAAAATGTATTGGCCGTGTGCATGAGAGCATTGAGAAAGGCACTGGCACAGGACGCTGCTGCCATGTGGGCACAAGCTCTGCTGCCCAGGAGGGTCCCGTAGTGCAGGGGTTTGCAGATGGACACATAGCGGTCGTAGCACATAACTGTGAGGAGATAATACTCTGTTTACATGAAGAAGAGAAAGAAAAAGAGTTGAGCAGCACATCCTGCGTAGGAGATGGTGCTGGTGTCCCAGAGGGAATTGTGCATGGGCACAGTGGTGCAGATGCAGCCCAGGTCAGTGAAGGCCAGGTTGAGCAGGAAGAAGAACATGGGGCTGTGCAGGAGGTGGCCGCAGGCTACGGCGCTGATGATGAGGCCGTTGCCCAGGAGGGCAGCCAGGGAGATGCCCAGGAAGAGGCAGAAGTGCAGGAGCTGCAGCTGCCGCGTGTCTGCCAACGCCAGCAGGAGGAAGTGGCTGATGGACCTGCTGTTGGACATTTGCTGTCTCTGGGCTTTGGGTGCTGCCATGGAGAAAAGGAGAGGGAAGTGTTAGAGGAGATATCTGTAACCAAAATCAAAACCATTTCTAATACACACTCCCCTGGAACACACAGACACCGGTAAATGTTGAACCATTACTTTGATGATTCTTTTTGTCCCTTTCAACTCAGGATGTTCCGTGATTCTGTGATTAGAATTCCTGTTCTGCTTCTCTCATCGTCCTGTTGCCTATAATAAAAAAAGAAAATAAACCCTTTTAAAAATGTTTTAAAGGGAAAGTAACAAGCAGACCTTTATTTGAAACTTCCAGGTGTTCCAAATGGAATTGGGCACACCCTGCCCCTCAGTTAAGCAACGTTTTAACATTTATTAATTAACATATTTAAGAGGAACATCCAAAAGGTAATTCAGTTTCCCCAGTTACATACCCCTGGGTCAATGCATTGGAGTAAGTCCAAGGACTTCTTTGCATCACTTTTTTTAATGACTGTTCACACCCTGGTTAAAAATTAAAATGTTCTTCTTTTCAGTCCTCTTCCTGATAATAAGACTATACAGTATTTCAGAAATGTATTTAGGTCTGCTAATTGTTCAAAAATCGAAGAGAAAGGGTAGGAAACAATCTAAAGTTTATTAAGGATTAAAAATATATAAGTATGTTATAGTAGTTAAAAAGAGTTAATTATCGATTATAGTTTTAAAATTATATAAAAGTAGTAACAAACTTTAAAAAAATGAATAATGTATAAAAAGCAAAAATATTTATGTCATCACCCCAACATTCACATCTTTCTCCAAGCAGGAAATTGAAAACACTCTCAGGAAAGCTCCTGATCTTTACAGCAATGCCAAACTTACCTTCTTTTGGCAAGTGTCCTCCGCAGCTGTGCCCAGGCTGGTGTGGAGCTGGGAGCAGCCCTGCCCCACACAGCCCCTCTCAGCAGCAGCAGCAGCAGCAGCAGCTGCCCTGCTCAGGGTGGCTCCTTCCCCCCACAGCTTCTCCCCAGCGCTGGCAGCAGCTCCCCGGGCTGGCTGAGAGCTGTCCCTGGCAGGCAGCAGAGTCCCTGGGCCAGCACAGCGCCCTGGGCTGCAGGACCCTGCTCTGCACCACAGCCCTGGGCACCCCTGGCTGCAGCCCTGGCTGCTCAGCCCTGCAGCAGAGCCTGGCCCCAGGGAGCTGCCTTGTGCTGGGCCTGGGCTGGGGCAGCAGGGAAACCCAGCCCTGCCCTAGGGCCACATCCCTGCCCTGCAGCAGCTCCCACAGTGCTCCTGCAAGGTGCTCCAAGCTGGGGGATGTGGCAGCTTCAGGAGATCCCTGCAGGAGCTGCAGCTTCTCTTCCCCCAGCCAGAGTGTGACTGTTTGCAAGCCTGGGAGGATTTCTCCTGCAGTGAGCCCTGAGTGAGCTCTGCTCTGTGCTGCCAGCCCAGGCTGAGCTGAAGCCCTGTGTGCCTGTGTGCTGTGCCCAGGGTGGCTGCAGGCAGTGCCCCAGCCCTGCTGGGCTGGCAGAAAAGCTGCTCATCCAGAGAAATGTGTTTTTAAGCTCTCCTTGGTTACCAGGAGCTGCCTCTGAATGAGCTCAGCAGCACAGACAGAGCACAAGGACTTTAATGACCCTCTCAGGGCTTTGTGCTGAGGCCCTGAACATCAGTCCCTGAGAGGGAGCTGAAGAAACCTCTCCAGAACTCCAAGTCAGAAGCCAACTCCAAAGTTTCTGGAAGTTTTAATGGGTCCCACTGAGGGACACAACACAGAAAGTGTGCCCAGGCCCCAGGCAGAGCAGAGAAGTGCAGGCAGTGATGACAGGTGGGGACAAAGAGAAGCCAAGGCTTGGTGCCCTGGGCCACAGCAGCCTCTGTGCCACCAAGGACACTGAGGAGACACCTTGTCCTGAGGCCCTGGGGCCTCCTGGCACAGCCCCAGCCAGTCTGGGCACTGTCAGCCCCTTGTGCTGCCCTCAGCATCCCCCTGCCATCCCAGTGGCCTTCAGGATGTGCTGGAAGGAGTCCCTGGGGAAGGAGCCTTGGTCAGCAATGGCCCTGGGGGGCTCCTTCATGCTGCCAGGGACTGCAGGTTTTTCCAAGGACTTTGGGTTTGGCTTTTGCCTTGGAGTCTCTGAGAGGTTTGTGCAATCCTTGTCTCCAATTCTCTGCTTTAATGAGTCCCTTGAGAGGCTTTGTCAGTAACAACACTCAGTGGGGCTCATTAATACTTCAGGGTACACAAAGTTTGTAAAAAAACGGGTTTTTGACACTGACTGACAGGTTTCTGCAAACATGGCCTCTAAAAATCTCCTTTAATGAGTTCATTGAGATTTTTAGCCAGTACAAACACTCAATAGGGCTTATTCATGCTTTAAGGTACTCAGGATTAATTTAAGTACTTTTTTTGACACTTAGTCTCTTAGAGGTTTTTGTGCAATCCTGGCCTCCAATTCTCTCCTCCAAAGAGTCCATGAGGAGCCTGTGTTGGGGATGGACCTCAGTGGAACCCACAAATGCCTCAAGCCACTTTGAGTGTTTCCTCTCACTTTGACTCCTGTAAAGGTTTGTGTAATTTCCTCTCAGGCCCTGAGGTTCCAGGGCTCAGCAACAAATGCACCACGGGGCTCATCAGGATAAAGCAAGTCCTGACAAACCATGGCTGTGCCTTGATATCCCTCTGGTCTGGTGAAGTTCATTAGGAAGTCTTTTTTTCTTAGAGTGATGGAGAAATATTTCAAAGAGCTTCTGAGAGATTTGTATTCCTATTTTCAAGAGTGAATTTTTCTCTTTAGAGCAGAGGTGATTGCAGCATTCAGGGGTTGATATTGATGCAGGGTCTCTCCTCAGGATGTCTGGTGTGGTCAGAGAAGCTGTGCCTTGATGTCTGACCCAGTGTGGAAATTTTTGCTCCACATTCCCCAACGCTATCCTGTCTCTTCTAACTCACCTGGGACCTGCTTTGCTCATAGAACTGGCTGCACTTAGGCACAAAGGGGTTTTCTTCTTTTTTGAAGCCATCTAAAACTCCTGAGTTTCAGACATCTCCTCATGTCTGTGTCAAGCCCAACGTGCCACTAAGGAGGTTCCCCTTCCCCAAGACAGAACCATGCAAGGAATGTTTGAAACACACAGGAAGTTCTACCAGAAACACAAACCCAGAGTTGGCTGAAGGCAGAATTAGACCAACTGCTGAAGGACAGACAAGCTTTGAACTCCTTGCAGCTCAAAGCTCCAGCTGGGTTGTTGGGAGGTGTGTGAGTGAGGCAAGAGTGAGGACAAGGGAAATGCAGAGAGCCCTGGAAGTGCTTCTGTGCAGCCAGGCTGTGGGGCAGGGCACTGCAGGCCTGGCCTGTGCCAGGAGTGAGGCTGGATCATCATCCCAAGCTGCCCTGGGCCATTGCAAGGGGCTGTGGCCATGGACACTGCACTGAGCCCACTGTGGCAGCCTTTTTTCCACTTGTTTACCCTTAAAACGTTCAAAGTCATTACAGGAACAACTGCAAGGTGTCCCAATTGTCCCACATTCCAAGCACCTGTCCCAGAAAACAGTGTCATTTGTACACTCAAACTCTGCTGTCGTTTACAGAGTGATCACAAGGGTTCACAAGTTGGAAGTCAAGGTGCTGAAAGGACCTATGGTTACCATGCATGTGTATATCCACTTTAAATTTAAAAAAGCTTTACAAAGGGACTTTCCACATCAGGAACAGAGGGACAAAAAAGAAAGTGAGAGCTTCTGCTTCTATAAATAAGGTAGAGTGTAAGAAAGTGATTTCAAAAACTGCAGGGTTTGGGAAGAGGTTTAATGAGGAAGAGCCAAAAGGATGTAAACCTGCACTTTACTCCCCTGAGGGATTTTTTCAAGTGTCATAGTCTTGCAATAGCATTGACTTGTATCTGGGACAGGACTGGTGCCCATAAGGGGATGTGAAGGGAGATGTATCCAGAGACAATAGTGTGGTTTTCCCTGGATTTGCATGAGGGTAGCACCAACTTCCTTCTGAGAGTTGTCTGCATTGTAGCCTGGATTTTCTCAGCAATGCTATGATGTGTGGTGCTGCTTTTAAAGGGTTTGTGTCCTGGGGATTTTGTACCTCTGCCCAATCAAGGATGTGGTGTTCCAAGTGTTCTGTCTGTGTATTCATCTGGATCTGGGTTCTTGGTGCTTACACTGTGCCTACAGAAGAATCCTAAAGAGTTATAATCTCTCTATAGAATTGAATATTACGAATTCAAAACTGTATTTGAGGTTAAAATTCCCTAAACATAAAAGAATAAAAGAGTAAGGTGGTATATTGAATAGGCATTTACATTGTTGATCTGTCTTCTAGTTCTTTATAGGCTAGTTATTTGGATTCAAGTTAGGAATAAAGGGCATCTGAAATAGATGTCATCTTCGTAGACATGAAGATGGTTATTTTAGATGTAAATGAGGACAAACAGAACTCACATGAAGAATATCAGTTAAGAAAGGTCAGATTCTTATTCTGGGAAAGATTAGGGAAGTGGTTTGCTAGAGCTCAGGACTGTTCCAGTAGTGCTGCAGACTCCTTGAGGAAAAAGAGCAGTGTCTCCAGTTACACAGCATAGACATCCATGGATATTGAGTGCTTTCCAGCCCTTTCAGCAATGCATCGAGTTGGAAAGAATCTTGAGGGCTTGTAGCTGATTTAAGAAAGGAAATAATGCCTTTTACTTTGATGTACTTTAAATCCTCTCCAATAGTGTGGTTGACTGGTTGGTTTAAACAGCAGATGAGAGGTCTAACATGAAAGTGGCATTTATTTGCTTTTTTGTGCAGGTTGATCCAGGCAACTGTCTTGTGTATGTTAAACATGATATTTGTGTACCAGGTCTGTGTTTGTATACCTGTTCTGAACAAGATGGGGAAAGAAATTGTGCATATTTCCCTTTCTTTTAGTGTATTTATACTTCTCTTTCTTCATGCAAACAAACGCTTTTCATAACCATTTAAATACTGGAATCAGCCTTCAGAGTCTCATTTCAAATGTGTCTTATTTTGGAGCATTCAGAGTTTATTTGTGAGTATGAATTAGGGTAACCAGTAACTACCCTTCAAAGTAACCTGAACTATGCCTTTTCTATTGACATAGAACATGAATTTTTGAGCAGTTTGCTTCTTCATGACTTCTTTCTTCTCACTATTGGAATGATAAAACAAGTAGACCTAGTAGATGGTCTTCATCTGGTTGTTGTGAAGTGCAGTGGGCAGATCAATGGTGATAGCAAATTTATTTGATTGGAGATGCCATTTTATAGTGTTGTAAACTTGATGCAATGATAATCATGAGTAGTTCTATTGAAATGAGCTCTGCAAATTTTCTTAATGAATGAGTAGGCATCCTCTTTTCCCTGAATACTGAAAAAGAAAAAGAAGTTGGAAGAAGACTGAAGCAGAGATTGAGAACAAGTTGGCAGCGGATTGAAATTGATGGGATTTTGGTTCCATCTTTGTCTTTGGTAGCAGTTGCAGCCTGTCTGTGGTACTGCTGATAAAGTCAATACCATTCCTGGGTTCTGCATCCTCTGTGTTGATCTAAGATGGAAATCTCAGTTAAAAATGGAACTGCACTTTGGAAATGCTGGAATCTTGGAGCTCAGTTGTCTGTATTTGTAACTAAGTTGTATAACACACTATTTCTAGAAGAGATGCAGTAAGTGGTTTTCAGGTAAATGTGGATATTATTTAAGGAAATGGTAAGATATTTAGATGCAAGTTTTTTGGATTGAAGCTGGGAATAAATTGTTTATGAAGTAGATTGGATCTTCAGAAGAAATGTAGATGATTCTCTTAGCTGAATCAGAGGTAGTTGGCTTCAGAAGGAAATCATTGGTGTTTTGGTTGAATCTGTATCTTTGGTAGCAATGGCAGCCTGTGTCTTTGGTGCAAGAAAAAATGGCAATCCTATTGCTGGGTTGTGCATCTGTTTCCCAGGAGGCAGTGGTGGTGGGCATGTTTGGGGTGCCAGGCTGTTGCTGTGCTCACCATGGGTTGCTGTGCGTGGAGTGTTTGGGGTGCCGGGCAGTTGCTGTGGTGCCAGTGGGTTCCTGGAGGGTTTGGGGTGAGTGTGCAGTGCTGGGCACTGGCCTGGGCAGAGCAGCCTCGTGGCTGAGTGCAGGGGGAGGCCTGAGGAGGCTCTGGAGGCACCAAGTGCTCCTGGCAGGATCAGCTGTGCCAGGGCAGCCCTTGTGCAAGCAGGGCAGAGGTGGTGGGTGAGTGACTCGTAGCCTGTGAGCCGGGCAGCATGTAAAACTCTTCACTTGCAGTCGGACCTTCAAAGAAGCTCTTGTTTCTTTCTGGATGATGGGGAAGTGTTTGACAATTCCAGTAAGACATGTTCTGGTACAAGTGACAGTTTTTCCTGAAATTTTTTTTTGAGTGTGTTTGTAGGTGGAAATAAGTGTTCTTTCAACATTAATGAAATGCTTTCAAAAGATGGTGTTGGGTCTAGGCAAGCTTGACTTGTGTCATGAGGGCATTCCAGGTTAGGATGCACTGCAACTGATGGCATTTGTCATTTTCCAGGTAATTTCTGAGCCTTAGAATAGACTCGTTTAAAGAGTGTCAAGCAACAATTGGATAAGACTTTTAAATTTTTTTTTTGCTTTACATCTCTGATTATTTGCAATCTTGTGGTTTTGTTCCTTAACCCCCCGGAGAAATGCAAAGTGTATAAATGCACAATGAGCCCTGTGAGATCAGACCAAACTTGCTGTGGACAAGGTTCTGCAGTTGTGATTCTTGGCTGAATCAGAGTTTTAGTTGTGTGCTGGACAGAAAAGTCAGCGTTAGCTGAGCCGTGTTTTGGATGTACCCAAAGGAGCAGGGAAGTTGGAGGCTGAGCAGAAGGACCCTGAGCCGGTTCTGTTGGAGCATTGGAAGGAAGTTTCTAGATAAAAAAGAACTAAATAAGGAGATATTTTTAATTGGAGCTGAAACAATTAGTCTTAAGAATGAAATGGGTGCTTTTATCTAAGGTTTACATCTTAGAGACTATTTGTCATCTGGTTCCAGAGTTGTTTCTGAGTTATCAGGTTTAAGAATCAGTGCAAGTACAAAATCAAATGCTTTCCAAGTGACAATGATGATGCAATGTCAGTGGTGTTTGGTTTTGAAGCTCTTTGTAGCATTGTCCTTTATCAGCTGATGAATTATAGGGATAGCAGCTGTGTTTGATGTTGTGAGGAAAGCATTTTAATACTGCTGTGGACTTGGGGGTAAATTCAAATAGGGGAAGGTTAAAACACTCCTCTCTAAATGTTCATAGACTTTTGATAGACAGCTAGGAGAAGTGCAAAGAGTGTGTGGGGAAACAGGATCCTCTGGCCAGGCCAGCAGAGTACCTGAGTGTGTTCATTGTGTAGCTGGAAGAAATGGTAACATTTGAATGGCCTGTATTGAGGATGAGGAAAAGGGGTGGTTTGGTGAATGGCAGAGATGATGACATTAGGCAGAATTCTGTGCTTTTAGTGAGCAGTGCTAATGCAGACCAGTGTAATTTTGCTCAATGCAATTTTTTTTTTCTGGTAATGAGTGCTGCTTGGGAGCAGGGGCTTTCTTTGGTTACAAGGTGCTCTCTGAGCAATGCTTCAAAATCCAGTGTGAATATTTGGTGTGACTCTTGCAAACAAGACCCAAGTGAAGCACAGGAAAGGTAGAATTTTGTTGTAGCATGGGAGATATTTGGTACCTGTACTGGTGATACTGAAATTGCATGGGCAAATCAATGGACAAAGATTTTGAAAACAATAGGAATTGTGTCAAGGGGAGAGAGGAAATAGTCAAAAAATGGAGGAAATGTGCCCGTCTGGCGAGCATGTCTGTAACAGTGACCTGTTGGAAGAAAGGCCGCGGGAGACAAGTCTCAAGCTATCTTGATCAACTAGCCTCGTTTATTGTGTTCCATGTTATCACATTTATACAGGCAGTAATTAGCTCATACATATTGCAAAAGTATAGCTCATGATTGGTTATGTCTCTTATAATGCACGTATTTTCTGCAGTTAGCCTTGCGGTTGCAACTTTCTCTGCTTTATGTACTTTTCCCACATACAATGCATTCTCGATATATATACAAAGTATTCTTGACATCCCCTGTTGCTGTGAGACATCTGTGCTCAAGGGCAGTGTCTGCTTGCTGTGAGTCACGTAGCTATAGCTACACTTTACCCATCTTGATATTAACATGGCCTTTGCTATGCAGCCATTCATCTGCTAAACTCTCCACACTTCCCCCGTTTTCTTTTTGCACTAGCAAAGCGGTGTTCCATTTGTTGTTTACCAATTTCATCAAAGCGTTTTGCAAGCATTTAAAAAGGCAAGGTAACAATAATACTAATACAAAAATCACAACTCCCACTGTGATTAAATGCTGTAACAAAGAAGTTAGCCAGGGTCCTAAACCCAAACCTTTTAGCCAGTTATCAAGCCCGAAGCCAGTGTCGTGCCGCAAATGTGTGGTCAGTGTGTGCAAGGTGTGCAACTGTGCATGTATCGAGCTGGAGTGGTCTGATAAGTTCATACAACACATCCCTTCAAACATTTCACAACCGTACCCTTGTGCTAATAATAGGAAATCAATTGCAGCCCTATTCTGCAGCGTGGCGTGTCTTACTGAGTCTACATCTATCAATAATTGAGATAGTGCTACTGAGGTGGCATTTGTCTGTTTTGCCAACCAACAACCTAACTTGTTTAGCGTAGCCAAAGCTTGGGCTGCAGCGACACCTGGAGTAAAAAAGGATGCTAAAATTCTTTCTTCTGCTGACCAAAATGTTACTTCATCCCGACATTCTGACTTAAAAGCATGTGTCATTCTCCTCACTCTGTGATGTTGGTTATGCAACTGGAGAATCGTAGAAGTGTTTGGTGTAAGCAGTGTTAATCGACCCAATGTGCATGGTCCTCCTTCTAACTTTGAAGGAATTCCGGCCCAAGCTCGATCACCACAAATTAAAAATACTCCATAAGGCAAAGCTATAGGAACATGGGATGACAGAGATATGTTAGGACTTGTATAGTTGCACCATTGAGTGTCATTTCTATAAATGGCCAATGTGGCGTTAACATTTGTCGGGTATGACAGATTGACACCTTTTCGTCCAGGTCCGGCACGATATACACTTGTCCAATTGAAATATATGCACCAATCCGCTTTTAAAGAACCCAAAATCTCAAGTTCCTGAGGCTCCAAAGAGGCTATAGGGAAATAGGGCATCACCTGATCCCATTGATCAGCATAAAGATTTGTGTCATTTGACTTACAATTATGTGCCGACTGTGGACAGGGCAGCTCATCTAAAGGCACTCCTACTAGACACGTAGAAAAGGGGTTACCGGGTGAGGACAATGCCAAACATATTGATTCCTGTCCTGTTTTGTTTGCCAAGGTTATCCAGATGTTTTCCTTGGGCTGCGGGGGTATCCAATAAGTGCTAATAACACCATGACATTGCCATGCTACAAAAAACCATATTAGGCTAAACATTGTGGCCTTCATTGTTGCATTTTCTTTTTGTCTTTTTGTTTACGTCTCCTGACTGCCAATTGTTTAAACCTGAGGCAAAGCCTGTCCCAGTCCTGAGGGAGTACCGCCCACTGTCGTGGGATTTTACAGGTGCTTTCACACTGTTTCCTCAGTATCTGAGAGTTACTAATAGCCTTAGCCCTCCAGGTAAAGTGGTGGAGTTCCCAGCGGGTGTATGCTAAGGCTTGTTGTTCTGGACTCTCAAACAGCTGTATTGCCAAGGTGAACGGTAACCCAGTACTCAATTCAAGAGCTTGTTGAACAGTCTCCTGTCTCCACTTATCCCTACACTCTGGGCACCAAAGCCTCCCAACAAGTCCTATCTGGTGTACCCAAATCTCCCGAGTACAGCCTCCACAATGTATTAACAACCAAGCACGATGATTTCTATCCCAGCAGTTTAAGCATGCATGAAGTTTTAAGTCCCTGTCACGATATGAAGCTAAGCAAGCAAGCAAGTAGGCCAGCTGTTCCGGTGTTCGTAAGTCCACCACTGATGGGCTAAAGATGGTCTGTAGAAAGGCACGATGTGGCTGGATCAACAGCTTCAGTTGCAGTCGCAGGTTCCTGACGGTCTCCACCTTGAGGCGGGCTCGCTGGTTTAACCCAGCGTGCAGGGATCCACTCGGTACCTGTGGAGGTAGAGATACCAAGGTAACCCCTACCCCAGTAAAGCACCTTAGCTGGGCCTTTCCATATTCCTGTCTTAAGGCATTTATAATTAACCCACATCTCAGGCTGTTCATCCTTTTCTGTAATGGGCCTGTCGCTGCGATGAGACACGGCTGCTGGAACTTCTGATGACCCAAAAATACAAAGGTAGTTTAACACAAACAATGTTTTAGACAGCCTTTCCTGTATATCCGAAATATCCTTAAACTTCTCCAAATACCTCTTGAGTGTACCATTTGCCCTTTCCACTATTGCCTGTCCTCGAGGGTTGTGGGGTATCCCTGTCACATGTTTAATTCCCCATTGTTCCAAAAATCTCCGAACTTTCTGACTAGTGTAGGAGGGCCCATTATCCGTTTTTACTTGATTACAAACCCCCATTACAGCAAAACAGCTAGTTAAATGTCTGATTACATGAGATCCCTTTTCCCCTGGTTGGGCAGTAGCCCAAACAAAGTTACTGTATGTGTCAATAGTGACATGCAAGTATTTCAGACGACCAAAGTTAGTAACATGAGTGACATCCATCTGCCAAATGTCATTAACTGCTGTTCCTCGAGGGTTGACCCCTATACCTAAACCCACACCATTATTATGATTTGCACAAATAGGGCAACTCCTGACAATAGATACAGCGTCCGCCTGCGAAATCTGAAATTGTTTTTGTAAACCTTTGGCGTTCTGATGGAACATTGAGTGAGCTTCTCTGGCTAAGGCAAACTGTGACAAAGGCACCGTAACTGCAGTGGACACCAATCTATCTACTTTTTGGTTTCCTTCTCCCAGACCAATATCCCATTTGTGACTTCTGATGTGCATAATAGAATATGGCTCAGTCCTATTTCTCAAGGCACGCCTCAGCTGTAAAAACAACCCATACAACCTCTTATTCTGAACTTCCTTAATGATGGCATCCTCGATTCCTGACACAACCCCTACTACATAAAGTGAGTCAGATACCACATTTAAGGGTTCATCTATGTGGGTCACTGCCCATATTACAGCTAAAAGTTCCAAGGTTTGTAAACTATCCTCAGGTGTTGCTTCCAAAATTTGCTGATGCCATTCTTCTCCTTTCTTCCAGACTATAGCCGCTCTGCGTGTCTTCTTTCCCGCATCGGTGAAGGCTGTTATGGCATTGGGAATAGGCTTGTCTTTCCTCAATGGTTTGCTGATCCAGCTCCATTCACCAATCCACTGTAACATCCTGGGCGCAAGAGACCCTGTCTCTATTTGTGCTCCTGAGGCCAGCAATGCTTCGGCCAGGTCGACAGAATTTAAGAGATACCAGTCCAATGCAGCTTTTTCCATGGGCAAATTAATTGCTGCTGGTTCTAGACCGTTGATCTCCATTACACGCATACGTCCCTTCTTAATTACTGCTGCCAGATTTTCGATTTTTGTGGTTATTGTCTTCCGTTTCTGTAAAGGCAGTGAGATCCATTCCAGTACTCTCTCCCCCATTTCCTTTTGAGGTTGGGTAACTGCTCCTAAGAGATGCATGTCAGCGTGCCAGATAGTGAGATGTAAAGGCAATTCAGGATCCATCCGTGACACAAAGCCTTTCAGAACACAGTCCGTAATGTGCTGCAAGGTTTCCTGTTGTTTTTTGGTAAGTGTCACAGGAGCACAGGGATCAGTGCCCTTTAGCAAGGGCTGCAGGTGCTCCAACAGGTTGTTGGGAATGCCTGTGACAGGCTTTAACCACTGCAAATCACCCAAGAGTTTCTGAGCCTCATGTAATGTGGTGATTGTAGTACTGATTGATAGCTTCTGTGGTTTAATCCTCTGCTCAGTAATCGTCCAACCCAGATATTTCCAAGGTGCAGTCCTTTGTACTTTTTCAGGAGCAACGATGAGGGAGAATTCTGCTAATGTTGTTACAATGTCCTCTATTTGCTCATCTGTGAATGGTACCTCCTGAGAAAACAGAATATCATCCATGTAGTGATAAATGATAGTTCCGGGCATCTTCTGTCGTAGCGGTTGTAGTGCAGTGTCAACATAAAGCTGACATAGGGTGGGTGAATTACGCATTCCTTGTGGCAAAACAGTCCATTCGAACCTTTTATCAGGTTCTCCTCTGTTGATTGCAGGCAAGGTAAATGCAAACCGTTTAGTGTCTTGTGGGTGCAAGGCAATGGTAAAAAAGCAATCCTTTAAATCAATGATAAGGATGGGCCAATTCTCTGGAAGCATAGAGGGATTAGGAAGTCCCGGTTGCAGTGCCCCCATGGGTTCCATTTGGCAATTGACAGCTCTCAAGTCATGTAATAGCCGATATTTTCCAGATTTCTTTTTTATCACAAATATTGGAGTGTTCCAAGGGCTAGTAGACAGTTTCAAGTGTCCTTGTGCATATTGCTCCTGGACTAACTGGTGAGCTTGCTCAAGACTTTCCCGTTTTAGAGGCCATTGCTTAACCACTACAGGTTCCTCAGTAGTCCAAGTAAGTGGTAGAGGGAAAGTCCAAGCAATGGCTATTACCCCAAAGGGTGCTCATTGGTAAGAACAAGCCCCAGCTGAGATAAAACATCCCGGCCAATCAAACATGCCACTGTAGGAGGAAGTGGAGCAATAGAAAATGATGCTGCAGCCTGCTTACCATCTATTTCCACCTTGAGTACAGGTGTGCGGTTTGCCAGTGTCATTCCACCGACCCCTGTCACCGTGATAGCAGAGGGCTGCACTGGCCAGTCCGAGGGCCACTCTCCAGGGGCGATGATGCAGGTGTCAGCCCCCGTATCCAACAATCCAATCAATGTAATGCTCCGATTCTGAAAAGAAAGTTGACATGGCCTTTTTGGACGATCTGTCAAATCAATAGTGAGCAAGGTTAACCCTCCAGTTGAGCCAAAGGCTCCCTGCCGTCTGGGATCCTTTTTTATGGGTATCAATCCCTTTGTCATCTGTGGAAGTGGTATTAATTGAGCTATCCGTTGTCCTTTTGAGACTTTTACTGGGGGGTAGGGGGTGTGAACCATGATCATAATTTCCCCCTCATAGTCCAAGTCTATTATTCCCAGTAATACAAATAGTCCCAACATGCTTGCAGACGATCGGCCTAAGAGTAGTCCCCCAACTGGTTGTCCATTTATTAAGATAGGTCCAATTAGTCCTGTGGGGATCTTTTGTGGTTGATTGGTCATAATTGTAATGTCTATTGAGGCTGCCACGTCCAGGCCGAGGCTCCCTCTGGTGGCTGGTTGTAATTGCTGTTGAGTCCTGATGGCATTGCAGCTGCTATTTGTGTCCCCGCGCGGCCGCTGCTCGCGCTGCTTCTCGAGTTTCCCGATTTCCTGCGGCAGGCGCTAGTGTTGTGCGTATTGGATTGGCATTTCCCACACCAGACTCCTGTCGCTCCACACTCGCGGCGAATATGTCCAAGGCCTCCGCAGCGGAAACATTTCACACGGTCACCGTTGGTTGAGCGAGGGCGGGAGTTCACTGTAGCTGCCACTTGGAGGGGCGCAAGAGCTGCTAAGACCTGAGTTTGTGCGGCTTGTGACTGCTCCTGTAATGCCTTTGTCTGTTCTTGTAACCCCTCCTGTAATGACTTTGCCTGTTCTTGCAACCCCTCCCCTATCTTTTGCAAAGCATCCACCAAAAAAGCCTGAGAACCCGATGGAAGGGAAGCTGCCTTCTCTAACAAATCTGGGATTGTCCAGTCCGCTGGCATAGTGTTAAAAAGGGTTCTAGTTGAGGAATTACAATTCTGTAATACACATTGTTTTAGTAAAGCCCCTTGCATATATTCAGGCACACCAGCTTTCGTTATAGCATCCATTACTTTATCTATGAAGGTGCCTAGTAATTCCTCCCTCCCCTGTTTTATCCCCATGTAAATGGGTGTACTCCCTGGCGTTTTAATTTTCTCCATGGCCCTCTTAGCTACAGCCATTATTTCCCTGCTTTTGTCCGGTCCAGACAGTGCCTGTGCTTCTACTCGTGAGTATGCGCCCAAACCCATTAATTCATCAAGGGTTATGCCATGCAAAGGATCTCCCTGAGCTCTCTGAACATTAACTGATAGCAAAGCCTCTTGTTGCCAATGTGCATTAAACAGCAACATCTGATGAGGGGTATAAATCAATCGTGCTAGGCTTCTAATATCAGAAGGGAGCATCACATGGGCGTTAAAAAGATAATCAATCATTTGCTTAACTGGTTCGCTAGTAACTCCATAACTTCCCACCGTAGCACGCAATTGGGATAGCATTTTCCAATCCAATGTTGTAATAGCTGCTTGCAATCCTCCTTGTGGATTAGGCGTATAAACAACTGGGAATGCTAAACTCTCCTCAGTAGCTATTTCTAAATCATTGCCCAGGGCTAACCTAGTCCACAACTCATGCCTTTCTCTAGCCATAGCCTCCGCGCGATCAGATTCAGCCCCCGGAACAGACTTAGGGTTTTCGGGGGGGTTGGCCGCCTGAGGAGGACAACAAAGAGCCGACCTTTCAGGTTCATTATCCGAGTCGTCTGCCTCCTTCAAGGGAGGTGCCGAAGCTGGCAGATTAACGGTTGTAAAGGCAGGGGGGTTTGGGGTGTTAGCATTCCACTGCAATCCATAATCCTTATTTCTTGCCTGTGCAACTTTCACCTCCTCAGCTGCCCTCTTTTCTGCCTGACTCAATAACAATTCATTCTGCACCACTCTCCACAATTTACTCATCTTTTTAGCAGTTTTGTCATTGTCTACTACTAACTCCACGATCTTATCCCCAAAGTTTCTCCATTCCCCCAAATCATGAACAGTATGAGGATTAACAAAGAAACCGTAAGAAGTAGCAAATTTCAGGAGGGAGGGGAGCTCCTTGTCTAAGTCTATCCCTTTAATCTGCCTTTTCCTTAGAAAGGCTGTGAATAAATCATATGCCGCTTGCCTGTCCATCTTATACTCACGTCAGCGCTGTTGCAGCCCCCCCAGGTCTCGGCAGCACGTATCGGCCGAGCCCACCGCTGTGGCACTCGGGACGCGGAGCCCCTTTCTAGTGCTCTGTAGTCGTCCCTCTAGCTGCAGGACCCGAACCCAACGCAGCCTCCTTCAATCGTGGTAGCGTGTTCTCCCCCGTTTTCTTCTGGCCAGCAGAAATGACAGGTCGATCACGTCGTCGGGGTCACCATTTGTTGGAAGAAAGGCCGCGGGAGACAAGTCTCAAGCTATCTTGATCAACTAGCCTCGTTTATTGTGTTCCATGTTATCACATTTATACAGGCAGTAATTAGCTCATACATATTGCAAAAGTATAGCTCATGATTGGTTATGTCTCTTATAATGCACGTATTTTCTGCAGTTAGCCTTGCGGTTGCAACTTTCTCTGCTTTATGTACTTTTCCCACATACAATGCATTCTCGATATATATACAAAGTATTCTTGACATCCCCTGTTGCTGTGAGACATCTGTGCTCAAGGGCAGTGTCTGCTTGCTGTGAGTCACGTAGCTATAGCTACACTTTACCCATCTTGATATTAACATGGCCTTTGCTATGCAGCCATTCATCTGCTAAACTCTCCACACTGACCCTGCTGGAGTCTGGGTTTGTTCTTATGTTTAGTTTTGGCTTAAAAAATTAAGGGGACCTGAATGCATTGTGTACTTGCTTTTGCATCCTCTCTATTGATCTAAGATGGAAATTTCAGTTTAAAAATGGAACTGTACTTTGGAAGTGCTGGAAACTTGGAGCTCAATTGGAGTCTGTATTTGTAACTAAGTTGTATAACACACTATTTCTAGAAGAGATGCAGTCGGTGGTTTTCAGTGTGGATATTATTTAGGGAAATGGTAAGATATTTAGATGCAAGATATTTGGATTGAAGCTGGGAATGAATTGTTTATGAAGTAGATTGGATCTTCAGAAGAAATGTAGATGATTCTCTTAGCTGAATCAGAGGTAGTTGGCTTCAGAAGGAAATCATTGGTGTTTTGGTTGAATCTGTATCTTTGGTAGCAATGGCAGCCTGTGCCTTTGGTGCAAGAAAAAATGGCAATCCCATTGCTGGGTTGTGCATCTGTTTCCCAGGAGGCAGCGGTGGTGGGCATGTTTGGGGTGCCAGGCTGTTGCTGTGCTCACCATGGGTTGCTGTGCATGGAGTGTTTGGGGTGCCGGGCGGTTGCTGTGGTGCCAGTGGGTTCCTGGAGGGTTTGGGGTGAGTGTGCAGTGCTGGGCACTGGCCCTGGGCAGAGCAGCCTCGTGGCTGAGTGCAGGGGGAGGCCTGAGGAGGCTCTGGAGGCACCAAGTGCTCCTGGCAGGATCAGCTGTGCCAGGGCAGCCCTTGTGCAAGCAGGCCGGTGGTGGTGGGTGAGTGACTCGTAGCCTGTGTGCCGGGCTGCGTGTAAAACTCTTCACTTGCAGTCAGACCTTCAAAGAAGCTCTTGTTTCTTTCTGGATGCAGTCAGACCTTCAAAGAAGCTCTTGTTGCTTTCTGGATGATGGAGAAATGCTGGACAATTCCAGTGAGCTTTCTCTGTGTTAGAATATCCTCCTTTCCTCATTGTTTGACCCATGTTATTTTTACTGCCATAGCATGGTATCCATCAAAAAGAGTGTTGTAGAAATCAGTTGCTTTCATGGTTCAATGCAGTTTCTAAAGGACATTGCAGGTATTTGAGACATGTTCTGGTAGTAATGACATTTTTTCTGGAAATGATTATTTTAGGGTTTATGTAGGTGGAAATAAGTGTTCTTTCAGTTTCAATGAAATGCTTTCAAAAGATGGTTTTGGGTCTAGGCAAGCTTGACTTGTATCATGAGGGCATTCCAGGTTAGGATGCACTGCAACTGATGGCATTTGTCATTTTCCAGCTGATTTCTGAGCCATAGAATAGACTCATTTGAAGAGTGTCAAGCAACAATTGGGTAAGACTTTTATAAATTTATTTGGCTTTATATCTCTGATTATTTGCAATCTTGTGGTTTTGTTCCTTAACCCCCTGGAGAAATGCAAAGTCTATAAATGCACAATGAGCCCTGTGAGATCAGGCCAAACTTGCTACGGACAAAGTTCTGCAGTTGTGATTCTTGGCTGAATCAGAGTTTTAGTTGTGTGCTGGACAGAAAAGTCAGCGTTAGCTGAGCCGTGTTTTGGATGTACCCAAAGGAGCAGGGAAGTTGGAGGCTGAGCAGAAGGACCCTGAGCTGGTTCTGTTGGAGCATCAGGAGGAAGTTTCTAGATAAAAAAGAACTTAATAAGGAGGTATTTTTAACAGGAGTTGAAACAATTAATCTTAAGAATGAAATGGGTGCTTTTATCTAAGGTTTACATCTTAGAGACTATTTGTCATCTGGTTCCAGAGTTGTTTCTGAGTTATCAGGTTTAAGAATCAGTGCAACTACAAAATCAAATGCTTTCCAAGTGACAATGATGATGCAATGTCAGTGGTGTTTGGTTTTGAAGCTCTCTGTAGCATTGTCCTTTATCAGCTGATGAATTATAGGGATAGCAGCTGTGTTTGATGTTGTGAGGAAAGCATTTTAATACTGCTGCGGACTTGGGGGTAAATTCAAATAGGGGAAGGTTAAAACACTCCTCTCTAAATGTTCATAGACTTTTGATAGACAGCTAGGAGAAGTGCAAAGAGTGTGTGGGGAAACAGGATCCTCTGGCCAGGCCAGCAGAGTACCTGAGTGTGTTCATTGTGTAGCTGGAAGAAATGGTAACATTTGAATGGCCTGTATTGAGGATGAGGAAAAGGGGTGGTTTGGTGAATGGCAGAGATGATGACATTAGGCAGAATTCTGTGCTTTTAGTGAGCAGTGCTAATGCAGACCAGTGTAATTTTGCTCAATGCAATTTTTTTTTTCTGGTAATGAGTGCTGCTTGGGAGCAGGGGCTTTCTTTGGTTACAAGGTGCTCTCTGAGCAATGCTTCAAAATCCAGTGTGAATATTTAGTGTGACTCTTGCAAACAAGACCCAAGTGAAGCACAGGAAAGGTAGAATATGGTTCTATCAGGGGAGATATTTGGTACCTGTACTGGTGATACTGAAATTGCATGGGCAAATCAATGGACAAAGATTTTGAAAACAATAGGAATTGTGTCAAGGGGAGAGAGGAAATAGTCAAAAAATGGAGGAAATGTGCCCGTCTGGCGAGCATGTCTGTAACAATGACCCTGCTGGAGTCTGGGTTTGTTCTTATGTTTAGTTTTGGCTTAAAAAATTAAGGGGACCTGAATGCAATGTGTACTTGATTTTGCATCCTCTCTATTGATCTAAGATGGAAATTTCAGTTTAAAAATGGAACTGTACTTTGGAAGTGCTGGAAACTTGGAGCTCAATTGGAGTCTGTATTTGTAACTAAGTTGTATAAAATACTGTTTTTAGTAGAGATGCAGTCGGTGGTTTTCAGTGTGGATACTGAAACTGCACATCCACTCAGCTCAAAATGCATCAAATCTTTAAGCATTTTCTTTCACTCCTCAGTCTTTTACTTGAATAAGCTACTAACACTCTCAAGAAAATGATACAAAGATTACGGTTGCGTACAGGATATGTATAAAACATTGTTTCTAGTACAAAATTTATAGCTTCAGATTTTTTTCTAAATTCAAATTCACAGCTTAGAAATTTGCTTTGTAAGAAAACCAGATGACATTCTCCTCTTAGAACTCAAACTTCCTTGGGATATAAAAGGAGAAAGAACGTGAAAAAGTATTTAAGAATATCTTAAATTGCTGTAAACCAGGCACTACAGTAATTTTTTGTTCTGGATTCACAGCAAAACGATTTTACTAGGAAAACAGTTTCTCTGCAAACTTGAACTGAGGGTTTCACCAATGCAACTGATGAGAGATGGTTACTCTAAGGGAATGTTGCACCTCAGGATGTATTTTGCAGTCCAGCAAACCATAAAAGCTCTCAGGAGCAGCTCATCTCAGGAACTTCCCTGATTGGTCCTCACAGGATTTTTGACTCAGTCAGAACATGGTGAGCAGTATGGTCAAGCAGAGAAACCTCTTGATAGTGTTTGTTTTTGAAGGAGGAGCAGAGCAGAGTTTTTACATCTTTGCACAGTAGTCCTATTTTTGCTGGGCTCGAGTTACCCTACATTGCACAGGATTTCTGATGTTAGGGTTCAAATTAGAACTATAAAATCCAAAATACCAAGGATGTGGTGTGTCCTTACAAGAGAAACATCAAAAGCTAATACACTTGGTGCCAAATTAAAGGTTTTTAGTACAAAGATCTAACAACAGAAGAGTTCATACATACTACACGAAAAAATATGAAGTGTATTCACAACCCAGGGCTTGGAAATTATGCATTAAAATAAGAAGGCCCTCGCCCTTAGATACTGTTATGACTTTCTTCTATTTTGATCTTAATGTGAAACAATTTAGAACATCAAAATTATGTTATATTTCAGAACTTTTAATTGTAATGCCAAAATATATCATAATTATAATTTGTTTTTCAAAAGAAAGGAATAATAAAATGATCCTTATAAATCCACTAGGGGATTATTGTTGCACTTAAATATCAAAGACTTTAGGATGCATTGAAGATTCATTGTCATACAAAACATTGAAGTGTTAATGATCTTAATCTGAAATTGCCTGTTCTTCTTGATTAGACACTTTACATCAGTATGACAGTCTTCATACTTTCTGGTTAGACTGATCAATGAAACCGATTTTGTTAAATTACTCAGTTTGTCTGTAAGTTAATATAGAAATAAATTTATTTCCTTATAAATTTTAAATTATTAAGTATAGAGAGGCAAGCACAGTACAGATGTTGCTTTACTTTGCAGTGCACACTGTATTACAAAATGGATTAGGCAACTTCCCACCCCCCAAACATGAGAAAATTATGGGAGTTTTTCCTCTGAGCTGATGTTCCTCCAAAGAAATGCTTCAGTTCAAACTGATCAAGGCATTTAACATCTGAATGAGGTTACTAATTTCAGTAACAGTACTATTCATATGCTTACAGCCAGGAGCATGCACACCTCACCTCACTGAGTGAGCATGGGGGACCTGCAAGTCCACAATTATTCTGGCATTTTCACTCTGTGGTTTACAAGCAGCTGCATCTCATGTTTTTTAGCAAGACTCAAACACAGCAAGAACAATCACATCTTTCCTAAGACAATGAGCCCTTGTTAATTCCTCGTTTATCCTTACTAAGAAAACCTAGGAAACCAAGCTTTATCTTGTAAATGGATAAGCAAAAAGAGAGCAAATTTTTTTCCTAAGAGCTATATAGGAATAAAATAACTTAATCCATTTCAAATTATTTCATGCATACCAAGCCTTGCAAAGCAGGCAGGAAAACATTCATGCCTAGACACAAAGTATTTATGCTGAGAAATGCAATCTTTCACTTGCACATCAGTGTAAGTTAATAACAATCTTTCAAAAGCTTCCTCAGTATTTTTCACTTCTCAAATCCACATTTAAATAACATCCATCAAGAATTCACATACACAGAACAAGCACAGCAACAACAAATGAAAAACTGCCTCTCTGAAGCAGACAGTTTAATTCTTAGTACGCAAGATAACGCAAACAAAACTAAAAGCAATAACTAAAAATAGGCATTATTTTTTCTCTGAGAAAGGAATTCTTTATTTTTTATATATATCATTAATCCCTAGATAAAATACATGACAGCGAGAAGAAAAAATAGGTGTTTAGAAACACACTCCCTAAAATATATTTACTTTTTGCCACCAGCCTTTGAAATTCTTCTTCAACAGAGAACCAACATCATGGAAGAAGGCAGGAAATTCCAGGACCAGAATTAAATCTCAGTAAACAAAGGAGGATGCCAAATTTCAGATTCCTAAGGTTCATGAAGTTGAATTCTCCACCTCATGGCATCCACAGTGGTATCAGAGAGAACATGACAACAGCTGACATTGGCCAAGAGTCCACAAGAGGTGACTCTGACAGCTACTGAGTGATGCACAACACACAGCTCTGAACAGAATGACCCTGACAGCATTCCTGACTGTACCATCATGCAGCAGAAAGACAACCAGGAACCAAAGAAAAATTCCCAAACAACCCCACAGAGAAGCCCCCCGCCAGCTCTGTACTGCTTTCATTGAGAGACGTCAGACTGCAGCTTTCTTTAATGACATGCTCTTCACAGCAGTGCTCCATACATGAAATTTCATGGAAATGGCTGCATGGACAATTTGAATGTGCTGTAATTACAGAAGAAATTTCCAGCTACAGTAAAATAATTAGACATTTGATGGAACTGAGCAACAGGAAGTGTTTATGTTATATTTAATATTTACAAGTATTTTTATAATAGACCAGTATCACTCTATCCTGCATCTAAGCAAACAAATATTTTTTATAACCTCCTCAATTCTGCAGCATAACACTAAAGACAAGATTTCTTTTTAAATTAATCTGTATTATTATCACTCTGATAATAACACATTACTGTCATTAACTGCAACTCATGGAAATAAAAATACACTGCTTAACATGAACATTGCTCTATGATGGTTTAAAGAACACAACTCTGAAGAACTTCACAGCCTCTAAGTTCATTTTGGGATAACATCAGGAGATCCTTTTTGCCCGTTTGCAGGTATACAACTTCCCTGGATCTGGTTTAGCAGTCACATATTTCCCTAAATGACACAGCTCTGCATACAGACAGGAAATTATTTCTCTAATTGGACTGCCAAGGACTCGTGGGCTTGCAGTGACTACAGGCTTTCTGTGGCTGGACAAAGCCTTTTGGAGACTCCCAAAAAGCCAGAAACAGAGTGGGAGACTCACCCTAACCCAGTAGCTTAGCAACTCAAGTTAGTCCATCATCAACAGCAGCTCCTCAGCTTCTGGTTCAGACCTGACCCCAAGCCAGACATCTGGAAGCACCATGGGCAAAAAAAACCTTATTTATCAATATTCCCTGAATTACTCTATGATACAAATACTACAAACATTTCTGGGGCTCTGCATAGTTCAGATGCCAACTGTGGTATTCTGCTCCAAGACAAGCATACAAGGAACAGACTTGGCACAAAAAAACCTCATTTGGTTTATGTTTTCTAGAAACCACCATTTCCCCTGGCCTTGGTCAGAACTTCTTTTATATTCCCTAAATGCCACAAGCAGGAGACATTGGCTCTACAGTTGGTCTGTTCAGGGAGATATGATGGATTTTCCAGATAACACATTCAAGTAGTCTCTGCTCAGTACACTAGGATTTATGACAGTAATAAATAAAAACTGAATCAAAAAAGAAGATAAAATTGTTTAGGTTTAGATATGATGGAAAATTCTGGTTTTTACGATCAGAGTTTTTCCAAGAATGCTCAGTCATTCTCCAGCAGCAACAGTCTTTTGAACTGTCAGTCTGAATTGTCCATGGTTCATCTTGAAATTAAACAAAATCCCTGGCAGCAAAAGGAAGACTCAGCAAAAACCTATCCATTTCATTCTGCTGCCAACTTGCTCTCAATCTTTCCATTACTCTCTGGAAGCTTTTTTAGCAACTTTTCTTTCTTTTCCTGTGTTAAGGGACAGAGGGATGGCTCTTCGTATGTTTGGAGCATCTTCAGGGAAAATTTTAATAGAACTACTCATGTTTTATTACTACCACAATCTCACATTACATAACACTATCTAAAACAGCCTCTCCTTTGAAATAAATTTGATGTCACCACTGATGTGCCCATTGTACTTTATGACTATCTGAATAGGACTGAATGTTAGATGATCTTGTTTCATTGTTCTAATATTGAGAAGAAAGAAAATCAGTTAAAAAGCTTATTGCTGGAAAATGAATTTCTTATGATGCCAAGTGAATAGAGAGACAGATTGCAGCTTGCTTATGAAGGAGGTTACTGGGGAACTGGCTTCTCTAATTCACACTCTCAAATAAACCCATTCTAACAAATGCTCTAAAGCACATTTGAAATGGGAGCCTGGTGTCTTATCCCACTGTTCATATTCATGGGAAAACCTTTTGGTGTTAAAAGAAATCAAAAATACATTGGGAGAAAGGAAATTTCCCTAGACAAAGACTCCACACAGTACTTCAAGAAACACTTCAAGTGCAGCCATAGATCTGTGAAAACTGGATTTACACAGTCTCTTATCACTGGAATTCCTTTACTGGCAGCACAAAGTACCCAGTAACTGCAGGGTCATCTTGCATTGGCATGCTACTTCCCTCCCACTGACAGAAAAGGTGTTTTGCTGCCATTTCAGGAGTCCTGTTGGCCCTTACCTACAGCACCTTGTTTTTTATGGTAGCTACAAAGCAGACTGGAAGCTGGAGGAAATCAAGTGCCCTCTACCAACAAGCAGAATAAAACCAAGCTTAACTCTGCCGATTTCTCGTTGATAATTACACCCGGGTATAGAATTGCTGTTCCAAAAAACGCAATCAAACTTCAAGGAATCACACCAAAAATCTGAGGGATTCTAAAATTAAAAGTGAAACAAATGTTTCCAGTTCACTGCACAGACACTCATTTCTGATACAGTAAAAATACAGGGCTGACATGGATATTGTAAGGAACCATGGACTGCAGCACAAACTTCAGCCAGCCTGAACTCTAATACAGGTAGAATCACCATTTCTTCAGGACAATAAAGCTTGGAACTTGTATACACAATAAAATCCTCCTCTGTGCAATTTACTGGCAGAAATCATCCACAAAGTTGACAAAATGAAAACTTTGAACACTCTCACTTTATATATGCAGCACAAAACATTCCTGCTGCACTACAGAGACACAAATCTTTTAAGAGAGTCACTTATGCCATGCAAGGTTGCAGTAAAATATGACACACTCTTTTTCCAGCTCCGTATTTATCCAGAGGGCAGAACATACAGGGAAGGGGAGAAAAGAATCATTACTTAATTGCAAGGCATTGCTAGCACAAAAGCGGGTTAAGGTGGCAAAAACCCCAATTGCCAGAAACTGGCTGAACAATAGCAACTAGAGACAATTGCCTGAACAATTCCATATGGCTGGAATTCAGATTTGTGACAGCTCAGAGCCAACGGAGGCACAACCTTTGACTTATTTCTTGCTATGATCAGAACTGCAAAAACAGAACCAGAGACACAGATTCTTGTAATGCAGATACTGAGCAACTGCACTGATAATGGATCAGAGTTCCTGGCTGCACTTATCAAATGGGACATCATTTCAGAAGTGATCACCTGTACAACACAGTCTGGCTGCCAGGCTCATAAGAGATGATGTGAGCTTTGGGCTAGAAAACAAAAATCCATTACCATGACCTTTAGACTACAAGTGATTAGAGTTTGTTCCTATCTGAAATCCAAATATCTAGCACATAAGTAACTTGCACTTTCCCTTTAAGATCCACAATTACCTGGGAAACCATTTACTGCATCTCTACCAAAAATGTTTCTCACAGCTGAAAGTTAATTACAAAGAAAGGCTCCAATTTAGCTCAAAATTTCCAGCCTTTCCAAAGGACAGTTCCATTTGTCCACTGGATTTCCATCTTAGATCAATACAGAGGGTGAAAAACAAGGACATAATGCATTCCCTAGAATTTTATCCACAAAAATTAGTGTCCTGGGTTGGCAGGCGACTCCTACTCTATATCCTACATCGTGGGGCTATATTGTGTCTTGGCAGTTGTTTTCTCTTCCCCTCCGGCGAGGACTGCAGCTGATAGGCGGGCCCTTGCTGGGGCGGGGGGGGGGGGGAACGGCTGCAGGCTTCTTTACTTTCACTTTTTGGCTCGGCTTGCTCTCTGCTAGGCGTGCTTGCTGCTTTTTTTTGCTATTTTCTCGCTACTTTCTGCTCGTTTTCTTCCTTCCTTTTTCCTTTCCCCTTCCCGAAGATTAGGACCGGCTCTGGACTGACCTGACCTGACCTGAGGAAAGTTCGGGAATTTCTGGAGCTCGACAGAGAAGATCAGCGCCTCTCCTCGCACAGTACCTGTTTCCTTCTTTTTTTCTTTTGTGTGGGGAGTATTGTTAATAAAATAGGTTTTTCCACTTTCCCTCCAAGGAGTTTTTTCTTCCCTCCCGAACCCAGGTCTGGGAGTGGGGGAAGGGGTGGTGGAGGTTTGTTTTAGGGGTTCTCCCCTTATCTGTTCCAACCCGGGACATTTCTTGGTGCGTTGGCCGGGAAACGAAGGCCAGAGAAAAGTGGAAAAACCTAAATAATAGTATTGGTGGTGCTAATTGTTTCGTGGGTGTGCTAGGATGGGTTTCTCTGGACTTATGATGTTATACGGGATGAAAGTCTGCCAATATTTCTGGTCCCTGGGGTTTCTTGAAATCTTAATACCTTTTTGGTGCCTAGGGCTACTTCCTCACCCAGAAATAGCTCTGGTACTGTTCCTAATACATAGTTTGTGTAGCCATGGGGTACTAACCAGAATATTTATTGGACTGGGCTTGGTGGTGATGTTTTATAGGAAGGTTGTTAAGATGCTCGAATCTACTCCCATAATCTATGGTTCAATCTTGTGGTTGTGTACTCAGTTTTCTGGGGGGGAAGCGGGGCAGGGTTTGTTCGGCCTCTGCTTTCTTCGTTTTCTTTTGAGTGGTTAGGAGATGTTCAGTCTCCCCTGACTGTTAAAGAAACCATCTTTCTGGTATTTAATTTGGTAAGCCTCCTCTATACAGTCCGCAGCTTCTCTAGAATATGGGCTGAGATTTCTAGAGGGGCTGATGAAACTCCTGACCCAGGCAGAGGAAATCCTGAGTGGTGTGGAGAATGGGAGAATATGGGCCAACTCCTCAGGGAATTCTCTGACCCTGTAGTGTGGGATTTTCCACAGGAACAAATTCAGAATCCAGTGGAGCTGGGGAAATATCTGAAAGAGAGATACCAGGATGGCTCTAAGGGGGAAAGGATTGTTGCAGTAAGCTGGGCTCTGGCATATGCTTATCACACACTGCTAGGTACTGTAGGGCAGCAGACAGAGGCAGAGGAGGGGGAATACAACTCAACAGCCACCACAGTCACTCAGGCTGCAGCCAACACCCAAGTTATGCAGCCAGCAGCTGAACTGGAACCTGATCCTGAATCAGCAGCTAAACCAGACAGTAAGCCTAAGCCCCTGGCAGTTGCTCCAGCAAAGAAACACACCCACAAAACTGATCGGCCAGTGGACGATGATGACCCAAGGGAAGGACCTTCACCAACATCAGAAGCCAAAGCTTCTAGCACATGATCAGAGGCCAATATTGGTGCCTTTTCCCTGAAGGACCTTCGGGGCCTAAGAAAGGACTATCGGCGACAACCTGATGAATCTATAATTAGTTGGTTAGTCCGTCTTTGGGATGCTGCAGGCGAGGCTACAATTCTGGACGGCACTGAAGTGAGACATCTGGGATCCCTGTCACATGATCCAGTCATCGACCAGGAGATGATGAGAGAGGCCAGTCTGTGCAGTCTCTGGGTACGGGTCCTAGGAAGTGTGGCAGAAAGATATTTGTGTGCAGACGACCTTTATATGCAGCAAACCCCATGGAAGACCATAGAACAGGGGATTCAACGTTTGAGAGAGATGGCAGTGGCAGAGATGGTCTTCGCAGATGACCTAAACACTAGAAACCCAGACTTGATACCATGTACGCCTGTGATGTGGAGGAAACTTATACAACTTGGACAATCTGAATATGCTACTGCTTTAGCAGTAATGAAGGGGGAGGACATGGAGGAGACTGTGCTGGACATGGCAAAGAAGCTCCGAGCGTATGCAGATGCTGTGCATGGCCCAACACATGCCAGAATCGCAGCTGTGGAGACACGCCTACAGAAATTGGAGGATAAGATAGATGAGAACCATAAGAAACTTAGGGAGGAGATAAGAGAGGACCTTCTCCAAATCTCAGCAGTACAGATCAGAGGTTCTGGTACCCAACATAGACGCTCCCCGGGTAGGGAGAGAGGGTACACTCCACGTGCTGAGCTGTGGTTCTTCCTGCAGGATTGAGGAGAAAATATGAAGAGATGGGATGGAAAACCTACAGCTGCCCTGGCAAGACGGGTGCGTGAATTAAAGGAAGGCAAGACTGAGAGAGGGAGTTCCACCAAAAGGGAAGCGGCTCCAGTTGCCCGTAGTCAAACTGCCAGGTGTGATGATGACATGTCCAACCCCCTTGAAGGCACCTCTAAGACATATGCTCAAGAAAAGAAAGATAACTGGGCTTAGAGGGGCCCTGCCTCTGGCCAGGCAGAGGCTAGGGAGAACCGCATTTTTTGGACTGTGTGGATTCGTTGGCCTGGCACATCTGAACCACAAGACTATGAGGCCTTGGTCGATACTGGTGCGCAGTGCACATTAATGCCATCAAGACATGTAGGGGCAGAATCCGTCTCTATTGCTGGCGTGACAGGGGGATCACAAGATTTTACTTTGGTGGAAGCAGAGGTGAGCCTGACTGGAAAGGAGTGGAAGAAACACCCTATTGTGACTGGCCCAAAGGCCCCATGCATTTTGGGCATAGATTACCTCCGAAGTGGGTATTTCAAAGACCCAAAAGGACTCAGGTGGGTGTTCGGGATAGCGGCTGTAGTGACAGAAGGCATCCGGCCATTGAACACCTTGCCTGGACTGTCTGAGAATCCATCTGCAGTAGGACTCTTGAAAGTACAAGAGCAAGGGGTACCAATTGCCACTTCTATAGTGCACCGCCGACAGTATAGAACAACTCGAGATGCTGTGATTCCCATCCATAAGATGATTCGAGAGTTGGAGAGCCAAGGGGTGGTCAGTAAAACCCACTCACCCTTTAACAGCCCCATCTGGCCTGTGCGTAAATCTGAAGGAGAATGGAGATTAACTGTGGACTACCGTGCATTGAATGAGGTGACACCACCACTGAGCGCTGTGGTGCCAGACATGCTGGAACTCCAGTATGAGCTGGTATGCCACAATTGACATTGCAAATGCATTTTTCTCCATTCCTTTGGCAGCAGAATGCAGGCCTCAGTTTGCCTTTACATGGAGGGGAGTGCAGTACACCTGGAACCGACTGCCCCAGGGGTGGAAGCACAGTCCTACTATCTGCCACGGACTGATTCAAGCCACATTAGAAAAGGATAAGGCTCCCGAACATCTAAAATATATTGATGATATCATTGTGTGGGGAGACACAGCAGCAGAAGTGTTCGAGAAAGGGGAGAAAATCATCCAAATTCTCCTGGAAGCCGGCTTTGCAGTTAAGAAAAGTAAAGTTAAGGGACCTGCTCGGGAGATCCAGTTTCTAGGAGTGAAATGGCAGGATGGACGGCGTCAAATTCCTACAGATGTCATTAATAAAATCACAGCTATGTCCCCCCCAACGAATAAAAAAGAAACACAAGCTTTCTTGGGTGCCATAGGTTTCTGGAGGATGCATATTCCGCAGTACAGTCAGATTGTGAGCCCCCTTTATCTCGTTACCCGTAAGAAAAATGACTTCTATTGGGGCCCTGAGCAGCAACAAGCTTTCACCCAGATCAAACAGGAGATCACTCATGCGGTAGCCCTCGGCTCAGTCAGGACGGGACCAGACGTAAAGAACGTACTCTACTCTGCGGCCAGGAGCCAGGGTCTGTCCTGGAGCCTTTGGCAAAAGGTACCTGGTGAGACCCGAGGCCGACCGCTGGGATTCTGGAGTCGGAGCTACAGGGGGTCTGAAGATAATTACACCCCAACAGAAAAGGAAATCTTGGCCGCCTATGAGGGAATCCAAGCTGCTTTGGAGGTGATTGGTACGGAAGCAAAACTCCTCCTGGCACCCCGACTACCGGTGCTAGGGTGGATGTTTAGAGGTGTGAAATGTGGGGTTGTGTCTCGTGTCAGGTAGAAAAAGATAGCCTTTGTAGTTCTGGTTGTGAAATGTGTGGAAAAGGCCATAGGGTAATTATAAAAACGTCTGTTTAATGAACAAAACGGAAAAAGCATGGAAAGGGGCTTTGGAAGTAATATTTTACTTGCTTATAAGTGAATCATGTGAGCCTATAAGGTTTTTAATAGAAGGTTTGAACTACAGCTATAGCCTTAACATATGTATAGAAAGGTAATCAGCCAAATAGAAGGAAGTGAGCTATTCAAAACTAAAATTAAGGATCCTGGAAAAAAAACCAAAAGGTAAACTACCATCTGGAAGCTGGACGGCACCAATAAGACTGATTTATAGACTTGAAGAGGAAGACCGAATCTCTCATCTTTGGTGTTTTTCTTCAGAAAAAGGAAATCTGGATGCCACCACCACTGATTTATGTCCTGGGAACCTCAGCATCACAAGATGTTATTTCTGACCTCAATGATTTCATACCTTTTGAAGTATAGAAAATTTAACATCATCAATAGAAATTGATCACAATAGGTATAGAAATTATACTTCAAAAATAGAAATTAGGAGGAAACTAAAAAAAAAGGTTGCTGAGAAGTGATTATGGAAAACCTCAATAAATACCAGCAGAAAATCAACGGTCGTCGTGCAGTTGGAGGGGAAACCCCCACTGTACCCAGCGCTGTTTGCTCACACTTTACCATTCTGTATTAATTAATAAATTGATTGCTGCTTGATATATTGGCCGAGTCAAGCTCTTTATTTATAACAATTTGGTGGAGAATGCGGGCAGTCTCCAACCCCTTGAGGGGAACCTCTGATCTCAGGGAGGCGCCCCACCTCTGGCAGTTTCTGCCTCTGATGGCCCTGAGTGACTGGGGAACCTCCCTAGGAGAAAGAAGATTTTTAAGGGTAAATTGTGAGCAAAGAATTTTGAGCTCCCAGATAAGACTGCAGTAAAGTCACCTGTAATAACTTGTGCACGAAGACCCAGGCGAGAAAGGAGGCTGTAAGTATCGCTTGGTTAGGTGGGATAAGGGACGGGTGTATGTGTGTGTGCTGTGTGTGAGACGTGGCATAGCCACGAAGCGAGTGCGGAGTTCTTCTAACCTCGGTTCCGTCTTCCCGCGAGGGGAGCGGCAGGTGAAGGAACAAAGCGAGTGAAAACGGAGTGAGTGAAGGGATTTTTTTAATAAAGGTCGGGGGCGGGATGCGGTAAATAATTGGGGGGATTACTCTTTAGTAAATCGGAGACGGGAAGTGGCACTAGTTGAAGGGACCTTTTTATATAAAATCCTAAGCGAGTAAGGAGATTTCAAGTAGTATTGAAGTCAGAACGAGTCTGAGAACACCGGTGGGAACAAGATGGGTCAATGTCTAAACAAGGACCCAGGAACTGGTGTAAACCAGTAAAAAGGTAGAGGTACTAAAGGTACCGGAAAAAGAGGGAGCACTTTACCAGGTATACCTCAGGACAGCCCCCTGGGGTTAATGTTAAAATTTTGGGATGAATGGGAAACTAGGAAGAGAAAGAGTAAGGAGAAAATGATACAATATTGTATGGTGGAATGGACTAAAGAAATGATATGACCCAATAATTTGTATTAGCCAATGTATGGGTCATTTGAGGGGGAGATTTGTAAGACTTTAAATGTCTATTTAAATGAGAAGGACCCTATTAACCAGGACAAAAGTGATTGTGCTGCTTTATGGCACGGGTCCTGGCCTTCTCCCCTGTGTACTTTAAAATCAAAGAGGAAAAGAAACTGTGGGACCCCCTAGATAATCTCCCCCCTCCTTATCCACCACAACCAGCTTTGCCACCGGAGGTGCCTAATCTAGCACCCCTTGCACCTCAAGCCCCTATGGCTCTGCTCCCGGTACCGGATTCACCACCAGCACACAGAGCAAGAGGCAGGGAAACGGCACGGGCAGAAAAGTGTGGGGACAGCGATGATGGAGGTGGGGAGGGACAGTTATATCCATTAAGAGAAATACCAATAGTAAGAAACCAAGGGGGACCAGTTATTGGGTATGTATCAGCACCCCTGAATACTGGAGATGTTAGAGCCTTTAAAAAGGAAATGGGGAAATTACTTGAAGATCCCCTGGGGGTGACTGATAGACTGGATCAGTTTCTAGGACTTAACACCTATACCTGGACAGGGATCCAGTCAATGTTAAACATTTTGTTTACTGCAGAAAAAAGGCGAATGATAAGGCAAGCTAGTATAAAGATCTGGGAAAGATGCCATCAGCAGGGACCCTGGAGAAGTAAAATGGCCAAATGTAGCCCTTATTTGGGACAATAATAATGAACAGGATAGAAAACAAAAAATCCTGATCTCAGGAACATGATTATTCAGGGAATCCAAGAAGCAGTCTCCAGAGGACAAAACAAGGCTTTTAGGGAACACCAAGGGAAGGGTAAGTCACCTAAAGACTAGTGAGAGGGATTGAAGAAAAGTATACAAATGTATTCAGGATTAGATCCTGATACATATGTTGGGGAAGCGTTAATAAAAACTCAGTTTGTCGCAAAGTCGTGGGAAGATATCAGGAAGAAACTTGAGAAGTTTAGATGACTGGCAGGAAAGGGGTTTTCAGGAATTGTTGAAAGGCACAAAGGTTCATGTACGTAGAAATGAAGAGAAGGCAAAGGCTGAAAGCTAAGGGATTTTTTGTTTGTGTGTGTGGGGTTTTTTAGTTTGTGGCAGCAGTTAAGGAAGTTCAGAAAGCGGCGGGGGGGAGGGGGTCTGCTCGGCTTTGTTTGCACTGACTAAACGGGAAATTCCTCCTCTCCCATCTCCCATTTGGAGATCTCCTCGCCGGCCCGGCGGATGGGGACTGCCCCACGCCAGGAGCAGGGCTACTGCTCCCCCCTGCTGAGTCGCAGGGGTCCGTCTTTCAAGTGTTTAAAATGGGAAAACATGTCTTTAATAAAGAAAGGAAAAATAAGTTCCAGCTAGTCAGCTCAAGCGTGTGAATTATTCGCTTTGTACGTGGTTTAGAACTTTTAAAAGAAAAAGTGGGGACTATTTATACAGAGTCAAAGTATGCTTTTGGGATTGTACACACTTTTAGAAAAATTTAGAAGGAAAGAGGTCTGATCAATACCCAAGGGAAGGGGTTAATCCATCAAGAATTAATACTTAGAGTGCTTAAAGCACTGAAAGGACCTAAGAGGATAGCTGTAGTACATATAAAAGGTCATCAATGGAGGTCAAGCTATTTAGGAAAAGGAAATAATATAGCTGATTAGGCTGCAAAGGAAGCAGCTCTTAAATTAGATGAAACCATTGAGTTGAATACTATAACAACTCAAGTCAAAAAGAGTTGCCAAAAAGTTACAGCACTCAGGAGGAGGAAGCTGTAAGAAGGCTAGAAGCAAAAGAAAAAAAAAAAAAAAAAGGGATCAGGGAAAATGGGTACTCCCAGATAGAAGATAAATTTTACCTAAAGCTTATGCTCAAAAGATTCTAAGCCAATTACATCAATGAGGAACAAGTGCCTTGTGGGATCATTTCTTAAAATATTATGGGTGTACTGGGTTTGGTTTTTTGTTTATTTGTTTGGTTGGTTTTAAGTTTGGGTTTTTTGTTTGTGGTTTTTTGTTTTGTTTTTTTTTTTTTTTTAATAGCAAAACAGATAACACAAGGGTGTTTGACTTGTCAAAAAGGTTAACAAAAAGATAATGAGGCAAGCCCCAACAGGCGGTAGAAAGATACTGATCATTTGAGAGAGAGTTCAGGTGGATTATACTGAATTGCCAAAGATCGGCAGATGGAAATACTTGTTAGTATTAGTAGCTCAATTAACTAATTGGGTGGAGGCTTACCCAGCTGCAAGAGCCATGGCCAAGTTTGTAGTTAAAAACTTTGTTAGAATAAATTATTCCCTGATTCGGGGTTATCAGAGCAATTGATTCCGATCGAGGCTCCCACATTACTTCCAAGTATTGTAAAAGGGGTAACATAAGCCATGGGTAATTCCTGGGAATATCATACCCCTTGGCACCCTCAGAGATCTGGGAGGGTGGAGAGAATGAACCAAACTATAAAACAACAATTAACCAAATTGATGCTTGAAACCCAAATGTCATGGGTAAAATGTTTACCTTTAGCATTGCTTAATATAAGGATGCTCCCTAATGCAGATAGGGGGCTCTCAGCATATGAAATGCTTTATGGAATGCCCTATTCCCAGGAAGTATCCCAAACATCAATAGTCACAGAAGATATGACTATCCAGAAACATATTCAAAAGTTCGGATAATATGTGACAGAACTAAAGGAAAAAAAGGAATAATTGCTCAGTCTGTCCTCTTAAGTTTTAATATACACCAAATAAAACTGTGTGACTGGATGTTAATCAAAAGCTGGGAAGAAGAAAGTTTGTCTCCTAGGTGGGAAGGTCCATACTTAACCCTGCTGAGCAACAACACTGCTGACCACCAACACTGCTGACCACCAACACTGCTGACCACATTTGGACTGCAGAAAGGAGCTGGACGCACGCATCCCTGCACAGTAGACCCACCGACAGAGACACCTGCTGAATCTCAGTGGAAAGTCACTTCTGCCCCTGGAGAACTGAAAGTTAGACTGAAAAAAAAAAACAACTGATGCATGTCGCGAAAATGCTCATACCTTAGGTTGCAAATCCAACATTTCCCACAGGAAGTGGAATGTCCTACTCCAAACTGTAAGTGTTATCCATGGGGTTGTTTTAGGTGCATTGAGTGTCAAGAATTGTAGTATAAAAACCTGGTAAGGAGAAAGATTCCTAGTGCCCTTTGTTGGAATTGTTAAAAAGATAGAAGAAGAAACTGATAAAGTATTGTGGGCTGCAGTAAACAAGGGATACAAAGATTGGTGGGAAACCTGGGTACACAGAACACGAACCGAGATTGATTTACAAAAAGTACCAGGAGCAAAATTAGAAAGGATAGGGCACAACAAAGACAATTAGATACCAGACAGGTACCAAATTAAAGCAAAAGAGTTGCATGGAGCCAAGCATTACTAGAACCAATGACACTATATAAGTAAATAAGAAGGAGGGGGGTGCACATGAATCAGTTTTGTAAGTGCATTTAAGACACTCACAAATAAAAGTATTAATTAGGAGGTGTAGAGACCAATCTTATTGTACTCGGCACATCTCCAGAGTTTAGTAGTTAACTAGACTAGAGGAAGAGAAATAAATTTAAGATGCAACAACTGTAAATAAAGAGTGCCATCCTGAACATATAAAAGGATTTAAATGGCTCATATAAACTTCATGAGGCTAAAAGTAACAGTGAGACCAAAAGCATCAGTGATTAAATCCCAAGATGTAAATTCTGCTACCGAGAAGACTGATATCTCGGCCCTTGGAATGCAACCCAAGGGGCCTTGAGAAAGGTAGAGAGTTGAAACTCCTGAGGATTATTTTCACTGTGTTGGTCATTATACCCAAAGTAATGGGTCATGACAGCCTCACTGCCGAGCTCCACGTACTACACAAACGAGCTGCTGGGTTAGAGCCTGTTGTCCTTACAACCTGTGACAAATGTAATCATTCAGTATAGATCAGAGAGGAAATAGAATCAGTATTTATGGCACATTCCCATGTCAGTGCAGCATGTTATAATTGCAGCCAATTGAAGATGTGCACTATGGGCAACAAAATATATTAGAACCAGAGGAAAAAAAAATCTAAAATACAACAAGAAAACTTCTTTTAATGGTGAAGCTGTGCTAATCAATTTTTTTTAAAGATAATGACAATCAGCATTGCTTTCAATATGGCAGATATTTTTTGGTTTTTGTTAACTGAAGAAGGAGGAGTTTGTGGAAAATTTAATGAGTCTGAATGTTGTGTAGAAATTGATGACGATGGGGAAACTATAAAAAAATCTTGCTGCAGAAATTAAGAAAGTGGCACATGTGCCAGTTCAGAGATGGAATTCCATCCTTCAAGCTTCTTGGTGGGACCAGATGTTCAGAAGGGGAACTTGATGGAAGAAATTAGGGTTTATGATACTGTGCTCACTAACCGGGGTTTATGTTTTTATCCTGCCTAATTCCATGCTTTATCCAATTATGATTAATCCACTCTGTGATGCAAGGTATACAGGTTGTAACAGTACCTGTAGACCCTGAACTGGCTACAGGAGAATTTGGCCATTTTGGGAAAACATCCAAGATATCCAAAATAAAGAAACTGAAGAATAAAGACAAAAGAGTTTCTGAAGTTTTGGCCAGATTTGATACCCAGACATGAATAAGTAAAATAAATTAAAAATTTATACAAGTAGAGGGGGGACTGTGAAATGTGGGGTTGTGTTTCGTGTCAGGTAGAAAAAGATGGCCTTTGTAGTTATGGTTATGAAATGTGTGGAAAAGGCCATAGGGTAATTATAAAAACATCTGTTTAATGAACAAAACGGAAAAAGCATGGAAAGGGGCTTTGGAAGTAATATTTTACTTGCTTATAAGTGAATCATGTGAGCCTATAAGGTTTTTAATAGAAGGTTTGAACTACAGCTTTAGCATGTATATATATAAAGAATTGTAATCACCTAAATAGAAGGAAGTGAGCTATTCAAAACTAAAATTAAGGATCCTGGAAAAAAACAAGAGGTAAACCACCATCTGGAAGCTGGACGGCACCAATAAGACTGATTTATAGACTTGAAGAGGAAGACCGAATCTCTCATCTTTGGTGTTTTTCTTCAGAAAAAGGAAATCTGGATGCCACCACCACTGATTTATGTCCTGGGAACCTCAGCATCACAAGATGTTATTTCCGACCTCACTGATTTCATACCTTTTGAAGCATAGAAAATTTAACATCATCAATAGAAATTGATCACAATAGGTATAGAAATTACGTTTCAAAAATAGAAATTAGGAGGAAACTAAAAAAAAAAAAAAGGTTGCTGAGAAGTGATTATGGAAAACCTCAATAAATACCAGCAGAAAATCAACGGTCGTCGTGCAGTTGGAGGGGAAACCCCCACTGTACCCAGCGCTGTTTGCTCACACTTTACCATTCTGTATTAATTAATAAATTGATTGCTGCTTGATATATTGGCCGAGTCAAGCTCTTTATTCATAACAATTACAAAGCCTTTTATCCACAATAGTGTTGAATACACAAAATACAAATGCATATTCATACCCTTGTCATCTCTTCTCCGCTTCGTATGCTAATTAACAAAAAGGCTATTAAGCATGGTAGTTTGTTCCCTGAAATGAGTCAGGGGTCTATTCTGGGGAGGGGTCACTAGAAATTAGGAAGTAAAATTAGTCTTCCTCATTCTAACCTTTCAACCTTTTGCTGTGTCATGATTCATGGATCCTTGGTAGGACTCCCTGTTTCCTGTTTTCCAGGCCTATTTCAATAGGTTGTTTCTGAAAACAGGAGGTTTGCAATTGTTTTGCATCCCTGGGGTATTGATTAGCTTCTGCAAGGAAGCTTCACACAAACACATAGTTGACAAGCAATGAGTGATTTGATCCGGGATAACTTATCTGAAATCTGGTCTCTCTTTAACCATCCTCTAAGTTTTAATAGATTTCCGCAAAGCTTATCTTTCCAGCTAAGTCAGCAATATACATAGTTTTTCTAAAGACTTCAAAATTAGTGTCTCACATGTCGTGTAAAACCCTTAATAAAAAGCCCCTCCCCGCTGTGACTGTGGTGGGTGCGTACTTCGGTTCCGGGGGACGGTATTTACTGTAACACCCGGTGTTCATGTTAAAAGGGTCCGGACTCCCAGAGTTGTTCAGGCCTGGTGTTCAGGTCGTTTTGCCTGTGGAATTTGAGATACAGAGGTTGAGTGCTTTAGTATAATGTGTCTGTAAGTGTTTCCCGTGGGAATCATTAGATTGGGATGCTAGTTTGTGTGGAAGAGATGTTTTGTTCATGTGTAAACGACTTGGATCTGTGTTTTGGAGCTGTGGTGTATTTTGAGGCAACACTGTCATCTTGTGTCAAAAGTTGTAAGTGCAGCACATGCTGAGTGAAAAAACCAGTAAAAGTGGTTTGTTTGAAAGAGTTGATTGGTCTTTGGGAGCTGAGATATGAACATTTTTGAAGTAGATTTGGGACAGACAAAGGACAGGACCAGTTTGGCAAGGAAGAGTAGAAGCCTTCAATAAGGGCTTAGTTGTGATTTTAGGTTGTGTTTGTAGATGCTGATTGTTAGAATTAAAATAGTTTCGGTCTGAAAATCTAATCTGGCCAGCTGGACAGATGGAACTCCTCTGCTTCAGTGGTTTGGGCTCAACTCATGGGAGTTTGTGAATTCAGTCAACTAGTGGATAGACAGGGGATTATAAAGGGGTTTATATAACATATCTGCTGGGGGACTAGTGGCTTTGGATTGGGAGCAACAGGCTGTGGAGAATTTAGAAAGCCAAGAAGGAATGGATGGAATAGCTTGTATTTGTGGGAATTTTCCTGCAGCTTTTGGTGCATTTAGAGATTGGCATTGTGCTTAGTTGTTAAAACTGAAGATCACAGTCAGAGACACTCTAACTAATTAAAGTCAGAAAGTGGAATGTTTATTAACACCAGCAGGCGGCATGGCAGTCAACTCTGAAAGGTGTGACAACACCGTACAAGGCTCTTTGCCCTCTGTTTATTTCCCAAGATCTTACATACAATACATGTGCATAACCCCAGCACCTCCCATCCCTGCTCTGTATTAAATGAGGCTATTAGTCCTTCACACGTGTGCGTAATTCTTCTCTTGAATTGGGTCAGTGGTCTCAAATTGGGTCAGTGGTCTCAAAGGATGAAGTCAGGAGAGTCTTCATCAGGTCTCTGTGACCCTCTGGCACAATCCAATGTCCCCTGCTTTGTGATTGATTGATATAAAGTCCAGGTGCTGGTCATGGTTCTTACTGGTTTCAATCTGTTCTTATAGCAGTTCAGTTACTCCATTTCCTTCTAAAAACAAAACTAAAACGAGCTCATAATGGCAAACAATACATCAATTAGCTCGAGCTTGAGAAACTGATAATCATTAACCTATCGGGTTTTTTACCTAACTTACATCCTGATAATATAAATTTCTTCTAACCCTTAGCCAAAATCTTCCTCTTTAAAATCACTCTTTAAAATCATGATTCACTAGTTCCTTCCAATCACTCCCAGTAAGGTCCCAGTTGCCTCCAGCCACATCAACCCCATCAGTCCCAGTATGATGCCATTTGCTCCCAGCGTGCTCCCAGTTGCTCCCAGTCACCCCCAGTATGGGGGATGATGTGCAGGGTATGTTCCCAGTCACTCTCAGGTACTCCCAGTGTTAGTCCAGTCTCTCCCAATATGATCCAAAGATGAGCCCAGTGTGGTCCCAGTCACTGCCAGTATGAACCAGTTGCACCCCACATGGTTCCAGTTGCTCCCTTTCACCCTCACTTTTGTTCCAGTCACTCCCAGTCTCTCCCAGTGTACCCCAGTTCCCTCCAGCATGATCCCATTTGCTCACAACCACTCCCAGTCAGCCTCAGTGTAGTCACACTCACTGCCAGTATGATCCCAGTCACCTCCAGCATGACCCCAGTTCATCCCAGTATAAGCCCAGTTGTTTCCAATCAGCATGCACCCAGTCACTCCCAGTTCCTCCCAGTTCCTCTTGGCATGATCCCAGTTGCTCCCAGCTGCTCCTCAGCATGATCCCGGTCACTCCCAGTATATCCCAATTCCCCCAGCATGGCCTCAATTGCCCCCTGCAGGCTCCTGACTCCCAGTATGAATCCAGCATGATCCCAGTCTCCCTCAGTGTGCTCACAGTCTCCCTTGGCATGGGCCCAGTTGCTCCCAGTATGATCCCAGTATGATGTCAGTACAAACCCAGTGCAATCCCAGTGACTGTATGATCCCAGTACAAACCAGTCACTCCCAGTGATGTCATTTCTAGGGCACACAGCCCCTCCCCCCCACGTTCTGTCCTGTCCTGGCTCCATCCATCCCTGCTTCTCCCAAAAGCTGTGAGATGTCCAGGGAATGGGGAAGGAGGAGGAGGAGGGAGGAAGAGGTGATGTGGCAGAAGAAGCAGGAGGAGAAGAGGAGAGGAAGAACCGGGCGGCTGCAGCGCTCCCTGAACTTGCAGCCCCCTGGGACCATTTCCTCCCATCTCGCAGGTGCCTGGGGAGGAGGAGCTCTCCCCAAAAATCCCAGAGGTCCCTGGGTTTGGGGTTTTTTGATGGGGATGTTTGGAGTGTGAAAAACAAGGTTCACGTTTGTGGTAAAATTTAAAAAGTTTATTTAAAAAGACAAAAAGAGACACAAAACCAAAAAGTTAAAATAAAAATTAGTGCTCGGCATTCAGCCAAGAGCATGCCTAATAACTTGGAAACACTCTTTAAATGCATCAGCCTGTTTCATATTCATAAACCACCATACATTATTCAATCATTTCTTTGAGTTTAGATGTTCTTTTGCTTAGTTTTAAGCTTTGAGTTGCCTTCATTCCATCTTGCAGATTAAATCAATATTTTATTGCTCCTTGGGATTCCATCCTGCGGTCCTTACACTCCCTGATAACAGAAGGTCAGTAAATTCTTCCTTTGGAGTTCTGGTGTCTGTTACTGTTTCATCCGGAAAGCATTATCCAAAAATATGAGGAATTTCCTGATTATATTCACCATTCTCTGAGTTAGCTACGGGAAAAAAAGCATTATAAAATCCCATCGTTTCCGTTTTAATATTATGCTTAAGATTAATTAAGTAATTTAATATTATGCTTAAGATTAATTTAATACTATGCCTAAGAAATACATATATTTATCACACTACTATTTCTAAGTTTTTTTAATAGCAGAAAAAACCCATATGCATACAACAAAGTTATTCCAACATTACACATATAGCATTCATTTTAATATTTGCAAAAAGCCAATAATATATATGTATTTATAACAAGAGCTTGCAGGGCTCCAAAGCCGAGACGCAGATGCCCCTAAGGGGGACATTGGGGGGGTCCCCGGAAAGTGTTTCTGGGGAGTCCCAGTGGCAGCAGAGCCCTGGTGGGGAGCGGGGGCATGTGGGTCCCCCTGTGGTGGGGTTTGGGCTTCCTGGGCCGGACCCTCCCAGCTCTGCCAGGGCCACGTGGGGACAGCACAGGAAAGCAGGGGCGGGGGGACACCAGGTTTGGGGAGTCCTGGGAGAGCTGCGGCTTCCCTGAGCGGGACCTGAGAGTGGAGATGCCCTGAACCCCAAAGCAGGGACCCCAAGATGGGGGGGACCCCTGGGATCGCCGGGACCCTGGTGGGGCTGCTGGGACTGGAGAGGTGGTCTGGCCAGGAAAGGGGTTCAGGGGTCCCAGTGCCGGCAGTGGCTGCTCCCAGTTTGAGCCCAGTTGCTCCCCCCATTTGGTTCCAGCTTCCTCAGCACTCCCAGTCATTCCCCATTATAATGCAATTTTCCCTCAGCTCAGTCCCACTTGCTCCCAGTTGCTCCCACATTCATACAGTTCCAAGTTGCCCCTGGTATAGTCCCAGTCTCTCCCAGTAGGGCCTCAGGCACTCACACTTGCACCCAGTCACCCTCAGTGTGGTCCCAGCTCCCCCCAGCACATTCCCAGTGACTCCCAGTGAGGCCCCAGTCACCACCCGCATGGTCCCAGTCACCACGTGCATGGTCTCAGGCACTCCAAGTATATCCCAGTTTCCCTGAATATTCTCGCAGTCATTGCCAGGCACTCCCAGTTACCTCAGTATGGTTCACTGAGGTAACTGGGAGTGCCTGGCAATGACAGGCAGTTTTATTCCACCAGTTTTATTCCAGTCACTGCCAGTACATCCCAGTTGTCACCAGCATGCATCCTGTCATTCCCAGTTGTTCCCAGTTGCTCCCAGTGTATCTCCAGTAGGCTCTCAGCATGGGTTTGGTAGCTCCAAGTAACCCCCAGTCAGGGTCCATTAGCACCCACTGTAATCCCAGTCTGATGCTGGTGGCCTCCAGTGTGATCCCAGTGGCCTCCAGTGTGATCCCAGTGGTCCCCAGTGTATCTCAGTTGCTCCCAGCATGTTCCCAGTAACTCCCAGTTGCCCACAGTTGCTTCCAGTCTGATTCCAGTTGACCACAGGCACTCCCAGTCACCACCAGTGCACTCCCAGTTGCAGCCAGTATGATCCAGTATGATCCCAGTCTCCAAAAGCATGGGCCCAGGCTCTCCCACTGTGATCCCAGTAGGATCCCAGTGTCCCCCAGGCACCTTGCAGAGCCCCAGCCATGCTGTTTGCCCCCAGCCTGCCCACGGCCAGCCTGGGGCTGCTCCCAGGGCTTTTCTGTGCTCAGCATTGGCCTGGGCAAAGTGTTCTGGAGAGAGCCTGGGCAAGGAGCCTGCAGCCCCCAGGCCCTGGCCTGAGGCGTCAGCGCTGCCCCAGCAGTGCCCATGGCCTGTCCCTGCTGCAGCCCCCGCACTGCCACCCCCAGCACTGTGCCCGGCCCCGAGAGCACTCAGGCCCTACAGCAACACCAGGGCCAGCAGGGCAGCGGGGCAGGGCCACGGCAGCAGCACTGCCAACACCAAGGGCTGCTGCTGCTGCTGGGCACAGCTGCTGTGCCAGCACTGATGTGCCCCCAGCTCTGCACACAGACATTGCTGCTGCAGCTGCAGAGAAGGGAACCAAAGTGAGATCTCTGCAGAAAACCTGGCTGGGAGATCCTTGAGTTCCTTTAAAGCCACCAAGGGTGCAGCCTCTCTTTGACACAGTCTGTGGCCACAGGAAAAGTGAAGAGAAAAAATGAGGAAATAAGATAAAAAAAAATACTTCTTTGTGGACAATATTAAAATTACACACCAAAGAAAAAGAGTCTCCAAAATGAAACCAGCAACAAGTATCAAAAATTATTTTTATTACAAGTGATTTTCAGAAATTGGCCAGCTATTTAATGTTCCTGAAACCATCCAGTCATCAGTCTCCACACTGCAGCCTTGAGCTCCGTGTTCCTCAGGCTGTAGATGAGGGGGTTCAGGGCTGGAGGCACCACCGAGTACAGAACTGACAGGGCCAGATCCAGGGATAGGGACGAGATGGAGGGGGGCTTCAGGTAGGCAAACATGGCTGTGCTAAGGAACAGGGAGACCACAGCCAGGTGAGGGAGGCAGGTGGAAAAGGCTTTGTGCTGTCCCTGCTCAGAGGGGATCCTCAGCACAGCCCTGAAGATCTGCACATAAAAGAAAACCATGAACACAAAACACCCAAGTGCTAAAGAAGCACTAACTGCTATGAGCCCATGTTCCCTAAGGAATGATTTGGAGCAGGAGAGCTTGAGGATCCGTGGGATTTCACAGAAGAACTGGCCCAAGGCATTGCCCTGGCACAGGGGCAGGGAAAATGTATTGGCTGTGTGAATGAGAGCATTGAGAAAGGCACTGGCCCAGGCAGCTGCTGCCATGTGGGCACAAGCTCTGCTGCCCAGGAGGGTCCCGTAGTGCAGGGGTTTGCAGATGGACACGTAGTGGTCGTAGCACATGATGGTCAGGAGATAGTGTTCTGCTGCAATGAAGATGATAAAGAAAAAGAGCTGAGCAGCACATCCTGAGTAGGAGATGGTGCTGGTGTCCCAGAGGGAATTGTGCATGGCTTTGGGGACAGTGGTGCAGATGCAGCCCAGGTCGGTGAGGGCCAGGTTGAGCAGGAAGAAGAACATGGGGCTGTGCAGGAGGTGGCCGCAGGCTACGGCGCTGATGATGAGGCCGTTGCCCAGGAGGGCAGCCAGGGAGATGCCCAGGAAGAGGCAGAAGTGCAGGAGCTGCAGCTGCCGCATGTCTGCCAATGCCAGCAGGAGGAAGTGGCTGATGGAGCTGCTGTTGGACATTTGCTGTCTCTGGGCATTGGGTACTGCCATGGAGAAAAGGACAGGGAAGAGTTAGAGGAGATACCTGTAACAAAAATCAAAGCCATTTTCCATACACCCTCCCTAGAACACACAGACACTGGTAAATGTTGAACCATTACTTTGATGATCCTCTGTGTCCCTTTAAACTCAGAATGTTCTGTGATTCTGTGATTACAATTCCTGTTCTGCTTCTCTCATCCTCCTGTTGCCTATAATCAGAAAAGAAACTGAACCCTTTAAAAATGTTGTAAGAATAAAGTAACAAGCAGACCTTTATTGGAAACTTCCAGGTGTCCCAAAAGGAATGGGGCACACCCAGCCCCTCAGTTCAGCAACCTTTTAAAGTTTATTAATTAACATATTTAAAAGGAACGTCCAAAAGGTGATGCAGTTGCCCCAGTTACACACCCCTGGGTCAACCCATTGGAGTAGGTCCAAGGGCTTCTTTGCATCACTTTTTTTATGACTGCTCACACTCTGGTTAAAAACCAAAATGTTCTTGTTTTAGGCCCTCTTCCTGATAATAACACTATACTGTAATTCAGGAATGTATTTAGGTCTGCTAATTTTTATTAAAATTTAAGAGAAAGGGCCAGAAACCTTTTAGAATTAATTAAGGCTTATACATATATAAGTGTGTCACAGTAGATGAATAGAGTTAATTAAGAATTATAGTTTTAAAATTATATAATAGTAGTAACAGAGCTAATAATAAATGAAACATGTATAAAAAGCAAAAATCTTTTTGTCATCACCCCAACTTTCCCATCCTTCTCCAAGCAGGAAATTGAAAACACTCTCAGGAAAGCTCCTGATCTTTACAGCAATGCCAAACTTACCTTCTTTTGGCAAGTGTCCTCCGCAGCTGTGCCCAGGCTGGTGTGGAGCTGGGAGCAGCCCTGCCCCACACAGCCCCTCTCAGCAGCAGCAGCAGCAGTAGCAGCAGCAGCAGCAGCCCCTGCCCTGCTCAGGGTGGCTCCTTCCCCCCACAGCTTCTCCCCAGCGCTGGCAGCAGCTCCCAGGGCCGGCTGAGAGCTGTCCCTGGCAGGCAGCAGAGTCCCTGGGCCAGCACAGCGCCCTGGGCTGCAGGACCCTGCTCTGCACCACAGCCCTGGGCACCCCTGGCTGCAGCCCCGGCTGCTCAGCCCTGCAGCAGAGCCTGGCCCCAGGGAGCTGCCTTGTGCTGGGCCTGGGCTGGGGCAGCAGGGAAACCCAGCCCTGCCCTAGGGCCACATCCCTGCCCTGAAGCAGCTCCCAGAGTGCTCCTGGAAAGTGCTCCAAGCTGTGGGATGTGGAAGCTTCAGGAGATCCTGGCAGGAGCTGCAGCTTCTCTTCCCCCAGCCAGAGAGTGACTGTTTGCAAGCCTGGGAGGATTTCTCCTGCAGTGAGCCCTGAGTGAGCTCTGCTCTGTGCCGCCAGCCCAGGCTGAGCTGAAGCCCTGTGTGCCTGTGTGCTGTGCCCGGGGTGGCTGCAGGCAGTGCCCCAGCCCTGCTGGGCTGGCAGAAAAGCTGCTCATCCAGAGAAATGTGTTTTTAAGCTCTTCTTGGTTGCCAGGATCTCCCTCTGGATGATGAGCTCAGCCCTGCTCAGCAGCACAGACACAGCACAAGGACTTTAATGACCCTCTCAGGGCTTTGTGCTGAGGCCCTGAACATCAGTCCCTGAGAGGGAGCTGAAGAAACCTCTCCAGAACTCCAAGTCAGAAGCCAACTCCAAAGTTTCTGGAAGTTTTAATGGGTCCCACTGAGGGACACGACACAGAAAGTGTCCCGAGGCCCCAGGCAGAGCAGAGAACTGCAGGCAGTGATGAAAGGTGGGGACAAAGAGAAGCCAAGTCTTGGTGCCCTGGGCCACAGCAGCCTCTGTGCCACCAAGGACACTGAGGAGACACCTTGTCCTGAGGCCCTGGGGCCTCCTGGCACAGCCCCAGCAAGGCTGGGCACTGTCAGCCCCTTGTGCTGCCCTCAGCATCCCCCTGCCATCCCAGTGACCTCCAGGATGTGCTGGAAGGAGTCCCTGGGGAAGGAGCCTTGGTCAGCAATGGCCCTGGGGGGCTCCTTCATGCTGCCAGGGACTGCAGGTTTTTCCAAGGAGTTTGGGTTTGGCTTTTGCCTTGGAGTCTCTGAGAGGTTTCCGCAATCCTGGCCTCCAATTCTCTGCTTTAATGAATCCCTTGAGAGGCTTTGTCAGTAACAACACTCAGTGGGGCTCATTAATGCTTCAAGGTACTTCAGTTATTGTAGGGTACTTGGTGTTTCCATTTTCAAACTGACTTTAGGAAAAGTTTTTGCAATCATGGCCCCAATTATCTACTTTTACAAGTCCCTTGGGATTCTTGGTCAGTAAAAACACTCAGTGGGGCTCATTTATACTTCAGGGTACTCAAAGTTTTTTTCAGAACTTTTTTTGGAAATTGAGTCTGAGAGTTTTTAAAATCATATCTTTCTATTATTTGCTTTAATGAGTCCCTTGAGATTTTTAGCCAGTAAAACACTTTTTAGGACTCATTAAGACTTCAAGGTACCCAGGGGTAATTTAAGTACTTCTTTTTGCCACTGAGTCGCTGAGAAGTTCTGTGCAATCCTGGCCTCCAATTCTCTCCTCCAAGGACTCCATGAAGGGCCTGTGTTGGGGATGGACCTCAGTGGAACCCATGAATGCTTCAGGACACTTTGGGTGTTTCCTTTGACTCCTGGCCAGGTTTGTGCAATCTCCTCTCAGGCCCTGAGGTTCCAGGGCTCAGCACCAAATGCACCATGGGGCTCATTAGGATCAAGCAAGTCCTGACAAACCATGGTTGTGCCTTGATTTCCCTCTGGCCTGGTGCAGTTGATTAGGAAGGTTTCCTTGTGAAGTTATGGAGAAATATTTCAAAGACTATTTGGATATATATATTACGGTTTTAAAGGGCACTTTTTATTATTTTTCTTCCTACACAAGAGGTGATTGCAGCATTCAGTGATTGATACTGACACAGGGTCTCTCCTCAAGAGCTCTGTCCTTGTCAGAGAAGCTGTGCCTTGAGGTCTGACCCAGTGTTGACAACATTGCTGCACATCCCCCAACCACATCCTGTCTCTCCTCACTCATCAGGTCCTGCTTTGCTTGGAGAACTGGCTGCACACAAACAAAGAGGGGTTTTCTTATCTTATATTTTTTTAAGCAATCTAAAACTCCTGAATTTCCCCATTGAAAACAGACACATTCCTCAAGTGTGTGCCAGCCCAAGGTGCCACCAAGACCACTGCAGCCCTGCCCTGGGCCAGGAGTGAGGGTCGATCATCATTCCAAGCTGCACTGGGCCATTGCAAGGGGCTGTGCCCATGGACACTGCACTGACCCCACTGCTGGTTTTGGGTGCCATGGTTTTCAGGGTTAGATTTGTTTCTTTTTTACTTACAGAATTTTTTCCTATAAACTGCAAGTAAACTCACTTTTGGGTACTTATAGGTACTTTAGCAGAACAAAGGGGCCAATGGAGAGGATTTGTAGCACCTGGCTACACTTCTTTGGGTCTCTGGCAGTTCCTCTCAGAGGGGGAAGATCACACGAGTTTGGGGGGCAGAAAAAGGACGGGGCTGGGGGCAGCTCTGCTGTCTCTTGCTCTTGGCATCGGAGAGAGGACGGCCAGGCTGCTGCTTGCTGCGGGACGAGTTCACTGTCACCACCAAGTCCGGGCCTGGGAAATCTACCATCATCTGCTCGTGTGCCCAGGAATTCCGAGCTCGCCTCCCCCTGCCCTGCTGGAGCTGGGCCGGCCCTGTCCCGCTGCTGCCGCCTCTTTGGAGCTGCTTTGAGGCTTTTGGCTACGCTGTACCCCTGCCCTGCCCTGCCCTGCCCTGCCCTGCCCTGCCCTGCCCTGCCCTGCCCTGCCCTGCCAGGACATCCCTGCCATTCCAGCTACCACCGACAGAGCTTCTGATATATCCCATCCACCAGCCCGGGATTTTCCACCCTTCCAGCTTAGTGCTCTCATGATATGGAGGACGTTTATGAATATAAAAAGACAAGATTTCAGAAGCAGCTTCTGGTGATTTTGTAGAAGAAACAGCTTGTACTGAGAACACATGGAAGATGAGCTATTAACTAACTTGGTTGTTAGGTAGTTACTAAGTAAAAGTCATATAGGTAAGATATATAGTGTTAAAACTCATCAAAGTGGGACCTAGGTATTTGCCAAAAATCAATAAAGCAGAACTTTTTGGCTTTAATCAAGCAAAATCAAGCTCCTGATCTTTGGCAAGAGAAAAGTGACCTCAAAAATAGCCAAACCTCCACTGTTCCTGCCCAGAGCTGAAGGTCAACCAGAGGAAGATGTTGGCCTTCCTCCCAAGACCCCAACTCACAGCCACCAAGAGGCGTGACAGCTCATTACAATACAAAGTGAGAGAAGGAGAGGAATGGGCGGGTGAGGAGGTGTAGGTGGTGGGATCAATGTGTATTTAAACCTGGACCTTGTCTTGACCAGGTACGCACGGTTTGGAGGAGATATCCCCCCGTGTGTCCCAGCTGGAAATAAAACATACCTGCTTTACAATTTCTAAATGTAAAGTCATTATTCTACGCTTCACTCAGAGTCCTGCAGGGGCACCGAGATCAGGCTGCCCTGGGCTTTGTGGAGCAAAGCCCCTCGAGGTTCCTGGTTCTGTTTAGTGGTTAATACTGTAGTTGTTGTTTGTTTGCCTTGTCATACATACTAGTAAAGAACTGTTGTTCCTATTCCCTTACCAGTGCCTAAGAGCCCTTTCATTTTCTATATTAAAATAATTTGGAGGGAGGGGCTTTGAATTCTCTATTCCAAGGGAGGCCCTGCTCCTCTCTAGCAGATCCCTGTCTTTTCAACCAAGACAGATTTTTGCACCTAATGTGGGTCTCGAGGGCAGTGAAAAGAAGAGTGAAAAAAGGAATAACAGTTCTTGAGTAACCTAATATTTTTGTTTGTGTGTGCTGGATATAGAAACCTCATTAGGTAACACCATGTAGCCTATCTTGCCCTGGTTTGGGTGGCACGTTGTCGTGGTTATATTTTTCCCATTTGCAGGCCTTTATCTAAGCATGGGTCTTTTAACTGAGGTATTGTGGCTGTAATCCAGTTTGTTTTATGGGCTAATAAGGTAAGGAATTCGTGGATTTTTAATTTTCTCTGGAAGGCAAGCACATGGATACATGGCTATCACACACTAAGTGTATGTTTTTGGAGTTATTTTAAGAATGGTACTTTCTGTGAGGAAATGATAGTGGGGGAAGTTTTCCAGACCTTCAACCACTTCTTTGTGCCTACTGCACCAGCTTTTGAAGAGTTTCAATTTCCTCTAGATACTAACCAAATGTTGCTGATGTTCCTAGCTTATTTAGATTTCAGAGATAAGGTGAGATCAGCTTGGAGTACGGCACAAACTAGGGATATTGCTGTGGGGCCTGACACTGCCCCAGAGACAAGAGATACTGCTGTGGGACCTGATACTGCCCCACAGATTGGGAATACGGCCATGGAGCCTGATACTGCCCCGGAGGCTGGGAATGTTGCCATAGAGCCTGATACTGCCCCACAGACTGGGGATGCTGGCCCACTGCCTGACCCTGCCCCGCAGCCCACCCCAGAAATGAACCACCCCGATTGGGTGGGGGTTCTGGTGAAAGAGATACGTGAGATGGGCCAGGTGCTGATAAAATACACTTCCCCATCCGGTGAGAAACCATTCCCCTTCCCTTAAAAGGGAGAATCCAATGGTTCAGCAGTAGAACCCACAGACGTTACAACCGTCCAGTGCAGTCAGGCTCTGTGGGTCACTGATCAGTAAACCCTAGCCTTGCCCGGCCCCTGGCCTGGAGCGTGCGCAGCTGTCGGTAGGGCCCGCTGGACAGATCTGCAGAAACCCACTCGGTGGGTTCTTTGGCAGGCAAGCACTGGATGTAGTTTGCAGCTATGGCGAAGGAGGAAAAGGAGGCTCTCTTCTGAGGTATAACAGGAGATGTTTATTACCTGGACATCACCTCAGGATGGTGGACGAGAGAGAGGGCCCGCCCGGACCCCCCGCCGCTTAAAAGGACAGGTGCCATGGGGCGTGTACATAAACTTTCCACCAATAGGGGGGGATACAAAGGGAGGAGTTGGGGGGTAGATTGACACACAAGAGGCCAATCCCTGGGGGGGGGGGGGGGGTAGGGGATTTCCAGAACCTGTTCCAATCAGAAGCCGAGTCTCCCCGAGATTTCCAGAAGGGGTAGAGGCTTTCCTGGATGACTGGCAGGCTCCGGGGGAGGGGACAAACTTGGATGGACAGGAAGGTTTCCAGGGGAAACAGCACCTTCAGGAAGGGGTATACCACTGCAAATGCAGCTATAAACAGGGGGGTTTGGAATAAACCATTTTCCCAACTTAAATAACATTAAATATATAAACCCAAAACTTGTGAGCACAGCTCACGCACCACTACAGTCCAGGTTCCAGCTGAACCACAAGGGCAGTCACAGCCAGGTGCAGTCACCCCTGTGGAAATGAAGAAGTCTAACATGAAACCAGAGCATCCAGGAAATAAGGATAAGAAAGGAGGGTCCTCACAGCCCACAGGGGAACCAGAGGTTGAGATTATCACTGAGTCCCTGATGTATGAAAGTCTATGTAATCTGCAAAAAGATATTGCACAATGGGGACATGAGGCTTATACAGCCGGATTACTTCGGGTTTGGGACCTTATAGATACAGGCATGAAACTGGATATTGGTGAGGCAAGGAATTTGGGACCCTTGACTCTGCAAAACTGGGCTTTTTGTTCCTTTAAACCTCTGAAATGGAAAATTAGGAAATAGCCAGTGATGCCTTTGCTCTTGCTGCTGCAGACAAGGCAATGGATTTTCTTTCAGCCTACTCAGCTGGCCCTCTACACTCTACTGCCACAGGCCAAGCTCACAGCTTGCTCCACAATTCTTAAACACCAGGAACATCAAATGATCCTTGCTCACTCACCAGAGGAACAGCACCTCTGGGTACACAGGTCAGGTGACCTGCAGTGGGCAAGAGAAAATTAACCAGATTTTTTGAGAAAACTGGAGACAACCCTAGCATTTTTAGAAGGTCTCCCAGTCCCCATTTTTAAAGTTGTCCCTCTTGACCCAGCAAATGGAGGAAATTAAAGACTCTGCTGCCACAGACTCTCCCATGGAGGGAACGCAACCCCTGCGGATTCCCTTGCAAATGCTGCCCACAGAGCCCTGGCTACAGACACCTCATTTTTAGCTGAACGTGTTGACAGGAGCTTTAGCCAAGTGGCATCAAAATGGTCTTTCTGTTTCCAAATCAACCCAGTCACTAAGAAAGAGCAGGAAGACATGCAAAAGCCAGCTTAGCTTACACCCAGGGAAAACCTCTACTTACGTGCCAGGTTAGCCAGGTAATAGCCGGTGTAAGTGGTGCAATAAACAGTGAAAACTGCAGCAGCAAGTTTCTCAATCCTTGTGGCACTGCTGTGCAAGTTTGTAGACTGTGCTCTAACACAAGAAAAAACCAGGCTCCTGTCAGTGTGCAGCTGCCCACTGACAAAAGCCTCAAGCAGGAGGAGTTCCTGCCCTGAGGAAGCCCAAGAGCTGCTCTGCCACTGAGGCTTCCATGCACCAAGGCAACCTTGTGATGTCACCATGACGGCAACCGTGCCCTGACATCACAAAGCAAACGCTCTGTGCTGGTCTGTGAATTTTTGCAGATGGACAGAGTGATGTTTGTTGGTGTCAGGGGGCCGGGGTGGGGGCGGCTGGCTCTCTCCCTGGCCACGCTGGTCAGGAGTGGCCGTTTCCCAGACTGCAAGCAGTGCCAGTAACGGCAGAGAGCAGAGCTGTTTGCTGCTCTCTGGATCCTGTATATCCTCCATGTCTAGGTACAGAGCAAAGGTCTCAGAGAAGGCTCTCTCTTACAGAGGTCTTTGTTCCTCCAGGTATTACAGGAGAGAGAGAGCGAGCAGGGTCCCACACTTAACATTTAAACCAGGGGCCAGAGGGGTGGGGCAGGTGGGTGATTGGCCCCAGGTTAACACAGGGCAGGGTCAGGAAAGGGGACAAAGGGATGGGGGAGGGGAAAATCTGGGTTAACCAGACACCAGGCACTGGGGTGGGGAGGTAACAGGAGCAAACCATAACTTATCAAACCTCTCAAAAACCCACCACCACATCTCTCTCTTTTCTGCTTAATTTTGAAGGGAAGGAGGGAGGAGACAAACTCCTTACACTGCTGTCACTGGCCTCTTCCACCATCTATCCACAGCAGCCACAGTTACATCAGAAGGGCCTGTTTTTTTCTTAGTACACCTTGTAATGACTCCTTTTAGAGTCCTAAAGGCTATGTAAATTAAAATGACAACCAGAACAGCCAGTAAGACATCCTTTACAAATGATGACATTCCCCTTGGCAACCCTCGGTCTTTAAAGATACTCTCCAGCCAGTGTCCTGCTCCTCACTTGATTTCCTCCATCATGCCTTTCATTTTCTGGACAGAGTTCTGGATGCCCTGGATTTTGCTGGATAGATTGGAGCAGTGTATCCCTTGAGTGTCCTCACATTCATGTTCCTGTCCTACTGACTGAGTCAGAAGCAACAGCAAACACAGGAGCTCTGGGCTCATCTTGGGGGTCAGGAGGATGCTCTTAAAAGACATCTAAAAAAAAACATCCACAGGTAAGCAGAGTTTAACACAATCTATTTAAGGCACTGAGTTAGGGATAACACGGGGTTTGGGTTCCCCACTTCCTTTGCACCGTTGCCTAGAAGAAGCAATTGCCACGTCATCGGGTCAGGAAGGTGGAATTGGGGCCACGTTCTGGGTGGAATGTGGTTCAACCCATTTTTGTGTAACCTTGTAATCCTTCTCTCTGGGTGGAACATAGGGTTTGACCCATTATGGTGTAACCTGTGGGGGTGGATATGCAGGCGTATCCTCTTCCCCAAGTGACCAAATCAAAAGGCCCCTGGACCTTCCAACTCTCAGGGTCCTTCACCAGGACCAGTGGTTTCTCCTCAAACTTCAACCAATGATTTTGATTGAAGTGCCGAGCTACAGGTGGATTAAGATTTTAAATTGAAAAGTTCAAAGTTAAGGAAGTTCATGGTAAACAGAGCCTTAAAAAGTCATTGTTGTGGACTGTTTACCCTGACATCTCCTCTCTGCTCTCCCAAGATCTTCAGTGTCTGGTGATTTCTTTCTATCAATCACTGCCTGGCCAGTGGGGGAGGATGGGATCCCCTTGTTATGTTTCACCCCCCACTCTTCCAGGAAACCATCAAATTCCTTGGAAACATAAGCTCGACCATGATCAGGTTGGATCTCTTTGGGAATCCCCAGTGTGGAGAAGGCCTGCCCAAAGTGTTTCTGTGCATTGGTGGTCTTCTCCCCTGTGTGGGCTGAGGCATAAACAGCACCAGAGAAGGTATCAACTGACACATGAACATATTTGAACCTTCCAAACTTGGGAATGTTTGTGACATCTGTCTGCCACAGCTCACAACTGCCAAGCCCTCTGGGGCTGATTCCTGATCCCAGAGAGGGTAAGGAAAACTTCTGCCAGCTTGGGCATGTGTCTATGATTGCCTTGGCTTGGTCCTGCCTTGGGTGGAATTGGCGCACCAGGCCTTGGACATTCTGATGGAATTGCTGATGGCTGAGTTTGGCGTGCTGGAAAATGTTAGGTTGGCCACCCAGCTGCACAGGAGCAGCTGGGGCATCTGCTCTGAGGTTACCCTCCGTGCTGAAACCAGGAAGGTCAGTGTGTGATCTCACATGCATAAGGCAGTAAGGATGCTCTCTGTGGGACACTGGGTGTGTCAGCTTTGGGGGCAGCTTGAAAATGGCCAGATTCGAGACTTCTTTGAGAACTGCATTCTCTGCTCTGGACACTACCCCTGCTACATATGCCGAATCAGGAATCAAAATAATGGGTTCTGAAAACTTCTCAAAAGCCCTGATGACTGCGGCCAACTCAGCCACCTGAGGTGAACCTTCGACTACCTCGATGTCAGCCTCCCACTGCTGAGTCTGAGGGTCCTTCCAAGTCACCTCTGACTTGTGTGTCCCTCCAGATGCATCAGTAAAAACTGTCAGAGCTTTGAGAGGTTTGTGGCTCTGTTTCTCTTTTGGAATCAAATTAAATTCTAAATGAAATAATTTGTGGTCCGGGCAATGGTTTAAATTTTCCCTGGGAAGCTATCCAGACATAACTGCAACACCTTGTTCTCACGGAGCAACTGCTCCAAAGCCTCCTTTGTTAACCTTCCAGCTGACAATTGGATTGGCACATGAATGCTTGCAAACTCACACCCTGCCAGCAGTCGCATCCTGACCCTTGCTTTGCTGATCAGCTGAGCCATCAACTCCTGTGGTTTAGTGATACTTTTTGACAGCTGATGTCGTAGGAACATCCACTCTATGATCAAGGGGATCCTTCTGGTTTTTGTCCCACTGAAAAAGTGTGGCAATTTTCCCCAAATGATGACATTAAATGGAAGTTCTGGCTGGCAGTGATGGGCCTGCTGGCTGGACATTGCTGATTGAACCCTCTCCAATGCCTGTTGAGCCTCCTGAGTCAGAGCCCTTGGAGAATCCAGCTCCTCTGCCTCCTTTAACAAATTGAAGAGAGGGGCTAGGTCCTCTGTAGGAAGCCCAAGCCAGGGCCTGGTTCAAAGATCCACACAGCTGCTGGAGATCCTTCAAAGTCTCGGGTCTATCACTGATTACCAACTTCTGGGCTTTTCTGGTCCAGTTGGCAATCTCAAGCCCCATGTATTTCCAATGTGGCAGTCTCTGCACTTTTTCCTGCTGCAACTCAAATCCCGCAGCGGCCAAAGCAGTGATAGTCTCATCCAGAATTTGTGTAAGTCCATTGTCACTGGGGGCACACACAAGCACGTCATCCATATAATGAAGGATGACGGCCTCTCCAGCCTTGGCACACACCGGGGACAGTATTTTGGCCACGTACCACTGGCAAATACTTGGTGAGTTCTTTAACCCTTGCAGCAAAACTCTCCAGTGGTAATGCTTCATGGGTGCCTCCCTGCTGATGGAAGGCACAGAGAATGCAAACTGCGGGGCATTGGCTGGATCTAGGGGAATCTGGAAAAAACAATCTTTTCTATCAACGACAGCCAAATTCCAGTTTTGGGGGAGCATTGGAGGGGATGGCATACCCGGCTGAAGAGACTCAATGTTCTCAATGACCTCATTAATTTTTCACTAATTGTGGAGGAGGTGCCACCTCTCCTTCCCCAGCTTTTTGTTCACAAACACTGGAGAATTCCAGGGACTATAAGTTTCCACAATGTGACCTTTGGCCAATTGCTCCTCCACGAGTGGTTAGAGTGCCTTCAATTTCTGTTTGTTCAGTGGCCAGTGATCATCCAAAATTGGGGTATTAATTAGCCAATTTAGTTTCCAGAAGACATACTGCTCAGTGACATACTATCAATTAAAAATATTTTGGGTTTTTTTGGATCTCTAGTTTAACTCCAAACTGGGACATGGCGTCTCTTCCCCACAAGGTAAATCTGGAATCTAGAACAAACAAAGAAGCCAATTGCCCATCTGGTCCCTCAATTTGTACAACGCTCTTGGATTGTTTTGCCAATTGTGTCCCCCCTACACCTGTAACCTTACCAGCCAGGGGTTACAACCCCCAATGTGATGGCCACTTGTGTGGTGGTATGGCTGTCACATCTGATCCTGTGTCCATCATTCTCTGGAGGTGGATGAAATCCCCCTCCCTCTTGAGCCCACACCAAATTATGGGTTTGTTCTCTCCCACCATTTCTGTCCAATAGACCAAAAGGTCCAGACCATCCTAGGGCAGTTTGGGCAGTGGTATGGCCTGGGCAATGACTCGGCCCTTTGGTAGGAAGAGGGGAGGATGGACACAACGTGCCAAGAGAGCTCGTTGCTCTGGATCTGATGGCAAAAGTGCTGGACTAATCTTGATCTCAGAGGGAGTGTGCTTAGAATCCCTGATAACAAGGCACTCACTATCAGTCTGCTGTAGGTTGGTCACGTGTCCAGGGTCAAAGGTGACCACTTGGCAGTGTGGTGTGTTGAAAGGCATACCTGTTGTTAACTCAAGCCTAAATGGCTTCCATATCCTCTTGGTTGTTCCCAACCCTGAGGGTTCCTTAGGGTCCCACACCTTCCCAGAATTGGGTTGCCCCAAAACCCTGACAACCCGGTGACCTGTCCCATTTTTCTCATTACATGGGAGAAGCTCACACTCCTCCCCTAGTTTTTTGGAACTGATATGTTCCCTTTCTCCCCCTTCCCCACTGCTCCCACCAGTGTGTGTGATGTTTTATTCTTAAAGGGACAAAAGCACATCACATGTCCCTCCCGCCCACACTGGAAACATTTGACCCTCCCAGCCACTGGTGGTCCAGCTGGAATGGTGGCTGGTGCTGCAATCCGGCCTCTGAGCCCAGACCCTTTCCGCTGTTCATCTGGGTCCCTTATGGCTCACTTGGTGCAGGTGTCAGTGAGGAGGTCCAGGGTTGGAGGTGGAGCAACCAGAAGCCCAGAGATGATCCTCTTGCAGACATCATTGGCATTGCTTTGTGCCACTTCCAGGCACCAAGTGGCTTTGTGCCACTTCCAGGATCATCTTCTGTTGCAACACCTGGTCGTCTCTCTGGTTTTCCACCACTGCATGAAGTCTATCTATAAAATCTAGGAAAGGCTCAGAAGGGGATTGTTTAATTGATATAGAACTCTGCCTAGGATCTTAAGTGGGCATGGTCTGAAATGCCCTTTTGGCAGCATCCTTCATGCGATTTAACACAGGAGGGGTTACTGGGTTTCACTGGGTTTTACTGGTTTTTACTGGGATGGGGTGCTGGGGGTTACCAGGTTATACTGGGATATACTGGGAGAGGAGAAGAATATGTGTAAGCGCCCCAAGGTGGCAGGAGGGAGGACCTGGTGGCCAACTGTGTGTTAGACTGGTTTATAGTGGGATGGAGGCTATCCCACTATATATATAATGCTGGGGGCATTGGGTTATACTGGGTTAAACTGGGATAAACTAGTTTGGACTGAGATAGGATGCTGGGAGTTACTGGGTTATACGGGGTTACACTGCTTTGCACTGACTCATACTCATTTTTACAGGAATGGCATGCTGGGGGCATTGGTTTATACTGTGTTATACTGGGATGTACTGGGTTATATTGGGATGTACTGGTTTATACTGGGATGGTGCTTGGGACCTACTGGGAGTGACTTCAGGTTGTGCTGGCCTTACTGGTTTACTGGGAGCTGCCCCCACAGGGCTCAGGGGATATGGGGAGGCTCCCAGTGCTTACTGGTTTATACTGGTTCCCTCCCAGTATAAACCTGGTAAAAGTAAAAGCCCCAAGAACATACTGGGTGCCCTTAGACCTGCCTTTCATGGGTAGACCTGATGTCCCAAAATCCCTGTTGGTTTGACTGGGTAGACTTGATTTCCCTTAATCCCCATTAACTTCAAGAGGGTAGACCTGGTTCCCCTAAATCCCAGACTGGGAATGGGTTTGGGTGCATTAACCCTAACTGGTTGGGTTTATATATCCCAGTTTATACTGGGAGCTGCCACCTCAGGCCACAGGGGCTCGGGGGCAGCTCCCAGTGTTTACTGGTTTGTACTGGTGCCATCCCAGTCCATGCCTGGGACCACCAGCAGGCACTGGTGGCCAGGCAGGACCCCAAGGCCAAGCTGGCTTTTACCAGGGCCCTGCTGAGCCGCAAGTTCTCCAACTTCTCAGCCAGACACCGCTGCCTGCGGCTCCTGGCGCTCACCAGGAACTGCAGGAAGGGTGAGGACAGGACGCTTCCCCCTGAAAGGCTGAATGAAGGTAAAAGATTCTGCTGGAAAAATTCCAAGAATTTAGTCAGGATCCTGTCCCTAAAATTTTCCAGCCCCTTGCTTGAAGTTGAGCTCTGTTGCATTGCAAGGGTAGACCTGGTTTCCCAAAAATCTCCCTTGACCTTAATGAGTAGGCCTGATGTCCCTAAATCCCCATTGACTTCAATGGTAGACCTGATGTCCTTACAGTCGTTCATGGGTAGACCTGGTGTCCCCAGATCACCATTTCCATCCATGGGCAGACCTGTTTTCCTGAAATCCCCATTGCTTTCAGTGGGTAGACCTGGTGTCCTGAATCCCCCAATTGACTTCAGTGGAGGTAGACCTGATGTCCCAAATTTCCCATTCACATCCATGGCTGGACCTGGTAATTTGAATTCCCCCACATGAAGGGGTAGACCTGGTTTCCCACTGAACCCATGGGTTTCAGTGGATAGACCTGATGACCCCAAATCCCCTTTGTCCTTAATGGGTAGACCTGATGTTCCTAAAATCCTTATTGTTTTTAATAGATAGACTTGGTATCCCTAAATCCCTATTGGTTGCAATGGGCAGACCAGGTGTCCTTAAATCCCCATTGTCCCTAAAGGGTAGACCTGGTGGACAAAAAAATCCCATTATTTCATGGGGTAAACCTGATGTCCCTAAATTCCCAATAATGCCTGGACCCAATTTTCTAAATTCCCCACATTAATGGCTAGACCTAGTGTCCCAAAATTTCCTTTGACTTTAATATGATAAAAATGGTGACCCTAAATCTGCATTGCCTTGAATGGGTAGACCTGGTTTCCCCAAATCCCCATTGCCCTTAATAGACATGGTCTCCAAAAAAATCCCTCTTGATTTTAGTGTGTAGACCCCATGTCCCTAAATCCCCATTGGTTTCAATGGCTAGACCTGTTGTCCGTAAACATCATCTTTTTCTATGGGTACACCTGTTGGCCCTAAAAATCTTCATTGATTTCAGTGGGTAGACCTGGTGTCCCTAAAAATCCCCATTGAGTTCAATGGGTACACCTGAGCCCACACACACCTGGGTGCCACCATTCAGATCTATGGTGTCCCCTGCCTGCCCCCTCGAGATTTTGGGCTGCCCCCTTTGCCCCTCCCCAGAGCTGGAGCTGCTGCAGAACGCCGTCTTCACTGACCCCATGGACCAAAGTGCCTGGGTGTACCTGCACTGCATCCTCTCCTGAGGTGACTCGGGGCTCCCTCCCATCCCTGGGGCCCTCCCCTGGAGTTTTCGGGTTCCCCCTGAATGTTGGGGTGTCCCCCCAAAGCCCCCCCGCCACTGAGGGCCATCTGTGTCCACGTTGACTGGGAGAACATGATGGTGGCCGTCATCTTATCCCAGCCCATCAGGGTGAGTGGGGACCACTGGGAACCCCAAAAAATCACCTGGATACCTCCCCCCCAAATCACCCTGGTACTCCCCAAAACCACCTGGATACACCTGGGAATTGCCAAAAAAATCACTTTTGTACCCCCAAAAATCACCTGGATACATCTGGGTACCCCTAAAAATCTTTGGGCCCCACCAAACTGGTGTTTGTGAAACCCATTGCTTTGACTGGGTAGACCTGGTGTCCTGTTTACCCCCATTAATCCCCAGTAACCCTTTTCCAGTGCTCCCAGTAATGCCCCAGGGCTCTCAATAACTCCAGTGCCAACCCTCAGCCACTCCTAGTACTTCCAGTACCCCAGTTCCACCCCTTAGCCACCTCCAGTCCTCCCAGGAATAGTTCCCAGTTTGACTAGTTTGCCCACCCAGTCCTCCCAGTAACCCCTCCCAGTGCTCCCAGTTTGCCCACTTTCCCCCTTTCCTCCCTCCCAGTGTTTCCAGTTCCCCACCAATGCTTCCAGTTCCTCCCCCAGAGCTTCCCCTTAGCCTTTCCCAGTGCTCCCAGTATAACCAGTAACCCTTCCTGATCAAGCCCTAGTATGGACAGCCCTGGTGTCCCTAAATCCCCATTGACTTTAATTGGGTAGACCTGGTGTCCTGTGATAGTTGGACTAGGAGAAAAAAAAAAGTAAAACAGGTCTGAAGTTTAAAAGTTACAAAGATAGTTTTTTTACACACTCTAAAGCATAAAGGGAAAAAAAAACCTGACGCTTCAAAACACTTCCCTTTCTCCCACAAATTGTTCACTTTGCCATAACCAACATAGAGAGACAAAACCTGTGATTTTCAGTCAGTTTCAACTATTTAAACATTATCTTTCATCACCTTCAGAGAAGTCTCTCTGGAGTCCATGAAGACATTCACCACAAGAAACAGTCTGGTGGCTCCCAGCATCACAAACCTGCAACCGCCTGGAATTTTGCAGATTGTGCCATCTGACCCATGAACAGCCTTTCTCTTGGCTACTCATGGACCTCTCAGCATATTTGGGGTATTTGTTTCAGAATGCTTCTTCTAGTATATCACAAAGATTTTCTTCTTCTATCTTTAAAATCCTCTCTAAAGAGACCTCCTTTACTAGAGCTAAAGGGTCAAAACTGTGTCTCAGACAGCTGAGACCTCCTTTTTATCTCAGGAGCTGGGGAACTTCCTCTACAACATTCTCAATGAAATCTCAATTACATCAGTCTATTACCTTCAGCTAGAACAGCATTCCCCCAAAACAGCATCAATAGATTACAAGGAATAGTCCATTTCTCCACGGTTTACATCTAGAGAAGTCCAGTCAAAAATGTCCACTTCCTCAATCCTTTCTTCCAGATCACCTTTATCAGTTCTTTTGCTGACTGTATCATGCTGTCTCTCTACATTTTAAATCATTCTGATCTTCTTCTCTCCCTCTGAGAAAGGGTTGGAGTTCTGAAAGCTTCATATTGCCAGGAAAGGGTTAAATCTGCTTAAGGTCTTTCTCTCTCTTTCTCTGCAGCTCACAGATGTTGGAATGCAAGGCCCACGCTGGTGATGGGGGGTGTAGGGGGAACAGGCTCAGGAATGGCTGATGGATCACTTCCCCCACCCCTGCTCTGATCCAAAGCAGACCCAGCATCAGACTCGCTTCTTGGGGCCCAGGGGTGGTGGTGGGGGAGAGATGTCCTCCTCTCCTGGGCCAGCAGCACCAGCAAACCAGGGACCCAGGCCATGGCCCGGCCAGTGCTGCAGCTTTCTCTCTTTCCCTCCCTGCAGAGGCTGGCAGGGGAAGGAGCCCCTCGGCACAGGCCAGGCTTGGCAGACCCGGCTGGGCACAACCCCGGCCACCCAGAGGGCAGCGGGGCCTGGCCCGGGGTCCCCTGCTGCCTAGGGAGTGTTACCTGTTTTCTTGACCAGAAGGAAAAAGGGAGTTTCTCCCAATGTCCCTGATATTTAAACCCTGTGCATTCATGGAGATGTAACTACTTTCAATTGGTTCTTTCCTGAACTTCCTGAAAACTCACTTGCTGGTCAAAACCACCACAGCATGGGAACTGATTCAAAAAGATACATGAAAATTTCTGTAAGTTAGACTACGTGCATAAGTAAATGTGTATATGTGCCTTCTTAACTTTCTGTAAAACTTTTGCCAATTATATTGACACTAATTGCTTTGCACCAAGGAATACAATAAGTTATTGTGATGTAGCCAATTGCTTAAGATCACACTTTGTTAAGAGAGAAGATAGAGAGATAAGCTGGAGATCATGCAGAATAAAAACTTCTTCCATTTTGGATCCTGATCGTGTGTGTGTGTATGTCCCATCCGACCTAATAATAACATCCAGGGTGGAGCCATTCAACGTTGCCCTCAGCTCTGGGCACTCTGGGTTCACCTGTGGGGGAAAAAGATCAAAATTTGGGGCATTTTCCCACCAAAAATTGGGAAAATCCAACTCTGAAATTGGTGGGTTTAACCTCAAAATGTTTGGGATATCAGGTTTACCCTGTGAAATGAATAGAGGAGAAAATACATCAGGGCTACCAATTGAAGTTAATGGAGGAGGAAGGACATCAGGTCTACCCTTTGGAAGCAATGGGTTGAAAAAGACATCAAGTCTACCCTTATAACATCAAAGGGGATTTAGGAACACCAGGTCTACCCTATTAAAGTCAATGGGGATTTTTTGGCCACCAGGGCTGTCCATTAATAGGGCTTGATTGGGAAGGGTTACTGGTTAAACTGGGAGCACTGGGAGAGGCTAAGGGGAAGCTCTGGGGGAGGAACTGGAAGCACTGAGGGGGAATTGGGAGCACTAAGAGGAAGGAACAGGAGAAACTGGGAGCACTGGAAGGGGTTACTGGGAGCACTGGGAGTGGCTAAGGGGGAGCATTTGGGTTACTGGGAGCTCCGGGGAATAACTGGAAGTACTGGGAAGGGTTACTGGGGATAAATAGGGGTAAACAGGACACCAGGGCTACCCACTAAAGTAAATAGGGATTTAGGGATAGCAGGTCTATACTTTAAAGTCGATTGGATTAATGGGACACCACATCTACCCAGCCAAAGAAGTGAGGATTTACAATCAACAGTTTGGGCAGGGGCCAACATTTTTTGGGGGTACTCAAAATTCTGAATCCAGGTGATTTTTGGGGGGAATCCAGGTGATTTTGGGGGGGACCAAGGAGATTTGGGGAGATACTCAGGTGTATCCAGGTGGTTTTAGAGGGGTACTCAGGTTATTTGGGGGGGGATCCAGGTGACTTTTAGGAGTATTCAGGTGCTTTGGGAGGGCACCCAGGTGGTTTTTGGGGTACTCAGGTGATTTTTGGGGGTACCCACGACATTGGGGGGGGGGGAATGAAGAGTATTTGAGGGTGCCCAGGAAATTTTGGGGGTTCCCAGGTGTCCCCACTCACCCTGATGGACCAGGAGAAGATGACGGCCACCGTCGCGTCCTCCCAGTCGATGTGGACACAGATGACCCTTGGTGGCAGGGGGGCTGTGGAGAGACACCCCAACTTTCAGGGGGCACCCCAACATTTGAGGGGCACCGAATCATGATTTTAAAGAGTTAAGATTTTATCTAAGGGATGGAAGTAATTTATATGAATCAATATGTAAGTTACATAAGCAAACAATACGATAATGATTATTAGATGCCTAAACTAGAGCTAATTGCTGTATTGTTTGCCATTATGAGCTTGTTAATAGAAGTGGAGTAACTGAAGTGTTATAAGAACAGATTGAAAGCAGTAGAACAATGGCCAGCACCTGGACTTTATATCAATCAATCACAAAGCAGGGGACCTTTGATTGTGCCAGAGGGTCACAGAGACCTGATGAAGACTCTCCTGACTTCATCCTTTGAGACCACTGACCCAATTTGAGACCACTGACCCAATTCAAGAGAAGAATTGCACACACATGAAGGACTAATAGCCTCATTTTAATACAGAGCAGGGATGGGAGGTGCTGGGGTTATGCACATGTATTGTATGTAAGATCTTGGGAAATAAACAGAGGGCAAAGAACCTTGTGTGAGGTGGTCATGCCTTTTGGAGATGACTCCCGTGCCGCTCACTGGTGTTAATAAAAATACCACTTTCTAACTTTAACTAGTTAGAGAGTCTATGTCCATGATCATATCTGTTTTACTGATTCATACTTCAGGAGATTGTCTGAAATTTTTGAGTTTTAGATTGCTCAAATAAAAGAAGGAAAACCCCTCTTTTGCCAGAGTGCAGCCAGTTCTCCAAGCAAAGCAGGTTCGAGGTGAATGAGGAAAGACAGGATGGGGTTGGGGAATGTGGAGCAAGGTTGTCCACACTGGGTCAGACCTCAAGGCACAGCTTCTCTGAGAAGGCCAGACCTCCTGAGGATAGACCCTGGGTCAATATCATTCACTGAATGGTGTAGTCATCTCTTTTCTGAAGAGAAAAATACACCCTTGAAAAAAGGAATGTGGGTTTATTAAAAGCTCTATTAAATTTTTCTCCATAATATTAGGAAAAAAGACTTCTTAATGAACTGCAGAAGACCTGAGGGAAATCAAGGCACAGCCATGGTCTGTCAGGACTTGCTTGATCCCAATGAGTCCCGTGGTGCATTTGGTGCTGAGCCCTAAAACCACAGGGCCTGAGAGAAGATGGCACAAACCTTGCCTGGAGTCAAAGTCAGAAGGGAACACCCAAAGTGTCTCAAAGCATTAATGGGTCCCACTATGGTCAATCCCCAACACAAGCTCCTCATGAGGTCTGTAGAGGAGAGAACTGGAGGCCAGGATTGCACAAAAACCTCTCAGAGACTCAGCGTGGGATGGAACATCCAAAGGAAAATTCAAAGTATCTTAAAAATCTTGAGTATCTCAAAGCATTACTGAGACTCACTGTGTCAGTGCAAAGCTCTCAAGGGACTCATTAAAGCAGATAATTAGATGCCAGGATTGAACAAAAACTTCTCAGACACTCAGTGGCAAAAAAAGTACTTAAACTAACCCTGAGTACCTTGAAGTATTAATAAACCCCACTGAGTGTTGTTACTGGCTAAGAATCCCAAGGGACTCGTTAAAGCAGATAATTGGGGCCATGATTGCACAAACTTTTCCTAGAGTCAGTTTGAAAATGGAAACACCAAGTACCCTACAATAACTGAAGTACCTTGAAGCATTAATGAGCCCCACTGAGTGTTGTTACTGACAAAGCCTCTCAAGGGACTCATTAAAGCAGAGAATTGGAGGCCAGGATTGCACAAACCTCTCAGAGACTCCAAGGCAAAAGCCAAACCCAAAGTCCTTGGAAAAACCTGCAGTCCCTGGCAGCATGAAGGAGCCCCCCAGGGCCATTGCTGACCAAGGCTCCTTCCCCAGGGACTCCTTCCAGCACATCCTGGAGGCCACTGACATGGGAGGGGGATGCTGAGGGCAGGACAAGGGGCTGACAGTGCCCAGCCTTGCTGGGGCTGTGCCAGGAGGCCCCAGGGCCTCAGGACAAGGGGTCTCCTCAGTGTCCTTGGTGGCACAGAGGCTGCTGTGGCCCAGGGCACCAAGCCTTGGCTTCTCTTTGTCCTCACCTGTCATCACTGCCTGCAGTTCTCTGCTCTGCCTGGGGCCTGGGGACACTTTCTGTGTCGTGTCCCTCAGTGGGACCCATTAAAACTTCCAGAAACTTTGGAGTTGGCTTCTGCCTTGGAGTTCTGGAGAGGTTTCTTCAGCTCCCTTTCAGGGACTGATGTTCAGGGCCTCAGCACAAAGCCCTGAGAGGGTCATTAAAGTCCTTGTGCTGTGTCTGTGCTGCTGAGCTGGGCTGAGCTCATCATCCAGAGCGAGCTCCTGGCAACCAAGAAGAGCTTAAAACCACATTTCTCTGGATGAGCAGCTTTTCTGCCAGCCCAGCAGGGCTGGGGCACTGCCTGCAGCCACCCCGGGCACAGCACACAGGCACACAGGGCTTCAGCTCAGCCTGGGCTGGCAGCACAGAGCAGAGCTCACTCAGGGCTCACTGCAGGAGAAATCCTCCCAGGCTTGCAAACAGTCACTCTCTGGCTGGGGGAAGAGAAGCTGCAGCTCCTGCAGGGATCTCCTGAAGCTGCCACATCCCCCAGCTTGGAGCACCTTCCAGGAGCACTCTGGGAGCTGCTGCAGGGCAGGGATGTGGCCCTAGGGCAGGGCTGGCTTTCCCTGCTGCCCCAGCCCAGGCCCAGCACAAGGCAGCTCCCTGGGGCCAGGCTCTGCTGCAGGGCTGAGCAGCCGGGGCTGCAGCCATGGGTGCCCAGGGCTGTGGTGCAGAGCAGGGTCCTGCAGCCCAGGGCGCTGTGCTGGCCCAGGGACTCTGCTGCCTGCCAGGGACAGCTCTCAGCCGGCCCGGGGAGCTGCTGCCAGCGCTGGGGAGAAGCTGTGGGGGGAAGGAGCCACCCTGAGCAGGGCAGCAGCTGCTGCTGCTGCTGCTGCTGCTGCTGCTGCTGCTGCTGAGAGGGGCTGTGTGGGGCAGGGCGGCTCCCAGCTCCACACCAGCCTGGGCCCAGCTGTGGAGGACACTTGCCAAAAGAAGGTAAGCCTGGCATTGCTGTAAGGATCAGGAGCTTTCCTGAGAGTGTTTTCAATTTCCTGCCTGGAGAAGAATGGGAAAGTTTGGGTGATTACATAAAGATTTTTGCTTTTTATACATTTTTCATATATTTGTAGCTCTGTTAACTACTATTATATAGGTGTAAAACTATAATTCTTAATTACCTCCATTCAACTACTTATATATTATTTTATATATAAAATCCTTAATTAACTCTTGTGTGTTTCCTGCCTTTTCTCATAGATTTTATAACAATTGGCAGACTTAAATATATTCCTGAAATACTGTTGCGTCTTATTATCAGGAAGAGGGTCTACAAGAAGAACATTTTGATTTTTAACCAGATTGTGAGCAGTCATAAAAAAAAGTGGGGCAAAGAAGCCCTTGGACCTACTCTAATGGGTTGACCCAGGGGTGTGTAACTGGGTCAACTGAATTACCTTTTGGATGTTCCTGTTAAATATGTTAATTAATAAACTTTAAAAGGTTGCTGAACTGAGGGGCTGGGTGTGCCCCATTCCTTTTGGGACACCTGGAAGTTTCCAATAAATGTCTGCTTGTTACTTTACCTTAAAACATTTTTACAAAGGTTTTTTTTCTTTTTTGAGGATAGGCAACAGGAGGATGAGAGAAGCAGAAGAGGAATTGTAATCACAGAATCACAGAACATTCTGAGTTGAAAGGGACACAGAGAATCATCAAAGTAATGGTTCAACATTTACCGGTGTCTGTGTGTTCCTGGGGAGGGTGTATGGGAAATGGCTTTGATTTTTGTTACAGGCATCTCCTCTAACTCTTCCCTGTCCTTTTCTCCATGGCAGTACCCAATGCCCAGAGACAGCAAATGTCCAACAGCAGCTCCATCAGCCATTTCCTCCTGCTGGCATTGGCAGACACGCGGCAGCTGCAGCTCCTGCACTTCTGCCTCTTCCTGGGCATCTCCCTGGCTGCCCTCCTGGGCAACGGCCTCATCATCAGCGCCGTAGCCTGCGGCCACCTCCTGCACAGCCCCATGTTCTTCTTCTTGCTCAACCTGGCCCTCACCGACCTGGGCTCCATCTGCACCCCTGTCCCCAAAGCCATGCACAATTCCCTCTGGGACACCACAACATTCTCCTACACAGGATGTGCAGTCCAACTTTTTTTTTTGTCTTTTTCATCTCAGCAGAGGTTTCCCTCCTGACTGTGATGTGCTACGACCGCTACGTGTCCATCTGCAAACCCCTGCACTACGGGACCCTCCTGGGCAGCAGAGCTTGTGCCCACATGGCAGCAGCTGCCTGGGCCAGTGCCTTTCTCAATGCTCTCATGCACACGGCCAATACATTTTCCCTGCCTCTGTGCCATGGCAATGTCCTGGGCCAGTTCTTCTGTGAAATCCCACACATCCTGAAGCTCTCCTGCTCACAGTCCAATGTCAGGGAACTTGGGGTCATTGCTGTTAGTGTCTGTTTAGCATTTGGTTGTTTTGTGTTCATTGTTTTCTCCTATGTGCAGATCTTCAGGGCTGTGCTGAGGATTCCCTCTGAGCAGGGACGGCACAAAGCCTTTTCCACCTGCCTCCCTCACCTGGTCGTGGTCTCTCTGTTCCTCAGCACTGGCATATTTGCTAACCTGAAGCCGCCCTCCATGTCGTCCCCATCCCTGGATCTGGCCCTGTCAGTTCTGTACTCGGTGGTGCCTCCAGCCCTGAACCCCCTCATCTACAGCCTGAGAAACCAGGAGCTCAAGGCTGCCGTGTGGAGACTAATCAATGGATGGTTCAGGAAACATTAAATTCCTGGATGATTTTGGCAAATCACTTGTAATAAAAGTTGTTATTGGTACTTCTTGCTGGTTTCATTTTTTAGGTCTCTTTTATTTGTTTTAATATTTTAATATTATCCACCAATTAGTGCCACTGTTTGTGCCATTTCTCATTTTGTTTGTCTCCACCTTCCCTGTGCCCAAAGACTGTGTCAATGAGGGGCTGTGCTCTTGGTGGCTTTAAAGGAACTCAAGGATCTCCCAGCCAAGTGTTCTGCAGAGATCCCCCTTTGGTTCCCTTCTCTGCAGCTGCAGCAGCAATGTCTGTGTGCAGAGCTGGGGCAGATCAGTGCTGGCACAGCAGCTGTGCCCAGCAGCAGCAGCAGCCCTTGGTGTTGGCAGTGCTGCTGCCGTGGCCCTGCCCCGCTGCCCTGCTGGCCCTGGTGTTGCTGTAGGGCCTGAGTGCTCTCGGGGCCGGGCACAGGGCTGGGGGTGGCAGTGCCGGGGCTGCAGCAGGGACAGGCCATGGGCACTGCTGGGGCAGCGCTGACGCCTCAGGCCAGGGCCTGGGGGCTGCAGGCTCCTTGCCCAGGCTCTCTCCAGAACACTTTGCCCAGGCCAATGCTGAGCACAGAAAAGCCCCGGGAGCAGCCCCAGGCTGGCCGTGGGCAGGCTGGGGGCAAACAGCATGGCTGGGGCTCTGCAAGGTGCCTGGCGGAGACAAGGGGAAGGAGCAGCAGAGCAGGGGCTGATCCATCCCCACTGCACTGGACACCCCAGGGCAGCGTCCCACAGCGTCCTCATGCACCTGCCAACAACATCCCCCCTCTGCAGCCCTGGCCTCTCCCCCAGCTCACACAGGTGCCGCATCCTTGCAGGCACAGACACGGCAGCACTGCCTCAGGAGCCCCTGTTTGCACTGCCCAGAGCAGGCGTCAGCACCCCCATGGTGTTGGTGTGGGGAGATGAAGCTGAGGGAGCACAAATGCCATCAGCCCCTGGGGCCAGCAAGGGCTGGGGGACAGTGGGGAAACGACTCAGGTTTGTGGTGGCCTCTGAAGTCCCACAGAAAGTTTGTTCCCATCAGCTGGGAGTTTCCTGTGCCACTGCCGACGTTGTTGCTCAGAGCCAGGGCTGCCTGGAAGTCACCCCCAAAGTGCCCTGAACATTTCTTTTCCTTCATGTTGGCTTTTTTTACTGTTCATGGTACAAATTTCTTCCTCTTGCCCACCCCAGTTCACTCC